>OX940976.1:38348155-38948155 GCA_954871275.1 Leptopterna dolabrata
TATCACTGTCAGTGATTTTATATCGCAACATTAGTCGTTTTTATCAATTTTTTACCCACAAACAAACTAGACCCCCTTAGAACTTTTGAAAATAGCTCATCTTCCAACTCTTTGGCAATAAGAACTTTTTGACGAAATTTGGAATTTTTATCACTTATCCAAGGTCAGATATCGTCTGGAGTGACACATAAATAAAATGTAAATATACGTACAAATGTGTTAAAATCTAGGGATGAACTCAGGATACTCTGGAACGGATTTACTATAAAACAATTTCAAAAATTCATGTTCTGAAATGTTGACCCATTATGATAACTTCATTTTCGTTGAAAATTCGCTAACGTTGTTGCCAAATAAATATGTTTTATTTTACAGTTAACTTACCTAATTATCTGTAACATTTGGTGCTTTATTAAATTTAGATTCAGATTTGTAAAGTCAAACCTTAAAAACGAATGTTCAAAGAAAATGAAGCTATTGCAATGGGTCCAACATTTTCAGAACATGAATTTTTCAAATTTTTTTATAGGCAAATCCGTTTCAGAGCATTTCATCCCTAGATGGTTACAAAAATGTATACGTATATACCTAATTATGTTTATATATCACTCCAGACGATATCTGTCCTAGGGTATACCTACATGATAAAAATTCCAAATTTCGCCAAAACGTTCGAATTGCCAAACAAAGGGTACCTAAGTTATGATGAGGAGTTTTCAACAAATCTACGGGGGCCAAATTTGAGTTTTTAGGGGACAAAAATCGGTAAAAAACGGCTAAAATTGCGAATAATTTATAGGAAATCACTTGAATGTGCTATGGAAGGTGAGTAAGACAAAAAAATACCATTTCATTATTTTTCATACAGAATAGGGGTCAAATTTTGATTTTTGGGGGTCAAAAATTGGTATTGAGGGCTAAAATCAATTTATTAATTCCCCTGAAGTTGTGTGGGATGGTGAATCACGATGGACGGACTATGTCTATGATAAAAATACTGAAACATACCTAAGTGGGTCAAATTTGACTTTATCACTGAAAATCTCGTCATATCATCTTCTTACGCAACAGCACGAATATTTCTTTGAAAATTCGCTCTTAAAACCATGTTGCATGACTGGAACTTTTTCTATTTTCGATACCCCCCCCCCCCCCCCATTCAACAATAATTGTTCTGAATTATTATTATTCTGCGCCGAGAATTATTCTGGCTACGCCACTGGTTCATACATGCCTACCTGCAACCTCCCCGACGTTGAACCCCCCCCTCCCCCACACGATGCCTTCTCTCTCCCATTTACCAAGAATTAGTATTTTCTCTCTCATTATTCATTATTTTACTGGTTAATACATACAATTTACCTTTTTTTATACCTATTCCAACAAATACTGGGAAAAAAAGGAGCACATAAATTTTGGTAATTTTTTTCAGTTGAAAAATAGGTTGGTACCTACATAGGTAATATATGTTTCAATTTTACATCTAAAATAAGTAGGTACGGTAGAAATAGCTGTACACACATCGGTAGGTAACTTGAAAAAAAAATGCACATTTGAATACAAAATAATGGCACTTACATTTACAGATACCTACATACAGAAATAGTTATTATCATTTGGTAGATAACTACATTACAATTTTATTTATGTTGATCAAAACTGTAATGAAATAAAATGCGAACTCAAAACTGTTTTTCTTCCTGTGAATCCGGTTTCCAGTGTACCTAGGAGCTAGGAAAAAACTATTTTTTATTTTTGTTATTGAGGATGGCAGGTTTTCAGCAGGTGACACCCCATCCCTAGCTAGGTACCCTCTCTGCTTGGATGGATGCTAACTCTAATTAGTAGCATCCATGGAAGAAGTATGAGAGGAAGTTAAATACTACTTGACTCCAATATTTTATTTAAAACAACAAGAAAACAATTTAGAAAATCTTAGGACAGATATTGGCAAACAACAAAATGAACGGAATGGAGTTGAATAACACGCTCAAAGAAGAAATAGATCAGTATGGATACTATAAAATAGCGTACATGCGCCTGTGAGCTCCTGACTATTTTCCCCCGCTTCCCGAGCTCTCCTGTTCTGTGTTCCCGGGTACCAATTTGTTCATTTTGTAGTTTGTACGAGTATTTCCTTCCTCATAACACGAAATTATTACATTTTCGCATACTACGTATTATTCGCGATCCCTTGAACTTAGAACTGCCAACAGAAAAATGATCTTAGGTACTCCAGACGCTCTGGATACTGGAATGCCCATTGAAAAGACTTTTGAGGTCCTCCAATGAACATTCAACCAATTGAGGTGATTCGATTTCGATATCTCCCATGTAGCTGCCGATTTTGGTTTATTATTCTGTGAATAATACACCTATGTATTCGCTCAGCAAAAAATTTTTATAACACCCCCTCAAAATTTTTTCTTTTCCGTTTCAAGGTGCGTAGATTCCAAAAATGCAATGTCCGTCCACCGTCCGCCGTACGCCGTATCACGTGTACAGGCTTCATTTTCGGTCTAAAAAAATCGTTCTTTCGCACACATGCTCCATTTGGGCCCTAGTTGTGTCCCGAAACTTTTCAGCCCGATCGGAATATAATATCCAGCGGAGTTATGAGTGAAAATGTATAAAAATAGGTACTTTTTGTGTTTTAGTAACATAGTAGTAAAATGAGATTTTGAGGTATCGTATTCCATGTTTTTGGGGACGAGAATACCGAATATGAAGTCGATTTTGACCAAAGAGTGGAAAATTGAGGTTCTACCAAAGGTTCAGCTGCCATAATTGATTTTTTATGAGGCAAAAACCGGGAAAATCGTCTGAAATCACCATCAATTTGTATAATAACACTAGAAAAAGTGTCAACACGTGGATCAAGACGATTAAATGGCACTATCAATGATTTTTTGTTGGATCAAATCAACAGATCGTGTTGTCTGCTTCCCTATTTATTTTTGTTTGATTATTGATTTGGTTGCTTGTACAAGTCGGGCGTAGATTTCGTACACTTACTGCGTCCATCCATAATGAAGCTGTAAAAAATGCGGAATTCGGTTGGCGTAGATTCGGAAATTCGAATAAAATCGCGTCGGAAGTATCCCTCACGATCGGGCGGTGTTTGAAAAGCTTCGAAGTTGTCAGCTTAGCTACTTTCAACCAAGGAAGTCTGTTCACATACCTAGGTAAGTAGTTTATTATGTTAATTTTTATTTCTAATTGCTCAATTACCTTCCCACTTGATGTAGACGGTACCTTGTAGTAGATAACTTACCGTTACGTTACGCCACTGGTAAGATGTTACGTAACTACCCAGTGGTACCATTTATAGCAATGATAAAATAAGAAAGATGTGGTCTTAGGTAAACTTATAAAGTAGGTACGAAAAATGTATCCTCGCCACAATCACTGGAAGGACAAGCTGTGACCCGAAACCCCAAAGCCTTCTATAAAAACTATGTTCGTTCAGGGCACCGGTCTGTTGTGCCAACTCTAGGTATCGATGTATTGTGACCGAGTCTACCAACTACCTAGGTAGTGGAAGCTTTGTTGTAATTTTCGAGAGGAAAGCATTCTTTGTCTCCAAAATCAAAATTTCCACTCGCGTTTTCCGTTTTAGAGCTTCCTGAACAAATTAAGTTCGGTTTCATGTCCACCGGTCTGTGTCTGCAAACCCTACATGCATAGGTAGGTACAAGATAGTCAGTTCTTATCAGAGTTTGCTGAAATTTTCCGGGATAGTGTGAGGGGGGGGGGGGGGGGGGGGGGGAGTAGTCCCATGTTAGTTTCAGAATGATCAGATTATTGGTATGAAAACGCGAAATCCGAGGTAGGTACTCAATTTTATGCGACATTTTTACCGATTTTGCTGAAATTCGATGGGACTGCTTGCCACAATGTCGTGGATGATATAAAACAAGCTGTATCCATAGAAAGGCGGCAGTGCAGTCATAAACACTTTCACGTAAATTAAAAATCAATTACGTACGTCTCGTCCAAATGAGAAATATACACCTGTACCATCTCATCTAAGTGATTACTTTCAGGAAGAGAGAGGAAAAAAAAACAGGTGGGTACTCCCCATTCCCCAGTCCATCCTTCCCTGTACTGAATTGATTATTTTTTGTCATTGTTTTAACTGGTCTATACGATCATGCCATTGAAGCGAGGTTGTGCCATTGCATAATTGGCAGAGGTTTTTCATAGGGTGACTCACGGGGGGGGGGGGGGATAGCGCACAAGGGGAGTATAATTGCTACACTTGTAATACACGTAGACGTAATCACAAAGCTTGCTACCCTTGTGGCCTCCCTACATGAGTGCAATGTTCCTATTTGGTCCCCTACCCTTCTATGATAATCAGCGACCACCTTCAGAAAGTGACGGGGAATTCAATGCCTGATAAGGAATAGAACAAAATGACGTCACAAACTGATAAAAATCAGACAAAATGGCGCAGGTCCAATTTCAACTTTAAAGGACTCAGTAATCCCAACTTTAAAAATCGGATTAACTCATGCAAATTTTTCACGAATATCCCCGTGATCCTGAAGTGGTGTACTATCTATTAAAAATACTTCTTTAAATCATGCATGGTCCTCGTTCACAAAGTGGCGGCGGCACTCATCTATTCGCACTATAAGATACAAAACTATCTATCTTCTTTCCTTTTACCAAGTTACTCGTTGCCACCAATTTAACATACCACGTCAGTAATGATAGAGCACAAAAAATGGTGGTCGAAGATGAATAAGAAGGAAAAATATTAATCAATTAGGTATTTTGGTTTATTATTTTCAATAGTGAACCTTTGTAATCGAGCATGAAAAAAAAATTGTTTAACCCCCCTCAAAATTTGATGGTTTCCGTTTCAAGGTATGTAGAATCCGAAAATTCAATAAAACAAATTTCTTTCCGTCTGCCGTACGCCGTACTGAGCACTTTTCTTAGTTGTTACCATGAACCAAAATTGACGAAATTCGGTTTATAGGTCCCATTTGGGGTCTAATTGGTCCTCGAAGCTCGGCGTTAATGTCAGTCATCCCTAAGGGATGAAAAATAGGGGTTGAAGTCTCCAGGACGCCGTTATGTAGAAGTTTTTACGGTTTTAAATAGTTCTCGAACTTGGGGAGTTTTTTAAGACCAACCGAAGCATTATACGTCCAGCCGTTCGTTCACAGTAAGGCCCAGAAGTTTGCACCGACAGGCATTTTCAACAGCAGCGTGAATGATTTTGTATACATTCAGCCCAAATATCATCACTAGGGACGCGCTAACAATCTGGAATTGGCCCGAGATAAAATCATTGCTAGGGATCACCTGATTATATAATCACGGAGTATGAAGTCGAGTTGGTTGTTCTGTGATATTATTTCATTTGAAAAATGATGGCTCTTTTGGAGTTTGTTGATAGGTAGTGAAACTTGAACAAACGTTGAAGTATTATTGATGGGTAAATTATTACACAATGATAAATTGTTAAACAACGGTAAATCATTACACAACTGTTCATGATACCATCTACGTAGAAGGGGCTGGAGTTTGTTGGTAGGTACTTTTGCAACTTTTTTCACTCCACATCAACAATTTCCCTTCAGAACTTCATTATTTGCGTTTCTTTTTGCCATTTTAGTTACTGTTTGTCATCGACAGAATTATTTTAGCAACATTTAACTCGTGATTTAGGTAGGTACCTACTAACGAGTACGGGTTTAGATACTAACCTACGGAGGATCTGCGATCTAAATAATATGTACCTATAGAATAGTACATATTATATAGACAGATCTATACAGAGAGCTGTGATCTGTAACAGAAGGGTATTCTGTACAAAATAATAAACCGTTGTGCAGGGATTTGCAGCGTTTTTTAAATCCATTTTCGTAGTCTTTCGAATTTGGAACTGATGTTCATAATTATATTGGCAGGTAAAATTCTGTACGATTTGAACAAAATATGTAATCCCGTTGATAAGTACTAAGTATGGTAATCCCAGAATTTTCTTTTTTACCTAGTTTGACCTGATCCTAGTAGTATTTGTTACGTTGCAAGGATTCCAAGAATCAGACAACCTCTTGATGTGGATGTACTGGAAAGGAAGCAAATGGGACATTTCTGCGGCCAGTATAGACCCAACTGCCCTCGAAATGTGAGCCAAATCATAAACTCTAGGTACTACCGGTCGGTTCAGGTTAAAACCTCATTCGATACAACAGAACCTCCACGAAACAGTCCACGGTAGTTTTCATCAGATGCTGTTGAATACAAGTACAAAGGGAATTTGGTGTGTGGTGGATGCATAGGTGAAGGTGTGTGTGCCTGATGCCCCGGTTAATACCTAGAAGGTATCCACCAATGGAAGCATCCAGGAGGACCTAACACCCCCGGTTAATACCCAGAGGGATCCACCACTGGAGGCGCTACGAGGAGCTTTGCCCGGTTTGGTTATAGCTGGGAGGCTACCACCATGCCCGGGATCTTTTAGGATAAGGACAGCGAGAGGAGGAGCGAGGTTAGAGAGTAGTCAGCGACTGGAGGGAAGCGTAGAATGTTTGGAAGGCGAAGGAGTCGAGTTTATATAGCCCCTGGGGCTATCTCCCTCCATCCTCCATACTGGCGGAGGATGGTGGGGATCCCTACCAGGTTCCCCGGTTCTCCTGCGTCTGCCGTCCCATTTCTATGTTTATTGAGAGATCTTAATTTATACAAGGATTGGTTCTGGGAGGATACCACGACATGGTGCATTCAAGTGAAGAATGCAACCAAAATCTATTGTTCCTTGTCGCGTGAAACGCAAAGTGAATATTTTGATTATGACCCAGTACCTACCACCAAAGCATCCTATTCGAGGTAGGTAGGAAGGGAGCAAAAATTACGCAAAAGTCTAGGGGTTAGTATATTAATAAACAGGTTGATGTTTTCGAGGGTTGGTCTAATAATATACACCGCTGTCTAGGTTAGACCAACCCTCAAGAACCTCCAACCTGTTTATCAAATTTTAAAAAAAAGTGGTCGATAAAACTCGAATCTGATTAGTTTATTATTTCTACAGTTTTTGTCTTATTTGGTGCATAAATAATTTTTGAAACGGCTTTTGAAGAATGGCCACTTGTAGAGTCCACTGCTAGAAGAATCTGCAATTACTTCTTCCCTTCGTGGCAGGTACCCAGAAGCCCAGAACACAGCATTAATTTATGCACCACGCTCCGTTCTGTTACAAGAGTGGTAGTGACACTTTCGAAAAGTACAGTTCGTGAAGTCTTTCGGAAAAGGATGGGTACCGTCTTTAGTTTGCCTACCATATTTGTAGTGTTGTAGCATTTTATATATATGTCCAACTTCCTCTGGGCTTGTCTTGGAGGGATTGATATTTTGAGATCATACAAACCCAAGGTGCAACTAGCCGTCCTTGAGTCCTTTCGTCGAAGTTGACCAACTCACGCCCCCTTCTCTCGTAGCACCCCCAGTGTACGTCGGGCTTACCTCGTTTTGCATTGCGTCAACCGCAGCTTAATGTTTCCAAACTCTGCTATAAGGATGGGAAATACCTAGGCGTATTAGTCCTCTCCATCATTGCACTTTGAAACTGGAATGGTGACTGTTCACAATTTTACACTCCAAAATGCCACAAACTTTCCAAAGTGCATAGTACCCACTGATTATCTTATAAAACACGAATATCGTATGCTACGCGCGCACGGATCCTCATTTGACCGTGAAGGGAGGGAGTGGGGATACCTGGCATTCAAAGTAGGTACATCGGACTAAATTGCAGAAAATCACGTTTTACCCGTAGATCTTCACCTTGATACTGTGAGAGTAGTTACCTAGAGCAAAAGTAGATTTTCTGAATGTGACTCAGTAGGTACCTACGACGTGGATATCTCCAGTGCCAGTCGTTTTAGAAATTTACCACCTAATGCAATGTCCTAATTGGCAAGCATCGCGCGATCGGGCGTTCAGCGATGGTCGCTGCATCGTACGACGAAAATATCAAACTTAATAAAGTAGTAGAGGTGTCCTCTTTGAGCCTCAGATGCGCTCGCGCGATGGGTGGGGTCGGTCGCACTTGTTTGATCTGAAATCGCATCGCCTACATCGCCCCATCGCGTAAGCAACAAACCTATCGTTTTGGAGGGGAGTGTCCTATTCAGTTCCAGTCAGCGCGACCGCCAAACGTCTCATCGCCTCAAAACAAACCAGTTTGTTTTTCGACGCGCGATCAACAGTATTTGTGCAGTTATGACTTTCGAAGAACATTTAATTAACGAAATTCGTGTGAACCCAATCTTCGACGCATATTGGTACCTTGAAACTGGTGACTGTGTGGCTGCAGATATAGTTAAAAATGTTGTAACCAGGCTAGCCAGACGTACTTTTTAGCGGATTTAAAAGAAAATGAAGCTATTGCAATGGGTCCAACATTTTCGGAACGTGAATTTTTGGACGATATCTTTCCTGGAGTACATGATAAAAATTTCAAAATTTTCGTAGTGCCAAACAAAAGGATGAGTCCGAAGATGAGCAATTTTAAAAAATTCTAAGGTGGGTCAAAAATCGATAAAAATTGCTAAAGTCGCGAGCAGTTGATATAAAATTACTGGACGTGGTATGGAATGGTAAGACAGAAAAAAAATTTCAGTTGTTTTTCATACAGAACAGAGGTCCATTTCGGATTTTTGGGGGTCAAAAACTGGTATTAAGGGCTAAAATCAATATTAATTCGTGTGGAACGGTGATTCACGACGGAGGGAATATTTCGATGATAAAAACATTTTCTTGAAAAAGAGTGGGTCAAATTTGACTTTGTTAGGGTCAAAAATTGGTAAAAATGGCTAAAAGTGGTATCGTTTCTCGCTATATCATTTTTTTACACAATAGCAAGAATATTTTTTGAAAATTCGCTCTTATAGTCACACTGCATGACTGGATTTATTTATTTTTTTTCGAAGTTTTGTACTTTATTTTTGGTTACTGTACTTCACTGTGACAACTTCTATGCTGATAATGAGTATATTCTTTAAAAAGCATCGGAAAATAAACAAAAACTCAGCATCTACGCATATGAAGGCATTTCCGGCAATGAGAACGGAACTGAGGTGGTCGCGCTATGGCGTGTTTTTCATCGCGCTATCGTCCGGTCGCACTAAATAGGTGATCGACGGGCACATGAATTAGGACAGGCATTTAGATTGCGCGATCAACGCGTGATCGTGCGATCATCGCTGATCGCCCGATCGCGCGATGCCTTCCCAATTAGGACATTAGTATTGCTACGCTCTCAGCGCACGGCTGGATGTAGCACCACATTATAAAGAGGAAAACTGTTACCTTGTATTATGGAAACCACATCTGAACTCTGAACATATGTAAACCAAATTTAATTCTTCTTCAAGCCATACTATTTGTTTGAAACAAGACTGTCGTGAGTCCCTCCCGGAACTCCAACTCAATAGAATTAAGTTCTCACCAAAAACAACATGTAAAAATAAGGCTCTGAGAATAAACGGTAAGAGTGGGGCAACCGACGCAGGACCCGGCTCAACCTGAAACCCCACCACCAGGGTGGGGACTTCAGGGTCTATATAACCCCGGATCCTGCGCCATTTTCGCCATTCTACGTCTCCTCTAGATGCTGGCTACTCTCTCTCTCCTCAAACCTCTTCTCTCAAACTTCACTTCTCAAATGCGCTCACAGTAAATTCACACACAGTAAATTCACATTCACCCATTTCATCAGAGTTAGGTGGAGGTCTCGCCCTTAACCAACCCTGATGAAACACACTACACGCTCGGTGGAGGTCCGCCCTTAACCGCACACACTCTCTACACAAATTTACCATCAAATTCGCACACACACATTTCATCAGGATCAGGTGGAGGTCTCGCCCTTAACCGATCCGGATGACATACACTACACGCTCGGTGGAGGTCCGCCCTTAACCGCACACACACTCACTTAAATTCAACACACACATAAATTTAGTCAGGTATGGTGGAGGTCTCGCCCTTAACCAACCTGACGAAATTTACCACACGCTCGGTGAAGGTCCGCCCTTAACCGCACACACACACACACACCTAAACTCCACGCACCTCATGCATTTAAATCTAAATTAACTTCAACCTTTTCAACACACGCTCGGTGGAGGTTCGCCCTTAACCGCAAACACATCTTAAATCAACACACCACAATTTTAGCTCTAAATTCACTCCTATCCTACATCCAACTACCTCCACCTCTCATGGTGAATTTTACATCAACTTAAATTCACCATAAAGACATTCGTGTGGTCCACAAGTAGTTGAAAACGACTAATGCTACCTGTGCATTATATCTGTACTCATCGTTGCAAATACGGAAAAATTTGTACCACACAAATTACAGGGCACAGCTATTACAAACGATAGTTACAGTCAGATTTTGATGAAATTTATGTGTGATATTCTAGATCCAATCCACTCTGACCTTGCTTTCAGCTCATTACATCCATTCATTCTGGCATTTATGGTCTTGGCAAGACTTTGTGGGCAGACACCCAAAAGGACTGATAGACAGTTTTGGAACCAAATTTGTCCAGAGTGGGGAATTTTCTTGATATTTTGTTGTTTGAACAAAAAAAAAAAAATCAGAACTCTCGGGAAAATTGCAGTTTGAAGCCCGTTTTCGAAAATAAGCGTTATTTTTTAAATGAGGGTGATTGAAAGTAAAAATGCGGCAAAAATGACGTATGAGGTTCTATCTGATTCGCAGGTTCTATCTGATTCGCTGTTGGCCCGAGGAGGCGGAGCTAAGCCTGGGAGGCGAAGGTTCTCAATGCTGCCAACAACGCAACATGAGAAACTGTAAAGGTTTGTGACAACCTTCAAGAACCTTTGCCGTGACCTTCCCCTTAGTTGTGATAAATGGCTGCAAAACTCCTTGGTTTGATTTTGAGGATATGTTTTTGGTTTATTATTTTCAATAATGAACCATTGGAATCGAGCATGGAAAAAAAAAATTCTTACCCCCCCCCCCCCTCAAAATTTGATGGTTTACGTTTCAAGTTATGTAGAATCCAAAACTGCAATAAAAATATTTCTGTCTGTCCGCCGTACGCCGTACGGGCCACTTTTCTTAGTTACCATGAAACAAAATTGATGAAATTCGGGTTATAGGTTCCGTTCGGGGTCTAGGTGGTCCTCGAAGCTCGACGTTACTGTCAGTCATCTCTAAGGGGTTCAAACTAGGGGTTGCAATTTTCAGAACGCCGTAGCTCGAAAACTTCCGATAGAAGGGTATGGTTTTTTTTAACTTTATTAAATTTGTCTTGAGCTAAACAATTTTTTGAGACCACCCGGAGCATTGTACGTCCAGCCGTTCGTGAGCACCAAAAAGCTTCGTCAACACGATCGTGAATCAAACGGTATAAATCAGGTCCGGATATCATAACTACGGGGCATCTGATTATAATCAAGGATGACTGTATGAAGTCGAGTTGCTTGTTCTGCAATATTATTTCATTTGACAAGTGATGGACTATTGGATTTTGTTGGTAGGTACTTCTGAAACTTGAACAAACGTTGAAGTATTAATGATGGGTAAATTATTACACAACGGCAAATTATTACACACCGGCAAATTATTACACCACGGTAAATTATTACACAACGGCTCATCTACCCAGAAGGGGCTGGATTTTGTTGATAGGTAGGTACTTTTGCAACTTGAACAACCGTTGAAGTATTATTGATGGGTAAATTATTACACAATGGCAAATTATTACACTACGGTAAATTATTACACAACGGCTCATCTACCAAGAAGGGGCTAGATTTTGTTGATAGGTACTTTTGCAACTTGAACAACCGTTGAAGTATAGTTGATGGGGAAATTATTCCTGAGACCTGTGACAGGAGGGTATTCTGTACAAAATAATAAACCGTTGTGCAGGGATTTGCAGCGTTTTAAATTGATTTACAAATTTGCGGTTCCATCGATCCATCTATTGCTGTTCTCTGTACATCGTTTAAAGTGATACACTAGCGCTCTAAGCGGGATTTGAGTGAACTACTCGACGATTTCCCTATACGTCATTTCTAGACGTTAATCCGATTTCTTAATGTACACAATTGTCAACAGGACCCATCGTTGATTTGTTACGTTCGAAAATTTCAAAGCGTATTGGATAACGGCATAGGTTACTATCGTAGTAGAGGAATTCCACGAGCACTTCTGATTCTTTTTTTTCTTCTTTTTTTCATAATGAACCTTTTTAGCGAATTTTCGGAGGAACTACTGCTACCCATTTTGCAGTCGAGTGTGCAAAGGTTCAGATCGATCCGTTATGTCTATGAGGCTGCATGGGTATTGTGATGAATTTAAAATTGCATCACGGTGGTGTGAGGGAAATTGCCCAGGCGGTTATGAGCGAATCACCACCGACATCTGAGATCTTTTTGGAGATGTGAGAGGTGAGTGGTTGAATTTGCCTAGGCGGTTATGAGCGAATCACCACCGACATCTAGGATCTTTTGAAGGAGAGGTGTCCAGGCGGTTATGAGCGAATCACCACCGACATCTGGAATCTTTTGGAAGAGGAGGTTGCCTAGGCGGTTATGGGCTGACCACCACCGACATCTAGGTTCTTTTAAGAGGAGGAGAGAGCAAGGTAGAGGAGAGAAGAGAGAGCTGGTTAGAGGAAGTGTGGAATGAAGCTAAAGTCACAGGATCCGGGGTTTTATAGGAAAGTGAGTCCTCTCCCTAGTGATGGGCGTTGAATAACGGAACCGCTTAGAATAACCGGTTATCGACCAAGAACCGGTTATTGCGATAACCGGTTACGAGAAAACCTACGTTATTGGAATAACTACTTCGCTTCTCCTGGGCAGTACTAAAGAGACGGTACCTACCGGCTAGTCGCACACAGATAACTGTCTCGCTCTCGCACCCTTTGATGTGGGGATGGTATTGAGTAACTACCTGCCGCCGATAACGCTTTACCCCGTAACCGGTTATCGACTTCCTGACAGTTATCCATCAGCTTAGGACCTTTCGCTTCCCTTTGACGTGAGATGGTATCCTACGCTACAGGACAGCGTACCTGTAGCGATCACTCATTGCTCTTCACTCCATACCCAACAGGCTACCTACCTATTTTAGGACGGTATCCCTCAGCTTAGCGCCCTTCAACAAAAAATTAAGAGTTATTCCTCATGCTCTCAGTACATTTCTAGTTATCGAGTAATAACGTTAAAAATGTTGAAGGGCCTAAAAACTAGCTCCATAACGTTTCGCGTTCCAGTTTGTTGTGATGCAGGAAGTTCTAAATCGTATTGCCGATAATTAATTCAAGATTTTATCTACCGGTCACATTAAACTGTAGGCAGGACATAACCAAAGTTACCGACCTACTAAACTCAATTTTGTGAGATCCCATAGGGGGGGGGGGGGGGGGTTCAAAATTTTTATTCCTCTATCAACAATTGATTTCTGTTATATTTATGGTCAGCATTTTAATTTAAGCCCTATCAATGTAAGTGACAGATTCACATGATGAAGCAATAGGCATCATAGGTAGGCATCATATGATGAGAGAGAGAGAGAAGAAAGAGAAATTGCTTTATTCCTTAAAAAGTTTATAGACAAATTTTGAAATATACAAATATGGTAAGTTCAATAAAAAGTTTGGTTTTTTAAAGTGGTTACATATTTTACTTACGTCCAAGTTAAGTTCTTATAGATATCAAAATAAAATCTTAGTTACAAAAATATTTCTTAAACGTGAGTTTTATAACAATTTGAGACTTCGTAATCGAAGTAAGTGTCGGTATTTAGTATGGTAGAAATCCCACAGTAGGCCAGGGCCAATACGTGGGCAATACAGAGCTGAAGCTAGTGTAGTTCAACAATGCTCAAAACATGAACTTTTCGACATCGGCTCTCAGGTAATCACTCATATGTTCGTTTCTCTACTACGGAGTGAAAAGCACCCCCGTCACTAAACTGGTAACCGGTTATCAGAATAACCGGTTATCGTAACCGGTTACTGACCGATAACTGTTAGCGAATAACCCGTTATCAGAAATTAACGCTTTAGCCCATCACTACCTCTCCCTCGAACCCCCTGTTGGGGGTTGATGGTGGGGCTCCAGGTTGTGTACCCTGGGTCCTGTGGCTTGTCTCCCCACTCGTTTCGTTTATTAACGGAATCTAACTTTCGTGGTTGAATGTTGGTGAGAACTTAAGTTTACTAAAGGAGTGATCCCTGGAGGGACTCACGACAGGTATGTTCTCAGGAACTTATTTTTGGGGAACTTTCAGGGAAATATTTCCAGAACGGGAATTTATCAGGAAATTTTCGTTTTTTGTTGAGAAATCCGTTTTATCCATGTTCAAGTATTATTTAAACTGTCCTATTGTTTACCATCATTCTGCTGCTTCCTACTTGAGATAACATCAATGTACACTGCATAGATCCTTCAGTTTTTACTTGTTCGTGGAAAAAATATTCCTTACGTGTAGCAAGCATACCCTGAAATATGCGTAAATATAGATGATTATTTAATATATTCACGAGAAAACGGGACATAAAGAACGGAAAAAAATTTCTTGTCAACAATTTATGAACCAAACTGTAAAAATGTAAAAATTCTGAAAATGTTATCAAAATCGGAGCCCGATTGTGACGGAGTGGGTTCCTCGTCACGTCGTCATTAGTATCCCTGGGGGATGGTTTGGATATTTTTGGAATCGATACATTGCCTTACGATTCCTCGATCTATCGAAAATCAATAGTTTTAGATGAGTTTCCAACTCTAGTGTATGAACACAAACGAAAGTGGGGGCTGTGAACTTTCTTCCTCAAGAAGGTTATCTTATAATCCGATTTGCTTCCATGGACTTCCCCCAATGTTTTTTCGTACTGATGAGGCTCAGTCGGTGACGCAGTGGCTTTCAAAGTTTTTTTTGGTGCTACATAGTTATGTATCAAATCGTTAAAATGATCCAGAACAATGTAAATGGCGAAATTTCTAAATTTCCCGATTTTTATGGGAATTTATATGTTGGGAAATATTCCCGGGAATTTTCAGAGTTCCCGGGAAACTTTCCGTGGAAATATTCCTGGTGCCCATCACTGTGCATACCTAAACAAATTCATTCATATACCTAAAAAATTTCAAAATTGGAAGGGGGGGGGACCTCTTTGGAGCATAAAAAATGTGTGTCTTCAAACCGTTACGTCTGTGAGGCTTTAGCCATGTCAAAGAACAAAGAAGAAGTAGAAAAACATGAAAAAAGCTATTTTCAAACATAACTCCGGCACCTGATGGTCCCAAGGGTTGAAATTTGGTACACATCCTCAGGTACGCCCTCAGGGGCCCCTAGGGGTTCTAGATACGAAAAATCAACACCGGAGACCCCCAGGGAGTCGAGTGACGGGGGGGGGGGGGGGGGGGACCTACTTGTGTTGTCGTGTAATCAGTGTCTTGTTGCTGTAGGTAGGTATGGTTCCGAAGTCCCGGCAATTCATTTCTTTTCTTCGCGTGAAATGTGTGCTGATGGTGCAACAGTTTCATCCAATAATTCGTGGAATATCTTCTTCGTGGAAGTGGATGAAGGAGGGAAAACTTTTCTCAAGCCACATTGAATAATCGTGAATACCAATTACGCTCACAAATTAATGACTCTCCAATCCTCGAGATCGTGTCGAGTCGTGAACGGAGATCCGTGAAGGGGCCTAACTGTGACCGCCTACAGATTGACTGGATGGGCTCCCATTGTTCATAAGAAGGGATCGCCCAGACGAGGGAGAAGGCTCCGGTGCACGAAGAATGCACCCAGCTCCTCTCGCATAAGAGCATGAGATGAACACTCGTCTGATGCAATAGACCTCGAGACAGATCTGCATGACCTTAGGGGTGCTTTCACTACCCACGATTCAGACCTATCCTCGTACCTAGGCTTGAGGAATTCACTCGGATGACCTATTCGCTCGGCGGGGTCTGTTATTCAGATTCATACTCACCTTTCTAACACTCTACAAAAACGCTGCAAAGTCCTTGTCATATGGGTTTATTATTCTGTTGGACTTACCTGCAGAAATTATGGATGTTCATTTATTGTTTCTGTCATTTGCAATAACTGAAATAGCTATTTTTGGTGGTTTCCACCAATTTTGGCTCCCCCAAAACACGAATTAGGCTCCTATTTTTTTCAAACAATTTGTTTGATCATTGATAGTGCCATTTAATTGTCTTGATTCACCTGTTGATACTACTTCTAGTGTTATCATACAAATTTATGGTGATTCAGACAATTTCCCAGGTTCATTGCGACCTCAGTTCTTCACTCATTGGTCATCAACTTCATGTTCGGTCTTCTCGCCCTAAAAAACATGTAAAACGATACCTCACAAGCTCATGTTCACTAAAACCTCAAAAAAACCCTCGAAAAACCCTATTTTTACACCCATTTCCACCCCATAACAGCCATGGGTGTATTCCGATCGGGCTGCCGAGCTTCGGAGCACAAATAGGAGCCAAGTGTGTTCCAAAATGGGGACCCAAACTGTGTGCGGAAAAACGACGATTTTAGACCAAAATTTAACGTAAATTTAAGGCTGAACCTTCGTTAGAACCTCAATTTTCCACTCTTTGTCGACTTGAAAAAACATGGAAAAAATACCTCAGAAGCTCTTGATACTCACACACCAAAAACCCTATTTTTACACCTACTTTTCACCCATAACACCCTCGGGTATATTCCGATCGGGCTACAAAGTTTCGGAACACAGCTAGGGCCCAAGTGGAGCATGTGTGCGAAAGAACAAATTTTTTAGATATTGCGTTTTTTTTAGAAAATAGATATGAACGTAAAAGAAAAAATTCGAGGGGGGTGTTATAAAAATTGTTTGCTGAGCGAATACGGGTATTCACAGGATAATAAACCAAAACGAGCGAATATCCAACAGGTGAATTCATAAACAGGAAGTATAATTTTGTGAACCTGAAATACCTACATGAACTGGACCAGTAGAATGCCTGGGAATTTCGGACTTGTAGAAGACAAGAATAATAGGAATGAAAATACTTCAGGGGTAGTTTGCAAAATACCGTAAGATGACCCCCCCCCCCCTCCACTAAATATGCTATTTTATTCCTCACTTAAGTTACCATAACGTGTGGGGAGTATAATTCGTTGCCTGCTCCAATAATAAACAAAGATTACTGTGGTTTTAAGGAACTTGATTATATTGGAAATCGTCCCTGTGACAACGCAGCGCTGCGCTAAGACTCTATTTTTATACTGTCTAGTAAGGTACCTTGCGGAAGCTTTATTGCGTTCACTTTTGAGAGTGGAAAAAATTGGTGTCACCAAAATCATTTTAGAGCTTCCTGATCAAATTTGGTTCGGTGTCTGTCGGTATGTGTCCGCAGACCCTTGGTACACGCGTATAAACATCCTCAATAAATTCTCATCCGATTTTGCTGAAATTGGCAGGGATCATGCTTGTTGGGCCGTAGATGCCCTATGAATTTCAGAACAGTCGGATCATTGGTGTGGCAAGTGCGCATGCGCAAACGCGAAATTCGGGGTACCTACTCAATTTCTCCTGACTTAATGTCTGGCTTTCGCTAAAATTCTTTGGGTAGTTGGTGTGCAGCTTCCAGATTGTCCTCTACGAATTTCGAAACGATTAGATAATTGGTATGGCCTCTGAGCGTGCGCAAACGCGGAATCCGCTGTACTTAATTTCCCACGAACCATTAGCCGGATTTCGCTCGAAGTCTGCGGGTAGTTGGGATGTAGGTTCCATCAGATGGTCCTCTATGAATTTCATCGCGATGGAATTGTTATTTGTATAGCCCCTGCGATTGCTCAAACAAAATCCGAGGGACCAATGGGGAATTTTCGTCAAAACATTTTTCTTGGATGATGATAATATTCAGAACTCTTGGAAAAATGGTAGTTTGAGTTGAACTACCTGATACGTCATTTCTAGCGGGAACTCAGAAATTCAAATTAAACAGTCGTTTTCTGCCTATACTTTCCGACAAAAACACCACATTATGTGGTCAATAAGCGTTAATTTCCGTTACTGAACAGAATTTTGCAAAAAAGGGGAATTTGCCCTCCACGAAAATTGCGAATTTGTACCACACGAACCAAAGGCGCCTGTTCGCTCAACTTGGTGTGTAGTTCCCCATAGTTATACTGTGGGGATTTTTTTTTTTTTAAATATTCAGAACTCTTGGAAAATGGTATTTTGAAGCCCTTTTTCAAAAATAAGCCAGTAGTTTCTAAATGAGGGTGATTAAACGTAAAAATGCGGCAAGAAATGACGTATCAGATATTGGCTGTTGGCCCAACGAGGCGAAGCGAAGCTCCATAGGCGAAGGTTCCCGATGCTACCAACAACCCAACATTAGAAATGGCAAAACTTCCTGGCAACCTTCAAGAACCTTTGCCGTGACCTTCCCCTTGGTTTGATTTTGAGGACGTGTGTTTTAAATTTATTTATAAAATCGCTGTTCCATTCATCCATCCATTGGGGTTCTGTAGTTTAGTGTGATGCACTAGCGCTCTAAGCAGGATTTGAGTTGAACTACACTGCAGTGGAAAATTTTCTTGGGAAAATTTTTTTGTCAAATTCTCTTAATGTCAAGTTCTGAAATTAACACTTATTGACCACATAATGAGGTGTTTATGTCGGAAAGTATAGACAGAAAACGAGTGAGAAATTTGAATTTCTGGCTGTGCATAGGTAAATCGCCCTCTAGAAATGACGTACAGGTAAATCTCGGAATACTTCAACTCGAATCCCGCTTGGGCCGGTAGTGCATCACTTTGAACAGCGTACAAAACCGCAGTGGATGGATGGATGGTACCGCAGATGTATAAATAAATTTAAAAAACATATCCTCAAAATCAAACCGTGGGGAAGGTCACCGCAAAGGTTCTTGAAAGATGCAGCAGAGGTTTAAAATTTCTCATGCGTTGTTAGCAGCATTGAGAACCTTCGCCTACGAGGCTTCGCTCCGCCTCTTTGGACCCACAGCTAGTCAGATGTCAATAGGCCTGATACGTCTATATATATGTCACGTCAATAGACGTGACATATATATATACTAGCCTGACCGCTCGCTTCGCTCGCTATCCGAGATTCGCTGTACGCAGTATCGTGGAACCAACAAACGACGGAAAAATCCCATAGCCTACCGGGTATTTGTGCCCAATTTTATCAAAATCCGTCAAGCCATTCAGGAGTTGACCATGGTCGACCATATTTCCGCTATGGTGAACCAGTGTGCCACACTCGGGGACCGAAAAATTCCGACGTTGCACAACTTGGGAGCCTACTGGATATTCGTGCCAAATTTGGTCGATATCCGTCGAGCCGTTTGGCCGTGCATAGAAAGACAGACACACAGAGATTCGAATTTATAATATAATAAGCCTACCGGGAATTTGTGCCCAATTTTATCAAAATCCGTCAAGCCATTCAGGAGTTGACCATGGTCGACCATATTTCCGCTATGGTCAGGGAATTGAAAATGCGCCTACGTTCAACTTGGGAGGCTACCGGATATTGGTGCCAAATTTGGTCGATATTCGTTGAGCAATTCGGGATTCGACCATGGAGGGGCCCATGGATGCGCTATGGTCGACCGCGGGGGTAGCCCGAAGGGTCGATCGTAGATAGAATTTCACGTAGATTACGAATACGCGATAAAAAATAGGGGTTACCATTTCAATTAACGAAGTTGACCATGGTCTACCATAGTTCCGCTATGGTGAGGGAATTAAAAATGCGACGTTGCACAACTTGGGAGCCTACTGGATATTCGTGCCAAATTTGGTCGATATCCGTCGAGCCGTTTGGCCGTGCATAGAAAGACAGACAGACAGACAGACACACAGAGATTTGAATTTATAATATAACTAGCCTGAACGCTCGCTTCGCTCGCTATCCGAGATTCGCTGTACGCAGTATCGTGGAACCAACAAACGACGGAAAAATCCCATAACCTACCGGGTATTTGTGCACAATTTTATCAAAATCCGTCAAGCCATTCAGGAGTTGACCATGGTCGACCATATTTCCGCTATGGTCAGGGAATTAAAAATGCGCCTACGTTCAACTTGGGAGGCCACCGGATATTGTTGCCCAATTTGGTCGATATCCGTTGAGCAATTCGGGATTCGACCTTGGAGGGGCCCATGGATGCGCTATGGTCAACCGCGGGGTTAGTCCGAAGGGTCGATCGTAGATAGAATTTCACGTAGATTACGAATACGCGATAAAAAATAGGGGTTACCATTTCAATTAACGAAGTTGACCATGGTCGACCATAGTTCCGCTATGGTGACCGAATTAAAAATGCGACGTTGCACAACTTGGGAGCCTACTGGATATTCGTGCCAAATTTGGTCGATATCCGTCAAGCCATTCAGGAGTTGACCATGGTCGACCATAGTTACGCTATGGTGAAGGGGACCGAAAAATTCCGATGTTGCACAACTTGGGAGCCTACTAGATATTCGTGCCAAATTTGGTCGATATCCGTCGAGCCATTCAGGAGTTGACCATGGTCGACCATATTTCCGCTATGGTCAGGGAATTAAAAATGCGCCTACGTTCAAATTGGGAGGCTACCGGATATTGGTGCCAAATTTGGTCGATATCCGTTGAGCAATTCGGGATTCGACCATGGTCGACCATAGTTCCGCTATGGTCAGGGAATGAAAAATGCGACGTTGCACAACTTGGGAGCCTACTGGATATTCGTGCCAAGTTTGGTCGATATCCGTTGAGCAATTCGGGATTCGACCATGGAGGGGCCCATGGATGCGCTATGGTCGATCGCGGGGGTAGTCCGAAGGGTCGATCGTAGATAGAATTTCACGTAGATTACGAATACGCGATAAAAAATAGGGGTTACCATTTCAATTAACGAAGTTGACCATGGTCGACCATAGTTCCGCTATGGTCAGGAATTAAAAATGCGACGTTGCACAACTTGGGAGCCTACTGGATATTCGTGCCAAATTTGGTCGATATCCGTCAAGCCATTCAGGAGTTGACCATGGTCGACCATAGTTCCGCTATGGTCAGGGAATTAAAAATGCGACGTTGCACAACTTGGGAGCCTACTGGATATTCGTGCCAAATTTGGTCGATATCCGTCGAGCCGTTAGGCCGTGGGAAGACGGACAGACAGACAGACAGACAGACTCACAGACTCATAAGGTTCGTTCTTAGTGGGCTTTCTGACAGTTCTCGAACTCATAAGAACTGGGACGGAAAATCCCGGGGCGTTCCGGAACTTGAGGAACCGCGTTCTGCACTGCGAACGATTTCAGAACGTTGTTAAATGCGCATGCGTCACCTAAGTTCTTGAGTTCCAGTTCTGACAGTTCCGAAAAAAATCGGGGACTGTCAGAACCGTTCGGAACTGGATTCGCAAAACACTGCGAACGCAGAACTCGGCGTTCCGGAACTGGGTGTTCTGGCACTGCGAACGACAAAACTCGACTGCGCTTGCCCAGAACCGTTCAGAACTGGCAGAACGCACACTGAGAACGAAGCTACAGAGATTCGTTTTTATAATATATAGAAGCCTGACCGCTCGCTTCGCTCGCTATCCGAGATTCGCTGTACGCAGTATCGTGGAACCAACAAACGACGGAAAAATCCCATAACCTACCGGGTATTTGTGCCCAATTTTATCAAAATCCGTCAAGCCATTCAGGAGTTGACCATGGTCGACCATATTTCCGCTATGGTCAGGGAATTAAAAATGCGCCTACGTTCAACTTGGGAGGCTACCGGATATTGGTGCCAAATTTGGTCGATATCCGTTGAGCAATTCGGGATTCGACCATGGAGGGGCCCATGGATGCGCTATGGTCGACCGCGGGGGTAGTCCGAAGGGTCGATCGTAGATAGAATTTCACGTAGATTACGAATACGCGATAAAAAATAGGCGTTACCATTTCAATTAACGAAGTTGACCATGGTCTACCATAGTTCCGCTATGGTGAGGGAATTAAAAATGCGACGTTGCACAACTTGGGAGCCTACTGGGTATTCGTGCCAAATTTGGTCGATATCCGTCGAGCCGTTTGGCCGTGCATAGAAAGACAGACAGACAGACACACAGAGATGAACGGAAGATGAGCAATATTCAAAAATTTTGGGGATCAAAAATCGGTTGAAACGGCGAATAATTGATACAATATCACTGGAAGTGGTATGGAAGGATGAGTTAAGACAGAAATCTACCATTTCAGTTGTTTTTCATACAGAACAGGGGTCAGATTCGGATTTGGCGGTGGGGGGGGGGGGGGGGGACAAATTGGTGTTAATGGCTAAAGTCAATATTAATTCACCTGATGTTGCGTGGGATGGTTATTCACGACAGAAAAAGGGACTATTTCGGTTATAAAATTATTTTTCTAAAGGATGAGTGGGTCAAGTTTGACTTTATAAGGGTCAAAAATCTCTAAGAATGACTAAAATCACGAAAAAATGTTATAATTTGTCGAAAAGTTGTGTGGTTTCTCGCTGTATCACCTTTTACACAATAGCATGAATATTTCTTTGAAAATTCGCCTTGTAGCCATACTGCATGACTGGTTTCGGTTTATTATTTTCACTAATATTTTGAGGGGGGGGGGGGGGGGGGGGTTAGAATTTTTTTTCATGCTCGATTCCAATGGTTCATTATTGAAAATAATAAACCAAAAATTGGGTTCAACGATTTGAAATTGTCAGGATTTTTTTTAATGGACGTAACTCCTTTTGTTTTACTATTTTCAATAATGAACCATTGGAATCGAGCAAGAAAAAAAAAATTCTCACCCCCCTCAAAATTTGCTGGTTTCCATTTCAAGGTATTTACCTAGAATCCGAAAATGCAATAAAAAAATTTCTGTCCGTACGCCGTACTTCGCACTTTTCTTAGTTACCATGAACCGAAATTAATGAAATTTGGTTTGTCGGTCCCGTTTGGGGTCTAGTTGTTCCTCGAAGCTCGGCGTCTGTCAGTCATCTCTAAGGGGTGAAAAATAGGGGTTGAAATTTTCAGAACGCCATAGCTCGAAAACTTTCAGTAGAAGGGTATGGTTTTTTTTGTTTTTAAATTGATCTTGAACTAAAGAACTTTTTGAGATCATCCGGAGCATTGTACGACCAGCAGTTCGTTTGCACCGAAAAGCTTCGTCAACATGGTTGTGAACTAAACGGTATGAATCTGGCCCAGTTATCATTGCTAGGGAGCACCTCATTACAATCATGGATGGCTGTATGAAGTCGAGTTGGTTTTTCTGTGATATTATTTCATTTGAAAAATGATGGATCTTTTGGATTTTGTTGATAGGTACTTTTGTAACTTGAACAAACGTTGTGAAGTATTTATTGGGTAAATTATTACCCAACGGTTTATTACTTACCTTATGCTTCATGAATAACTTAAAATAATTAGTGATTTAATTATTATTGAATCCCGCGTATTTGTGTGGAACTTTAATTCCTGGACCGGCTCCAGTACTCCATTTAGGGCTTTCCTGGTGGGAGCTCGAGGGTATAGATCACAGAAAACAGTGATCTGCCTACGCAGAAGGGGCCCATCTATACAGGTAAATAATAAACCGTCGTCTAATAATTTGAAGCATTTTTTACTTTGTCACCCTCATTTCAAAAATAATCGCTTATTTTTGAAAACTTGTTTCAAACTACAATTTTTCCATCAGTTCTGAATATTAAAGAAAAAGTTGAAAATTTCCTATTTATCTGATATGTCATTTATAACGGTAACTCAGAAATCATAATTTCACGCTCGTTTTCTGCCTCGACTTTCCGGCATAAACACATCATGTGGTCAGTAAGTGTAAGAAGGCAATATCCGTTATTGAACAGAATTTGGCCCAAAAAAACCACGATAATCCATTTCCCCTCATATTCACATAAAATCGCAGCTTATTCTGACGGTCCAACGAGTTGAACCTCGAAAATTTATTCGACACTGCCTGTGTCGACTAAATTTTCGAGCAGCTCAGGCCCCTTTTAGTCTGGCCCAGTTGTCGGGCTGCGGTGCCAACCGGCGTGATGAGCAAATCTTGGTGGACACAAAATTAGGTAGACACCTGAATTATGCAGAAAATCCGGTGGTCTGAGGTGACGGCCCTCCAAGCGCCCCAAAACACACAGATCCAGTTTGATGAATGACGCCGCTCCAACATTCGGCAAAAATGTGAGGGAAAATTGAATGAGAGCTGACCAAAGCGGAGGAGTCTGCGCAGAATCGCGAGGGGAACGTCAGCTGACGAGGACCCCCCCTCCGACCGCATCGCCCCGTCCGCTACCCGTCCCGCCCCATCGCGTTGGGCCGCGTCCCGTCCTTTCGTTGCCGGAGGTGTCGGAGTGCGTGCTGTGCCCCCGATCTCAAACTCCAAGCCTTCCCCAGCTTCTCGTGAGCCCGGTGCGACACCCCCTCCCCGTCCCGCGACAAGTGACCCCCTCCCCACCCCTCCGTCTCACCGTGTGGAGGAAACCCTTATCGGAGAAAACCCTCCCTTATCGGTCATCGGCTGATCGCTTGTGTTTGCCGAAGTTTTCTCCCTATCTTCAAAATCCCTTCCGATCCGTTTTCCTCCTCAATCGGATTTCCCCACTGATGGAGCCGACGCCACCGCCCGCCGACGCCCCCAAAGCGGCGGCTCCCCCCAAGGAGCCCCCGAAATCGTATACAAATCCTCCTCAGAAGGATAAAAAAATACCCCAAGTTTCGGCCAAAGCTCTGCTCGAGAACAGCGAACCCGATAACAGACCCAAGAGGATCCACGATCTCAAAAACCTACAATTCATGCAGGTACGCCCATTTCTTCATACCATATGGGCTACTTCCTTCTACCCCTAAATATTTTGTTTATTTCCAAAAAAAATATTTTAGACTAATCTATTTTACAATATTAATTAAAAAATATTATACGTTATCACAAAAACTCGATACAAATACACATAAGTAATAATTAACACTTATCACAACAAATTCAGTGACTCATCCCAGATTTAATGCCACGCGATCTTAGGACAATATTAGTAAAAGCTTCATTTAAAAAAAAACTTATTCACATTAAATTATTTTAATACTGATAGATTGGTTCTTAATGAGTTATAAAAATATAGTTTCCATCAGTGTGTTTTCTCATTCTGAGTGCAAAATCCGAGGTTTTCACATTTTCACCTCGTTAAACATTGATCAATATTAAATCAAATATACCATTATGAAACCTCTAGGCTATAAACTAGAGTTTATGAAAATAACTTGTTGGTAGCTTATAGTAGATCACTAAAATAGTTATTATTTACGTTTGAAAGTGTACTCATTAGACCACGTGAAGTGGGGTCAAATGATGACAGCCTTGTATTACGTCGTTTCGGCCCATACAGGTGTCCTTGTACTCAGTTAAACCAACAAAACTTATAGCCAGGGAAATTCTATAAAGAATACTGTGCATTGCAGCTCAAAAAACTTGTAAATAATGTTTAAAAAACACATTACAACAGGTAGGCAAAACGCATTACATTAAATTCTATAACGAAAAATATGCATTGCAACTGATGTTTAAAAACCCCATTACAACACGTAGGCAAAACGCATTACATAGGCTAGATACAATCAGGTAGGTAAGCAGTAGCGGTGCGTGGGCTCTGAAAAAATGGTGGGCCACCAAACCGGAACACAAATTAACAGCTTTTTCTACAAAATACCTGTAAATGTTTTCCAACAGTGGAGTCTTCTTATGAGAAATGGGTCGATTTTAATCAACCGCAGCTCTTAGCAAGTCAGAATGTAAGCACTGTGTTCACAATAGTTCTGACCAGTACCCGGGATTACCAGAAGCTAAAAGTTCTATAGGTACCTTCATACTGACTAATACTCAGCAAAGGCCTATCTCTTCCTAAACTTTTAATCATCACTCTATCTATCCTCGTAGGAAAACGTAGAAAATTTCGACTGTAAGTTAGCCACCGAATTCATGTGGTACAAAAATGCAGAAGCAAATAAACTAAACAACAACTAAAAACAACGAACTAGACTAAAATACAACGAAGTAATGACCCGCCGGCCAGTACCTACTTGGATGGAGAATCAGACTAGAAGCTAGGTACTTATCTGTGTATGTTGACGTCGATCAATCCACAAGACCACGGACAGGACACAACGCACTTAATTATCGCAAATCTAAATCTGTCCCGGGAACTCGAATGGGAACATACAAAATTCGAAACGTAAGCAGAAAATTGAAAACTCAACATAGGAACAGAATGGCGAAAGTGATAAGAATTTTTAGGGGAGGACAGATCGAAGGACAAGCATCTCGTATCGATGACAAGATGAATTGAAACAATCCAATCGGTTTTGAACACAAACGATTTTTGAATGGAAATGTGGGCCCCGGGCCCAAAAGGGGCGTGGCTAACCAATTTTTACTCGACTGAGCTTGCGCGGACGGGACACTTTTCTCGGTTACCATGGCGACACCAGGTCCCAGGACCTGTCAGTTTCAGAAGCGTAGGTTTCGATTTCGATTGCAAGACATCGATCAGTGTAGCGATATTCCGATAAAATGCTCCATGCAGCTACAGGGGAGCCAACATGATGGAAACACATATTGAATTGAGAGAACTCTGTCGAGTCGCTGTTGAACTTCGTGAAAAATGCTAGGTACAGTATATGGAGGGAAATTCGAATGCCAACTGAACAAATGGTTGGCATTTTTTTGGAGTTATTTGTGTTTCTGGGTGCCGGGGCAGTGGCCCAAGTGGCCTTATGGACGCAACGCCCCTGTAGGTAAGACATGGGACCAATCAACACAAGCTACCAACTAAGGTTCCATGTCGATTTCATAAATCTCCCTGGTTGATGACACTCATTTAGGAGGGAGGATTTCCCCTCCAAACTTCATTTCAGAAACTGTACTCCATTCTCCCCACCAATCTTCATTTTTTACAAATCTTTGAATAAATTCCAAACAGAGTCACGTTCCTTGATAACTCAAACCGCATCTTGTCAAACAATTAGGTAACAAAAAATAATTATGGTGCCTAAAACACTAAAACCTCTACGGCACGTCAGAAGGTACGTTATTCGTCCAAATTTTGAACTGTTCTTATAACTTTCTTATGTGACAGTAACAACCAGCCTATCAGTGCTACCAACTTGTTGAACGATGGTAGTGCGTTCTTTTGAGGATTATAGAACTAAGCTACGAAATAGCTCTTGAAGGATGAAAAACGTGGTTTGTCATCATTTCACCCCACCGGACCATTTCACTTCAGTTTATGGCATATTATTAAAAAAAATCAGTCATGCAGCATGACTTAATGAGCGAATTTTCAAAGAAATATTCGAATTAATGGCTATGGTTTTGAATAAAGGAAAACTTCGGTCTAAAATTTGGTTTTCTATGTATATTCTCTTCGTATTTATTTTAATTTGTACGTTTTGTCCATCCTGATTCTACCGTTTGTTTATTACGTAATTGTACTAAGTGCTTATTTATTTGATCGCTGTGGGTAAATTCAAGGAGTTGTACTAATCGTTTGCCTCCCCCTTTTTTGCTTCGAACTCTCGTCTTCAATTAATACTTCTCACATTTTTCAATCTGACCACTCTAAGGGGGTGGGGGTAAGAGTTTAAAGATTATCCTAGTTTTGGGTAATTTTTGCGCACTTTAAATGCTCTAATTTAAGAACGGATTTAGATATCTAAAATCCGATTTCACTATCGTGTTCAGCGTGCAAAAACCTTTAAAATGAGGGGTCACTTGTTAGAAAATAACATTTTGGGGATTTTTGGGTAATTTTTGCGCACTTTAAATGCTCTAATTTGAGAACGGATCAAGATATCTAAAATCCGATTCCACCATCGTGTTCAGCGTGCAAAAACCTTTAAAATGAGGGGTCACTTGTTGGAAAATAACATTTTGGGGATTTTTGGGTAATTTTTGCGCACTTTAAATGCTCTAATTTGAGAACGGATCAAGATATCTAAAATCCGATTCCACCATCGTGTTCAGCGTGCAAAAACCTTTAAAATGAGGGGTCACTTGTTAGAAAATAACATTTTGGGGATTTTTAGGTAATTTTTGCGCACTTTAAATGCTCTAATTTGAGAACGGATCAAGATATCTAAAATCCGATTCCACCATCGTGTTCAGCGTGCAAAAACCTTTAAAATGAGGGGTCACTTGTTGGAAAATAACATTTTGGGGATTTTTGGGTAATTTTTGCGCACTTTAAATGCGCCAAAACCCTCCTTAGAGTAGGCCAATTTCGCCCATCTTCGAACTTAGCCTTTCGATTGCCAAGATAGATTTTTTGTGCAAATTTGAGCTGTTTATCTCAATTCTATCGAGAGTTATCGTCTGGAGTGACACATATATAAATAAATATATATATATAAATATATATATATATACATATAAAAAAGTGTTAAATTTCAGGAATCGTTTTAGAATGGTCTGAAACGGATTTCTATGAAGAAAATTTCCAAAAATTTATATTATTTAAATTTCGAAGCCATTGCAATAGCTTCATTTTCTTTGAAAATTCGCTAAAAGATAATTTTATCCATAACTTTTTTTGCTTGTTTCCTTCCCATCTGAATCGCCCTTGCGTACCACCATTGGTACGCGTACCACCGTCTGGGATGAGTTCAAAGATGAATCTACCCATTTCTTGTTGGTATAATCGAACAGCAACATCTATTGCTGAGTTAGTATGATGATTTATCGTGAACTAAGCTCGCACAATTATACCTAATTAATTAACAACAATTTTCGATTTATTCGCACCAGAATACTTCAAGTTTTAACCAATTAGTCCCATTCTTCCTTAGCTAAATGAAATGAATAATTGGTGAGTAACAATGGTCGTCGTGAGTCTTACGACAATAGTACTTACACTAATTACCAATGTATGAGGTGCAATAGTCCTTATTCATCAATGTTAAAATTTTCATTTTATGTTGATTTAGTACTACCTGAATATGCAGAATTGGGGCTTGAGACGGTATGAGTAACCACAATGAAGGCACAACGCGTACTACGTAATATAGTACAATTCGCGATCTATTCTTGTTTCGCCGTAACTGTACTAGTGCTTACCCTTGGTCCAACGTGGTACAACTTGCATAATATTATTGATCTATCTTTGTAATAGCAAGTGCTCTGTTTTCAATTCAAGTGATTGCGTACTGTTTTACTTACTTGTATGATTCATATTTGGTGAAATTAGTTGAGAATGTGGAAAGATAATCGGTCGATAAATTATACCATATCTTTCTAAGGTCGTTATTATTAAGGGGTCCTCCCCCCCCCCCCCATCTCTTCTGTATATTGAGTTTTGACGTTCAATGTCTTAATATCAATAACTCCTCATACTCGTTTGACATCGTAACCATTTCTGTTATTCGCATTAAGCTATCGTGTATTTTGTATAATAATGTGTTTTAGTCATCTATCATTTAGGTACATTTACAATTACACCTTCACGTTTACCGAAATTTACTGTTGATCGAGGAATGAGTTGGATTCTGCCGTTGATTGAGGAATGCGGAGAATTCTACCTCAAACGACAACACATTTTCAAGTGCGTGTTATCGTGCGGAGATAAGAGCCAAATAATTCGTCCATTATTGCGGTTGAATCAGACGTTATCTCCTACGCGCTTTGACGTCAGTTGCTATCATTTCGTACATATTTTGTTTACCCAATATGAACGGAAGCAGTACGATACGGTACCGACTGAAAAACAGATTCTCTCGAACGTGATTTCAAGTAGGTGCCTGAGTACTGGCCGGATAATGGTCTCGTGTCAAGTTTGTGAGGTCATCGATGGTTCGATATGGGTGAGCGACGAGAACATAATATTTGATGAATTGGAACCTAACACTTCATTTTAGACCGTTGACATTTCGACAGTAATAATTATTGAACAACTGTTTGATACTGGTTGAGTGGTCGGTACAGTTGCTATGTTTGAATGATTTTTATTGCCAACTAATTACGTAAATATTATAAATAGGTGGATTTTGGGTGCTAAATTATAACCCAGCTAAATCTAACCCAAAATAATACTGCACTGCAACGCACAGGTCATTCAGCTATTTTTAGACGCCTGTGTACGAAGATTTCGCTGTAATCATCATTAGTTTGATAATCATGGAATTTTCCGTACAGGACGAGGCAGCTGTTTTCAACTGATTTTATTTTGGAGACCAGTCGCTATAATCATAATTAATTTGGCAATCATGGAGTTTCCCGTGCAGGACGAGTCTGCTGTTTTCAACTGATTTTGTTTGGAGACCGGTTTCCGAACTATTCCCATGATCAGTCCTAAACGAAGAAATACATTATCCTCAACACTTCATAGATACAACTTGTTACAAGATAGCTAAAATTGTACTATTTATCTTCAAAATTCACAATAATAGTATGACATACTATGTACTAGTACATACTAGGTACTACGTTGTAGTTATTATTAGATAGGTACCTGCTATTTTTGTGTGCAAATTTTACCTGTCATTTAATTGAATCGTTTGAATAGTTCTGTAAGTGTTAAGAATATTGTATCCGTATTGTGTCTAAAAAGTATAATCAGTTGGAAATGGCAGTGAAGTCATATTTTACGTTAATTTTGCTTCCGAGATTACCAAGTTTGTGATCATGAATAGAAACATTTTTCTTCTTTAAAATCAAAATTTCTATTGGAAAAATTATTCCATGTCTGTCAGTGTCTAGTCAGAGTATCTGCAAATCTTTGCCGAAATAGAAAAAAATTCAAATCCCTTATCCGAATCCGATTGTGATGGGCTGAATGGTAAGTGCGTGTAGGCCTTACGGTCCCACATGAGTTTCATCAAAATCGGTCGGTAGCTTTCGTCTGCGCGTGGGCGAACGTGAAATCTACGTTCCAACCACCCACCCCAAGCAGACTGGTACAAAAGGAATATATTATCATTTTTATGGATGCGAGGAAGCTTCGTGCCGCGTAGTATGTGCCACGTCTTTGCAGGCGTTTTTTTGATATTCGCATTTACGTAATTCTGCACCTATTTTACAAGATGTTGATCAAATCAGCTCGCCCGCATTTTGCGGCTCCGAACACCTTGATAAAACGAACACACTTCCACGGCCGTAATGATTGTATGAAAGTGTGTTACTCCAGCTTGAAGCGATGTCGGAAATTAGAACGGAACCGTCGAGATTGATCGTCATCACTCACAAGTCCCGGCGTCGCATTTCACGCTCGTTACGGGTCACTATGGTTGACCGTTTTACTCGCCACAGAGCAGACACTTCTTCCAGCGGATCCGGAGGATTAATGAACCCCGCCGTCAGCTCTTATGAATAATGATTGCCTCTATTCGGATTCCTAACAGCGAGTCATAACATCTTTCGGGCTCGCTGTAGACATCCTAGTTTTTTGTCCGGCTCAGTTTTCTTTTCTTCACTTTGACTGGTTCTTGGTGAGTTCTAAAAAATCACAAAGTTAAGCGCTGACGTGTTTAGTTGTTCACCTGAATAATTGCCTGGTCAATGTTTTGTTATTTTTAGTTGGATGGTTGGTATTTTGCGCTAACACAATTCCTTGAGTGGGCAGTGAACTCTAAATTTCCAATGTTCTGATCGAATGTGCTTTATCTGTCTACTAGAGTCTTGAATGAAGCTGAAAGTACATCCAGTTGTTACAAGCTTCTTTCATTTTGGATTACAAGTTTTTCTTCTAATTTGTGATGGGGTCGTTTCGGCTGAATTCTAATCCCTATCCCTTCTTAACTGGTGATAATATCGCTAGTCTAGAATGGGACTCTCGAGGGTCCACTGTCACTGTCCTCACGTTCTGTCACATGGTAGCAGAGCGTGGTTTGGTAGAATGCGCTGAGTAATTCACCATACTGCATCCACTTTTTAGGGCTTACCAGAAGTATAAGCCCAAACGATTCCAGAAGGATTGATTCCTTTACAGACGTCCTGTCCCTTTGATAATACATACATCTATTGGCTTCCCCACCACCATTCCTCCTTTAGAGCTAAGTATAATTATAATATATTGAGCTCATATGAAGGCGATTAATGCAGTGTCCCAATAGTTGTTCAATTCTAACGATGGAGGTTGATCACCTAGAGGTTACCCAGATGATCAGTTCACTGGACAGCAACCTCTGACGCATTTTTTCTCCGCCAATACTCGTATGTAAGAGCTTTGTTCTCCACCAGTAGTACCGTTACGATGGAGGTTAGTCACCTTGAAGTTGCTCAGATGTCCTTTCCTGAACCAGAACTTCTTACTAATTTTCATTCCTCCTTTTTCCTCTGTCATGTGGGGAAGAGTGTGACGGTGTGGCTGTTCTCGAGTTGTTTTTTTTCCCGGTAGAGACGGGGTCGTTTGGGGAAGCCTAATCATATCCCTTCTTAACCGGAAAGCTTATACAATAAGATAATTTCATTTAATTTCATGAGGAAATAGAAGAATGTTTACCTCATAATTATCACTTCAAATGACAACGAGGCCTGGAAGAACAATTCATTGGGTACCGTGCCGTCGAATGTCGATAAAACCGGTATTTAGGAACTGTTGAACAAAATTTGTCAGCTCCTGAAAGTTTTCCTTCCTGAAAGTAGAGTCGGGCCTAGAGGGGAAAACTTGCACCGCTGGATGCCATAAAATGAAAAAACGCTGCAAATCCCTGCACAACGGTTTATTATTTTGTATAGAATACCCTCCTGTTACAGATCACAGCTCTATGTATAGATAACCCTTCTATATAATATGATATGTACTATTCTATTATATACATATTATGTAGATCGCAGACCCTCCGTAGGTTAGTACCTAACCCCGTACTCGTTACTAGGTACCTACCTAAATCACGAGTTAAATGTTGCTAAAATAATTCTGCCGATGACAAACAGTACCTAACAAAAAGAAACACACATAATGAAGTTCTGAAAAGAAATTGTTGATGAGGAGTGAAAAAAGTTGCAAAAGTACCTACCAACAAACTCCAGCCCCTTCTACGTAGATGGTATAATGAACCGTTGTGTAATAATTTACCGTTGAGTAATGATTTACCGTAGTAATAATTTACCCATCAAAAATACTTCAACGTTTGTTCAAGTTTCACTACCTACCAACAAACTCCAAAAGAGCCATCATTTTTCAAGCGAAATAATATCACAGAACAACCAACTCGACTTCATACTCCGCCAATATAATCAGGTGATCCCTAGCAATGATTGGCCGTATTCACAAATTCCTATTGTGGGAGTCGAAAATGCCTGTCGGTGCAAACTTCGGGGCCTTACTGTGAACGAACGGCTGGACGTACGATGCTCCGGATGGTCTTAAAAAACTCGCAAGTTCAAGAACTATTTAAAACCGTAAACATATTTACGTAAAAAAATGGTATAGGCGTTTTGAAAATTTCAACCCCTATTTTGAACCCCTTAGAGATGACTCACAGTAACGTCGAGCTTCGAGGACCAACTAGACGCCGAACGGAACGTATAACCCGAATTTCATCAATTTTTTTTCATGGTAACTAAGAAAAGTGGCCCGTACGGCGTACGGCGTACGGCGTACGGCGGACAGACAGAAATATTTTTATTGCAGTTTTGGATTCTACATACCTTGAAACGTAAACCATCAAATTTTGAGGGGGGGTAAGAATTTTTTTTTTCATGCTCGATTCCAATGGTTCATTATTGAAAATAATAAACCAAAATGGGGGTAGGAATGATCAAAAACTACTTCGAAAACTTTCATATCCTTTGCGTAAGAATTTGCATCGAAAGCGAATGGAAAAATCTCAGCTGTGTTTATGGTATAGGTAGAATTCGATCACCTCTAAAAGAAAAAGTAACCGTGAATAGGTTTCTAGGTTTCTTTAAAAGTAGTCGGGCTGAAAGTGTATGAAGGAAGGATAAAAATAACTGTGATTCCTCATAAGTAGTTTCATCTTATTTCAACGACTATCTTTCTAATTTCGTCTGACAGGTCAGGTGCGGAAGCAATGTGTGCTTCACTTTTTAGAGCCCAATGATTTGTCCAGCTTCTGGACGACTCAGTTGGGTCATATTGGGCTGGTTAGCCATTCGTTTACGAGCAGCCCAGTATTATTTTGCTTTTCTCTTGTGAACTTTTTTTTTTCGCTACAGTCTTCTACCAATGCATAGTGCATATGATGAGTCTAAATCATGTAATTCGATCCCAATTCGGTGTAGGTGCCCGTTTAAACAATCGTGGCCAGTCAGGCCAGTTGCACGCCTAAAACAAACCACTGACTCCTTTGCAACATCAGGGTTCGCAAACTGCAAGTATCACGTGATTGTCCCTGTGCTGGGGATTCAAGTTCTCTTTCTCTGTGGGTCCGAACCTCGGCCTTTATAGTGCATTTAACCGAGGGCAAATGGAGGAGGTTATCAGGCCATTAGAGAGTCAGCTTGTTCATTACTAGGTTGATTTTGTGATGCCATTGTGGCATCACAAAACATCCTCCTCCCTTGAGGCGGTCAAGAATTGTTTGAGCCTCTCTGACGTCTTTTACTCTTGACGGAGTACACGGAACACACCAGGATAAAAATCACAAAAATATACGATCTGGAGGTTGGAAGAATGACTCGCTTCCTGGAGACCTAGGAGCATTGATCTGATGTTCCCGTCGGATTATTAGCTCACTGATATCTACGACAGTCTGGAACTGCATACAGCCCCTCCTTCTTACCAGCGGGACCCATCGGTGTTGATATATGAAGCCATATTGCTCCTGTGTATATATAGTGGCTTTCCCGAACGTGCAAATGCAAATACTAACATATAAATGAATACCTCCCATACCGTTGTGGGCTTATGGAACTCAGAGCCCTTTGTTGTGACCCTGAGAGAACTCAGAACCTACATGTGACTCGCGGATGGGCTGGATGACACGCGGAGCTATTCAGGTTGCGTATCCGTCTGGTTTTCACTTTCCATCGGCGTCACGAACGGGCTCCTCCGAGTTCGGATTTTTCATAATTGACCAGTCTATCCTCGCGCTGCCCAAAATACAGGCCAAGCAATGTAATTCACAAGCAGAAAACCAGATGCCGCTCTTCATTTTGTATCTTTTTGTTTCTAAATCTCTTCTTATCTGAAGTCTTTTAAATATCTCCTAGTGAAATTCGGCTCAAAGATAAACCCTCAAATGAAATATCATAATACAAGGCTTCCGTTAGCTTTCAACAACCATTATTAGCTTGGAAACTTTGGCTTTGTATAACTTGCGTGATAACGTTACGAAATTCGTCACGAAAGTACCTATAGTGCACAAGCAGTTTTCTATACCCGCATGTTACCTACCTGTAACTATACTGAGTGAACCTCAAGGTTAATTAGCGTGGAACATGGTTTTGTGATGAACATTTTGCTTGAAAACGTCACGAAATGAATTGGTCACGAATCACGATATCTTAGTATACATCGCCCTAACTGTTTTCTGCACCTTATTTGTCTAAGGTTGTGTCTATACCTACTATACTGAGTGAGCCCGAAGGCCTTCTTTGATCAGCTGAGCCTTATGATCAGATGCTAGGTCGAATTGATGTCTGTGATTAGCTATAGTCTATCAGGATATGAACCCAGCGTGCAAAATTAAATATGTACTATTCTAAAGATCCGAGAAAGGCGGTCTGTAGTCATTCAAAAATGTCGTGTAAGAATAATAAAATAATCCCATTAGCGAAGGTATAAAATTGGATTTATGTCAATATCACGAATGAAGTCTCGTTCGAATCGGCCAGCGGTGAGTATAACTAGTAAATCACAGGAATCAACGACCCGGATCCAGGGCCAAAAGGGGGACGCCTCCGCAAGGACCCCACGTTGAGCCTAGAAGTTGTCGCACATTGTTACGCAGAATAAACGCGAACGAAATGAAAATTTATTTTTCTCCCCCTTCGAAATCTGTTGAGGCCCTTTAAGGTCATAGTTGAACGGCCTCTTCTCCCACTTGTGCCATAGTGGGCCCCTTCAAGGCTGTCCTGTTTTCTGCACAAGTTGACTTTTTCGTCCAGTTCAACGAACGATTCCCTTCTTTTGACCTTCTGGTTCGATCTGGTGGTTTCTGAGATGCTTATTACTCATTCAGAAGATTTGAAAGCATAGTCTCGGAAAAAATTGGGTAAGATTGATAAGCAACCAAAAAATGTGGTGGTCAATAAATTATTCAAATTTATATATTATGGTAAAAAACGGTGGAATGTGTTCTTTCACATAGCAATACAACAAAGGGGTCTTTACGTCTTCATGAGTATCTAACACTAGAACAATAAATTTTAGTGGTTATTTAACTGATAGAAATTATATCGATTAATTACCACACATTTTCAAAATTGTTGGTATAGAAGGATCCATCATGATTGTAGCGGTGATGGATGTATAATAAGTGCCTACCTATCGGTATAAAGATGGAGTCGGCGTCACGTTTCATCCGATGTCACCGGATTTTGATTGGTTAAATTATTCATATCGTGTAAGCTCATTCTTCGATGAAGTGTTCGTGAGTACTTTCACTTGAGTGCCTCCTTTAGGCCGATTTGCATTCTTGGCAGTCATCAATGGAATGAAATTGAGAACGTAGCGTCGTCGCGGACCTTCGTCCCTCGGAGAAAGTACTTCATAGAGATCAGTGTTCCTTGTTCCTGTTCACAATCGCAAGGATCTGCCGATTGTGGTACCTACCCTATTCTATTGCCATCTCAGATGATTGATTTTTCGATACCGCCATTGTAAAACCGGTGACGTTTCTACATCTTATCAGCAGAGGGCACACACCCTCTCCTCAAAATTTCTCCTCATGTAACCACGATATCTAAATTTCTCCATATAGTTCTAGTAGGCCGTATTTTGGCATTGTAGATGTATTTCGTGTTTGAGTCAGAAACCTCTCTTATATTACCGCTGATAACAGCGGAATTTATTGAAACTCTTTCTTTGAACAAATAAAACTCGAGTAAGATGGGAAGATTACTTTTTTTGTTTGAGCAACGAACGTCATAGAAGGTTTAATCCCTGCCCTGCTCGATACGAGTATCACTGGATTTCTTACGGAACCTTACAGGATTCAACCAACCTCATCGGTCGTACGCTATTGGTCGTGAATCATGTCGTTGCTCGTGGGCACCAGATGTTGGCATTTAGGGATAGGCTAATACTGTTACTAGGTACTTATTGACACCGGTAGGGTCCACATTCGTTTTCCGATAGTATTTCATGCTTTCTTCTGCGCAAAAACTGCCACTACTTTGATAACACCGAATTTACCGTAGGGCATATCTAGAGCCATCGTCCCCAAGTTCCTTTACGTTGCGCAGTATGAGGTTGGTAAGTATATCACATTAGTGGTAGGAGTATCCAAGGGTTGAGCAAAAGTGGTAGGAGTATCCAAGGGTTGAGCAAAACACAAATAACGACAAGACCAAGCGCCCAGACCTTTCTGAGATGCTGTCATTGTGGAAAAAACGGCTGTCCTTATATGATCTAGTTCGTGGTTTCGCTCTTGAACAAATCCCCTACCAGGGCAACAGCGACAACAGTCGAATTTCAAATCGAGATATGTGGTCTTTCGAGTACTTGAGCGTTGCCGTTTCCAGCTTCACTCGGAGACGCAACTGGACAAATACGTAACTACCTAGTTTCATGCGAGTCTGTGTTGGACATAAATGCTCGCACGACATGTCTCTCCTTGCAGTCTCGGTGGCCTATGGTTCCCCGTGAGGAGCCATTAGGGGCAACTAGGACGTGGGTTTCACCTCGTGAAGCTGATTTGTGATTTACACGAAATCCTCGATTGACTGGAAATCGGCTGCTTTCGAATTCTTGGATCGGTGTATATGTGGTGTCCCGGACGGTCGAACTAAACTTGTTTTCAAGGTGTTCGACCATGTTGGTAATGACCTCGTATAGACCACCGATTAAACACACGAGAATATTGAAGTAAATATTTTGGTGTCCATAGTCCAAAACAGTTGCAACCATTCGAGGGGGAATCTAATAATTTTTCCACAACGGTTTAATGTTTAATGTCTATCCCGTTATCACAAACAATAACTGAAGATACAATTCAGAGGTGGGCTTATAATAGTCAAGAAATGAAAGGAGGTTGATTATGATTGGCTTTTGAAGTGAAAGGAATCAGTGGTAAGGAGAGGGGGCAAAATGAAAGGGATCCATCGTGGGAGAAACGACGGAAGGGAACCAAGCTGTTACAAAACTGAATGCAAATAATGAAGAATAATTTTGAGGAATCTTTCAATCATTTACCTAACCCGTCAGTCTTCATGCACTCTTAAAACATGCTTCCCTTTGGGCAGACATGTAGAAACTCAGTAAATTGTCCATCTATTAAATCAGAATTAAATGTACCTAGGTACAGTTTTGTTTGTTACTGACGATGTTATGATCACCAAACCGGTTTAACAGTGTATTATGTTCTTAGTGAAAATAGCTAACATTTTAATAGCTCAGTTTTTATTTGAAATTGGTTTCCACAATTTCGTCGCGAGAGATTTAGTTAAGGTGCGGAGCGTTGGATTTTATTTATAGTACAACAATCATAACATTACCAGTTTACCTACTTATTAACAGACTCTGTTTAGGCGTTTTGCAACTACACTCCTTGTTACGGTAATAGTCAATTTCTATTGAACCCGAAAAAAAAATCCTAACCATTCTTCATTATTAGGCGAGTCCAGTCTTTAGACAAGCAATTCAATCAGTTGGAGGCAGTGGACTTGTGGAATGCCAATGGCCGACTCTCAAAAGGACAGTCACTGAATGGGATGATTGGAGTTGGACACAGATGACCGACCACATGAGATGAGTCTGGGCAGAGTTGGGGCCCCTTTGAATGGCGCTATTCTCGGGAACAACCCTCTGATGAAACGGAGAGGGTCTTTGCAAAATCCCTTCCCGTTCTCTGGCCCCTTGTGGGCGAAGGCGAGAAAAACGTTCGGGCGATCTGCCAAAATTTCAATTGCTAACTGGTGCCCATACATTCTCACTCTTTATATTTAGATGGAGAAACAGATAGAGTAGGTGCACATTATCGACGCAGGTGTGGCCTAGTGGACCCATGGGACTATCTACTCACACGTGGGTACACCCCTCTTTCTTGATACAATGTGTATAGGTACCCACTTTTGATGTTCTCAGTTTTATGATCTCTCACGTTTCATTTGGTTTCTTTATTACTCTGCTCACTCCATTTCTCGTAGGTACCTATATCTCAAGCTTCCAACCGTGAGGTGATCTTTCTAGCAATAGACGCTCCTCCCAGCGAGCTGTCACACACGGTGCTAAGGCCACCCTTAAAAGTTCTGAATAGGCAGGTAATAATAGTGAGGAGTACCGGTGACTTCTGTTTATATTACTTCCACATTTTTAAATTAAACTAGGTTCTGTTCTAAGAATTTTGAGACCAACCGCACTCCTATGATGAATAGTTATTTTTCTGTTAGCTTTCAAAGTTTTGGCAACAAGTTAGGTCATTGCACCTCTCCCGCCAGGAGGCGACCCCCTTGCCAATGTGACGTCACTTGTTGTCGAAACTTTGAAAGCTCATAGAAAAAGAACTATTCAGGGTAGGAGAGTGCGGTCGGTCTCAAAATTCTTAGAATTTTTTTTCTTAGGATTTTTACAATTTCTATTCAAAAATATAGACATATGTCATGAATAATCCTCATTCAGTCGGTGGCTGAGGCACCTTTTTGGTAAGGTAAACTCTATTTGTTCTAATACAACCCAACCTTTGCCCACCTGTTTGCTGAAATGTTGTTTCCATTTTCTTTTTCGCTCAAAGCGGTTTTAAAATGAGTGGTGATGACCCCCTTAGAGTTGAATGATGTAGCCCGAGCTTCGCGGACCAACTAGACGCCAAATGGGACCCACAAACCAAATTTCATTAATTTTGGTTCATGGTAACTTAGGAAAGTGCGAATTACGACGGACGGACAGCAATTTTGGGTTTATTATTTTCAATAATGAACCTTCGGAATCGAGCATGAAAGAAAAAAAAAATTAACCCCCCTCCCCTCAAAATTTGATGGTTTCCGTTTCAAGGTACGTAGAATCCGAAAATGGAATAAAGCAATTTGTATCAGTGCGCCATACTTCGCACTTTCCTTGGTTACCGTGAACCAAAATTAATGAAATTTAGTTTGTAGTCCCGTTTGGGGTTTTAGTTCCTTTGTCACAACTACTACATCTAGACACCCCCATGCTACTTCCTAGAGGAACATGACTGGTCCAACAACACGACGACACATGACCTTTATTCGGAGATTATTGATGATTTGTATTATCATTGCCGTTAAAATTCCTTCAGTAATGGTTTATCATAGAGATAAGTGAATGAGCGGGTTGACAAGGCAGTTGAGAGGGACGAGCACAAGGTTACAAGATGGACCGCCAATGGAATATTAATATCACCACAATATAGTCAGGTGGGTTCGAACGTCATAAAACATATTGTTTATTGTTGTCAGCGGGTAAACTTGTGTTTTGACGAGCGAGCGAATCGAGCGGACTATATTTATTTCTTACATAAGCACAAAATTAGTATTATGAAGTCGTGTGTTTTAAACATAAAATTGTTTTATACCCTTTTAGTGACCATGTTGTTGCAATGAAAGCAGTGGAGTAACCGCTATTCATAATACTCAAAATTCCTCAAGCCTCATAATTTTCAGTATGGCAATTTCGCATGAGGTGTTATACCTTTACGGCAGTGCATCGCAACGCCTACTCTTATCATTAGGAAAACAACCTTGATCGGACTCAGCGACTATTGAACGGGAGCAAGGCCGGTTGGTTGGGTTATTAAAAATATGAATGAGAAATGGCTTGATATGATGTATTCAACCGAATAACCAGCACACGATGGCCTCGTCAATACTAATGAATTAGTGTTCGTCCTAACATAATTAAGATTTCCAGCATATTTTAAAATTGTTGGAAGATGGCTTAGTCGAACTATGGGGTTATCGTTAAGAGCTGCAAGCTTCATGGAACAAGTGAAATAATGGAAGGAAAGTGATCATTAATATAACTCAAGGGGACCAAGCAAATAAATAGGTAGTTCGTTAATATGAAATATGCATCGTACATCTATAAGTTTGCCGTATCTAAAAACAGGTTGAAAGAACAGGAATGTATGGGTCGGACAGCCATGAGTTTGTTATACCGAAGTTCATGGTATTAAGGCTCCAAGTATTTGTACATTGTACATTATTTGATATATGTACCTAATTCTCTTTACCTGTTGATGCTACTATCACCCCATATTATTTCCGTATACCGTTATTATTTACGATCAAAATGTACTTAGATTGTACTCTGTTGAGAACGTGATTTGAGGTCGAAGGTGAACAGTAACTACGGAAGTACCGTTAGGAGGTAGTCAGCAGACAGCACCCGAAAAAATTATGTTTTCGAGCTATCCGGAACAATAGAACTGGGACGATAACACGGGTCATTTGGCCGCGGGTTAAATAGTGCGTGTATCCTTTGTGGAGGATCGCTATTACCGGCGCGACGAGGTTTTCATACTTCTCAATTTTTTCTCGCAGGCTGTTGTACATAATGAGCTATTTGCATGAGTCACAAAAGCGGTTTGTATCATTTTTTAAATGAAAGTAGATTCCATCCTGAGAATTTTGAGGCCAACCGCACGCTCCTACGATAAGTAGTAGTTCTTTTTCTATGACTTTTTAACGTTTCCACAGGTTCCTACGTCATTGCACTCTTCTCGCCTGGGCGGGACTATGCTGCCCATGTGACGTAGAAACCTCTGTATACTTGGAAAAATCATAGAAAAAGAACTACTTATCGTAGGAGCGTGCGGTTGGTCTCAAAATTCTCAGGATGGAATCTGCTTACATTAAAAAAAATAAAATAAATACATGCGAATAGCCCATTAGCTAAAGAATACACACGCATAAATCTATACTTCTCCATGCACACATATAAGTTAATTAAGCTTTGAATCCGGCGCTTTTGGATTTGTGTTCGATTTGTCAATGGCCTTAGAGATGAAAATCATACTGATTGTGGTTTATTATTCTGTGAATAATACACCTATGTATTCGCTCAGCAAAAAATTTTTATAACACCTCCTCAAAAATTTCTCTTTTCCGTTTCAAGGTGCGTAGATTCCAAAAATGCAATGTCCGCCCGCCGTACGCCGTATCACGTGTACCGGCTTCATTTTCGGTCTAAAAAATTCGTTCTTTCGCACACATGCTCCATTTGGGCCCTAGTTGTGTCCTGAAACTTTGCAGGCCAATCGGAATATACCCAGGGGTGTTATGAGTGAAAATGTGTGTAGAAATAGGTACCTACTTTTTGTGTTTTAGTAACATGTTAGTAACATGAGCTTTTGAGGTATCGTTTTCCATGTTTTTGGGGACGTTTGACCAAAGAGTGGAAAATCGAGGTTCTACCAAATGTTCAGCTCCCAAAATTGATTTTTTTATGAGTTAAAAACCTGGAAAATCGTCTGAAATCACCATCACTTTGTATAATTACACTAGAAAAAGCGTCAACACGTGTATCAAGACGATTAAATGGCACTACCAATGATCAAAAATAATTTGAAAAAAAAGTGAAAAAAAGGAGCGTACCTAATTCGTGTTTTTGGGGCCAAAATTGGTGGAAACCATAAGAAATTCCATGTTTTTGGGACGAGAAGACCGAATATGAAGTCGATTTTGACCAAAAAGTGGAAATGTGAGGTTCTGACTAAGCTTCAGCCTTAAGTTTACGTTAAATTTTGATATAAAATCGTCTTTCTTCCGCACACAGTTTGGGTCTTCCTCATTTGGGTCCTAGTTGTGCTCCGAAACAGGGCAGCCCGATCGACATACACCCAGGGGTGTTATGGGAGAAACGTGGGTGTAAAAATAGGGGTTTTCGAGGGAGTTTTAAGGTTTTAGTGAACATGAGCTTGTGAGGTATCGTTTTCCATGGTTTTTAGGGCGAAAAGACCGAATATTATGTCGATTTTGACCGACGAGTGAAGGTTTGAAATTGTAACGAAGGTTAAGCTCCCGAAATTCATTTTTTATTAGTCAAAAACATGGGAAATTGTCTGAAATCACAATACATTTGTATAATAACACTAGAAGTAGTATCAACAGGTGTATCACGACAATTAAATTGTACTATTAATGATCAAAAATAATCTGTTGAAAAAAAAAACCCCCGAGCCGTGTTTTTGGGGGCCAAAATTGGTGGAAACCATCAATAGCCATTTCAATAATTGCACATGACAGAAACAATAAATGAACAGCCAAAATTTCTGTGCAGTAGAATAATAAACCCAAATTTTAAGGCACACTTTCTTTTGTGGCATAAGCTAATGTTCAGCTGCTGGATCAAGTTGGCCAGTTCTATATTCATATTTCTATAATAAGCATGACTTCAGGTCAAAGGATTGTGGACCAACAGGTGCTTCGAAACTCATAACGCCACGGGCGCGTAATTTAAGTAATTTGCTCATCATAGAGTTGCGCCTATGTCTAAACGTGACTTGCGTACTACCTAATCCATACCTGTTCAGAAATACCAACGACTCTCTCAAAAATCACGTAACACCTACTTATTGAAAATGCGAAAAACGGCGATTCGTTGTGAAGCGAAACTGTAGTGTAGGGACAGTCTTAGGAGGCGCTGTGAGTTTTGACGGGACATCGTTAATGAACAACGGGAAGAAAAATGTTGGATAGGGTTACGTAAGAAGGAACCAGTAGTTGACAGTGTGGGAGCAAATGCCTCCCTGCCATTCAGCTCTTATTGTTGTCCCCTCCCGAGTTTGAATTAGAAGGTTAAAATACTTTTCATTGGTCCGCATCAATTCTCCGTTCCTATCCCTCGAGTCACAACAAAAGAGCGTCAATTTATTACAAGGTTTTTTTTTCTTTTCGTGTTGGGAATGAACGGGTTTCCAAAGCTCTTAGTATATTTGCAGCTTCAGATGTGAAAAATTTCTCCATTGTGCTCGTAGAAATGATCGACCGACTTATTTCCTTGAAAGGCACAATCGAGCGAATTCTGGGTCAAATCTTTCCCATTTTTAACAATCCGAGATTTCAGTAGAGTATTCAGAATCAATAGAGTATTCATGTTATTCCCGCCATCTTAATTCTTGTGCGTGAGTAAACAAGAAAACGGTTTTTCACGAAGACGGACCAATGAGCCAATGTTCTCTTCACATAAATATATGCGCAGTTCCTCCCTCCCACCCCCCACCCACGTACACGGAAATGGCATGAGTTCCGTAGGTCCCTCTTGACGTATTTTCTCTCTTTGCGTGAGTGGGCTAAGATTACGCGCTCTCTAATCATTCTTCAGTATAACCTGTTATAGAGGAGTATAAAATGGTTTGTATATAATAATATTTCATATAATGTAGTACAGTTCCACTAATGCCCACTGCACTGAATCTTTTCACTGAAGTATGTCCCAGATATAAATTTCGCATACATATAAACGACATTGATTTATATCGGTATGATAATCCAGTATAAACATTATCGTATATGCGTACAATACGCGTGGAATTATTGAGGTCATTGTCCCTCTTCGCATTCTGATGTTGAGATCGTACATTTTATCCTCTGCCAACACGCTGAAACTGACGATCTCCCATACAATATAAAATTAACTTTTTCTTTCCACAGAGATATTAATGTGGAATATATTTTGGAGTCCATTCATTTACGTACCTTTCTAGGTAGGGATTCGTCCAAGTCAAGGTTTAGTTTCAACCGTTCTGCGCTCGTTAATGTCAGTGGGTGGCATTGCTCATTAATGAACCCTCCCTCGAATAATAAATTATAAAATTCCAATTCTATCCTATTATTTCAGTTTCCAATAATCCTTCTCCGATGATTTCCTTAGCTTTTGTGTTGTCGCGTCTAAAATCTGAGTTCTAATGTTACTCCGGTGAGAATTGTGATCAGTATGTACGAATTGTGTTTGACTCTTCACAGATATCCAGATTGTTTATTTTAGTTGGGTAATTTCTCGCCCAGACTGTTTGTGGGGCTATTCAAATTCTGGACTGGGGTTCATTTGAGGTATCTAAAAGTCATGAGGATTCCTTTATAAAATCAAAGGAGCAAGTATAGATGCAAATGAACATCAAATGAAACATTCGATACTACTCCGTTCCCTCTTGCATAAATGTTTCTTGCATTCTCGAATGCATTTCAGATTATATAATTTATGAGTGCCGTGAGCTCCTTAGAACTGGTTTTAAGGTGGAGTAAAACGATTGAAACTGGTACAGCGAGCATCTTCACCTTGAAAGGCGAAAGTCAAATCGAGATCGCGAAGTTGTAGGCAGTGAACTTAGAACGGTATGAATAAGTAGTAATCTTCTGTTTCAAAGGAGACACTCTTCGCGAAACGGTAGCCACGATGGACGGGGGAGTGGAAAGTAGGTTGCCAGCCAGCGATATGTCAAGGACTGCATCTCGTGATCTCCAACAATTAACTGAATTGCACGTCGTAAAAACCCTATAGGTATAAAAACCCTGCAAGTATTTGTTTTTACTTCTTCACACTACAATTTCTAGATCGGTAATTTGCAGGTCAGCTGTTCCAGTGATGTCCTTGCACTTTAAAAAATGCAAGTGGTTTACTAGATATCCACTCCCAGGGCGTTTGAAAGGTTTGCTTTGTTCCTTTATTCTGTTTTATATGAAGTACCTTTCAATTTCCAGCAATGCTCAGCATAGTTAACTTCTAGTCTATTAACTTTCCAAGGCTCCGTGTTGCCCATATCAAAGCCATTATTAAACTACCAATCAATAGCAGAAAGTTGGGATTTTTGAGGGTTATTCTATGATAAGAATGGAAGTCACATTTGATTCATTCTTTCTCGAGATTCTAAAAATCCGGATAAGTTAGCTACAGGTCTCGAAATGTAGTGACTATCTCCCCTGGATCTCATTTAGTTAGCATTCTATTCTAGTTCCTATTTCCTAAATTGTAATAAAAGAATCTTCCTTGTACTTTTTAATTTCCATCATACTTATTAGTACAAATATAAACAACCGATGACTTGGTTTACGTTGTATGTTGTTTGTTGTGGGCCATCCAATAATGTTGGCTGCGGACGTCTGCAATCCAATAAGCATACTGTATTCAATTATCCAGGCTATACCACGCACATATTGACTGTTGGTTGAAACGTTTTAGTTTCAACCATAAGCACCTTATTTCGATTATGAACGAACGTTTATCCGGACGATGTATTTAGCTTTGCGTCTTTGGAGGAAGTTAGCAATATGAAATTGAATTCACCTTACTACTCTATGTTAGTTGTATTGAGGGAAATATTTTTTCTGGCGCGAGATGAGATCTCCAAGGTTCTCCTTCGCGGTCGTTGAGCTGCGAAGGAGAAATGGATTTCACTACTGCCCTTAATAGGATATCAACCCTCTAGATGGCTTCCTACTTGCGTCTACGTTCCTCAATGCATCGGATGCATTGATATCAGAATCATTATAGGTACGCTCACTTAGTCGCGTAAACATAAAGCAGGAATTATAGTCTTTAATATCCTTCCAGCCTGACGTGGTACCTTTTCCTCTACAATTTAATACTCATCAATTTACGTTTTCTCTTAGCCCTATAATAGGCTATGCTTAGACGATCAGATGCGTTTGGGGAAAACATTTATGAATGTTTTCTACGTAGGTAGGTACTGCCTCAAACGTTGTGCCGGACTCTCCCTTCCCACCTCCGGTTTAAAAAAAAAACATCAAAAAGCTTGGTATATTTTCAAAATTAAACCTTTGTACTTTTTCTCGTGAGGTGAAAACCACAGTTTTGGTTTATTATTCTGTGAATAATACACCTATGTATTCGCTCAGCAAAAAATTTTTATAACCCCCCTCAAAATTTTTTCTTTTCCGTTTCAAGGTGCGTAGATTCAAAAAATGCAATGTCCGTCCGCCGTACGCCGTCCGCCGTATCACGTGTACAGGCTTCATTTTTGGTCTAAAAAATTCGTTCTTTCGCACACATGCTCCATTTGGGCCCTATTTGTGTCCCGAAACTTTTCAGCCCGATCGGAATACACCCAGGGGTGTAATGAGTGAAAATGTGTGTAAAAATAGGTACTTTTTGCGTTTTAGCAACATGTTAGTAAAATGAGCTTTTGAGGTATCGTTTTTCATGTCTTTGGGGACGAGAAGACCAAATATGAAGTCGATTTGGACCAAAGAGTGGAAAATTGAGGTTGTACCAGTTGTTCAGCTCCCAAAATTGATTTTTTATAAGTCAAAAACCTGGAAAATCGTCTGAAATCACCATCAATTTGTAGAATAACACTAGAAAAAGTATCAAGAGGTGGACCAAGACGATTAAATGGTACTATCAATGATCAAAGATAATTTGAAAAAAAAGGAGCGTACCTAATTCGTGTTTTGAGGGCCAAAATTGGTGGAAACCACCAGAAATAGCTATTTAAATTATTTTATATGAAAGAAACAATAAATAAACAGCCAACGTTTCTGTAGGTATGTCCAGTAGAATAATAAACCCATGTGACAAGGACTTTGCAGCGTTTTTGTCATGAAAAGTATAAGCGTTTCTCGAGTGGGCTGCATTTTCAGTTCTTTGATATAGCGAATTAGGGGTTGTCTGTGCCTATGCCTATCGCCTCTTTGTCGCGTAGGTGTTATAGTTTAAGAAAGAGGGTTAGGGGGGTAAGACCGTTAGAATTTCTTTTAACCTGAGAAATATCGTGTTGAAATGACGAAAATATTCGTGAGCAACAACTGGTGACCATAAACCGGATACTTCGTAAAAAAAAAACAAAAAAAAACATGGTAATGTACCTACCTAAATAATACGCACAAGCGTTGAGCTTACTCGCTGGTGCTAAATGAATCGCAGTTGTTTATTTCGTCACCTTGTGATTCACATCGATAAAAAAATGATGTTTAGTCTAAAGTTTAACTTCATCTGTCTAAACCTGGAACAGGTCGAAGTATATTAAAGTAGACCTATATGTTAGTAGGAAGAAAGAAAGTATTGACTAAGTTAGTTACCTAGCTGTTGAATCATCTGTGAGCTGAGGGTATAGTAGGGTATAAATAAGTTGTTTTGACACCAAGTTACCTGAAACTTTGTGGGACAGAGCGTAGCTCCAGAAAGTTCGTTACTTTCTCACCACTCCTTGGTTCATTGATGCAGGAGGTGATTGGTAAATTATTTGGTGGTTACGTGGGTGCCCTTGGAGCTCTGTTAAATCACTGTGGATCGGAGTACAATAAATCCATCTAACATGCTCACGTTGATGATTGTATTGATTACCTACCTGTACACTGTCAATGAGGTAGATTAATTACCACATTAATCTGTGAAATAATTAATGATTGACTTGCAACATTATGATTACTCGCTAGGCAGGAATGTTATGCAGTTAAACTGTAACCGTGGTGAAGGTGGCTGTAATTATTTTATGAACGCACTTGCACCTACTTGGAAGTCTTCCTCGCCGGTTCTTTCTTTAGCCATATGGGAAGAACTTTTGCTCTTATATAAAATTAATACTCAATACTCATGACGAATAGTACTTCTAAGAAACTGTTTTTCTACCTGTGCATTTTGTGGATGCAGCATCTATTCGACATTGTGAGATCCAAACCTTCGGAGACGTCGCGTACGCGTACATATCGGCTGCAACTATTTTATGGTGCGTTGATAATGCATATAGCTGCTTTCCCATACAGTATACGACGGTAGGTGCTTGATTATGAGCCACTGGAACCTCAAGAGGAGCCCAAGAAAGAGCAGCGTGATCGAAACCTGCTGATATACCTACTGCCACTATATCTTTATCGATTTCGGGATATTGCTAGCCCATTGAGGATGGCTCCAGGGTCTAACAAGTGGTTCTTTCCATCTCCGCTTGCCGCCTCCGACAGTATTGATCCTCCTCCTTCTGCGCCGCACAGAATCTGGGTCATTCTAGGCCATATGGTTTCGGCGTTTTTGTGAAGTGCAGTCGCAAATTTGATTTCTTTATAGAAGATTCCTCAGCTTATTGACTTTTCATCTTCAGGATGTATCATATCTCCCCTACATTTATAAAGACTGATATCCACTAAACACCACATCGTGTGTTAATTAACAAGCAGTAGGTACCGTCAATCAGCAGTCGGATGATGAAGTGCTGCTTAGGGATATGGTACAGCTGCCAAGCTGGAATATGAATTACGTATAGCTACCGCATTCGATTTGGTCGAATTTCACAGTGCGCGTATCCAGTAAATATTCTTACTTGAGCTGCAGCATCTTCTTCTGTACGACGCTACAGTTGTTTGTCGTTGGCAGTTGTCAATGAAGTTGTTTGACATTGGCAGCTTTTGGTTTATTTTCAGTCGATCAAGGACCCCCCCCCCCCCCCAGTTTGTTTGGTTTACGTCTCATGATGCCTAGGTAGAAACACGAAAAGCGAATAAATCACTCTGCCTCCCCTTTTGGCTTATTATTTTCAATACCTAATGAACCTTTGGAATCGAGCATGAAAACAAAATTTTTTTAACCCCTCAAAATTCGATGGTTTCTGTTTCAAGGTAGGTACGTAGAATACAGAATACCAAAATAAATTAAATCTGGTTTGTATGTCTGGTTTGTATGCTGGCAGTCATCTCTAAAGGGTGAAAAATAGGGGTTGAGGTTTTCAGAACGCCGTTGCTCGAAAGCTTTCAATGAAAGGGAATGGTTTTTTTTTACGTCTTTAAATTGATCTTTAACTAAAGAGTTTTTGAGACCACCCGGAGCATTGTACGTCCCGCCGTTCGTTCGTACCAAAAAGCTTCGTCAACATGAAACGGTATAAATCCGGCCTAGATATCACTGCTAGGGAACACCTAATTATAATCACGGATGGCAGGATGGTACGAAGTTGAGTTGGTTGTTCAGTGATAAATTATTTTCATTTGATGAATGGCTCGTTTGGATTTTGTTGATAGGTACTTTCGCGACTTGAACAAACATTAGGTATGCTTCATGAATAACAACAAATAATATTATTGAATTATTGGATCCCGCGCATTTTATGAAACTTTAATTCCCGGGCCGACTCCAGTACTAGATTTAGGGATTTCCTGGGGGGAGCTCGAGGGTAGGTATTGACCACCGAAAACAGCGATCTACGCAGAAGGGGGCATCTGTAAAGGTAAATAATAAAACGTTATTTAATAATTTTTGCCCTACTTTTCGTTTTTACACTTTTTAGACGATTTTCGCTGTTTTGAGGGGAGAAAAGCGGATTTTCCCATTTTCGACCGCGCTGAACACGAATCCATCGAAAAAAACGCTGCAAAGTCCTTGTCACATGGGTTTATTATTCTATTGGAGTTCTAGAGATTCTTGTTGGCAGTTAAATTTATTGTTTCTTTCATGTGGAATGATTGAATTAGCTATTCCTGATGATTTCCACCAATTTTGGCCCCCAAAACATGAAATAGGTACCTACACTTTTTTTCCCCAGATCATATTTGATCATTGGTAGTGCGATTTAATGGTCTTGATTCAGCTGTTTACACTTTTTCTAATGTTAGTATACACATTGATGGTGATTTCAGACAGTTTTCCAGGTTTTTGACTAAAAAAAAACAATTTTGGGAGCTGAGCCAATGGTAAAACCTCAATTTCCACGTCTTTCGTCAAAATCGACTTCATATTCGGTCTTCTCGTCCCAAAAAACATGAAAAACGATACCTCAAAAGCTCATGTTACCAAAATGTTGCTAAAACGCAAAAAGTACCTATTTTCACACACATTTTCACTCATAACACCCCTGGGTATATTCCGATCGGGCTGAAAAGTTTCGGGACACAACTAGGGCCCAAATGGAGCATGTGTGCGAAAGAACGACTTTTTTAGATCGAAAATGAAGCCTGTACACGTGATACGGCGGACGGCGTACGGCGGACGGCGGACGGCGGACGGCGGACGGCGTACGGCGGACGGCGTACGGCGGACGGACATTGCATTTTTTGAATCTACGCACCTTGAAACGGAAAAGAAAAAATTTTGAGGGGGTGTTATAAAAATTTTTTGCTGAGCGAATACATAGGTGTATTATTCACAGAATAATAAACCAAAATGGAAATTTCAACTCCTTCACGTAGAGTATGCGTATGTTTAGGTATTTCGGCGAACCACTATAACCCACGACCCAATGGTCCAAATGGGCTCAGATTTTTATAGTAGTTCGGGGTTAGGCGCTTGTTGGTCCCGTATAAATTTTGTCGCATTCGGATCAGCAGTAGAGACTGCGTATACGCAGACGTGAAAAACTTCGAACCACCATAACCCACATCCCAGTAGTCCAAACAAACTATCTTTCTTTAATCTGGTCCAATAGTCTCTAGTGCTCCATATATTTAGATCATTGTTCAAACCTTGTTAATACCTACGGGGAATGTCGCTTCTTAAGTTCCCCAATGGCCCGGTTTGCTAATTGTAAAAATCCTCTCTCCCAAACTTTCATAGAAAATATCCTACAAACTACCTATTATGAACACGGACAACTAATTCCACCCATAGTACCAAGGCCGGGCCATATAATCCGTGGATTACTCTAGACCATATTTTTAAAAGACGATTATACACAAGCATTTATCGGTATTGTGAAACACGTAAAATCTGTTAATAATTATGATGATGTGTTTTATGGAATATCGACGACGGGAGAGAGGATTTTGGCAGCTTGAGATTTTACGATAAATTGGGAGCTTTCTAACGAGCGGTTTTCGTGAGATGAAAACGTACGGAGCTTTACATTTACCTAGATACAGATTGGTTGTATGTGCAAACCATTAGAAACCTGCGTAACACATTTTCTGTCGTGATCGTATTTGGCCTGATCCCTAGGAGAAAAACATAGTTGTCCATGCTGAAAACATCGTTGGTCTGATCGTCGGATTTCTATGGATATGGGCCCATTTGGGATCACAGAATCTTCTTAATACAACTCAAAACCGTCTTGTTGTATTATAGTGGTTATGGATGTTTCAAGAGTATTACGTACCAGTAATGTATACTAAGAATGTGGAAGAATTTGAAGCGTTTTTTGTTGGTGATAAGTGAAAAGTTTGCAATTTTCAGATTAGGTATAAAAATATCATCTCCTCAATTTGTCTTTTTCTTACGTTTGTATACACTCGTTTATTTAGTCTTTGGTGTGACGACTTTCCCATCCATGCTAACTGCGTAGATTCCAGGGCTGCACCGCAATAATGGTCAGGTCTTCAGATAGCTATCGTGGGAAGCCGGTTGATGGCATGCCTTGATATATGACCTGGCAGTGGAGATAGGCGCGTCAATCATAACCGCTGGCTAGCCCAATTTCCTGCTCATTTTTGTTCAGCCGCTATTTACCAACCCGCTACACTGATAAAACAGCCGAATTCTGAAAACATCTAGCCAGCTCTTTGATTCACTTGATATGACATTCGATAACTCCGTAAATCGAGAGTGGCGAAACCCTTACTAGCTACATTAACTGAGAAATATAACCACTTAACTGGTATTACCGCCGCTTGCTTCTACGAGTGGCGAATGAAGTTAACAAGATATCGTAATGGTATCATTTTCCATGAATTACAAAGTCGTGTTGTGGGTAACTGCGCCTAGGAGTTAGATTGATATTTTCTCATTGAAACTCATACAGCTCGCATTGCTAGCGAATCAAGCTATAGTGCTTGGCTTTCCGCTTAAGCTCCTAGTGCCTTGACATACGGATAATAAATATTTGACCCATCAGAATATCGGCAACTTTCAATATAACCGAAAGCCCATCTGGGAATACCTGGGTTTATGTTTTTTCTGAATCTATTTTGCTTTCTAGCTTTTGGGTTCTTTGGGGCCTCTCCGATCATTGTTCGACCAAACTTTTGTTGATGATTTATTCAAGCTTGAACGTCATCATGAACGTCAAACGGTGTAAGTGTAGTCCAGCTGATGGAGGTGATGATGCAGAATCCAGCACCGAATAATGATATTAGACCATTGTACGATTAAGAAATCTCTTCAATCAACGCAGCTGCATTCACTAGGCCGAATGCCATTTCAGTAGTCAAAAGAAGTTGGTCACTAAGTCGCCTTCGGGGGCACTGAGATGGAGCTGGGAACAGTTAGACACCTTCGGCCATAACAGTTATTCCTGTAAGAAATCTGAATCAGAAGCGTATAGTCCTGATTTGGATGTTCTACTGTCAGAGCTTGGTACTGCTGGAATACCCTATAATAATCATAAATAGTACTTTTGTTAAGTACTGTAGGATGGTGGACTACAAATTTAATTACGAAATGATCAGACTCCAAGTGGTGTGATCCGCCTTTTCACGAACGCAAACAACAATAACCCTTAATGCACGACCTGATCAGTGAAAGAATTTTGATTTAGAAAACAGCACGAGGGAAACGTTAGGCAAGTAAGAGTAACTGAAAAATCTAGGGAAAAACAGGCAATGAAGTGCCACTTCACCAAAATATTTTGAACAGGAATTTCGGTAACACGTGTTCGAAATGAGAATTTATTAAACAATAGCTGTAGTGTAGCTACAGTACCTATCCATCAATATTAATATAGGTAAATATTGGTTGTTTAGGCTTGCTTATACGGGGAATGACGGGCAAGAGGGTGGCATCAACACAGCCCAGCTAAAAAACAACACCAACAATCAAAATCTATCCGCTAAACTAAACAATTATTCTCCTTTGGACACTAGAGTAATGATGAAGGAATGGCTTGCTGGACCATGGGGTTGGCAAGGAGCCACCACGTGTCATATAATTAAGTTTATAATAATGATCTGAATAACAGCATCTTTGACAGTGCAGTCGTAGTTGACAGTAAATGCTGATCCTTGACGAGGCTGTTTCAAGGTGCACTGGTCTACAAATGAAACAGCAGGGTTGTGCCGAGATGACTCACGTAATGTGACTCTTCCTGTCGCATCGAACCTCTAACGTGGTATCGTACTAGGTAAGACGGTGTGCAAAGCTTTCAGCACGGTTATGAAACAGAACATTTCTTACTAAAAGGTTAATGTAGGTTTAGTTCCATTTTTTCATTTACTGTTGCCTCACTATTTTTGCATATAAAAACCTTCAAATAACTAATGAAAATATCCTCTATACCGAGTGATAGCCCAGCTGTCAATTTAGTGGATGAACCCCAGTCTTTTGCTTACACATTGATAGTAGATTATCTCAATTGTGCAAAAGTAATATACCTCGGCATGTAGGTACCGCAGAACATTAAGGCTGATTCATCATGTTCCACATGCATGTAAGATGCCAACTTCTGGCCTTGTATGAAATGGAACACCTTGATATTTTCCGGAGGTTTATTAAAACTAATCCCAAATATTGTGGAGAACTATTCTTCCACATGAATGAATCGAGAAAACTGGCTTCGCTTCTTTCACTCGAGTGTTCATGCTTGAGGAAGTTCACGAGAACATCAAGCGGAGCTTCGTCAATGGCATCATGTATGAGTTACTTGCACTCCACCGATAAATCAGGAGGTCCCGAAAGAAATTTAAGCGCATAAAACTGTAACTTTTCTTCCAAAAAGAGATCCAAATTCACTTTTTTTAAATTACTACAAAATTTGTAACATCGCCCTAAATTGTAACATAGTCATCATCAAATTAAATAGAATAGAGCATAAATTGATTGTAGCAATATAAATCATCAAATTGATTAATAATTATTGGGAGAGATAATCTTCTGTTCTACTGGAAAGACTGGGAGGGGAAGGGTTGCCCCCAAACTTTCCTTGCCAACATAGACGATGTCACATGGTTTTTCTCCTTGGAAGAAGGTACTTGTTAGTAGAGTTAAACGTAGCGTGGTTCTCTTGGAAACACTTCCTAATAACAGTACCTAATACCTAATATCGTGTTGAAAATTATAGGTATTTAGATTTCATAGATGTAAGGGGGATGGCGTTTTTTGGGACAAGTCAACTGATTTGTTCCATGGTTTGAATTTCGTGGGGACGGGTGACTAGTTAATATGGGTGACTTGCAGTCATTCATTACCACGTTTGGTGTTAAATTTCAGTTTCTGGTTCATTAGTTATATCATTCTCCGGGAGATACCTGCAGATGGTGTGTGACTCTGTGGCCTCTAAGAATAAAGTATTGCTGTGAAGCCTACGAGTCAAGTTCGTCCAATCGAACTGATGCCGATCGTCACTCAACGCCCACCGTATTGCGAGGGCTGCGGATGCCTGGTCCCTCGTGACGTTATCGGTAATCAGTTGAGGGTCAACGAATTGCGCAAGTCCTCAGCTGCGTCACAGCTTTCCCGTTTATCTCCGCCGATTTGCGGGAGATAACTCATCTTTCGGAAGGGGGTCATTTACTTCCAGCACATTCTTTACTTCTTTCGATATTCAGTTGAAAAGTTCGTTTAACGCTTGTTTATCATGTTTTCAAATATAGTATAACTGTAGACAATGCTGTGGCCACTCCCATTTCCTATTTTGGCGCTAAGAACACCAATAACCTTATTTCACAACTTACCTACCAGTACGAAGACTAAAGCTCAGCACGAAAAATCATTTAACCCACTCGAATCGACCTTCTAATTGTAGCTTAATACATAGGTACCGAGGAACCTATTATGTTGTTGAGAAATTTTGTAGTTGAAGAATTCTGCATATGTATCGAAAAAAGTGTTGAAAAATACTTCACTTTGTTCCTCCAAAAACTTGAGGATTTCCAGTTTTAGTTGGTACCTTGAATTCTTGAGTCGAGGGGAAGTAGGTAGTGATGTAGGTACAAGTCGGGATGTCAAAACTTCTCTTCTATATTCTATAGTAAATTTCGATAGTATTTTTGTGATCCCCATCCCTCAGTTATAAATATAAAGACTATAGGATTGCGAAGCTACTAATGATCTAAACGTTTTCATCAGGTTTCCCTGATAGCTAGCGGGTCCTACCAAATTACTAAATATGACAACGTTTGAAAACCACAAATACATGGGGACATGGATAGATACCTATTAGATAGGTATGTAAAAATCTTGTACATTTTGGTTTATTATTCTGCAAATAATACACCTATGTCGCTCAGCAAAAAATTTTTATAACACCCCCTCAAAAATTTTTATTTTAGGTTTAAAGGTGAGTAGATTCCAAAACGCTGCAAATTATTACACAAAGGTTTATTATTTACCTGTATAGATGCCCTTCTGCGTAGATCACTGTTTTCTGCGTCAATACCCTCGAGCTCCCCCCAAGAAAGCCCTAAAGCGAGTACTGGGGCCGGTCCCGGAATTAAAGTTTTCTACAAATTCGCGGGATTCAATAATTCAATCATTAATTATTTGTAGTTATTCATAATAATGTGTGTTGTTATGCAAATAATAAACCGTTGTGTAATAATTTACCTGCATAGATGCCCCTTCTACGCAGGTACTATAATGAACAGTTGTGTAATAATTTACCGTTGCGTAATAATTTACCGTTGTGTAATAATTTGCCCATCAATAATACATCAACCATTGTTCAAGTTGCAAAAGTCCCTATCAACAAAATCCAGCCCCTTCTACTTAAGTGGTATAATGAACCGTTGTGTAATAATTTACACAAACCAACCAATATCAAAATCAACTTATATTCGGTCTTCTCGCCCTAAAAAACATGGAAAACGATACCTCACAAGCTTATGTTCACTAAAACCTAAAAACTCCCCGGAAACCCCTATTTTTGCACCCTAAACCCCTGGGTGTATGCCGATCGAGCTACTCGTACCTTGTTTCGGAGCACAGCTAGGACCAAAATGTGTTCCCAAATGGAGACCCCAAACGGTGTGCGGAAGAACGACGAATTTAGACCAAAATATAACATAAATTTAAGGCTGAAACTTCGTTAGAACCTCAATTTTCCACTCTTTGTTCAAAACCGACTTCATATTCTGTCTTCTCGTCCTAAAAACATGGAAAACGATACCTCAACAACTCATGTTACTAGCATGTTACTAAAACAAAAAAAGTACCTATTTTTATACCCATTTTCACTCATAACACTCCTGGGTATATTCCGATCGGGCTGAAAAGTTTCGGGACACAACTAGGGCCCAAATGGAGCATGTCTGCGAAAGAACGAATTTTTTAGACCGAAAGTGAACCCGGTACACGTGATACGGCGGACGGCGGACGGCGGACGGACATTGCGTTTTGGAATCTACGCACCTTGAAACGGAAAAGAAAAAATTTTGAGGGGGTGTTATAAAACTTTCTTGGTGAGCGAATACATAGGTGTATTATTCACAGAATAATAAACCAAAACGCAATGTCCGTCCGCCGTACGCCGTATCACGATCGGAATACACCCAGGGGTGTTGTGGGAGAAAATGGGTGTAAAATGAGGGGTTTTCGAGGTTTTTTTAGGTTTTAGTGAACACGAGCTTGTGGTGTATCGTTTTCCATGTTTTTTAGGACCAGAAGACCGAATATGAAGTTGATTTCAACCAAAGAGTGAAGAATTGAGGTTGTAACGAGGGTTAAGCTCCCGAAATTCATTTTTTCTGAGTCAAAAACCTGGGAAATTGTCTGAAATCACCATAAATTTGTATAATAACACCAGAAGTAGTATAGCAGATGAATCAAGACAATTAAGTGGCACTATCAATGTTCAAAGATAATCTGTAAAAAAATAAAATAAAAAAGGGGAAAAAGGAGCCGAGATCGTGTTTTTTGGGGGCCAAAATTGGTGGAAACCATCAAAAATAACTGTTTCAGTTATTGCGCTTGAAAGAAACAATAAATGAACAGCAACATTTCTGTAGGCATGTCCAGTAGAATAATTAACCCAAGACCCAAGTGACAAGGACTTTGCAGCGTTTTTGATAAAATATTGTTTAACTAAATGAAACATTGTAAAACTATATTTATAAAACGAAGCTTCACATCATAATCCGTTTGTGAACATATTTTAAATGACTATTTTGGTCCAGAAGTCTTTGTTGGAACGCATGCTGTGAGAATAACACTTCGGCAGTCTTCTTAGTAGTCACAACAGGAACTTGGAGGCGAAAGAAAGCTAATGTGATTAATCGGGGCAGACGGACCTGTTGAAAAGGGACCCGAGGGCGCCGAACTTGCAGGGGACATTGCCCGACTTGCCGCGCCTCCTGCCGCTCGTATGATGGAAAGTAAAGTAGCACTTTCGTAGCAAAACACTGAAGCACAACTTAGCAAACAAAACACCCAGAGATGAAAGACTCGTGAAGGATTTTTTTGTTCATCACAGTGAATGAATGAATAATTGTTTATTTTCATAAAAGATACATACTTGGACACAACACATACATGATGGAAACTACCCCCCCCCCCCCCCCCCCTCATAGATCAAGGATCTGTGCCAAGGGGGGAGTTGCATGTTAGATAATTACATTGGTATTACTCTATTGTATGTCGGGATTTCAGTTGTTCGCATATTCAACTAAATTATAAATTATAAAATTATAAATAGATCGGTAATAGTTGAATAACAATAATTGCTCAAAAAAATTTATGTGCCTACTTCTACAGGAAAATAATGTGTAAATTATTGTTATAACATGTGACGGTATGGCTGTTCTCGAGTTGTTTTTTCTTCCGGTGGAGACGGGGCCGTTTGGGGAAGCGTAATCGCAATCCCCTCTTAACTGAAAAGTTTCGGGACACAACTAGGGCCCAAATGGAGCATGTGTACGAAAGAATGATTTTTTTAGACCGAAAATGAAGCCTGTACACGTGATACGGCGGACGGACATTGCATTTTTGGAATCTACACACCTTGAAACGGAAAAGAAAAAATTTTGAGGGGGTGTTATTAAAATTTTTTGCTGAGCGAATACATAGGTGTATTATTCACAGAATAATAAACCAAAAACTAGCATTTAAACACTTGATGAATCAAACAAATGCCAAATCCATCATCCTTAAATTTAAATTTTGAATAATAGAAATGTACTTATAATGATCCTCCAAAAATCCACCATCCCTAGATTTAAAATGCTGGATAACAGAAATGTACTACCACAACGACCTTCATTAGACATAATGTATACTAGATTTAGGTTTAAGTATACTAGATTTAAGTTTGTTAAAATTAATATATTTAAGAAGTAGATATAATGTATACGAATTATAAACTAAAATGTATTGCCGAACGAACGCATACACAAGCTGAGCTGAGGGAAATGAGCCTGGACAGGTCACTGACGTTAGGCTCAGGTAATAAACAAAGGAACGTTTCATTCATAATTTTTACCTGTAAATCGATCTGTATTATGCAAAATGTGTAAATAAACGATTTATTATTTTTTTAAATTAGCGTTTTTTAAAATGCATAGTTCTGGATGTTCTAAAATATTAGAAGAAATTTCTTAATTTATTCCCCATTGATTTCACTTGTTCCCTCCAGTCAAGGTTTTCATCCACTATTATTCCCAAGTACTTTCCACTCTTTACTCTTTCGATTTTTTCGCAAGTTTCTGAATACCATTTTACGCGATTAGCCTTTCATGAAACATGTGCATAAATATGTAGTTTAGGGAGAAAACGATGCAGAGGCATTTCAAGCCTATGATTGGCGCTTGCCAGAACCAAGGATAACAAGGGGTGGACCGTGTCGCATACGAATTCTGTAAAAACGCTCCAGATACATTCCTATCGTCTATGCTAGAATACTATAACCGGGCATATGAACAGGGAATCACACCGGCTTGCTTTTCTGAGTCCATAATTTACTCCCTCTTCAAGAAGGGTGACATTAATGCTGCTACCGACTATCGAGGGCCCTCTTCTATCAATTTTAACGCCTAAATATATTGTGCTATGCTTCTGGACCGCCTTGAGACGAACTTCGACGCTGAGGGGACCCTGAAGGAGAGTCAGTGTGAATTCCGTTGGGGAAGTGGCTCTATCGACCCAGCCTGGTGCACCTTCAACTGGCTGCGGGTGAGGGGTTACATAAACTATTATACGCCTTCTTTGTGGATTTTAAGGCAGCATTTGGTAGAGTACAGCATAGTCTGCTGTTCCAGAAGCTGAATATGGCAGGCGCTGGGTTGAGGTTTATTTCGGCTGTGAGGTCTATGTACAGCCAGTCATGTACTTTATGGTTTGGGGAAGAGACGGCGTCTCACAGGTCACAGTCATTCCCAGTTGAGTGCGGTGTTCGGCTGTGCGGTCGCCTGCTGATCTTCAGCGCAATATTACTGGATTGGAGGAGTACTGTAGGGGGTGGAATACGACGGTGAATCTTGCAAAGTCGGGGGTCATGGTCTTCCGTCGGTTCGCAAATCTTGGAGTGTGTAACAGAGCCTAGGTAATATTTATTTTTTACCTCGATTCTGCTCGGATTGGGACGCTCTCCTAAATTGCCCTAATAAAATAATTGTTTTTTAAAATTAGGTGCTATTATAGGAGAAGGGAAGATATTAAGTAGACAATGGTGCTGCTCTGACTCGATACCTTTTTATTGGGTAATTATGGAATAAAGCTCCAAGAAATCTGTTTTAGAGGAGAGAATAAAGGGGAACCTAAATTTACCCAAGGGGTGGGGGGTGGATTTATATATTTCTCGAAGGGTGACAATTTCAAGAGATGATCTATCGGGCAACCATAGAATTGTTAAAAGGATGAAATGGTTTAAATATCGAGTGACATAAATAAAAATGAGGGAGGTGTGATCCTACCTTGTTGAAGGCAGGAAAAGGATTGATTGTTCCCCTTCCTATCGTCGGGACGGGTGGCACCGTTCCTGATTAACAGTTCTGCGTGCTCATGCATTAGGAACTGTTACAGGTGTATGAATCATTTTCCTTCACCAATAACCCTGTCAAGGTAGTAACTACATACAAGTGCCTTGGCATAATATTGACCCCGAGGCTTTCATTTACGCGGCTTTTTGCTGAAAGGGCCGCTGCAGCTAAGCTTGCAGGCCAACATTAGCAGCGTGCGCAAAAGTTGACATCTTTAACGCGGTTGTGAAGGCGATTTTATGTTACGGGACGCAGGTTACTGGATTCACACAGTGTAATACATTGGAGCAAGTCCTGAGGTATTTTATAAAAATTATATTTGGACTGCCTAGAAATACCACAAATTGCTTTGTATACTTGGAGTCTGGTGCCGATCAGATCTATGTGTACACTCACTCGATGGCATGTCGCTACACTGTCAGAGCTCTCAGGATGCCGGAGTGTCGTTACCCACGTCTAGTGGCGCGTGAAGCTGTCCAGAAGAAGTTTCCTGGTTTGCGTCAGTTAAGGCCCTGGTCCAACGCTATGACTGCTCGTTTCAGGGAAATGTGGCGGACCTGGAATTGTGGCATCAGCTGGAGACGTTGGTGGAGTTGGCCGGCAGATCTGCGGGGGCGGAATCTGTATCACCCAATCTGGGTTCGCCGTTGGGTACTGAGGATCAGGGGCGCACTGCTGGCTTTGAACGACGGCGTGTATATTCGCTCCGATAGCGCGAGTAGGATCTGTTCTATCTGCAGCATGGCGGCCCGAGAGGATGTGGTTCACTTTTTCGGTAACTGCCCAGTGCTGTCGGAATTTAGGGCTCGATTTCTGGGGGCTAGGGAACTGAGCATGGGAGATAATGGCAGCTCTAAATACCAAACAATGTTGGCTTCAAGTGCGAGGTACAGTCACTATGCCTGGAAGTATAGCTAAAGATGGTTGCAGGGTTCAACTGGCAGTGGCATTAAATCAACCATATCAACCATGAGTAATAATTGTTTTATAATAATAAATAAATAACTAAAAATAGTAATAATAACGATGGCTCGAACTTCCCGGCAGATGGACGACACATCCATGCCTATCATGTTTTTATTTTTCTGAATGTAATTGTAATGTAAATATTAGCTAATGTAACTTAACTTACTAAATTTAACTAGCATTCGTTTAATTGTACAACTTATGCCTGGAAGTATAGCTAAATATGGTTGCAGGGTTCAACTGGTAGTCGCATTAAATCAACCATATCAACTATGAGTCGTAATTGTTTTATAATAATAAATAAATAAATAAATAAAAATAGTAATAATATCGATGGCTCGAACCTTCCGGCAGACGGACGACACGTCCATGCCTATCATGTTTTTATTTTTCTTAATGTAATTGTAATGTAAATATTAGCTAATGTAACTTAACTTACTAATTTAACTAGCATTCGTTTAATTGTACAACTTATAGTCTAATAAACCTGTTTTCTTCTTCTTCTTCTTCTTCTTCTTCTTCTTCTTCTTCTTCTTCTTCTTCTTCTTCTATAAGCCTATCATGGCCAGTGCAATGAGTTTCAGGAGACTCTTCGAAAGGGAAACTGTTAGAACTCAGTTTCACCGTCTTTCTGTCAGACTAATGAAGTCTCAGCCAAACACTTTCCAGCCTAACTCATTCCGAAAGGTTGCTGAATCACGGGAAAACAACAGGTACCGACCTGTATTAACATTCATTATGAGTTCCTAGAACTATAAGTAGAAGGGTGATGCAGGCGTGGAATAGTTTTTCGTTGAGAACTTCCGATTTATAACTTTCGGTACGTTTCTAAGTTAACACGTAAAACACAGATATATAAACAATGCGCAGGCTGTTTCTCAGGCGCGTTCAACTCGTGCCGTGTACTGCGTACCGTGCCGTGTCTCAGACCTCTCTGCGCTCTGCGGTATTTTAAGTGTATCACACCAAGGGTTCGACTGGGTCGGTTGTTCAAGGGCCACAGCGAATCATGTTTACGAATGTTGACACTCGCCTTTCGTATAAATAACAGCGTGACCTTGGCAAACTGCCTGAGACATCACCACACGTCTGCTGGGAGGGAACCCTCATTTGAACCAGATAGCAGTTTAGTTTACCTTCGCTTCTTCTTCACTTCTAATTTGATTTCAGATCCAAATGTTTGATACGAGTTTAATGCAGCAGAGAGTTTTTGATTCGAAGGAATGCTGATCTCTATAGAGCGTTCATGCCGACCATCCAACTCGGATTCATTCCGAATACGAGTAACAGCACCTAGAGCGAGCACACGGCTGAGCTGACGCTATTGGCCTTGTATACTAATAGAAATCCGCTACCCGACATGATCAACCGCGATCAACCCCTTCACAATGTGTCCCTTGCTCTAAGCCGAAAGTTTCGTTTACGAGTGGCCTCCGTTGAAAGGGTTGCTCATTATTTCTGTTCGTATGACGAATGAACTTTACCCCAAATTGAGTACTCACGCATGCGCAGTCCGTCATTTCTGCTCCGGGTTCCTTTCTCTCATATCACGAATGGCCTCCCGGAAGTTTGCCTGAACAGTCATAAAACCACCATGAAAATACCAATCGTCCTATTTAACCCTAAGGATCATTATAATCTTTTTCGAAATCAGAAATGTTTCCTAGATGAAATTGAGCATTTTCCGTAGAATTGAAAATTTCCCATAGGATCTACCTTTGGCCCTACCTTAGGACCTACCATAGGAATACCTTATGAAGAAAATAATATATATTATAGTCAGTAAGGCTCGCGGGTCAGTTGGCTCGAGGTAATCACCCGATATTTCTATGTGCGACTTACGACGAATCTTCAGGAAAACTGCCTTCAAGTGAGAGAGAGAGAGAGAGAGAGAGAGATGTTTTTATTTGCCGTCACAAAACAAATTGAATGACAATGGTCAAACATTTTTCTACATTTAAGGTAGGCGTCACGTTACCGTTAGATTAGGGTACTGGGGAGAGTGAAAATGAAAGGGGCTGCAGCAGCCCCGAAAGGTGCAGCAGCCCCAAGGTTGCTGGTCGGGGCCTGAATGCCCCGACCAGCCCGGGCCCACCCACCACGGCGGCTCCCAGGCCCACCTGCCCATTGCTGGGCAGGCAGCCCAAATGAATGACGCAGTTGTCTACGTGCCATTCCAAAGAACAAACCGAGGGGGCCGCCCCCAGGCCAGCCAGTGCACCGGCCCCACAACGTAAGACTAAGCACATTCACACAACATACATTCTAATAAATTACTTGCACTCTCGAAAACCATTCATACCCCGTATCTAATATCACAGTCGCCATTCAATAGATAAACTAGATTCAAGCTAGAGTACTAGTATAAATTTCCTCTGCTGCCTTATTAAACCTAAAACTAATTGATAAAAATATTAAAATTAAAGACAATAAATTATTTATATTATTTTTAAAAACTCTTCTTATATATTAGTCAATAACTGACAGTCAGTGCCCATCATAAAATTAAAATATTCATCAAAATCATAGGGTGCCGATTTCACAAGGATTCTCTTACAGGTATTAAAATATGATTTAAAATTGGTATTGCTGATATCTTGAACCTCTTCAGGGAGGGCATTAAAAAATGTCTGCCACCACCAGCCAACTGAATTTCGGGCCGCATTCAACCTGCAGGGTGGTTGGGCAAGGAGTCGTGCACTTCGAGTATTGTGTGCATGATTTGGTTTTTTTAAATACTGAGGGTGCTTTCCCACATAACTCAGGCACAGCAAAATATACTGACTCGGCAACTTCAAAACCCCCAATTCTTTAAAATGCCTTCTACAATCCGCTCTATAGTGACTTTTAACGACTGCACGTATGGCCCTGCGCTGACAAGCAAATACATCAGAAGCAGATGGTGAATGGCCCCAACTCAACAAGCAGTACCTCATGTGACTATGAAATAAGGCGTGGTATGCACAAACGATTGCTTCCCTTGGCATATGGTCAAGGAGTCTTCTTATCAGAAAAATAACAAACGTCAGAGTTATAGAAATTGTGTCTACTTCCACGAAAGCAAACCGTTACCTCACATTCTTGATGAGGGAAATACTTTTGATTGAAAATATCGATATCGATATTCCATCACTACCTACCTCAGTGTCGCTACCTATTAGCTAGAATAGCTGGACCAGTAATCGTTACTGAAGATGCGAGGCATTACTTACTTAACGGTGAGAAATGACCGTAGGTATGAGTATAGTGCATGCGTTTTCACTTCGCTCATACACTGAACTCAACTGTCTCCTATAAATAAGGATTGAGAAGAATGGATAGACTTCTGATATGTAGGTACTTCAAAAGTCGTGCTTAATTTGCTAAGACCCGCACGATCGGTGGGTCTTGCGGTTAGTCTAACCTAAGCGCCGTGAACTCCGATAAGCACCAATATAAATTGTGGTGACTTGCTTGTAAGCAATACTAGAAAGAAAGTTGTTGCTATTATTTATTAAGCTACACACCTGAGCTTGCAATAACATTGGGACCACGAATAATGATTATTTTTTGTGTATTAGTTGGTCACTGTGGGACTAATCCCATCCTAATCCCTCTTAGGGGTTTTTGTATGACGATATTTGCTTATAAATATTATGTAAATTCAACACTGTAGGCACCAAACCATTCGAAGTGTATTGCAATATTATCAGTGTTACTTCTATTATACTACCTTCTAATGCATAGCTAAATGACAGTACGCCTACCAGTCTATATAATAACAATGAACTCTTTAATGTTTCAGGTAAGGATGGACATGGCGATGGTACACTTCATTTGAATATGAGGTAACTTAACTCATTCTTTTCTATTTGCTCATGTACATACATTTGTTAGAGGTAAGTTACCTGATAGGTAATCCTCTATATTACAGTCTCGTATACTGACGCTGTGAAGTAAGAGAATAATGGTAAATCCCTCGAAGTTACCAATTCCAAGTACTTATGCACAACCTCAGTTTCCGGTTCTCCGCTACGAAGCTGAGCGGTCTCGCTCTCCATCTTTTGTTTCGATATGAATTTATACCTGGAGCTTCTCCGTCGGGTACTTCTCCGAATCGGGGCTGGTGATTATTTGTATGCTGAAGGTTCGTATTCCATTTCGGTCTGAATAGCATCTCAGGGAACAATGGGAACCTTCTGAGGAAAGTAGGTAAATCAACCGCTACAAGGTTTTGTACGGCGATCCCCGTTTGTGAATCCCAATATAATCAAATCGTCAGAATATATTATTATGCACTTGTGGCTTCATTGTGCGGCTTCCTGAATGGGTTCGAAAACACTTTGAAGTATACTGATCATCTTAACCATTGATTGAGAAGGGGGGGGGGGGGTAGCCCCCCCAAAAAAGTTTTTCTTAAGGTTTAAATGTGGTTTGAAATTATCTTAATGAAACAAACGTCACTATTCTTATAATAATACCTTATCCTACATCACAAAAATGTAACCGATGTTCCTTCTGCATATATGTTGGTTTATTATTTTCAATACCTAAAAATCTTTGGAAACATTTTAACCCCTCTCTCGTAATTTGTTGGTTTGCGTTTTAAGGCACGGAGAATCCGAAAATGGAATAAAAAACTTCTGTCCGTCCGCGCCCCTTTTATTAATACAATGAACCCAAAGGGTTTATAGTTCCCTTTTGGGGCCTAGTTGGTCCGCAACGCTCGGCGTCAGTCATCTCTAAGGGGTGAAAAATAGGGGTTGACATTTTCAGAACGCAATAGCTCTAAAACTTAAAATAGAAGGGTAAGTTTTTCATGACGGTTTTAAATTAATTGAAATTTAAGGATTTTTTGAGACCACCTGGAAAATTGTTCGTACAGACGTCCGTTCACAGTATCGTAACGCCCTGAAATTCGAACCGAAAAGCTTCGTCAACATGCGTACGAATCATACGGTAGGCACATCCAGCCCAACTGATGATTCGTGTTGGTTGTTCCGTGATATTATTTCATTTGAAGAAAAATTGTTATTTCTGGTTTTTTTACTATCTGTACTAGAACGAATTCTGTTCGGTGTCTGTCCGCGAATACGAATCTGATTTTGCTGGAAATTTCAGGGATCTTGCGAGTTAGGCCCCAGGTGATCTGCTATTAACTACAGAGTGATCGGATCATTGGTACGGCCACTGATCATGCACAAACCCGACTCCGAGGTAATAAATTTCTCGCGAATGAATGGCCCGATTTTGCTCAGATCGGTGGGTAGTTGGGGTAGAACTCCTAGATGGTCCCCTATGAATTGCTCAGGTCATTGGTGGAACTTACTCGATTTAGGGATTTCCTGGGGGTAGCGCGTGGGTAGGTATTGACCACAGAAGACAGTGAATAATAAACCGTTATGTAATAATTTGCTGCGTTTTTGTTTATTCTTTTAAAAAAATCGTCAGGATCCACCAGGAAAAGTTGTTCCAACCCTCTTTGAAAGGTTTGGGTTTGATTTTTAAATTGTAAAGCATAAAATCATCAAATGAAACCTGTTTCTTCGACAAGTCGTACGCAGCGGACAACCTGTTTAAAATTGTAGTAGGTAGGTACATAGACTGTATGTATTTCGATCATTAGGATTTTGAGACCAACCAAGACCAGCCTTTGGTTCAATAAAGCTTAAGTTTGAATCGAAAAACCGTCATCAGCCTGTGCCATTCAACATGCAATGAGCATGATTATTGCGGTGTAACTGCAGTTAAACTAACGCATTGTTTTTATGAAATCGAGTTTGTTGCTTTGAGTAGTTTCCAGTCCAAGGGGCGAAGTTAATTTCGTGTAATTAATGAGCGGATAGGTTCTTCCCGATTTACACAGATAGGAACACAGATATCATGATTATGTTTGGGTCTATTGTTATGCGTAAATGGCCCGGAACTTGGGCATACATTCCTGAACTCACCAGTTAGCAGTCTTCCAACTATCCTCCACATACATACAGATCTGAGATATTGATGGTTGATATACAGTTCTCTCTTAGCCTATTCCCCATTCATAATGCAGTAATATTCTCCACGTATAGGAATTACAATTGGATTTCTGTGCGAGGCTCCTAGATTCTTCCCTGAGCGTGGTCTCGGGTTGAATCTGTTCCCAAGTTTTCATGACGCCAACCAAAATACAACCCTCAAAATCTATCCCACCGATGCTTACTGAATTAATCCCAAAATTAGATGATTCAATTTTTCTCTCTCAATATTTGATGTACATAGGTATGAATTTGGCAATGAAAACTTTTTGACGTGAGAGAACATTGGCCTCAAAGCTAATGTGTCCCCGTTAAGTTGGGACAAGGAATCCCCCAGTGCTATCACTGAAATAGCAGTAATGACGGCTTCCTACAGTTATTTTCGAGTCGACCCTGATGGGTTTGAACAGAAGGTCGGCGATCAAGACGCTGTTGCCAAAAAAATATGAGTGGACGCCTTACAATCGCTTTGACGGGATGGAGGGAGCTAGCACTAGTTGTGAGGGGGATTTTTAAATTGGGGAAGTGAGTCAGAGAATTCTTCAATTGAGTTACATAAGCTCCGAGAGCTTTGCCAGGAGTCGAAATGGTCGGGACCGTGAGCGCCGATTGCGACGGAGTCAGTGTTGGATCACATCGCAGAATCATCAACTTCAGCTCCTAATGTGACCATTGGTTATCTAAAGAGGTACTCAGTTGACGGTTTTCCTTACTGGGGGTAATCGAAAATCGAATAATCGTCGAATTTTTAACTTTCTCTTGTTTTAATAACGTGGTTTCAGCATTTGGTTGTGATAAAGGAAAGATGACGAAATAAAACTAACTGAAATCAAAGCTGAAATGGGACAGTCGGGAACACGGAGGGGTTTCTACAGTAGTTGGGTTGTACACTGATTTTAAGTTAAAGGTTACAATAGAACCTATAATAGAATTTCAACTATGCTGATCAAAAATTCGCTTGAGCTAAAAAAGCGAAAGCAAGATCAAGAAGCTCATCAAAATGAATTATGTAATAAAGGCTGCATAATTATTTTCAAGAAAGAATTTATGACGATACCAGGTCCGTGCGATATTGGCTATCATTAGCTGAAACTGAGCTCTGTAGCAAGAGATGTCGCTGAGACCTGGTAACAGATTCGCATCTCAATTGAATACCTCTTTTTCTGAGGTTGGTAATTTAGGGTCCATAGTTTTATTTGTTTATATTATCTTGTTCCATCATATTATATATCTGTACACTTAAGTAAGTGAATGATGCTAGTTTGATTTGGGCACTAGATGCTGTAAGATAACATAACAGACTGACCACGTTAACATTTCTCGGAATACTATAACAACGAAGCGCCAGAAAGAGATAGCTAAATAATAAGGATTATTTAGGACGATGTTAGCTGATGAGATGAACCCAAAAATCCAGTGTTCAAAATTCATTGATCAAAACACGGTGACGTGAGGAACAACAACAAATTTTGCCTCCAGGGGTCGTTAATGTTAACTAACAACCCACCATTCAAAAGGGAATAATTTATTGATTTATTAGCGAACGCGTGATCACAGTGCGAAGTGGTTCGACATAGTTCCAAAACTACGATCCCAGAATGTCGGTAGCTGATGTAAGGGTGCCATTTTATTGTTTTATACACTTCTGTGTTTCTGCACTCAGTAAATACACAGATTTCCTTGGAATATTGCACCAGATGACACCCCTCAGCAATTATTACTTTCAGGTCCGCAACATGTAAAGTGTAGAGCAAAGGGCCTAATATGTTATGTTACCCCCCTAATATGTTAATATTGTTATGTGTTATGTTATATGCTATAGTTGCCCCCGACTAAAACATCGTTAGGTACATTTTTTTAAACACATTTTTAAGAAGAGATTATCATTTCCTACTTCTCATTTGCTTCTCGTATTTATCCGTTGGGTATCTATACACGTTGTCCGTCTTCAGCTATCAAGCAATGTTAACAAGAGACGTACTATCTAAATTTTTACGAATTTTGAAGGCTGTCCCCGGTAGAGTATGAGAACCTAGTAAATACCATGGGCCACCTCACCTAACGTTTCTCTTGGAATTTGGTAAGAGTAGGTGAACTAGCTATGCGTTAATCCTCTGTTTACCAGAAACATTTCTCTGAATTTATGCGTTATAAACCAAAGGAATACAATCCACTTTATAAAGGAATAATTATTAGCGGTGTGATGAGGGTGGAATGGTGTCCCGGTTCGGAGCGGCGGTTGTCTTGGTGCTTTCATGAGATGTTCACCTTCCATACTGAATGAATCATTACAGTATTTAAATTCCGACGTATTGCATATTCAAGGAGTAATGGCAGGAGTGACCACCGTAATTAATTACAGCTACATCAGTCTATCAATGTATGTAGGAAATTCTTGTAAACGTGATGTTGGAACATGGCTTGCTCAAATCTTTTCAGTTCTAGACGCCAAGATGAATCTGGTTGGCTGCCGTTGCTTGCATAACGGCTTAGGGAGGCCATCCATCGCTTGTGCTCTTTTGAATATCGTTGTAATAAGATGTAGATGGAGACCTGACGGTGGCGAAAGTCTGTTGATTTAAGTATCAGGCAGTTACTACCCGTGGGGGTCCGGACATCGGACAACCACGTACCGAAAGGGAAAACGTCGCGTCCCGCCATTAGGCAGTTTTCTCGGGAGACGAACAGACGATCGTTTTCGCTATGTAAATGTGCACCGTTGATGAGGACATCGGACGTTCATCTGGAGAGGATATTTCGCCGGTACATCACCAAGTATAATCTGCCTGAGGCGTTGAAGCCGTTAGATGTTGCTCTCTTCCTTGCCCCGTGTCGCGTCCCGTTATGGTATTCCTATGAATCCTATGGCCAATGTCTTATTAAACTCGTGTTCTTCAACCCTTGTCGCCTTCTACAGGTCTGAAGGGTCATTTGTACAGCTATAACTCGTGGCAGGGATGGTAATAACAGACAAGGTCGAATGACAAATAATAGCTGAACACAGACATCACACTGGCATGGAACAAGTTTGAAACGAATGCTACTATTAATGTATTCTTGGTGGCCAAAACGTGAGGCTTACCCCGATAACTCACAAATAAACTTAGTTTTGAGAAAACTTCCAAATAGTAACCCGACAATTTTCCTCATCATGCAGTGTGACCAAATGAGCGAATCCCACGAAATTTTTGATGGTTCAGTAGGAGTTAGGTACCTACTCTTTGAACCTGTTTATCTTCGGTTACTGTAAAAACTCAAATTCGACCCACTAATAATCTTCGCAATTTGTCGAAATTTTGAATTTCGCTTCCTCAATACCGGAAAGTAGGGAAACGTGATTCGTGATTGAGTAAAAAAAAAATTGTGTCCTCCAAAATGAAAATGTCCACTACCATTTTGGGTTTCAGACATCAAGGAATATTTTTGGTTTCGTGCCTCCGTGTCTATCTGTCTGTGGTCAATTCCTTGTAACGCCCATAACTACCCGAAATATTGGTAGAAATGGGCTGAAATTTGGGGTAGGTGCAGGTTGGGTCACAGATGGCCACATACCAAAATCATTGAAAAACTACTGTAACCTTCATCTGCGCGTGTGCAAACGTGAAATACTTGAGACGCCCATCGTTGGAGTGAGTTCAAACTTGGAGTGTCGATCAAGAATGGTGCTTTGATAGATCCATATCAATTTCATTGTAATCGTACTGTAAGTTTCGTCTGCGTATGCGCGAACATGAAATGTTGACAGTTTTCTTGTAACGCGAAAAATAGTTGTAGAGAGCTGAAATGTTGAGGGTACACGCGGGTTGTATCGCAGATGGTCCGATATCAATATCATTGAAATTGTGCTGTAACTATCGTCTGCGCTGACCCATGTCAAAATCATTGAAATCATTTATTGTGCCGTAACTTTCGTCTGCGCATGGGATCCATAGCTACACTGCAAATCATCGTAAAGGTGAAATTTGGAAGATAGATGGAGGTTAGATGTTGGATAGTCCCAAATGCGTTCCATCAAAATCGATTTTTACCAACTGATTCTGTACGTCCATGTTACAATAAGTGAGGAAGCTATACTGCCCACCCAACTTGGCAGACTTTTTTTTATATCGTAGCCAAGGTCAAATATTGCCTGACTTGGTGACATGGTGTATCTCCATTTGAGAAATGTTGGAACACTAAGAATGGGCAAAGCGTTTATTTTATCTTCGAAAATCCCCTGGATCTATCTGCATCTTCGTGGAGCGGTTTAGCGTCCGCTGTAGCCGCTTTATTACGAAATACAGTCAAGAATATCGTCCAGTAGCATATGATAGCAGAGGTATCGTAGGTACAACGTTATTGGCAAAAATAACTTTCTGGAAGCGTTAAAAACGATAACGTTATGAATAGCGCGCATCCACAGGTGGGGCCTAAAGTATTGTTGAGCTTGGTCCGATTTTCACCAGTGTGAAGAAAGCTCCTTATTACTTCGAAAAATGCTGCAAATCCCTGCACAACGGTTTATTGTTTTGTACAGAATACCCTTCTGTTACAGATCACAGCTCTCTGTATAGATAACCCGTCTAAGATATAATATTATATGTACTATATATTCTATACATATTATGTAGATCGCAGATCCTCCGTAGGTTAGTACCTAACCCCGCACTCGTTACTAGGTACCTACCTAAATCACGAGTTAAATGTTGCTAAAAAATTCTGTCGATGACAAACAGTTACTAAAATGGCAAAAAGAAACGCAAATAATGAAGTTCTGAAGGGAAATAATTGTTGATGTGGAGTGAAAAAATGTTGCAAAAGTACCTACCAATAAACTCCAGCCCCTTCTACGTAGATGGTATAATGAACAGTTGTGTAATCATTTACCGCTGTGTAATAATTTACCCATCTTTAATACTTCAACATTTGCTCAAGTTTCACTACCTATCAACAAACTCCAAAAGAGCCGTCCATCATTTTTCAAATGAAATAATATCGCAGAACAACCAACTCGACTTCATACTCCGTGATTATAATCAGGTGATCCCTAGTGGTGATATTTGGGCTGAATGTATACAGTATGATTCGGCGCAAACTTGTGGACCTGTGGACTTGTGGACCTGTGACGGAATGGCGGAACTATTTAAAATCGTAAATAAATTCGAGAAAACGGCGTCCTGGAGACTTCAACCCCTATTTTTCACCCCTTCGGAATGACATTAACGCCGAGCTTCGAGGACCAACTAGACCCCAAATGGGACCTATAAACCGAATTTCGTCAATTTTGGTTCATGGTACTAAGAGATGTGCTCAGTACGGCGGACGGACAGAATTTTTTAAATTGCATTTTCGGATTCTATATACCTTGAAACGGAAACCATCAAATTTTGAGGGGGGGGGGGGGGGGGGTAAAAATTTTCATGCTCGATTCGAAAGGTTCATTATTGAAAATAATAAACCAAAAGCCTAAGAGATTGCATGGATAAAATTTGTGTATATCGGGTTGGCGAAAACTCCCAAAGGCCCAATTCCGCGAGATGTTGTCGAATATCAATCCTTCCACGTCGTCCCTAACAATTGAAATTGGTACGAACTCTGAAACACCGTCTCAAAACCCCGCAACAGATGCTCGTCGGCGGTTATAAAGACATTACGACAGCAGTATACAGTCGCCTCGTAAAAATAAACCGCGTTATACTGGGAGGTAGAGGTAAAGGTGGTAAAGGCCTCCTATAAATTTAGTTGTCGCCGTTGTATTGGTTCCTTGGATGGCCGTTGGGGGCGGGGTGGGCGGTAGCCCATTATTCCGGGGTGGTTGCCCCCGGAACTCGGGTCTCGAACAGCTGAGCCATCTCGCTACCACTTGGACACTGGGTCGGATAAATAAATCACATCGTCCCGCGTCTTTTAGATTGGAGTTGTCTTTATTGGTTGGGGGCTACGGCTACCCCTCATTACACGTTTTTTCCTCTCACTTCCCTGATCACGTAGTGCAGGGGGGGTGGGGGGGGGGGGGGCGCTCTTCTATACAGGGTTTTCCAGAAATGTCGCAAGTTTGTCAGACTTCTTTCTTCCTTGATGTACCATGTATGACAAGGACAAGTTTGCAAGTTTTCTAATGTGTAGTTGGAGTTTTCGCGAATTTTCAGGAATTTAAAAAAAATAGGTATAGATAATTAGTATAGATACTGATAATATACAGGGTGTAACATGAGTGATGCAAAACCTCTCTCCCACGTGTTCTGCATCTAATGTCCGACCAAAAGTGTCCTATAACAATTTTTTACTCCGCTTAAAACACCACTTTTTTCACTTTTAAGATTTTTTTCGAGATTCCGACCTCGTCTCACTAAAGCAGCTATAATTTCCTTAATTTGAAGATTAAATTCAAATTTGAAGATACCGTTGAAAAGAGCGTTAAATTTCCTGTCTCTCTAATGCCTAACAAAAGTTTTTTAGGAGGATTTGAGGAGTGAAAATGGAGTTTGAAAAGTGAATTTTGTCAAAATCTTAAAATCGTCTGTTTTTTCAAACGCTTGGTGATCCTATTAATTTTTGTAGCAGAATGGTGAAGGTAAGCTAAAAAATGTGCCAAAAAGTCAGCTTTCCAATGGACTAATCAAAAAGACTTTTCGAATTGATTTCAAGAGAGAAAATGACGTTTGAATACGAAAAAACGTGTTGTTTCCGGCTAAATCGTGGGTTTTTCATGAAAAATGTACCTTTTCTGAAAGCAGTGAGTCAACTATGGGGTAATTTTCAAATCAAATGGTGACACCCTCACATCATCTCCCAGTAAGTATTTGGTCGTTATTTTCATTTTAGTCCAAGGGTTGGCATTACAAAGAATGGAACTATGGAAGTTAAACGAGACTCTGTTCAATCCTTTATTTGCTCAAAATGCCTTCCGTTTTGGCGGATACAGGACCGGTTCGTTTGTGAAGGGTCCATAGGTGGCAGCGAAAAAGATAAGAACTCAGCTCATCATTCGTAGAGGTACACAAACAACAGTCGTCTCGCGGATCTTTCAATCCTCTTTGCCTTCCATAAGTTACATTCTTTGTAATGCCATCACCCTTGGACTAAAATGAAAATACCGACCAAATACTTACTGGGAGATTATGTGAGGGTGTCACCATTCGATTTGAAAATTACCCCATAGTTGACTCGCTACTTCACAAAAGGTACATTTTTCATGAAAAACCCACAATTTAGCCGGAAACAACACGTGTTCAACACGTTCAAACCTCATTGTCTCTCTTGAAATCAATTCCAAAAAAGTTTTGATTAGTCCGTTGGAAAGCTGACGTTTTGGCGGATTTTTTTAGCTTACCTTCACCATTCTGCTACAAGAATTAATAGGATCACCAAGCGTTTGAAAAAACAGACGATTTTAAGATTTTGACAAAATTCACTTTTCAAACTCCATTTTCACTCCTCAAATCCTCCTAAAAATTTTTTGTTAGGCATTAGAGAGACAGGAAATTTAACGCTCTTTTCAACGGGTATCTTCAAATTTGAATTTAATCTTCAAATTAAGGAAATTATAGCTGCTTTAGTGAGACGAGGTCGGAATCTCGAAAAAATCTTAAAAGTGAAAAAAGTGGGGTTTTAAGCAGAGTAAAAAAAAAATACACTGCCAAGGTGATGGCACAGGAGCTTCCTCGTCACAATCAGAGTGACCCATTATAAAATAGAACAGACTCGGAAGCAAAATAACATAACATTACATTACATTACATAACATTACAAAACGTTAAATATACATATTACATAACATTAAATTACATAACATAACATTACATGAAATATACATATTATACATAACATGACTTCCATAATACATTACGTCCATTATACATAACTAGCCTGACCGCTCGCTTCGCTCGCTATCCGAGATTCGCTGTACGCAGTATCGTGGAACCAACAAACGACGGAAAAATCCCATACCCTACCGGGTATTTTTGCCCAATTTTATCAAAATCCGTCAAGCCATTCAGGAGTTGACCATGGTCGACCATAGTTCCGCTATGGTCAGGGAATTAAAAATGCGACGTCGCACAACTTGGGAGCCTACTGGATATTGGTGCCAAATTTGGTCGATATCCGTTGAGTAATTCGGGATTCGACCATGGAGGGGCCCATGGATGCGCTATGGTCGACCGCGGGAGTAGTCCGAAGGGTCGATCGTAGATAGAATTTCACGTAGATTACGAATACGCGATAAAAAATAGGGGTTACCATTTCAATTAACGAAGTTGACCATGGTCTACCATAGTTCCGCTATGGTCAGGGAATTAAAAATGCGACGTTGCACAACTTGGGAGCCTACTGGATATTCGTGCCAAATTTGGTCGATATCCGTCAAGCCATTCAGGAGTTGACCATGGTCGACCATAGTTCCGCTATGGTCAGGGAATTAAAAATGCGACGTTGCACAACTTGGGAGCCTACTGGATATTCGTGCCAAATTTGGTCGATATCCGTCAAGCCATTCAGGAGTTGACCATGGTCGACCATAGTTCCGCTATGGTCAGGGAATTGAAAATGCGACGTTGCACAACTTGGGAGCCTACTGGATATTCGTGCCAAATTTGGTCGATATCCGTCGAGCCGTTTGGCCGTGCATAGAAGGACAGACAGACAGACAGAGCGCATGCGCAGGGCGAACCGCTGGCTCTATCATGTTGAAATTTATATGGGACCTCAATGGGCCCTACCCGCTTAATCCCTGAGAATTACATTGAAATTGGGTGAAATCTTTGGTTACTACGGCTGTAACAAGGAAATTGAATCTATTTCACGCCAGCGCATGCGCAGAGCGCACCGAGGGTCCGATCATGCTGAAATTCATACTGGAACTCACTAGGCCTTGTCCAAACAACCCTTGAAAATTTGAGCGAAATTGAATCAAAATTCTGAAAGTTATGCGTGTTTGTTGAATTTAACGTTAGCGCATGCGCAGGGCGTACCGCTGGATCAATCATGTTGAAATTTGTATGGGACCTCAAGGGGCCTTATCCGCACCATCCCTCAAAATTTGAGCTGAATCAATTCAAAATCGTGGAAGTTATGGCTGTAACAAGGAAATGCGGACAGACTCACAGACTCACAGACCGACAGATACGGAACCAAATTTGTTCAGTAGGCTTTGAAACGCAAAATGCAAGTGGAAATTTTGATTTCTGAAGACAAAAATTTTTTGGCTCACGAAAGTGAACACAAGGCTTCCGCTGCTTCGCAGACTCGGAAGCAAAATGTTATAGGACACTTCTGGTCGGAAATTAGATGTAGAACACGTGGGAGAGAGGTTTTGCATCACTCATGTTACACCCTGTATAATAGCAAGTTATAATGGTAACAATTGCTATAAATCACCAGCAGTTTTAATTAAATCACCTTAAATATTATAGTTCGGAAGGTAGGTACTTCAAAGGTGGGGTCATATTATGATGCATGAGTGAAACGACAAAACGGAACACGAGTTTGATGATTGGTAACTGTCATGACGTTTACGTGGATATTTCCCGTGGCTGAGGGTCAGTCGAAAACATGTAGCGCTAGGCGAGCTTAGGGTTTGAGGAAAAGGAATAGATTATACAGGGGCTAGTACTTTTCCCTGTATAGTCTATCCCTTCTCAAACACGACGGTAGCTCGTCCAGCTTCTCAAAGTTTTAGTCGTGTAATATTCGTTACCGCGGCTACCTTAACAACGGAATGTTTTCCATTGTTTTACCAACAAAGTTGAACACTGTTGAACCCTATTTATACGTTCTTGTTATTTAAAATAGTTAATTATGTGAAATTGCCAACTGTCTTCCTCAGTTTTGTTAATTTTTGCTGAATTAACTGTAAATTTGGGCAATTAAAAAACCTCAGTTTTTCACCGTTACTGAGTGAAAATATTTGTGGTGTGGAGATAAGGCTAAAATGTCAGCTACACTGACTATATCCTTCAACCTCCGATGTTATTGATGCGACCCACTGAACAGTTTCCCATTATTGTGCAACGCACGGTGACATGGTATTCGATGAGCTTGAGCGTGGGCGGTGAAATAACATGAAAGAAACTTGTCATATAGGTTATTCAACTATGATCCTCGCTCTCGCATGAACCTCGCTGACTAGGTTAACCACGAGCTTTCTTATCCCAAACACAAAGCAGTGTCTCTAACTGCGACTGATCCGGGGGTTGTAACGATTTCCATACAATGCTATCAGTCACAGGTCAGGCATAAGAATGGCCCGCGTGAATTCGGACAATCGTTCTAGGAATCAAGAAAAGTCGTTCGTCGGTAAAAATCTTCATTTATGCGCATATATATCATTTTGATACTGTGTGATGTTCCCTGATTCGACTCCAAAACGAAGAGCAGCTTGCGTATGCAAAACAGATTTTGCCTCACAGACAAAGAAGTTCCTATTTGGGGTCGTTAGAGTCCAAGTGTGAATCCACATAAGTAAATAAAACGCTGCGAAGTCCTTGTCACATGGGTTTATTATTCTACTGGACATACGTACAGAAATTTTGGCTGTTCATTTATTGTTTCTTTCATGTGCAATTATTGAAATGGCTATTTTTGATGGTTTCCACCAATTCTGGCCTCCAAAAACACGAATTAGGCTCGGCTTTTTTTTAAACAGGTTATTTTTGATCACTGACAGTACCATTTAATTGTCTTGATTCACCTGTTGATACTACTTCTAGTGTTATTATACAAATGTATGGTGATTTCAGACAATTTCCCATGTTTTTGACTAATAGAAAATGAATTTCGGGAGCTTAACAACCTCAATTCTTCACTCTTCGGTCAAAATCAACCTAAAATTCGGTCTTCGGTCTTCTCGCCCTAAAGAACTTGGAAAACGATACCTCACAAGCTCATGTTCACTAAAACCTCAAAAATCCCTCGAAAACCCCTATTTTTACACCCATTTTTCTCCGATAACACCCCTGGGTGTGTGCCAATCGGGCTGCCGTGTTTCGGAGCACAGCTAGGACCCAATTGTGTTCCCAAATGGGCAACCAAACTGTGTGCGGAAGAACGACGATTTTAGACCAAAATTTAACGTAAATTTAAGGCTGAAACTTCGTTGTGCTCCAATGTTCGGCAGCCCGATCGGAATACACCCGGTTTTAGTGAACACAAGCTTGTGGTGCGTCGTTTTCCATGTTTTTTTAGGGCGAGAAGACCGAATATGAAGTTGATTTTGACAAAAGAGTGAAGAATTGAGGTCGTAACAAAGGTTAGGCTCCCGAAATTCATGTTTTATGAGGCAGAAACCTGGGAAATTGTCTGAAATCACCATACACTTGTATAATAACACTAGAAGTAGTATTACCAGGTAATCAAGACAATTAAACGGTACTGTCAATGATCAAAAACAATCTGTTTAAAAAAAAATCGAGCCTAATTCGTGTTTTTGGGGGCCAAAATTGGTGGAAACCATTAAAAATAACTATTTCAATTACTGCGCATGAAAGAAACAATAAATGAACAGCAAAATTTCTGTAGGTATGTCCGATAGAATAATAAATCCAAGTGACAAGGGTTTTGCAGCGTTTTGGTTTATTATTCTGTGAATAATACACCTATGTATTCGCTCAGCAAAACATTTTTATAACACCCCCTCAAAAAATTTTCTTTTCCGTTTCAAGGTGCGTAGATTCCAAAAATGCAATATCCGTCCGCCGTGTCACGCATACCGGCTTCATTTTCGGTCTAAAAAAAATCGTTCTTTCGCACACATGCTCCATTTGGGCCCTAGTTGTGCCCCGAAACTTTGCGGCCCGATCGGCATATACCCAGGGGTGTTATGAGTGAAATTGTGTCTAAAAATAGATACTTTTGGTGTTTTAGTAACATGTTAGTAACATGAGGTTTTGAGGTATATTTTTCCATGTTTTTAGGGACGAGAAGGCTGAATATGAAGTAGATTTTGACCAAAGAGTGGAAAATTGAGGTTCTACCAGTGGTTCTGCTCCAAAAATCGATTTTTCATTATTAAAAAACCTGGGTAATTGTCTGATTTCACCATCAATTTGTATAACCACACTAGAAAAACGCTGCAAAGTCCTTGTCACATGGGTTTATTATTCTATTGGACACACCTACAGAAATTTTGGCTGTTAATTTATTGTTTCTTTCATGTGAAATAATTTAAATAGCTATTTCTGATTGTTTCCACCAATTTTGGCCCCTAAAACACAAATTAGGTACACTCCTTTTTTTTCCCCCAAACTATCTTTGATCATTGGTAGTACCTTTCAATCGTCTTGATCCACGTGTTGACACTTTTCCTAGTGTTATTCTACAAATTGATGGTGATTTCAGACGATCTCGCAGGTTTTTTGACCCATAAAATTTCAGACGATTTCCCAGGTTTTTCACTCATAAAAAATCAATTTTGGGAGCTGAACATTTGGTAGAACTCAATTTTCCACTCTCTCGTCAAAATCGACTTCATATTCGGTCTTCTCGTCCCCAAAAACATGGAAAACGATATCTCAGAAGCTCATGTTACCAACATGTTGCTAAAACGCAAAAAGTACCTATTTTTACACACATTTTCACTCATAACACCCCTGGGTATATTCCGATCGGGCTGAAAAGTATCGGGACACAACTAGGGCCCAAGTGGAGCGTGTGTGCGAAAGACCTAAAATGAAGCCTGTACACGTGATACGGCGTACGGCGGACGGCGGACGGACATTGCATTTTTGGAATCTACGCACCTTGAAACAGAAAAGAAAATTGTTTGAGGGGGTGTAATAAAAATTTTTTGCTGAGCGAATACATAGGTGTATTATTCACAGCATGATAAACCAAAAGGAGGGTACCTACCTAATTTGTGTTTTGGGGGCCAATATTGGTGGAAACCATCAGAAATAGCTATTTCAATTATTTCGCATGAAAGAAACAATAAATGAACAGGCAACATTTCTGTACGTTTGTGAAACGTACCCATGTGAAAAGGACTTTGCAGCGTTTTGGTTTATTATTCTGTGAATAATACACCTATGTATTCGCTCAGCAAAAAATTTTTATACCACCCCCTCAAACTTTTTTCTTTTCCGTTTCAAGGTGCGTGGATTCCAAAAATGCAATTTCCGTACGCCGTCCGCCGTACGCCGTATCACGTGTACAGGCTTCATTTTCGGACTAAAAAAGTCGTTCTTTCGCACACATGCTCCATTTGGGCCCTAGTTGTGTCCCGAAACTTTTCAGCCCGATCGGAATATACCCTGGGGTGTTATGAGTGAAAATGTGTGTAAAAATAAAATCTTTTAAAAAAAATCTTTTTGGGTTTTAGCAACATGTTGGTAACATGAGCTTCTGAGATATCGTTTTCCATGTTTTTGGGGACGAGAACACCGAATATGAAGTCGATTTTGACCAAAGAGTGGAAAATTGAGTTCTACCAAATGTTCGGCTCCCAAAATTGATTTTTTATGAGTCAAAAACCTGGGAAATCGTCTGAAATCACCATCAGTTTGTATAATAACACTGGAAAAAGTGTCAACACGTGGATCAAGACGATTAAATGGCACTTACCAATGATCAAAGATAATTTGAAAAAAAAAAGAAAGGAGCGTACCTAATTCGTGTTTTTGGGGCCAAAACTAATGGAAACCATCAGAAATAGCTATTTCGATTATTACCCATGAAAGAAACAATAAATGAACAGCCAACATTTCTGTATGTATGTCCAATAGAATAATAAACCCATGTGACAAGGACTTTGCAGCGTTTTTCTATAGGAAACACTATACGTATACCTATTCGGCGAAAAATGTAGGTGAATCCTCAACTTATTCGATAGCGTTGAAATACGTATTATACGTATGACAACTTACCATGTTAATAGGATCGCAACAACGGCTAGTTGCCTTCGAACAGGAATTTTTCCACCCGTCCTTCGTCCACAATCGGCCGCTGTGCCTGTTGAGGAGCGATGGAGGTTGGGAAAACCCCAACGGTTATTTTCCCCTTGGCGCTGCCCTACTCAACGTCCCCGTCGTTTATTTGGTTGAATCGCTTACTATTACATAGGAGTGGTTTATGTAGAGATTTTGGAGGGACCACGACAGAGGCCAACGGTTAATTTTGGCTGAATAGGAGACCTGACGAAATATGTCGAAGCGACAATAATACGCCCCACTCTTGAATGGCTCCAAATACCGCCTGGGCATACAAGAGTCCAGTACTATTTTCGAGTTGAGGAACTCCGATCAACTGTTCCTCATCTCCACAACTAATCAAGATCGCTACTCTTTCTACGTTTTCATTTTTCAATATATCTGGTAGCTGGTAGTTACCTAGATCCCCCCCCCCCCCCCCCCTCACTGCAGCCTCAACCTTTACATTTATACCTGAAACATACTCATTTTCAATAAACCAGAGTGATAAAGAAGTGTCAGATCGCCTGGAGGTCGATTTCATTGACTGGAGTGTGGTTTTTAGGGGTATGCGTAAAAAGGCACATTTGCTGAAACGGACCACGTTTTGAGATGGGAAAAGCTGAATAACATGAAGTCTACAGGATGTAGCGAAACAATTATGTAAGTAAAAGATGAAGAAGATAACATTTTCAATAAAATGAGACCAATCTCAAGTCTCTAGGACAAATGGTTACTATGTTATGAGGAAAAGAAGAGTATTTTTATGAAACAAAGTGAGTTTTTCTGATCTTCAACCTCAATGCGGCACGGGTTAACGTTATCCGATCGACCTAAAACTTTGCGAATCTCATTTTCTAGTCAAATGGCACCTTTTAGGGGGTTGCCAGAAGTGATTTTCTCAAAAAAAATTTTGCCTATTGCCTTGTGGTCCCAAAAAGTCAACTTTCGAAATTCAATCGTGGCAACCCCCTAAAAGGTGCCATTTGACTAGAAAATGAGATTCCCAAAGTTTTAGGTCGATCGGATAACATTAACCCGTGCCGCATCGAGTTTGAAGTTTAGAAAAACTCACTTTTTTCATAAAAATATTATTTCTTTCCTCATAACATAGTAACCATTTGTCCTAGAGACTTGAAATTGGTGTTATTTAATTTGACATTTTATCTTCTTCAACTTTTACTCCATTACTTTTTTCGCTAGATCCTATAGATTTTATGTTATTCAGCTTTTCCCATCTCAAAACGTGGTCCGTTTCAGCAAATGTGCCTTTTTATGCATACCCCTAACAACCACACTCCAGTAAATGAAATCGACCTCTAGGCATCCATTAAAAAAAGTGAAACTTGATTAATGTTACTAATTTCGCATCTAATACTCGTATTATCATCATGTAGACTAGTTTTGTATTTAGTTTGGTCGAAGTTAGGCCACCCAACTTGAAATTTTTTGAAAACGCTAGGTTCAGGACCAGTGGTCGAGCCCATCTTGCTATCAAACACGGCTTTCAAAATAATTTCCAAAATATGATGACGGCATGCAAAGTACAAAAGTTCTTTTTGCAATAATTGCTCCAACAAAACACAAGCCCGACCAGTATTTGCAGCTGAGGTGTTAAAGCACATTGCTTGAATTTTGTCTGCTGCACCCCACTCTTGAATGGCTCCAAATACCGCCTGGGCTTGCCAGAGTCCAGTACTATTTTCGAGTTGAGGAACTCCGATCAACTGTTCCTCATCTCCACAACTAATCAAGATCGCTACTCTTTCAACGTTTTCATTTTTCAATATATCTGGTAGCTGGTAGTTACCTAGATCCCCCCCCCCCCCCCTTACTGCAGCCTCAACCTTTACATTTATACCTGAAACATACTCATTTTCAATAAACCAGAGTGATAAAGAAGTGTCAAATCGCCTGGAGGTCGATTTCATTGACTGGAGTGTGGTTTTTAGGGGTATGCGTAAAAAGGCACATTTGCTGAAACGGACCACGTTTTGAGATGGGAAAAGCTGAATAACATGAAGTCTACAGGATGTAGCGAAACAATTATGTACGTGAAAGTTGAAGAAGATAACATTTTCAATAAAATGAGACCAATCTCAAGTCTCTAGGACAAATGGTTACTATGTTATGAGGAAAAGAAGAGTATTTTTATGAAACAAAGTGAGTTTTTCTGATCTTCAACCTCAATGCGGCACGGGTTAACGTTATCCGATCGACCTAAAACTTTGCCAATCTCATTTTCTAGTCAAATGGCACCTTTTAGGGGGTTGCCAGAAGTGATGTTCTCAAAAAAAATTTTGCCTATTGCCTTGTGGTCACAAGTCAACTTTCGAAATTCAATCGTGGCAACCCCCTAAAAGGTGCCATTTGACTAGAAAATGAGATTCCCAAAGTTTTAGGTCGATCGGATAACATTAACCCGTGCCGCATCGAGTTTGAAGTTTAGAAAAACTCACTTTTTTTCATAAAAATATTATTTCTTTCCTCATAACATAGTAACCATTTGTCCTAGAGACTTGAAATTGGTCTTATTTAATTTGACATGTTATCTTCTTCAACTTTTACTCCAATACTTTTTTCGCTAGATCCTATAGATTTTATGTTATTCAGCTTTTCCCATCTCAAAACGTGGTCCGTTTCAGCAAATGTGCCTTTTTATGCATACCCCTAACAACCACACTCCAGTCAATGAAATCAACCTCTAGGCATCCATTAAAAAAAGTGAAACTTGATTAATGTTACTAATTTTGCATCTAATACTCGTATTATCATCATGTAGACTAGTTTTGTATTTAGTTTGGTCGAAGTTAGGCCACCCAACTTGAAATTTTTTGAAAACGCTAGGTTCAGGACCAGTGGTCGAGCCTATCTTGCTATCAAACACGGCTTTCAAAATAATTTCCAAAATATGATGACGGCATGCTAAGTACAAAAGTTCTTTTTGCAATAATTGCTCCAGCAAAACACAAGCCCCCCTAACCCCACCAGGATTTGCAGCTGTGGTGTCAAAGCACATTGCTAGAATTTTGTCTGCTGCACCCCACTCTTGAATGGCTCCAAATACCGCCTGGGCTTGCAAGAGTCCAGTACTATTATCGAGTTGAGGAACTCCGATCAACTGTTCCTCATCTCCACAACTAATCAAGATCGCTACTCTTTCTACGTTTTCATTTTTCAATATATCTGGTAGCTGGTACTTACCTAGATCCCCCCCCCCCCTTATTGCAGCCTCAACATGTATACCTGAAATATACTCATTTTCAATAAACCAGAGTGATAAAGAAGTGTCAGATCGCCTGGAGGTCGATTTCATAGACTGGAGTGTGGTTTTTAGGGGTATGCGTAAAAAGGCACATTTGCTGAAACGGACCACGTTTTGAGATGGGAAAAGCTGAATAACATGAAGTCTACAGGATGTAGCAAAACAATTATGGAAGTAAAAGTAGAAGAAGATAACATTTTCAATAAAATGAGACCAATCTCAAGTCTCTAGGACAAATGGTTACTATGTTATGAGGAAAAGAAGAGTATTTTTATGAAACAAAGTGAGTTTTTCTGATCTTCAACCTCAATGCGGCACGGGTTAACGTTATCCGATCGACCTAAAACTTTGCGAATCTCATTTTCTAGTCAAATGGCACCTTTTAGGGGGTTGCCAGAAGTGATGTTCTCAAAAAAAATTTTGCCTATTGCCTTGTGGGCACAAAAAGTCAACTTTCGAAATTCAATCGTGGCAACCCCCTAAAAGGTGCCATTTGACTAGAAAATGAGATTCCCAAAGTTTTAGGTCGATCGGATAACATTAACCTGTGCCGCATCGAGTTTGAAGTTTAGAAAAACTCACTTTTTTCATAAAAATATTATTTCTTTCCTCATAACATAGTAACCATTTGTCCTAGAGACTTGAAATTGGTCTTATTTAATTTGACATGTTATCTTCTTCAACTTTTACTCCAGTACTTTTTTCGCTAGATCCTATAGATTTTATGTTATTCAGCTTTTCCCATCTCAAAACGTGGTCCGTTTCAGCAAATGTGCCTTTTTATGCATACCCCTAACAACCACACTCCAGTCAATGAAATCGACCTCTAGGCATCCATTAAAAAAAGTGTAACTTGATTAATGTTACTAATTTTGCATCTAATACTCGTATTATCATCATGTAGACTAGTTTTGTATTTAGTTTGGTCGAAGTTAGGCCACCCAACTTGAAATTTTTTGAAAACGCTAGGTTCAGGACCAGTGGTCGAGCCTATCTTGCTATCAAACACGGCTTTCAAAATAATTTCCAAAATATGATGACGGCATGCTAAGTACAAAAGTTCTTTTTGCAATAATTGCTCCAGCAAAACACAAGCCCCCCTAACCCGACCAGGATTTGCAGCTGTGGTGTCAAAGCACATTGCTTGAATTTTGTCTGCTGCACCCCACTCTTGAATGGCTCCAAATACCGCCTGGGCTTGCAAGAGTCCAGTACTATTTTCGAGTTGAGGAACTCCGATCAACTGTTCCTCATCTCCACAACTAATCAAGATCGCTACTCTTTCTACGTTTTCATTTTTCAATATATCTGGTAGCTGGTACTTACCAAGATCCCCCCCCCCCCCTTATTGCAGCCTCAACATTTATACCTGAAATATACTCATTTTCAATAAACCAGAGTGATAAAGAAGTGTCAGATCGCCTGGAGGTCGATTTCATAGACTGGAGTGTGGTTTTTAGGAGTACCTATGCGTAAAAAGGCACATTTGCTGAAACGGACCACGTTTTGAGATGGGAAAAGCTGAATAACATGAAGTCTACAGGATGTAGCAAAACAATTATGGAAGTAAAAGTAGAAGAAGATAACATTTTCAATAAAATGAGACCAATCACAAGTCTCTAGGACAAATGGTTACTATGTTATGAGGATAAGAAGAGTATTTTTATGAAACAAAGTGAGTTTTTCTGATCTTCAACCTCAATGCGGCACGGGTTAACGTTATCCGATCGACCTAAAACTTTGCGAATCTCATTTTCTAGTCAAATGGCACTTTTTAAGGGGTTGCCAGAAGTGATTTTCTCAAAAAAAATTTTGCCTATTGCCTTGTGGTCCCAAAAAGTCAACTTTCGAAATTCAATCGTGGCAACCCCCTAAAAGGTGCCATTTGACTAGAAAATGAGATTCCCAAAGTTTTAGGTCGATCGGATAACATTAACCCGTGCCGCATCGAGTTTGAAGTTTAGAAAAACTCACTTTTTTCATAAAAATATTATTTCTTTCCTCATAACATAGTAACCATTTGTCCTAGAGACTTGAAATTGGTGTTATTTAATTTGACATTTTATCTTCTTCAACTTTTACTCCATTACTTTTTTCGCTAGATCCTATAGATTTTATGTTATTCAGCTTTTCCCATCTCAAAACGTGGTCCGTTTCAGCAAATGTGCCTTTTTATGCATACCCCTAACAACCACACTCCAGTCAATGAAATCGACCTCTAGGCATCCATTAAAAAAAGTGAAACTTGATTAATGTTACTAATTTTGCATCTAATACTCGTATTATCATCATGTAGACTAGTTTTGTATTTAGTTTGGTCGAAGTTAGGCCACCCAACTTGAAATTTTTTGAAAACGCTAGGTTCAGGACCAGTGGTCGAGCCCATCTTGCTATCAAACACGGCTTTCAAAATAATTTCCAAAACATGATGACGGCATGCAAAGTACAAAAGTTCTTTTTGCAATAATTGCTCCAACAAAACACAAGCCCGACCAGTATTTGCAGCTGAGGTGTTAAAGCACATTTTGCTTGAATTTTGTCTGCTGCACCCTACTCTTGAATGGCTTCAAATACCGCCTGGGCTTGCCAGAGTCCAGTACTATTTTCGAGTTGAGGAACTCCGATCAACTGTTCCTCATCTCCACAACTAATCAAGATCGCTACTCTTTCAACGTTTTCATTTTTCAATATATCTGGTAGCTGGTAGTTACCTAGATCCCCCCCCCCCTTACTGCAGCCTCAACCTTTACATTTATACCTGAAACATACTCATTTTCAATAAACCAGAGTGATAAAGAAGTGTCAAATCGCCTGGAGGTCGATTTCATTGACTGGAGTGTGGTTTTTAGGGGTATGCGTAAAAAGGCACATTTGCTGAAACGGACCACGTTTTGAGATGGGAAAAGCTGAATAACATAAAATCTACAGGATGTAGCGAAAAAATTATGGAAGTAAAAGTTGAAGAAGATAACATTTTCAATAAAATGAGATCAATCTCAAGTCTCTAGGACAAATGGTTACTATATGTTATGAGGAAAAGAAGAGTATTTTATGAAACAAAGTGAGTTTTTCTGATCTTCAACCTCAATGCGGCACGGGTTAACGTTATCCGATCGACCTAAAAGTTTGCGAATCTCATTTTCTAGTCAAATGGCACTTTTTAAGGGGTTGCCAGAAGTGATTTTCTCAAAAAAAATTTTGCCTATTGCCTTGTGGTCCCAAAAAGTCAACTTTCGAAATTCAATCGTGGCAACCCCCTAAAAGGTGCCATTTGACTAGAAAATGAGATTCCAAAAGTTTTAGGTCGATCGGATAACATTAACCCGTGCCGCATCGAGTTTGAAGTTTAGAAAAACTCACTTTTTTTCATAAAAATATTATTTCTTTCCTCATAACATAGTAACCATTTGTCCTAGAGACTTGAAATTGGTCTTATTTTATTTGACATGTTATCTTATTTAACTTTTACTCCAATACTTTTTTCGCTAGATCCTATAGATTTTATGTTATTCAGCTTTTCCCATCTCAAAACATGGTCCGTTTCAGCAAATGTGCCTTTTTATGCATACCCCTAAAAACCACACTCCAGGCAATGAAATCGACCTGTAGGCATCCATTAAAAAAAGTGAAACTAGATTAATGTTACTAATTTTGCATCTAATACTCGTATTATCATCATGTAGACTAGTTTTGTATTTAGTTTGGTCGAAGTTAGGCCACCCAACTTGAAATTTTTTGAAAATGCTAGGTTCAGGACCAGTGGTCGAGCCTATCTTACTATCAAACACGGCTTTCAAAATAATTTCCAAAATATGATGACGGCATGCTAAGTACAAAAGTTCTTTTTGCAATAATTGCTCTAGCAAAACACAAGCCCGACCAGTATTTGCAGCTGTGGTGTCAAAGCACATTGCTTGAATTTTGTCTGCTGCACCCCACTCTTGAATGGCTCCAAATACCGCCTGGGCTTGCAAGAGTCCAGTACTATGTTCGAGTTGAGGAACTCCGATCAACTGTTCCTCATCTCCACAACTAATCAAGATCGCTACTCTTTCTACGTTTTCATTTTTCAATATATCTGGTAGCTGGTACTTACCTAGATCCCCCCCCCCCCTTATTGCAGCCTCAACATTTATACCTGAAATATACTCATTTTCAATAAACCAGAGTGATAAAGAAGTGTCAGATCGCCTGGAGGTCGATTTCATTGACTGGAGTGTGGTTTTTAGGGGTATGCGTAAAAAGGCACATTTGCTGAAACGGACCACGTTTTGAGATGGGAAAAGCTGAATAACATAAAATCTACAGGATGTAGCGAAAAAATTATGGAAGTAAAAGTTGAAGAAGATAACATTTTCAATAAAATGAGATCAATCTCAAGTCTCTAGGACAAATGGTTACTATGTTATGAGGAAAAGAAGAGTATTTTATGAAACAAAGTGAGTTTTTCTGATCTTCAACCTCAATGCGGCACGGGTTAACGTTATCCGATCGACCTAATACTTTGCGAATCTCATTTTCTAGTCATATGGCACCTTTTAGGGGGTTGCCAGAAGTGATGATCTCAAAAAAAATTTTGCCTATTGCCTTGTGGTCACAAAAAGTCAACTTTCGAAATTCAATCGTGGCAACCCCCTAAAAGGTGCCATTTGACTAGAAAATGAGATTCCCAAAGTTTTAGGTCGATCGGATAACATTAACCCGTGCCGCATCGAGGTTGAAGTTTAGAAAAACTCACTTTTTTTCATAAAAATATTATTTCTTTCCTCATAACATACTAACCATTTGTCCTAGAGACTTGAAATTGGTCTTATATTATCTGACATGTTATCTTCTTCAACTTTTACCCCAATACTTTTTTCGCTAGATCCTATAGATTTTATGTTATTCAGCTTTTCCAATCTCAAAAAGTGGTCCGTTTCAGCAAATGTGCTTTTTTATGCATACCCCTAAAAACCACACTCCAGTCAATGAAATCGACCTCTAGGCATCCATTAAAAAAAGTGAAACTTGATTAATGTTACTAATTTTGCATCTAATACTCGTATTATCATCATGTAGACTAGTTTTGTATTTAGTTTGGTCGAAGTTAGGCCACCCAACTTGAAATTTTTTGAAAACGCTAGGTTCAGGACCAGTGGTCGAGCCTATCTTGCTATCAAACACGGCTTTCAAAATAATTTCCAAAATATGATGACGGTATGCTAAGTACAAAAGTTCTTTTTGCAATAATTGCTCCAGCAAAACACAAGCCCCCCTAACCCGACCAGGATTTGCAGCTGTGGTGTCAAAGCACATTGCTTGAATTTTGTCTGCTGCACCCCACTCTTGAATGGCTCCAAATACCGCCTGGGCTTGCAAGAGTCCAGTACTATTTTCGAGTTGAGGAACTCCGATCAACTGTTCCTCATCTCCACAACTAATCAAGATCGCTACTCTTTCTACGTTTTCATTTTTCAATATATCTGGTAGCTGGTACTTACCTAGATCCCCCCCCCCCCCCCCCTTATTGCAGCCTCAACATTTATACCTGAAATATACTCATTTTCAATAAACCAGAGTGATAAAGAAGTGTCAGATCGCCTGGAGGTCGATTTCATAGACTGGAGTGTGGTTTTTAGGAGTATGCGTAAAAAGGCACATTTGCTGAAACGGACCACGTTTTGAGATGGGAAAAGCTGAATAACATGAAGTCTACAGGATGTAGCAAAACAATTATGGAAGTAAAAGTAGAAGAAGATAACATTTTCAATAAAATGAGACCAATCTCAAGTCTCTAGGACAAATGGTTACTATGTTATGAGGATAAGAAGAGTATTTTTATGAAACAAAGTGAGTTTTTCTGATCTTCAACCTCAATGCGGCACGGGTTAACGTTATCCGATCGACCTAAAACTTTGCGAATCTCATTTTCTAGTCAAATGGCACTTTTTAAGGGGTTGCCAGAAGTGATTTTCTCAAAAAAAATTTTGCCTATTGCCTTGTGGTCCCAAAAAGTCAACTTTCGAAATTCAATCGTGGCAACCCCCTAAAAGGTGCCATTTGACTAGAAAATGAGATTCCCAAAGTTTTAGGTCGATCGGATAACATTAACCCGTGCCGCATCGAGTTTGAAGTTTAGAAAAACTCACTTTTTTCATAAAAATATTATTTCTTTCCTCATAACATAGTAACCATTTGTCCTAGAGACTTGAAATTGGTGGTATTTAATTTGACATTTTATCTTCTTCAACTTTTACTCCATTACTTTTTTCGCTAGATCCTATAGATTTTATGTTATTCAGCTTTTCCCATCTCAAAACGTGGTCCGTTTCAGCAAATGTGCCTTTTTATGCATACCCCTAACAACCACACTCCAGTCAATGAAATCGACCTCTAGGCATCCATTAAAAAAAGTGAAACTTGATTAATGTTACTAATTTTGCATCTAATACTCGTATTATCATCATGTAGACTAGTTTTGTATTTAGTTTGGTCGAAGTTAGGCCACCCAACTTGAAATTTTTTGAAAACGCTAGGTTCAGGACCAGTGGTCGAGCCCATCTTGCTATCAAACACGGCTTTCAAAATAATTTCCAAAATATGATGACGGCATGCAAAGTACAAAAGTTCTTTTTGCAATAATTGCTCCAACAAAACACAAGCCCGACCAGTATTTGCAGCTGAGGTGTTAAAGCACATTTTGCTTGAATTTTGTCTGCTGCACCCCACTCTTGAATGGCTCCAAATACCGCCTGGGCTTGCCAGAGTCCAGTACTATTTTCGAGTTGAGGAACTCCGATCAACTGTTCCTCATCTCCACAACTAATCAAGATCGCTACTCTTTCAACGTTTTCATTTTTCAATATATCTGGTAGCTGGTAGTTACCTAGATCCCCCCCCCCCTTACTGCAGCCTCAACCTTTACATTTATACCTGAAACATACTCATTTTCAATAAACCAGAGTGATAAAGAAGTGTCAAATCGCCTGGAGGTCGATTTCATTGACTGGAGTGTGGTTTTTAGGGGTATGCGTAAAAAGGCACATTTGCTGAAACGGACCACGTTTTGAGATGGGAAAAGCTGAATAACATAAAATCTACAGGATGTAGCGAAAAAATTATGGAAGTAAAAGTTGAAGAAGATAACATTTTCAATAAAATGAGATCAATCTCAAGTCTCTAGGACAAATGGTTACTATATGTTATGAGGAAAAGAAGAGTATTTTATGAAACAAAGTGAGTTTTTCTGATCTTCAACCTCAATGCGGCACGGGTTAACGTTATCCGATCGACCTAAAAGTTTGCGAATCTCATTTTCTAGTCAAATGGCACTTTTTAAGGGGTTGCCAGAAGTGATTTTCTCAAAAAAAATTTTGCCTATTGCCTTGTGGTCACAAAAAGTCAACTTTGGAAATTCAATCGTGGCAACCCCCTAAAAGGTGCCATTTGACTAGAAAATGAGATTCCCAAAGTTTTAGGTCGATCGGATAACAATAACCCGTGCCGCATCGAGGTTGAAGTTTAGGAAAACTCACTTTTTTTCATAAAAATATTATTCCTTTCCTCATAACATAGTAACCATTTGTCCTAGAGACTTGAAATTGGTCTTATTTAGTTTGACATGGTTATCTTATTCAACATTTACTCCAATACTTTTTTCGCTAGATCCTATAGATTTTATGTTATTCTTCTTTTCCCATCTCAAAACGTGGTCCGTTTCAGCAAATATGCCTTTTTATGCATACCCCTAAAAACCACACTCCCGTCAATAAAATCGACCTCTAGGCATCCATTAAAAAAAGTGAAACTTGATTAATGTTACTAATTTTGCATCTAATACTCGTATTATCATCATGTAGACTAGTTTTGTATTTAGTTTGGTCGAAGTTAGGCCACCCAACTTGAAATTTTTTGAAAACGCTAGGTTCAGGACCAGTGGTCGAGCCTATCTTGCTATCAAACACGGCTTTCAAAATAATTTCCAAAATATGATGACGGCATGCTAAGTACAAAAGTTCTTTTTGCAATAATTGCTCCAACAAAACACAAGCCCGACCAGTATTTGCAGCTGAGGTGTTAAAGCACATTGCTTGAATTTTGTCTGCTGCACCCCACTCTTGAATGGCTCCAAATACCGCCTGGGCTTGCAAGAGTCCAGTACTATTTTCGAGTTGAGGAACTCCGATCAACTGTTCCTCATCTCCACTACTAATCAAGATCGCTACTCTTTCTACGTTTTCATTTTTCAATATATCTGGTAGCTGGTAGTTACCTAGATCCCCCCCCCCCCCTTACTGCAGCCTCAACCTTTACATTTATACCTGAAACATACTCATTTTCAATAAACCAGAGTGATAAAGAAGTGTCAAATCGCCTGGAGGTCGATTTCATTGACTGGAGTGTGGTTTTTAGGGGTATGCGTAAAAAGGCACATTTGCTGAAACGGACCACGTTTTGAGATGGGAAAAGCTGAATAACATAAAATCTACCGGATGTAGCGAAAACATTATGGAAGTAAAAATTGAAGAAGATAACATTTTCAATAAAATGAGACTAATCTCAAGTATCTAGGACAAATGGTTACTATGTTATGAGGAAAAGAAGAGTATTTTTATGAAACAAAGTGAGTTTTTCTGATCTTCAACCTCCATGCGGCACGGGTTAACGTTATCCGATCGACCTAAAACGTTGCGAATCTCATTTTCTAGTCAATTGGCACCTTTCAGGGGGTTTGCTAGAAGTGATTTTCCCAAAAAACATTTTGCCTATTGCCTTGTGGTCACAAAAAGTCAACTTTCGAAATTCAATAGTGGCAACCCCCTAAAAGGGGCCATTTGACTAGAAAATGAGATTCCCAAAGTTTTAGGTCGATCGGATAACATTAACCCGTGCCGCATCGAGGTTGAAGTTTAGAAAAACTCACTTTTTTTCATAAAAATATTATTTCTTTCCTCATAACATAGTAACCATTTGTCCTAGAGACTTGAAATTGGTCTTATTTTATCTGACATGTTATCTTCTTCAACTTTTACCCCAATTTTTTTTTCGCTAGATCCTATAGATTTTATGTTATTCAGCTTTTCCCATCTCAAAACGTGGTCCGTTTCAGCAAATGTGCTTTTTTATGCATACCCCTAAAAACCACACTCCAGTCAATGAAATCGACCTCTAGGCATCCGTTAAAAAAAGTGAAACTTGATTAATGTTACTAATTTTGCATCTAATACTCGTATTATCATCATGTAGACTAGTTTTGTATTTAGTTTGGTCGAAGTTAGGCCACCCAACTTGAAATTTTTTGGAAACGCTAGGTTCAGGACCAGTGGTCGAGCCTATCTTGCTATCAAACACGGCTTTCAAAATAATTTCCAAAATATGATGACGGCATGCTAAGTACAAAAGTTCTTTTTGCAATAATTGCTCCAACAAAACACAAGCCCGACCAGTATTTGCAGCTGTGGTGTCAAAGCACATTGCTTGAATTTTGTCTGCTGCACCCCACTCTTGAATGGCTCCAAATACCGCCTGGGCTTGCAAGAGTCCAATACAATTTTCGAGTTGAGGAACTCCGATCAACTGTTCCTCATCTCCACACCTAATCAAGATCGCTACTCTTTCTACTTTTTCATTTTTCAATATATCTGGTAGCTGGTAGTTACCTAGATCCCCCCCCCACCCCCTTACTGCAGCCTCAACCTTTACATTTATACCTGCAACATACTAATTTTCAATAAACCAGTGTGATAAAGAAGTGTCAAATCGCCTGCAGGTCGATTTCATTGACTGGAGTGTGGTTTTTAGGGGTATGCGTAAAAAGGCACATTTGCTGAAACGGACCACGTTTTGAGATGGGAAAAGCTGAATAACATAAAATCTACCGGATGTAGCGAAAACATTATGGAAGAAAAAGTTGAAGAAGATAACATTTTCAATAAAATGAGACTAATCTCAAGTCTATAGGACAAATGGTTACTATGTTATGAGGAAAAGAAGAGTATTTTTATGAAACAAAGTGAGTTTTTCTGATCTGCAACCTCAATGCGGCACGGGTTAACGTTATCCGATCGACCTAAAACGTTGCGAATCTCATTTTCTAGTCAATTGGCACCTTTTAGGGGGTTTGCTAGAAGTGATTTTCCCAAAAAACATTTTGCCTATTGCCTTGTGGTCACAAAAAGTCAACTTTCGAAATTCAATCGTGGCAACCCCCTAAAAGGTGCCATTTGACTAGAAAATGAGATTCCCAAAGTTTTAGGTCGATCGGATATCATTAACCTGTGCCGCATCGAGGTTGAAGTTTAGAAAAACTCACTTTTTTTCATAAAAATATTATTTCTTTCCTCATAACATAGTAACCATTTGTCCTAGAGACTTGAAATTGGTCTTATTTTATCTGACATGTTATCTTATTCAACTTTTACCCCAATACTTTTTTCGCTAGATCCTATAGATTTTATGTTATTCAGCTTTTCCCATCTCAAAACGTGGTCCGTTTCAGCAAATGTGCTTTTTTATGCATACCCCTAAAAACTACACTCCAGTCAATGAAATCGACCTCTAGGCATCCATTAAAAAAAGTGAAATTCGATTAATGTTACTAATTTTGCATCTAATACTCGTATTATCATCATGTAGACTAGTTTTCTATTTAGTTTGGTCGAAGTTAGGCCACCCAACTTGAAATTTTTTGAAAACGCTAGGTTCAGGACCAGTGGTCGAGCCTATCTTGCTATCAAACACGGCTTTCAAAATAATTTCCAAAATATGATGACGGCATGCTAAGTACAAAAGTTTTTTTTTGCAATAATTGCTCCAACAAAACACAAGCCCGACCAGTATTTGCAGCTGTGGTGTCAAAGCACATTGCTTGAATTTTGTCTGCTGCACCCCACTCTTGAATGGCTCCAAATACCGCCTGGGCTTGCAAGAGTCCAATACAATTTTCGAGTTGAGGAACTCCGATCAACTGTTCCTCATCTCCACACCTAATCAAGATCGCTACTCTTTCTACTTTTTCATTTTTCAATATATCTGGTAGCTGGTAGTTACCTAGATCCCCCCCCCCCCCCTTACTGCAGCCTCAACCTTTACATTAATACCTGAAACATACTCATTTTCAATAAACCAGAGTGATAAAGAAGTGTCAGATCGCCTGGAGGTCGATTTCATAGACTGGAGTGTGGTTTTTAGGGGTATGCGTAAAAAGGCACATTTGCTGAAACGGACCACGTTTTGAGATGGGAAAAGCTGAATAACATGAAGTCTACAGGATGTAGCAAAACAATTATGGAAGTAAAAGTAGAAGAAGATAACATTTTCAATAAAATGAGACCAATCTCAAGTCTCTAGGACAAATGGTTACTATGTTATGAGGAAAAGAAGAGTATTTTTATGAAACAAAGTGAGTTTTTCTGATCTTCAACCTCAATGCGGCACGGGTTAACGTTATCCGATCGACCTAAAACTTTGCGAATCTCATTTTCTAGTCAAATGGCACCTTTTAGGGGGTTGCCAGAAGTGATGTTCTCAAAAAAAATTTTGCCTATTGCCTTGTGGGCACAAAAAGTCAACTTTCGAAATTCAATCGTGGCAACCCCCTAAAAGGTGCCATTTGACTAGAAAATGAGATTCCCAAAGTTTTAGGTCGATCGGATAACATTAACCCGTGCCGCATCGAGGTTGAAGTTTAGAAAAACTCACTTTTTTTCATAAAAATATTATTTCTTTCCTCATAACATAGTAACCATTTGTCCTAGAGACTTGAAATTGGTCTTATATTATCTGACATGTTATCTTCTTCAACTTTTACCCCAATACTTTTTTCGCTAGATCCTATAGATTTTATGTTATTCAGCTTTTCCAATCTCAAAAAGTGGTCCGTTTCAGCAAATGTGCTTTTTTATGCATACCCCTAAAAACCACACTCCAGTCAATGAAATCGACCTCTAGGCATCCATTAAAAAAAGTGAAACTTGATTAATGTTACTAATTTTGCATCTAATACTCGTATTATCATCATGTAGACTAGTTTTGTATTTAGTTTGGTCGAAGTTAGGCCACCCAACTTGAAATTTTTTGAAAACGCTAGGTTCAGGACCAGTGGTCGAGCCTATCTTGCTATCAAACACGGCTTTCAAAATAATTTCCAAAATATGATGACGGCATGCTAAGTACAAAAGTTCTTTTTGCAATAATTGCTCCAGCAAAACACAAGCCCGACCAGTATTTGCAGCTGTGGTGTCAAAGCACATTGCTTGAATTTTGTCTGCTGCACCCCACTCTTGAATGGCTCCAAATACCGCCTGGGCTTGCAAGAGTCCAGTACTATGTTCGAGTTGAGGAACTCCGATCAACTGTTCCTCATCTCCACAACTAATCAAGATCGCTACTCTTTCTACGTTTTCATTTTTCAATATATCTGGTAGCTGGTACTTACCTAGATCCCCCCCCCCCTTATTGCAGCCTCAACATTTATACCTGAAATATACTCATTTTCAATAAACCAGAGTGATAAAGAAGTGTCAGATCGCCTGGAGGTCGATTTCATAGACTGGAGTGTGGTTTTTAGGGGTATGCGTAAAAAGGCACATTTGCTGAAACGGACCACGTTTTGAGATGGGAAAAGCTGAATAACATGAAGTCTACAGGATGTAGCAAAACAATTATGGAAGTAAAAGTAGAAGAAGATAACATTTTCAATAAAATGAGACCAATCTCAAGTCTCTAGGACAAATGGTTACTATGTTATGAGGAAAAGAAGAGTATTTTTATGAAACAAAGTGAGTTTTTCTGATCTTCAACCTCAATGCGGCACGGGTTAACGTTATCCGATCGACCTAAAACTTTGCGAATCTCATTTTCTAGTCAAATGGCACCTTTTAGGGGGTTGCCAGAAGTGATGTTCTCAAAAAAAATTTTGCCTATTGCCTTGTGGGCACAAAAAGTCAACTTTCGAAATTCAATCGTGGCAACCCCCTAAAAGGTGCCATTTGACTAGAAAATGAGATTCCCAAAGTTTTAGGTCGTCCGGATAACATTAACCTGTGCCGCATCGAGTTTGAAGTTTAGGAAAACTCACTTTTTTCATAAAAATATTATTTCTTTCCTCATAACATAGTAACCATTTGTCCTAGAGACTTGAAATTGGTGTTATTTAATTTGACATTTTATCTTCTTCAACTTTTACTCCATTACTTTTTTCGCTAGATCCTATAGATTTTATGTTATTCAGCTTTTCCCATCTCAAAACGTGGTCCGTTTCAGCAAATGTGCCTTTTTATGCATACCCCTAACAACCACACTCCAGTCAATGAAATCAACCTCTAGGCATCCATTAAAAAAAGTGAAACTTGATTAATGTTACTAATTTTGCATCTAATACTCGTATTATCATCATGTAGACTAGTTTTGTATTTAGTTTGGTCAAACTTAGGCCACCCAACTTGAAGTTTTTTGAAAACGCTAGGTTCAGGACCAGTGGTCGAGCCTATCTAGCTATCAAACACGGCTTTCAAAATAATTTCCAAAATATGATGACGGCATGCTAAGTACAAAAGTTCTTTTTTCAATAATTGCTCCAGCAAAACACAAGCCCGACCAGTATTTGCAGCTGTGGTGTCAAAGCACATTGCTTGAATTTTGTCTGCTGCACCCACCCCACTCTTGAATGGCTCCAAATACCGCCTGGGCTTGCAAGAGTCCAGTACTATTTTCGAGTTGAGGAACTCCGATCAACTGTTCCTCATCTCCACAACTAATCAAGATCGCTACTCTTTCAACGTTTTCATTTTTCAATATATCTGGTAGCTGGTAGTTACCTAGATCCCCCCCCCCCTCCTTACTGCAGCCTCAACCTTTACATTTATACCTGAAACATACTCATTTTCAATAAACCAGAGTGATAAAGAAGTGTCAAATCGCCTGGAGGTCGATTTCATTGACTGGAGTGTGGTTTTTAGGGGTATGCGTAAAAAGGCACATTTGCTGAAACGGACCACGTTTTGAGATGGGAAAAGCTGAATAACATGAAGTCTACAGGATGTAGCGAAACAATTATGTAAGTAAAAGTTGAAGAAGATAACATTTTCAATAAAATGAGACCAATCTCAAGTCTCTAGGACAAATGGTTACTATGTTATGAGGAAAAGAAGAGTATTTTTATGAAACAAAGTGAGTTTTTCTGATCTTCAACCTCAATGCGGCACGGGTTAACGTTATCCGATCGACCTAAAACTTTGCGAATCTCATTTTCTAGTCAAATGGCACCTTTTAGGGGGTTGCCAGAAGTGATGTTCTCAAAAAAAATTTTGCCTATTGCCTTGTGGTCACAACAAGTCAACTTTCGAAATTCAATCGTGGCAACCCCCTAAAAGGTGCCATTTTACTAGAAAATGAGATTCCCAAAGTTTTAGGTCGATCGGATAACATTAACCCGTGCCGCATCGAGTTTGAAGTTTAGAAAAACTCACTTTTTTTCATAAAAATATTATTTCTTTCCTCATAACATAGTAACCATTTGTCCTAGAGACTTGAAATTGGTCTTATTTAATTTGACATGTTATCTTCTTCAACTTTTACTCCAGTACTTTTTTCGCTAGATCCTATAGATTTTATGTTATTCAGCTTTTCCCATCTCAAAACGTGGTCCGTTTCTGCAAATGTGCCTTTTTATGCATACCCCTAACAACCACACTCCAGTCAATGAAATCGACCTCTAGGCATCCATTAAAAAAAGTGTAACTTGTTTAATGTTACTAATTTTGCATCTAATACTCGTATTATCATCATGTAGACTAGTTTTGTATTTAGTTTGGTCGAAGTTAGGCCACCCAACTTGAAATTTTTTGAAAACGCTAGGTTCAGGACCAGTGGTCGAGCCTATCTTGCTATCAAACACGGCTTTCAAAATAATTTCCAAAATATGATGACGGCATGCTAAGTACAAAAGTTCTTTTTGCAATAATTGCTCCAGCAAAACACAAGCCCCCCTAACCCGACCAGGATTTGCAGCTGTGGTGTCAAAGCACATTGCTTGAATTTTGTCTGCTGCACCCCACTCTTGAATGGCTCCAAATACCGCCTGGGCTTGCAAGAGTCCAGTACTATTTTCGAGTTGAGGAACTCCGATCAACTGTTCCTCATCTCCACAACTAATCAAGATCGCTACTCTTTCTACGTTTTCATTTTTCAATATATCTGGTAGCTGGTACTTACCTAGATCCCCCCCCCCCCCCCTTATTGCAGCCTCAACATTTATACCTGAAATATACTCATTTTCAATAAACCAGAGTGATAAAGAAGTGTCAGATCGCCTGGAGGTCGATTTCATAGACTGGAGTGTGGTTTTTAGGAGTATGCGTAAAAAGGCACATTTGCTGAAACGGACCACGTTTTGAGATGGGAAAAGCTGAATAACATGAAGTCTACAGGATGTAGCAAAACAATTATGGAAGTAAAAGTAGAAGAAGATAACATTTTCAATAAAATGAGACCAATCTCAAGTCTCTAGGACAAATGGTTACTATGTTATGAGGATAAGAAGAGTATTTTTATGAAACAAAGTGAGTTTTTCTGATCTTCAACCTCAATGCGGCACGGGTTAACGTTATCCGATCGACCTAAAACTTTGCGAATCTCATTTTCTAGTCAAATGGCACTTTTTAAGGGGTTGCCAGAAGTGATTTTCTCAAAAAAAATTTTGCCTATTGCCTTGTGGTCCCAAAAAGTCAACTTTCGAAATTCAATCGTGGCAACCCCCTAAAAGGTGCCATTTGACTAGAAAATGAGATTCCCAAAGTTTTAGGTCGATCGGATAACATTAACCCGTGCCGCATCGAGTTTGAAGTTTAGAAAAACTCACTTTTTTCATAAAAATATTATTTCTTTCCTCATAACATAGTAACCATTTGTCCTAGAGACTTGAAATTGGTGTTATTTAATTTGACATTTTATCTTCTTCAACTTTTACTCCATTACTTTTTTCGCTAGATCCTATAGATTTTATGTTATTCAGCTTTTCCCATCTCAAAACGTGGTCCGTTTCAGCAAATGTGCCTTTTTATGCATACCCCTAACAACCACACTCCAGTCAATGAAATCGACCTCTAGGCATCCATTAAAAAAAGTGAAACTTGATTAATGTTACTAATTTTGCATCTAATACTCGTATTATCATCATGTAGACTAGTTTTGTATTTAGTTTGGTCGAAGTTAGGCCACCCAACTTGAAATTTTTTGAAAACGCTAGGTTCAGGACCAGTGGTCGAGCCCATCTTGCTATCAAACACGGCTTTCAAAATAATTTCCAAAATATGATGACGGCATGCAAAGTACAAAAGTTCTTTTTGCAATAATTGCTCCAACAAAACACAAGCCCGACCAGTATTTGCAGCTGAGGTGTTAAAGCACATTGCTTGAATTTTGTCTGCTGCACCCCACTCTTGAATGGCTCCAAATACCGCCTGGGCTTGCCAGAGTCCAGTACTATTTTCGAGTTGAGGAACTCCGATCAACTGTTCCTCATCTCCACAACTAATCAAGATCGCTACTCTTTCAACGTTTTCATTTTTCAATATATCTGGTAGCTGGTAGTTACCTAGATCCCCCCCCCCCTTACTGCAGCCTCAACCTTTACATTTATACCTGAAACATACTCATTTTCAATAAACCAGAGTGATAAAGAAGTGTCAAATCGCCTGGAGGTCGATTTCATTGACTGGAGTGTGGTTTTTAGGGGTATGCGTAAAAAGGCACATTTGCTGAAACGGACCACGTTTTGAGATGGGAAAGCTGAATAACATAAAATCTACAGGATGTAGCGAAAAAATTATGGAAGTAAAAGTTGAAGAAGATAACATTTTCAATAAAATGAGATCAATCTCAAGTCTCTAGGACAAATGGTTACTATATGTTATGAGGAAAAGAAGAGTATTTTATGAAACAAAGTGAGTTTTTCTGATCTTCAACCTCAATGCGGCACGGGTTAACGTTATCCGATCGACCTAAAAGTTTGCGAATCTCATTTTCTAGTCAAATGGCACTTTTTAAGGGGTTGCCAGAAGTGATTTTCTCAAAAAAAATTTTGCCTATTGCCTTGTGGTCCCAAAAAGTCAACTTTCGAAATTCAATCGTGGCAACCCCCTAAAAGGTGCCATTTGACTAGAAAATGAGATTCCAAAAGTTTTAGGTCGATCGGATAACATTAACCCGTGCCGCATCGAGTTTGAAGTTTAGAAAAACTCACTTTTTTTCATAAAAATATTATTTCTTTCCTCATAACATAGTAACCATTTGTCCTAGAGACTTGAAATTGGTCTTATTTTATTTGACATGTTATCTTATTTAACTTTTACTCCAATACTTTTTTCGCTAGATCCTATAGATTTTATGTTATTCAGCTTTTCCCATCTCAAAACATGGTCCGTTTCAGCAAATGTGCCTTTTTATGCATACCCCTAAAAACCACACTCCAGGCAATGAAATCGACCTCTAGGCATCCATTAAAAAAAGTGAAACTAGATTAATGTTACTAATTTTGCATCTAATACTCGTATTATCATCATTTAGACTAGTTTTGTATTTAGTTTGGTCGAAGTTAGGCCACCCAACTTGACATTTTTTGAAAATGCTAGGTTCAGGACCAGTGGTCGAGCCTATCTTACTATCAAACACGGCTTTCAAAATAATTTCCAAAATATGATGACGGCATGCTAAGTACAAAAGTTCTTTTTGCAATAATTGCTCTAGTAAAACACAAGCCCGACCAGTATTTGCAGCTGTGGTGTCAAAGCACATTGCTTGAATTTGGTCTGCTGCACCCCACTCTTGAATGGCTCCAAATACCGCCTGGGCTTGCAAGAGTCCAGTACTATGTTCGAGTTGAGGAACTCCGATCAACTGTTCCTCATCTCCACAACTAATCAAGATCGCTACTCTTTCTACGTTTTCATTTTTCAATATATCTGGTAGCTGGTAGTTACCTAGATCCCCCCCCCCCCCCCCTTACTGCAGCCTCAACCTTTACATTAATACCTGAAACATACTCATTTTCAATAAACCAGAGTGATAAAGAAGTGTCAGATCGCCTGGAGGTCGATTTCATAGACTGGAGTGTGGTTTTTAGGGGTATGCGTAAAAAGGCACATTTGCTGAAACGGACCACGTTTTGAGATGGGAAAAGCTGAATAACATGAAGTCTACAGGATGTAGCAAAACAATTATGGAAGTAAAAGTAGAAGAAGATAACATTTTCAATAAAATGAGACCAATCTCAAGTCTCTAGGACAAATGGTTACTATGTTATGAGGAAAAGAAGAGTATTTTTATGAAACAAAGTGAGTTTTTCTGATCTTCAACCTCAATGCGGCACGGGTTAACGTTATCCGATCGACCTAAAACTTTGCGAATCTCATTTTCTAGTCAAATGGCACCTTTTAGGGGGTTGCCAGAAGTGATGTTCTCAAAAAAAATTTTGCCTATTGCCTTGTGGGCACAAAAAGTCAACTTTCGAAATTCAATCGTGGCAACCCCCTAAAAGGTGCCATTTGACTAGAAAATGAGATTCCCAAAGTTTTAGGTCGATCGGATAACATTAACCCGTGCCGCATCGAGGTTGAAGTTTAGAAAAACTCACTTTTTTTCATAAAAATATTATTTCTTTCCTCATAACATACTAACCATTTGTCCTAGAGACTTGAAATTGGTCTTATATTATCTGACATGTTATCTTCTTCAACTTTTACCCCAATACTTTTTTCGCTAGATCCTATAGATTTTATGTTATTCAGCTTTTCCAATCTCAAAAAGTGGTCCGTTTCAGCAAATGTGCTTTTTTATGCATACCCCTAAAAACCACACTCCAGTCAATGAAATCGACCTCTAGGCATCCATTAAAAAAAGTGAAACTTGATTAATGTTACTAATTTTGCATCTAATACTCGTATTATCATCATGTAGACTAGTTTTGTATTTAGTTTGGTCGAAGTTAGGCCACCCAACTTGAAATTTTTTGAAAACGCTAGGTTCAGGACCAGTGGTCGAGCCTATCTTGCTATCAAACACGGCTTTCAAAATAATTTCCAAAATATGATGACGGTATGCTAAGTACAAAAGTTCTTTTTGCAATAATTGCTCCAGCAAAACACAAGCCCGACCAGTATTTGCAGCTGTGGTGTCAAAGCACATTGCTTGAATTTTGTCTGCTGCACCCCACTCTTGAATGGCTCCAAATACCGCCTGGGCTTGCAAGAGTCCAGTACTATGTTCGAGTTGAGGAACTCCGATCAACTGTTCCTCATCTCCACAACTAATCAAGATCGCTACTCTTTCTACGTTTTCATTTTTCAATATATCTGGTAGCTGGTACTTACCTAGATCCCCCCCCCCCCCCTTATTGCAGCCTCAACATTTATACCTGAAATATACTCATTTTCAATAAACCAGAGTGATAAAGAAGTGTCAGATCGCCTGGAGGTCGATTTCATAGACTGGAGTGTGGTTTTTAGGGGTATGCGTAAAAAGGCACATTTGCTGAAACGGACCACGTTTTGAGATGGGAAAAGCTGAATAACATGAAGTCTACAGGATGTAGCAAAACAATTATGGAAGTAAAAGTAGAAGAAGATAACATTTTCAATAAAATGAGACCAATCTCAAGTCTCTAGGACAAATGGTTACTATGTTATGAGGAAAAGAAGAGTATTTTCATGAAACAAAGTGAGTTTTTCTGATCTTCAACCTCAATGCGGCACGGGTTAACGTTATCCGATCGACCTAAAACTTTGCGAATCTCATTTTCTAGTCAAATGGCACCTTTTAGGGGGTTGCCAGAAGTGATGTTCTCAAAAAAAATTTTGCCTATTGCCTTGTGGGCACAAAAAGTCAACTTTCGAAATTCAATCGTGGCAACCCCCTAAAAGGTGCCATTTGACTAGAAAATGAGATTCCCAAAGTTTTAGGTCGACCGGATAACATTAACCTGTGCCGCATCGAGTTTGAAGTTTAGAAAAACTAACTTTTTTCAAAAAAATATTATTTCTTTCCTCATAACATAGTAACCATTTGTCCTAGAGACTTGAAATTGGTGTTATTTAATTTGACATTTTATCTTCTTCAACTTTTACTCCATTACTTTTTTCGCTAGATCCTATAGATTTTATGTTATTCAGCTTTTCCCATCTCAAAACGTGGTCCGTTTCAGCAAATGTGCCTTTTTATGCATACCCCTAACAACCACACTCCAGTCAATGAAATCAACCTCTAGGCATCCATTAAAAAAAGTGAAACTTGATTAATGTTACTAATTTTGCATCTAATACTCGTATTATCATCATGTAGACTAGTTTTGTATTTAGTTTGGTCAAACTTAGGCCACCCAACTTGAAGTTTTTTGAAAACGCTAGGTTCAGGACCAGTGGTCGAGCCTATCTAGCTATCAAACACGGCTTTCAAAATAATTTCCAAAATATGATGACGGCATGCTAAGTACAAAAGTTCTTTTTTCAATAATTGCTCCAGCAAAACACAAGCCCGACCAGTATTTGCAGCTGTGGTGTCAAAGCACATTGCTTGAATTTTGTCTGCTGCACCCCACTCTTGAATGGCTCCAAATACCGCCTGGGCTTGCAAGAGTCCAGTACTATGTTCGAGTTGAGGAACTCCGATCAACTGTTCCTCATCTCCACAACTAATCAAGATCGCTACTCTTTCTACGTTTTCATTTTTCAATATATCTGGTAGCTGGTACTTACCTAGATCCCCCCCCCCCCCCCTTACTGCAGCCTCAACCTTTACATTTATACCTGAAATATACTCATTTTCAATAAACCAGAGTGATAAAGAAGTGTCAGATCGCCTGGAGGTCGATTTCATAGACTGGAGTGTGGTTTTTAGGAGTATGCGTAAAAAGGCACATTTGCTGAAACGGACCACGTTTTGAGATGGGAAAAGCTGAATAACATGAAGTCTACAGGATGTAGCAAAACAATTATGGAAGTAAAAGTAGAAGAAGATAACATTTTCAATAAAATGAGACCAATCTCAAGTCTCTAGGACAAATGGTTACTATGTTATGAGGATAAGAAGAGTATTTTTATGAAACAAAGTGAGTTTTTCTGATCTTCAACCTCAATGCGGCACGGGTTAACGTTATCCGATCGACCTAAAACTTTGCGAATCTCATTTTCTAGTCAAATGGCACTTTTTAAGGGGTTGCCAGAAGTGATTTTCTCAAAAAAAATTTTGCCTATTGCCTTGTGGTCCCAAAAAGTCAACTTTCGAAATTCAATCGTGGCAACCCCCTAAAAGGTGCCATTTGACTAGAAAATGAGATTCCCAAAGTTTTAGGTCGATCGGATATCATTAACCTGTGCCGCATCGAGGTTGAAGTTTAGAAAACTCTCTTTTTTTCATAAAAATATTATTTCTTTCCTCATAACGTAGTAACCATTTGTCCTAGAGACTTGAAATTGGTCTTATTTTATCTGATATGTTATCTTATTCAACTTTTACCCCAATACTTTTTGCGCTAGATCCTATAGATTTTATGTTATTCAGCTTTTCCCATCTCAAAACGTGGTCCGTTTCAGCAAATGTGCTTTTTTATGCATACCCCTAAAAACTACACTCCAGTCAATGAAATCGACCTCTAGGCATCCATTAAAAAAAGTGAAACTTGATTAATGTTACTAATTTTGCATCTAATACTCGTATTATCATCATGTAGACTAGTTTTGTATTTAGTTTGGTCGAAGTTAGGCCACCCAACTTGAAATTTTTTGAAAACGCTAGGTTCAGGACCAGTGGTCGAGCCTATCTTGCTATCAAACACGGCTTTCAAAATAATTTCCAAAATATGATGACGGCATGCTAAGTACAAAAGTTCTTTTTGCAATAATTGCTCCAACAAAACACAAGCCCGACCAGTATTTGCAGCTGTGGTGTTAAAGCACATTGCTTGAATTTTGTCTGCTGCACCCCACTCTTGAATGGCTCCAAATACCGCCTGGGCTTGCAAGAGTCCAATACAATTTTCGAGTTGAGGAACTCCGATCAACTGTTCCTCATCTCCACACCTAATCAAGATCGCTACTCTTTCTACTTTTTCATTTTTCAATATATCTGGTAGCTGGTAGTTACCTAGATCCCCCCCCCCCTTACTGCAGCCTCAACCTTTACATTAATACCTGAAACATACTCATTTTCAATAAACCAGAGTGATAAAGAAGTGTCAAATCGCCTGGAGGTCGATTTCATTGACTGGAGTGTGGTTTTTAGGGGTACGCGTAAAAAGGCACATTTGCTGAAACGGACCACGTTTTGAGATGGGAAAAGCTGAATAACATAAAATCTACCGGATGTAGCGAAAACATTATGGAAGTAAAAGTTGAAGAAGATAACATTTTCAATAAAATGAGACTAATCTCAAGTCTCTAGGACAAATGGTTACTATGTTATGAGGAAAAGAAGAGTATTTTTATGAAACAAAGTGAGTTTTTCTGATCTTCAACCACAATGCGGCATGGGTTAACGTTATCCGATCGACCTAAAACTTTGCGAATCTCATTTTCTAGTCAAATGGCACTTTTTAAGGGGTTGCCAGAAGTGATTTTCTCAAAAAAAATTTTGCCTATTGCCTTGTGGTCACAAAAAGTCAACTTTCGAAATTCAATCGTGGCAACCCCCTAAAAGGTGCCATTTGACTAGAAAATGAGATTCCCAAAGTTTTAGGTCGATCGGATAACATTAACCCGTGCCGCATCGAGGTTGAAGTTTAGAAAAACTCACTTTTTTTCATAAAAATATTATTTCTTTCCTCATAACATAGTAACCATTTGTCCTAGAGACTTGAAATTGGTCTTATATTATCTGACATGTTATCTTCTTCAACTTTTACCCCAATACTTTTTTCGCTAGATCCTATAGATTTTATGTTATTCAGCTTTTCCCATCTCAAAAAGTGGTCCGTTTCAGCAAATGTGCTTTTTTATGCATACCCCTAAAAACCACACTCCAGTCAATGAAATCGACCTCTAGGTATCCATTAAAAAAAGTGAAACTTGATTAATGTTACTAATTTTGCATGTAATACTCGTATTATCATCATGTAGACTAGTTTTGTATTTAGTTTGGTCGAAGTTAGGCCACCCAACTTGAAATTTTTTGAAAACGCTAGGTTCAGGACCAGTGGTCGAGCCTATCTAGCTATCAAACACGGCTTTCAAAATAATTTCCAAAATATGATGACGGCATGCTAACTACAAAAGTTCTTTTTGCAATAATTGCTCCAGCAAAACACAAGCCCGACCAGTATTTGCAGCTGTGGTGTCAAAGCACATTGCTTGAATTTTGTCTGCTGCACCCCACTCTTGAATGGCTCCAAATACCGCCTGGGCTTGCAAGAGTCCAGTACTATTTTCGAGTTGAGGAACTCCGATCAACTGTTCCTCATCTCCACAACTAATCAAGATCGCTACTCTTTCAACGTTTTCATTTTTCAATATATCTGGTAGCTGGTAGTTACCTAGATCCCCCCCCCCTCCTTACTGCAGCCTCAACCTTTACATTTATACCTGAAACATACTCATTTTCAATAAACCAGAGTGATAAAGAAGTGTCAAATCGCCTGGAGGTCGATTTCATTGACTGGAGTGTGGTTTTTAGGGGTATGCGTAAAAAGGCACATTTGCTGAAACGGACCACGTTTTGAGATGGGAAAAGCTGAATAACATGAAGTCTACAGGATGTAGCGAAACAATTATGTAAGTAAAAGTTGAAGAAGATAACATTTTCAATAAAATGAGACCAATCTCAAGTCTCTAGGACAAATGGTTACTATGTTATGAGGAAAAGAAGAGTATTTTTATGAAACAAAGTGAGTTTTTCTGATCTTCAACCTCAATGCGGCACGGGTTAACGTTATCCGATCGACCTAAAACTTTGCGAATCTCATTTTCTAGTCAAATGGCACCTTTTAGGGGGTTGCCAGAAGTGATGTTCTCAAAAAAAATTTTGCCTATTGCCTTGTGGTCACAACAAGTCAACTTTCGAAATTCAATCGTGGCAACCCCCTAAAAGGTGCCATTTTACTAGAAAATGAGATTCCCAAAGTTTTAGGTCGATCGGATAACATTAACCCGTGCCGAATCGAGTTTGAAGTTTAGAAAAACTCACTTTTTTTCATAAAAATATTATTTCTTTCCTCATAACATAGTAACCATTTGTCCTAGAGACTTGAGATTTGTCTCATTTTATTGAAAATGTTATCTTCTTCAACTTTTACTTACATAATTGTTTCGCTACATCCTGTAGACTTCATGTTATTCAGCTTTTCCCATCTCAAAACGTGGTCCGTTTCAGCAAATGTGCCTTTTTATGCATACCCCTAACAACCACACTCCAGTCAATGAAATCGACCTCTAGGCATCCATTAAAAAAAGTGTAACTTGATTAATGTTACTAATTTTGCATCTAATACTCGTATTATCATCATGTAGACTAGTTTTGGTTTATTATTTTCAATAATGAACCATTGGAATCGAGCATGAAAAAAAAAATTCTTACCCCCCCTCAAAATTTGATGGTTTACGTTTCAAGATATGTAGAATCCAAAACTGCAATAAAAATATTTCTGTCTGTCCGCCGTACGCCGTACGCCGTACGCCGTACGGGCCACTTTTCTTAGTTACCATGAAAAAAAATTGATGAAATTCGGGTTATAGGTTCCGTTCGGCGTCTAGGTGGTCCTCGAAGCTCGACGTTACTGTGAGTCATCTCTAAGGGGTTCAAAATAGGGGTTGAAATTTTCAAAACGCCTATACAATTTTTTTACGTAAATATTTTTACGGTTTTAAATAGTTCTTGAACTTGCGAGTTTTTTAAGACCATCCGGAGCATCGTACGTCCAGCCGTTCGTTCACAGTAAGGCCCCGAAGTTTGCACCGACAGGCATTTTCGACTCCAGTGTGAATGAAATTGTATACAATCCAAACCAAATCTCGTAACCAGAGACGCGCCCACAATAGGAATTTGTGAATACGGCCAATCATTGGTAGGGATCACCTGATTATATTGGCGGAGTATGAAGTCGAGTTGGTTGTTCTGTGATATTATTTAATTTGAAAAATGATGGCTCTATTGGAGTTTGTTGGTAGGTAGTGAAACTTGAACAAACGTTGAAGTATTATTGATGGGTAAATTATTACTACGGTAAATCATTACTCAACGGTAAATTATTACACAACGGTTCATTATACCACCTACGTAGAAGGGGCTGGAGTTTGTTGGTAGGTACTTTTGCAACTTTTTTCACTCCTCATCAACAATTTCTTTTCAGAACTTCATTATGTGTGTTTCTCTTTGTTAGGTACTGTTTGTCATCAGCAGAATTATTTTAGCAACATTTAACACGTGATTTAGGTAGGTAACTAGTAACGAGTACGGGGTTAGGTACTAACCTACGGAGTGTCTGCGATCTACATAATATGCATATAATAGAATAGTACATATCATATTATATAGACGGGTTATCTATACATAGAGCTGTGATCTGTAACAGAAGGGTATTCTATACAAAATAATAAACCGTTGTGCAGGGATTTGCAGCGTTTTGTATTTAGTTTGGTCGAAGTTAGGCCACCCAACTTGAAATTTTTTGAAAACGCTAGGTTCAGGACCAGTGGTCGAGCCTATCTTGCTATCAAACACGGCTTTCAAAATAATTTCCAAAATATGATGACGGCATGCTAAGTACAAAAGTTCTTTTTGCAATAATTGCTCCAGCAAAACACAAGCCCCCCTAACCCGACCAGGATTTGCAGCTGTGGTGTCAAAGCACATTGCTTGAATTTTGTCTGCTGCACCCCACTCTTGAATGGCTCCAAATACCGCCTGGGCTTGCAAGAGTCCAGTACTATTTTCGAGTTGAGGAACTCCGATCAACTGTTCCTCATCTCCACAACTAATCAAGATCGCTACTCTTTCTACGTTTTCATTTTTCAATATATCTGGTAGCTGGTACTTACCTAGATCCCCCCCCCCCCCCTTATTGCAGCCTCAACATTTATACCTGAAATATACTCATTTTCAATAAACCAGAGTGATAAAGAAGTGTCAGATCGCCTGGAGGTCGATTTCATAGACTGGAGTGTGGTTTTTAGGAGTATGCGTAAAAAGGCACATTTGCTGAAACGGACCACGTTTTGAGATGGGAAAAGCTGAATAACATGAAGTCTACAGGATGTAGCAAAACAATTATGGAAGTAAAAGTAGAAGAAGATAACATTTTCAATAAAATGAGACCAATCTCAAGTCTCTAGGACAAATGGTTACTATGTTATGAGGATAAGAAGAGTATTTTTATGAAACAAAGTGAGTTTTTCTGATCTTCAACCTCAATGCGGCACGGGTTAACGTTATCCGATCGACCTAAAACTTTGCGAATCTCATTTTCTAGTCAAATGGCACTTTTTAAGGGGTTGCCAGAAGTGATTTTCTCACAAAAAATTTTGCCTATTGCCTTGTGGTCCCAAAAAGTCAACTTTCGAAATTCAATCGTGGCAACCCCCTAAAAGGTGCCATTTGACTAGAAAATGAGATTCCCAAAGTTTTAGGTCGATCGGATAACATTAACCCGTGCCGCATCGAGTTTGAAGTTTAGAAAAACTCACTTTTTTCATAAAAATATTATTTCTTTCCTCATAACATAGTAACCATTTGTCCTAGAGACTTGAAATTGGTGTTATCTAATTTGACATTTTATCTTCTTCAACTTTTACTCCATTACTTTTTTCGCTAGATCCTATAGATTTTATGTTATTCAGCTTTTCCCATCTCAAAACGTGGTCCGTTTCAGCAAATGTGCCTTTTTATGCATACCCCTAACAACCACACTCCAGTCAATGAAATCGACCTCTAGGCATCCATTAAAAAAAGTGAAACTTGATTAATGTTACTAATTTTGCATCTAATACTCGTATTATCATCATGTAGACTAGTTTTGTATTTAGTTTGGTCGAAGTTAGGCCACCCAACTTGAAATTTTTTGAAAACGCTAGGTTCAGGACCAGTGGTCGAGCCCATCTTGCTATCAAACACGGCTTTCAAAATAATTTCCAAAATATGATGACGGCATGCAAAGTACAAAAGTTCTTTTTGCAATAATTGCTCCAACAAAACACAAGCCCGACCAGTATTTGCAGCTGAGGTGTTAAAGCACATTGCTTGAATTTTGTCTGCTGCACCCCACTCTTGAATGGCTCCAAATACCGCCTGGGCTTGCCAGAGTCCAGTACTATTTTCGAGTTGAGGAACTCCGATCAACTGTTCCTCATCTCCACAACTAATCAAGATCGCTACTCTTTCAACGTTTTCATTTTTCAATATATCTGGTAGCTGGTAGTTACCTAGATCCCCCCCCCCCCTAACTGCAGCCTCAACCTTTACATTTATACCTGAAACATACTCATTTTCAATAAACCAGAGTGATAAAGAAGTGTCAAATCGCCTGGAGGTCGATTTCATTGACTGGAGTGTGGTTTTTAGGGGTATGCGTAAAAAGGCACATTTGCTGAAACGGACCACGTTTTGAGATGGGAAAAGCTGAATAACATAAAATCTACAGGATGTAGCGAAAAAATTATGGAAGTAAAAGTTGAAGAAGATAACATTTTCAATAAAATGAGATCAATCTCAAGTCTCTAGGACAAATGGTTACTATATGTTATGAGGAAAAGAAGAGTATTTTATGAAACAAAGTGAGTTTTTCTGATCTTCAACCTCAATGCGGCACGGGTTAACGTTATCCGATCGACCTAAAAGTTTGCGAATCTCATTTTCTAGTCAAATGGCACTTTTTAAGGGGTTGCCAGAAGTGATTTTCTCAAAAAAAATTTTGCCTATTGCCTTGTGGTCCCAAAAAGTCAACTTTCGAAATTCAATCGTGGCAACCCCCTAAAAGGTGCCATTTGACTAGAAAATGAGATTCCAAAAGTTTTAGGTCGATCGGATAACATTAACCCGTGCCGCATCGAGTTTGAAGTTTAGAAAAACTCACTTTTTTTCATAAAAATATTATTTCTTTCCTCATAACATAGTAACCATTTGTCCTAGAGACTTGAAATTGGTCTTATTTTATTTGACATGTTATCTTATTTAACTTTTACTCCAATACTTTTTTCGCTAGATCCTATAGATTTTATGTTATTCAGCTTTTCCCATCTCAAAACATGGTCCGTTTCAGCAAATGTGCCTTTTTATGCATACCCCTAAAAACCACACTCCAGGCAATGAAATCGACCTCTAGGCATCCATTAAAAAAAGTGAAACTAGATTAATGTTACTAATTTTGCATCTAATACTCGTATTATCATCATGTAGACTAGTTTTGTATTTAGTTTGGTCAAAGTTAGGCCACCCAACTTGAAATTTTTTGAAAATGCTAGGTTCAGGACCAGTGGTCGAGCCTATCTTACTATCAAACACGGCTTTCAAAATAATTTCCAAAATATGATGACGGCATGCTAAGTACAAAAGTTCTTTTTGCAATAATTGCTCTAGCAAAACACAAGCCCGACCAGTATTTGCAGCTGTGGTGTCAAAGCACATTGCTTGAATTTTGTCTGCTGCACCCCACTCTTGAATGGCTCCAAATACCGCCTGGGCTTGCAAGAGTCCAGTACTATGTTCGAGTTGAGGAACTCCGATCAACTGTTCCTCATCTCCACAACTAATCAAGATCGCTACTCTTTCTACGTTTTCATTTTTCAATATATCTGGTAGCTGGTACTTACCTAGATCCCCCCCCCCCCCCCTTATTGCAGCCTCAACATTTATACCTGAAATATACTCATTTTCAATAAACCAGAGTGATAAAGAAGTGTCAGATCGCCTGGAGGTCGATTTCATTGACTGGAGTGTGGTTTTTAGGGGTATGCGTAAAAAGGCACATTTGCTGAAACGGACCACGTTTTGAGATGGGAAAAGCTGAATAACATAAAATCTACAGGATGTAGCGAAAAAATTATGGAAGTAAAAGTTGAAGAAGATAACATTTTCAATAAAATGAGATCAATCTCAAGTCTCTAGGACAAATGGTTACTATGTTATGAGGAAAAGAAGAGTATTTTATGAAACAAAGTGAGTTTTTCTGATCTTCAACCTCAATGCGGCACGGGTTAACGTTATCCGATCGACCTAATACTTTGCGAATCTCATTTTCTAGTCATATGGCACCTTTTAGGGGGTTGCCAGAAGTGATGATCTCAAAAAAAATTTTGCCTATTGCCTTGTGGTCACAAAAAGTCAACTTTGGAAATTCAATCGTGGCAACCCCCTAAAAGGTGCCATTTGACTAGAAAATGAGATTCCCAAAGTTTTAGGTCGATCGGATAACAATAACCCGTGCCGCATCGAGGTTGAAGTTTAGGAAAACTCACTTTTTTTCATAAAAATATTATTCCTTTCCTCATAACATAGTAACCATTTGTCCTAGAGACTTGAAATTGGTCTTATTTAGTTTGACATGGTTATCTTATTCAACATTTACTCCAATACTTTTTTCGCTAGATCCTATAGATTTTATGTTATTCTTCTTTTCCCATCTCAAAACGTGGTCCGTTTCAGCAAATATGCCTTTTTATGCATACCCCTAAAAACCACACTCCTGTCAATAAAATCGACCTCTAGGCATCCATTAAAAAAGTGAAACTTGATTAATGTTACTAATTTTGCATCTAATACTCGTATTATCATCATGTAGACTAGTTTTGTATTTAGTTTGGTCGAAGTTAGGCCACCCAACTTGAAATTTTTTGAAAACGCTAGGTTCAGGACCAGTGGTCGAGCCTATCTTGCTATCAAACACGGCTTTCAAAATAATTTCCAAAATATGATGACGGCATGCTAAGTACAAAAGTTCTTTTTGCAATAATTGCTCCAACAAAACACAAGCCCGACCAGTATTTGCAGCTGAGGTGTTAAAGCACATTGCTTGAATTTTGTCTGCTGCATCCCACTCTTGAATGGCTCCAAATACCGCCTGGGCTTGCAAGAGTCCAGTACTATTTTCGAGTTGAGGAACTCCGATCAACTGTTCCTCATCTCCACTACTAATCAAGATCGCTACTCTTTCTACGTTTTCATTTTTCAATATATCTGGTAGCTGGTAGTTACCTAGATCCCCCCCCCCCCCCCTTACAGCAGCCTCAACCTTTACATTTATACCTGCAACATACTAATTTTCAATAAACCAGTGTGATAAAGAAGTGTCAAATCGCCTGCAGGTCGATTTCATTGACTGGAGTGTGGTTTTTAGGGGTATGCGTAAAAAGGCACATTTGCTGAAACGGACCACGTTTTGAGATGGGAAAAGCTGAATAACATAAAATCTACCGGATGTAGCGAAAACATTATGGAAGAAAAAGTTGAAGAAGATAACATTTTCAATAAAATGAGACTAATCTCAAGTCTCTAGGACAAATGGTTACTATGTTATGAGGAAAAGAAGAGTATTTTTATGAAACAAAGTGAGTTTTTCTGATCTGCAACCTCAATGCGGCACGGGTTAACGTTATCCGATCGACCTAAAACGTTGCGAATCTCATTTTCTAGTCAATTGGCACCTTTTAGGGGGTTTGCTAGAAGTGATTTTCCCAAAAAACATTTTGCCTATTGCCTTGTGGTCACAAAAAGTCAACTTTCGAAATTCAATCGTGGCAACCCCCTAAAAGGTGCCATTTGACTAGAAAATGAGATTCCCAAAGTTTTAGGTCGATCGGATATCATTAACCTGTGCCGCATCGAGGTTGAAGTTTAGAAAAACTCACTTTTTTTCATAAAAATATTATTTCTTTCCTCATAACTTAGTAACCATTTGTCCTAGAGACTTGAAATTGGTCTTATTTTATCTGACATGTTATCTTATTCAACTTTTACCCCAATACTTTTTTCGCTAGATCCTATAGATTTTATGTTATTCAGCTTTTCCCATCTCAAAACGTGGTCCGTTTCAGCAAATGTGCTTTTTTATGCATACCCCTAAAAACTACACTCCAGTCAATGAAATCGACCTCTAGGCATCCATTAAAAAAAGTGAAACTTGATTAATGTTACTAATTTTGCATCTAATACTCGTATTATCATCATGTAGACTAGTTTTGTATTTAGTTTGGTCGAAGTTAGGCCACCCAACTTGAAATTTTTTGAAAACGCTAGGTTCAGGACCAGTGGTCGAGCCTATCTTGCTATCAAACACGGCTTTCAAAATAATTTCCAAAATATGATGACGGCATGCTAAGTACAAAAGTTCTTTTTGCAATAATTGCTCCAACAAAACACAAGCCCGACCAGTATTTGCAGCTGTGGTGTTAAAGCACATTGCTTGAATTTTGTCTGCTGCACCCCACTCTTGAATGGCTCCAAATACCGCCTGGGCTTGCAAGAGTCCAATACAATTTTCGAGTTGAGGAACTCCGATCAACTGTTCCTCATCTCCACACCTAATCAAGATCGCTACTCTTTCTACTTTTTCATTTTTCAATATATCTGGTAGCTGGTAGTTACCTAGATCCCCCCCCTTCCCCTTACTGCAGCCTCAACCTTTACATTTATACCTGAAACATACTCATTTTCAATAAACCAGAGTGATAAAGAAGTGTCAAATCGCCTGGAGGTCGATTTCATTGACTGGAGTGTGGTTTTTAGGGGTACGCGTAAAAAGGCACATTTGCTGAAACGGACCACGTTTTGAGATGGGAAAAGCTGAATAACATAAAATCTACCGGATGTAGCGAAAACATTATGGAAGTAAAAGTTGAAGAAGATAACATTTTCAATAAAATGAGACTAATCTCAAGTCTCTAGGACAAATGGTTACTATGTTATGAGGAAAAGAAGAGTATTTTTATGAAACAAAGTGAGTTTTTCTGATCTTCAACCACAATGCGGCATGGGTTAACGTTATCCGATCGACCTAAAACTTTGCGAATCTCATTTTCTAGTCAAATGGCACTTTTTAAGGGGTTGCCAGAAGTGATTTTCTCAAAAAAAATTTTGCCTATTGCCTTGTGGTCACAAAAAGTCAACTTTCGAAATTCAATCGTGGCAACCCCCTAAAAGGTGCCATTTGACTAGAAAATGAGATTCCCAAAGTTTTAGGTCGATCGGATAACATTAACCTGTGCCGCATCGAGGTTGAAGTTTAGAAAAACTCACTTTTTTTCATAAAAATATTATTTCTTTCCTCATAACATAGTAACCATTTGTCCTAGAGACTTGAAATTGGTCTTATATTATCTGACATGTTATCTTCTTCAACTTTTACCCCAATACTTTTTTCGCTAGATCCTATAGATTTTATGTTATTCAGCTTTTCCCATCTCAAAAAGTGGTCCGTTTCAGCAAATGTGCTTTTTTATGCATACCCCTAAAAACCACACTCCAGTCAATGAAATCGACCTCTAGGTATCCATTAAAAAAAGTGAAACTTGATTAATGTTACTAATTTTGCATGTAATACTCGTATTATCATCATGTAGACTAGTTTTGTATTTAGTTTGGTCGAAGTTAGGCCACCCAACTTGAAATTTTTTGAAAACGCTAGGTTCAGGACCAGTGGTCGAGCCTATCTTGCTATCAAACACGGCTTTCAACATAATTTCCAAAATATGATGACGGCATGCTAAGTACAAAAGTTCTTTGTGCAATAATTGCTCCAACAAAACACAAGCCCGACCAGTATTTGCAGCTGAGGTGTTAAAGCACATTGCTTGAATTTTGTCTGCTGCACCCCACTCTTGAATGGCTCCAAATACCGCCTGGGCTTGCAAGAGTCCAGTACTATTTTCGAGTTGAGGAACTCCGATCAACTGTTCCTCATCTCCACAACCAATCAAGATCGCTACTCTTTCTACGTTTTCATTTTTCAATATATCTGGTAGCTGGTAGTTACCTAGATACCCCCCTACTGCAGCCTCAACCTTTACATTTATACCTGAAACATACTCATTTTCAATAAACCAGAGTGATAAAGAAGTGTCAAATCGCCTGGAGGTCGATTTCATTGACTGGAGTGTGGTTTTTAGGGGTATGCGTAAAAAGGCACATTTGCTGAAACGGACCACGTTTTGAGATGGGAAAAGCTGAATAACATAAAATCTACCGGATGTAGCGAAAACATTATGGAAGTAAAAGTTGAAGAAGATAACATTTTCAATAAAATGAGACTAATCTCAAGTCTCTAGGACAAATGGTTACTATGTTATGAGGAAAAGAAGAGTATTTTTATGAAACAAAGTGAGTTTTTCTGATCTTCAACCTCAATGCGGCACGGGTTAACGTTATCCGATCGACCTAAAACGTTGCGAATCTCATTTTCTAGTCAATTGGCACCTTTCAGGGGGTTTGCTAGAAGTGAATTTCCCAAAAAACATTTTGCCTATTGCCTTGTGGTCACAAAAAGTCAACTTTCGAAATTCAATCGTGGCAACCCCCTAAAAGGTACCATTTGACTAGAAAATGAGATTCCCAAAGTTTTAGGTCGATCGGATAACATTAACCCGTGCCGCATCGAGGTTGAAGTTTAGAAAAACTCACTTTTTTTCATAAAAATATTATTTCTTTCCTCATAACATAGTAACCATTTGTCCTAGAGACTTGAAATTGGTCTTATTTTATCTGACATGTTATCTTCTTCAACTTTTACCCCAATTTTTTTTTCGCTAGATCCTATAGATTTTATGTTATTCAGCTTTTCCCATCTCAAAACGTGGTCCGTTTCCGCAAATGTGCTTTTTTATGCATACCCCTAAAAACCACACTCCAGTCAATGAAATCGACCTCTAGGCATCCATTAAAAAAAGTGAAACTTGATTAATGTTACTAATTTTGCATCTAATACTCGTATTGTCATCATGTAGACTAGTTTTGTATTTAGTTTGGTCGAAGTTAGGCCACCCAACTTGAAATTTTTTGAAAACGCCAGGTTCAGGACCAGTGGTCGAGCCTATCTTGCTATCAAACACGGCTTTCAAAATCATTTCCAAAATATGATGACGGCATGCTAAGTACAAAAGTTCTTTTTGCAATAATTGCTCCAGCAACACACAAGCCCGACCAGTATTTGCAGCTGTGGTGTCAAAGCACATTGGTTGAATATTGTCTGCTGCACCCCACTCTTGAATGGCTCCAAGTACCGCCTGGGCTTGCAAGAGTCCAGTACTATTTTCGAGTTGAGGAACTCCGATCAACTGTTCCTCATCTCCACAACTAATCAAGATCGCTACTCTTTCTACGTTTTCATTTTTCAATATATCTAGTAGCTGGTAGTTACCTAGATCCCCCCCCCCCCCCTTACTGCAGCCTCAACCTTTACATTTATACCTGAAACATACTCATTTTCAATAAACCAGAGTGATAAAGAAGTGTCAAATCGCCTGGAGGTCGATTTCATTGACTGGAGTGTGGTTTTTAGGGGTATGCGTAAAAAGGCACATTTGCTGAAACGGACCACGTTTTGAGATGGGAAAAGCTGAATAACATAAAATCTACCGGATGTAGCGAAAACATTATGGAAGTAAAAATTGAAGAAGATAACATTTTCAATAAAATGAGACTAATCTCAAGTATCTAGGACAAATGGTTACTATGTTATGAGGAAAAGAAGAGTATTTTTATGAAACAAAGTGAGTTTTTCTGATCTTCAACCTCCATGCGGCACGGGTTAACGTTATCCGATCGACCTAAAACGTTGCGAATCTCATTTTCTAGTCAATTGGCACCTTTCAGGGGGTTTGCTAGAAGTGATTTTCCCAAAAAAACATTTTGCCTATTGCCTTGTGGTCACAAAAAGTCAACTTTCGAAATTCAATAGTGGCAACCCCCTAAAAGGGGCCATTTGACTAGAAAATGAGATTCCCAAAGTTTTAGGTCGATCGGATAACATTAACCCGTGCCGCATCGAGGTTGAAGTTTAGAAAAACTCACTTTTTTTCATAAAAATATTATTTCTTTCCTCATAACATAGTAACCATTTGTCCTAGAGACTTGAAATTGGTCTTATTTTATCTGACATGTTATCTTCTTCAACTTTTACCCCAATTTTTTTTTCGCTAGATCCTATAGATTTTATGTTATTCAGCTTTTCCCATCTCAAAACGTGGTCCGTTTCAGCAAATGTGCTTTTTTATGCATACCCCTAAAAACTACACTCCAGTCAATGAAATCGACCTCTAGGCATCCGTTAAAAAAAGTGAAACTTGATTAATGTTACTAATTTTGCATCTAATACTCGTATTATCATCATGTAGACTAGTTTTGTATTTAGTTTGGTCGAAGTTAGGCCACCCAACTTGAAATTTTTTGGAAACGCTAGGTTCAGGACCAGTGGTCGAGCCTATCTTGCTATCAAACACGGCTTTCAAAATAATTTCCAAAATATGATGACGGCATGCTAAGTACAAAAGTTCTTTTTGCAATAATTGCTCCAACAAAACACAAGCCCGACCAGTATTTGCAGCTGTGGTGTTAAAGCACATTGCTTGAATTTTGTCTGCTGCACCCCACTCTTGAATGGCTCCAAATACCGCCTGGGCTTGCAAGAGTCCAATACAATTTTCGAGTTGAGGAACTCCGATCAACTGTTCCTCATCTCCACACCTAATCAAGATCGCTACTCTTTCTACTTTTTCATTTTTCAATATATCTGGTAGCTGGTAGTTACCTAGATCCCCCCCCCCCCCCTTACTGCAGCCTCAACCTTTACATTTATACCTGCAACATACTAATTTTCAATAAACCAGTGTGATAAAGAAGTGTCAAATCGCCTGCAGGTCGATTTCATTGACTGGAGTGTGGTTTTTAGGGGTATGCGTAAAAAGGCACATTTGCTGAAACGGACCACGTTTTGAGATGGGAAAAGCTGAATAACATAAAATCTACCGGATGTAGCGAAAACATTATGGAAGAAAAAGTTGAAGAAGATAACATTTTCAATAAAATGAGACTAATCTCAAGTCTCTAGGACAAATGGTTACTATGTTATGAGGAAAAGAAGAGTATTTTTATGAAACAAAGTGAGTTTTTCTGATCTGCAACCTCAATGCGGCACGGGTTAACGTTATCCGATCGACCTAAAACGTTGCGAATCTCATTTTCTAGTCAATTGGCACCTTTTAGGGGGTTTGCTAGAAGTGATTTTCCCAAAAAACATTTTGCCTATTGCCTTGTGGTCACAAAAAGTCAACTTTCGAAATTCAATCGTGGCAACCCCCTAAAAGGTGCCATTTGACTAGAAAATGAGATTCCCAAAGTTTTAGGTCGATCGGATATCATTAACCTGTGCCGCATCGAGGTTGAAGTTTAGAAAAACTCACTTTTTTTCATAAAAATATTATTTCTTTCCTCATAACATAGTAACCATTTGTCCTAGAGACTTGAAATTGGTCTTATTTTATCTGACATGTTATCTTATTCAACTTTTACCCCAATACTTTTTTCGCTAGATCCTATAGATTTTATGTTATTCAGCTTTTCCCATCTCAAAACGTGGTCCGTTTCAGCAAATGTGCTTTTTTATGCATACCCCTAAAAACTACACTCCAGTCAATGAAATCGACCTCTAGGCATCCATTAAAAAAAGTGAAACTTGATTAATGTTACTAATTTTGCATCTAATACTCGTATTATCATCATGTAGACTAGTTTTGTATTTAGTTTGGTCGAAGTTAGGCCACCCAACTTGAAATTTTTTGAAAACGCTAGGTTCAGGACCAGTGGTCGAGCCTATCTTGCTATCAAACACGGCTTTCAAAATAATTTCCAAAATATGATGACGGCATGCTAAGTACAAAAGTTCTTTTTGCAATAATTGCTCCAACAAAACACAAGCCCGACCAGTATTTGCAGCTGTGGTGTTAAAGCACATTGCTTGAATTTTGTCTGCTGCACCCCACTCTTGAATGGGATCCAAATACCGCCTGGGCTTGCAAGAGTCCAATACAATTTTTGAGTTGAGGAACTCCGATCAACTGTTCCTCATCTCCACACCTAATCAAGATCGCTACTCTTTCTACTTTTTCATTTTTCAATATATCTGGTAGCTGGCAGTTACCTAGATCCCCCCCCCCCCCCCCCCTTACTGCAGCCTCAACCTTTACATTAATACCTGAAACATACTCATTTTCAATAAACCAGAGTGATAAAGAAGTGTCATATCGCCTGGAGGTCGATTTCATTGACTGGAGTGTGGTTTTTAGGGGTACGCGTAAAAAGGCACATTTGCTGAAACGGACCACGTTTTGAGATGGGAAAAGCTGAATAACATAAAATCTACCGGATGTAGCGAAAACATTATGGAAGTAAAAGTTGAAGAAGATAACATTTTCAATAAAATGAGACTAATCTCAAGTCTCTAGGACAAATGGTTACTATGTTATGAGGAAAAGAAGAGTATTTTTATGAAACAAAGTGAGTTTTTCTGATCTTCAACCACAATGCGGCATGGGTTAACGTTATCCGATCGACCTAAAACTTTGCGAATCTCATTTTCTAGTCAAATGGCACTTTTTAAGGGGTTGCCAGAAGTGATTTTCTCAAAAAAAATTTTGCCTATTGCCTTGTGGTCACAAAAAGTCAACTTTCGAAATTCAATCGTGGCAACCCCCTAAAAGGTGCCATTTGACTAGAAAATGAGATTCCCAAAGTTTTAGGTCGATCGGATAACATTAACCCGTGCCGCATCGAGGTTGAAGTTTAGAAAAACTCACTTTTTCTCATAAAAATATTATTTCTTTCCTCATAACATAGTAACCATTAGTCCTAGAGACTTGAAATTGGTCTTATTTTATCTGACATGTTATCTTCTTCAACTTTTACCCCAATTTTTTTTTCGCTAGATCCTATAGATTTTATGTTATTCAGCTTTTCCCATCTCAAAACGTGGTCCGTTTCCGCAAATGTGCTTTTTTATGCATACCCCTAAAAACCACACTCCAGTCAATGAAATCGACCTCTAGGCATCCATTAAAAAAAGTGAAACTTGATTAATGTTACTAATTTTGCATCTAATACTCGTATTGTCATCATGTAGACTAGTTTTGTATTTAGTTTGGTCGAAGTTAGGCCACCCAACTTGAAATTTTTTGAAAACGCCAGGTTCAGGACCAGTGGTCGAGCCTATCTTGCTATCAAACACGGCTTTCAAAATAATTTCCAAAATATGATGACGGCATGCTAAGTACAAAAGTTCTTTTTGCAATAATTGCTCCAGGAACACACAAGCCCGACCAGTATTTGCAGCTGTGGTGTCAAAGCACATTGGTTGAATACTGTCTGCTGCACCCCACTCTTGAATGGCTCCAAGTACCGCCTGGGCTTGCAAGAGTCCAGTACTATTTTCGAGTTGAGGAACTCCGATCAACTGTTCCTCATCTCCACAACTAATCAAGATCGCTACTCTTTCTACGTTTTCATTTTTCAATATATCTAGTAGCTGGTAGTTACCTAGATCCCCCCCCCCCCCCCCTTACTGCAGCCTCAACCTTTACATTTATACCTGCAACATACTAATTTTCAATAAACCAGTGTGATAAAGAAGTGTCGAATCGCCTGCAGGTCGATTTCATTGACTGGAGTGTGGTTTTTAGGGGTATGCGTAAAAAGGCACATTTGCTGAAACGGACCACGTTTTGAGATGGGAAAAGCTGAATAACATAAAATCTACCGGATGTAGCGAAAACATTATGGAAGAAAAAGTTGAAGAAGATAACATTTTCAATAAAATGAGACTAATCTCAAGTCTCTAGGACAAATGGTTACTATGTTATGAGGAAAAGAAGAGTATTTTTATGAAACAAAGTGAGTTTTTCTGATCTGCAACCTCAATGCGGCACGGGTTAACGTTATCCGATCGACCTAAAACGTTGCGAATCTCATTTTCTAGTCAATTGGCACCTTTTAGGGGGTTTGCTAGAAGTGATTTTCCCAAAAAACATTTTGCCTATTGCCTTGTGGTCACAAAAAGTCAACTTTCGAAATTCAATCGTGGCAACCCCCTAAAAGGTGCCATTTGACTAGAAAATGAGATTCCCAAAGTTTTAGGTCGATCGGATATCATTAACCTGTGCCGCATCGAGGTTGAAGTTTAGAAAAACTCACTTTTTTTCATAAAAATATTATTTCTTTCCTCATAACTTAGTAACCATTTGTCCTAGAGACTTGAAATTGGTCTTATTTTATCTGACATGTTATCTTATTCAACTTTTACCCCAATACTTTTTTCGCTAGATCCTATAGATTTTATGTTATTCAGCTTTTCCCATCTCAAAACGTGGTCCGTTTCAGCAAATGTGCTTTTTTATGCATACCCCTAAAAACTACACTCCAGTCAATGAAATCGACCTCTAGGCATCCATTAAAAAAAGTGAAACTTGATTAATGTTACTAATTTTGCATCTAATACTCGTATTATCATCATGTAGACTAGTTTTGTATTTAGTTTGGTCGAAGTTAGGCCACCCAACTTGAAATTTTTTGAAAACGCTAGGTTCAGGACCAGTGGTCGAGCCTATCTTGCTATCAAACACGGCTTTCAAAATAATTTCCAAAATATGATGACGGCATGCTAAGTACAAAAGTTCTTTTTGCAATAATTGCTCCAACAAAACACAAGCCCGACCAGTATTTGCAGCTGTGGTGTTAAAGCACATTGCTTGAATTTTGTCGGCTGCACCCCACTCTTGAATGGCTCCAAATACCGCCTGGGCTTGCAAGAGTCCAATACAATTTTCGAGTTGAGGAACTCCGATCAACTGTTCCTCATCTCCACACCTAATCAAGATCGCTACTCTTTCTACTTTTTCATTTTTCAATATATCTGGTAGCTGGTAGTTACCTAGATCCCCCCCCTTCCCCTTACTGCAGCCTCAACCTTTACATTAATACCTGAAACATACTCATTTTCAATAAACCAGAGTGATAAAGAAGTGTCAAATCGCCTGGAGGTCGATTTCATTGACTGAGTGTGGTTTTTAGTGGTATGCGTAAAAAGGCACATTTGCTGAAACGGACCACGTTTTGAGATGGGAAAAGCTGAATAACATAAAATCTACCGGATGTAGCGAAAACATTATGGAAGTAAAAGTTGAAGAAGATAACATTTTCAATAAAATGAGACTAATCTCAAGTCTCTAGGACAAATGGTTACTATGTTATGAGGAAAAGAAGAGTATTTTTATGAAACAAAGTGAGTTTTTCTGATCTTCAACCTCAATGCGGCACGGGTTAACGTTATCCGATCGACCTAAAACGTTGCGAATCTCATTTTCTAGTCAATTGGCACCTTTCAGGGGGTTTGCTAGAAGTGAATTTCCCAAAAAACATTTTGCCTATTGCCTTGTGGTCACAAAAAGTCAACTTTCGAAATTCAATCGTGGCAACCCCCTAAAAGGTGCCATTTGACTAGAAAATGAGATTCCCAAAGTTTTAGGTCGATCTGATAACATTAACCCGTGCCGCATCGAGGTTGAAGTTTAGAAAAACTCACTTTTTTTCATAAAAATATTATTTCTTTCCTCATAACATAGTAACCATTTGTCCTAGAGACTTGAAATTGGTCTTATATTATCTGACATGTTATCTTCTTCAACTTTTACCCCAATACTTTTTTCGCTAGATCCTATAGATTTTATGTTATTCAGCTTTTCCCATCTCAAAAAGTGGTCCGTTTCAGCAAATGTTCTTTTTTATGCATACCCCTAAAAACCACACTCCAGTCAATGAAATCGACCTCTAGGTATCCATTAAAAAAAGTGAAACTTGATTAATGTTACTAATTTTGCATGTAATACTCGTATTATCATCATGTAGACTAGTTTTGTATTTAGTTTGGTCGAAGTTAGGCCACCCAACTTGAAATTTTTTGAAAACGCTAGGTTCAGGACCAGTGGTCGAGCCTATCTTGCTATCAAACACGGCTTTCAACATAATTTCCAAAATATGATGACGGCATGCTAAGTACAAAAGTTCTTTGTGCAATAATTGCTCCAACAAAACACAAGCCCGACCAGTATTTGCAGCTGAGGTGTTAAAGCACATTGCTTGAATTTTGTCTGCTGCACCCCACTCTTGAATGGCTCCAAATACCGCCTGGGCTTGCAAGAGTCCAGTACTATTTTCGAGTTGAGGAACTCCGATCAACTGTTCCTCATCTCCACAACCAATCAAGATCGCTACTCTTTCTACGTTTTCATTTTTCAATATATCTGGTAGCTGGTAGTTACCTAGATACCCCCCTACTGCAGCCTCAACCTTTACATTTATACCTGAAACATACTCATTTTCAATAAACCAGAGTGATAAAGAAGTGTCAAATCGCCTGGAGGTCGATTTCGTTGACTGGAGTGTGGTTTTTAGGGGTATGCGTAAAAAGGCACATTTGCTGAAACGGACCACGTTTTGAGATGGGAAAAGCTGAATAACATAAAATCTACCGGATGTAGCGAAAACATTATGGAAGTAAAAGTTGAAGAAGATAACATTTTCAATAAAATGAGACTAATCTCAAGTCTCTAGGACAAATGGTTACTATGTTATGAGGAAAAGAAGAGTATTTTTATGAAACAAAGTGAGTTTTTCTGATCTTCAACCTCAATGCGGCACGGGTTAACGTTATCCGATCGACCTAAAACGTTGCGAATCTCATTTTCTAGTCAATTGGCACCTTTCAGGGGGTTTGCTAGAAGTGAATTTCCCAAAAAACATTTTGCCTATTGCCTTGTGGTCACAAAAAGTCAACTTTCGAAATTCAATCGTGGCAACCCCCTAAAAGGTGCCATTTGACTAGAAAATGAGATTCCCAAAGTTTTAGGTCGATCTGATAACATTAACCCGTGCCGCATCGAGGTTGAAGTTTAGAAAAACTCACTTTTTTTCATAAAAATATTATTTCTTTCCTCATAACATAGTAACCATTTGTCCTAGAGACTTGAAATTGGTCTTATTTTATCTGACATGTTATCTTCTTCAACTTTTACCCCAATTTTTTTTTCGCTAGATCCTATAGATTTTATGTTATTCAGCTTTTCCCATCTCAAAACGTGGTCCGTTTCAGCAAATGTGCTTTTTTATGCATACCCCTAAAAACCACACTCCAGTCAATGAAATCGACCTCTAGGCATCCGTTAAAAAAAGTGAAACTTGATTAATGTTACTAATTTTGCATCTAATACTCGTATTGTCATCATGTAGACTAGTTTTGTATTTAGTTTGGTCGAAGTTAGGCCACCCAACTTGAAATATTTAGAAAACGCTAGGCTCAGGACCAGTGGTCGAGCCTATCTTGCTATCAAACACGGCTTTCAAAATAATTTCCAAAATATGATGACGGCATGCTAAGTACAAAAGTTCTTTTTGCAATAATTGCTCCAACAAAACACAAGCCCGACCAGTATTTGCAGCTGAGGTGTTAAAGCACATTGCTTGAATTTTGTCTGCTGCACCCCACTCTTGAATGGCTCCAAATACCGCCTGGGCTTGCAAGAGTCCAGTACTATTTTCGAGTTGAGGAACTCCGATCAACTGTTCCTCATCTCCACAACCAATCAAGATCGCTACTCTTTCTACGTTTTCATTTTTCAATATATCTGGTAGCTGGTAGTTACCTAGATCCCCCCCCTACTGCAGCCTCAACCTTCACATTTATACCTGAAACATACTCATTTTCAATAAACCAGAGTGATAAAGAAGTGTCAAATCGCCTGGAGGTCGATTTCATTGACTGGAGTGTGGTTTTTAGTGGTATGCGTAAAAAGGCACATTTGCTGAAACGGACCACGTTTTGAGATGGGAAAAGCTGAATAACATAAAATCTACCGGATGTAGCGAAAACATTATGGATGTAAAAGTTGAAGAAGATAACATTTTCAATAAAATGAGACTAATCTCAAGTCTCTAGGACAAATGGTTACTATGTTATGAGGAAAAGAAGAGTATTTTTATGAAACAAAGTGAGTTTTTCTGATCTTCAACCTCAATGCGGCACGGGTTAACGTTATCCGATCGACCTAAAACGTTGCGAATCTCATTTTCTAGTCAATTGGCACCTTTCAGGGGGTTTGCTAGAAGTGAATTTCCCAAAAAACAATTTGCCTATCGCCTTGTGGTCACAAAAAGTCAACTTTCGAAATTCAATCGTGGCAACCCCCTAAAAGGTGCCATTTGACTAGAAAATGAGATTCCCAAAGTTTTAGGTCGATCGGATAACATTAACCCGTGCCGCATCGAGGTTGAAGTTTGGAAAAACTCACTTTTTTTCATAAAAATATTATTTCTTTCCTCATAACATAGTAAGCATTTGTCCTAGAGACTTGAAATTGGTCTTATTTTATTTGACATGTTATCTTCTTCAACTTTTATCCCAAAAATTTTTTCGCTAGATCCTATAGATTTTATGTTATTCAGCTTTTCCCATCTCAAAACGTGGTCCGTTTCAGCAAATGTGCCTTTTTATGCATACCCCTAAAAACCACACTCCAGTCAATGAAATCGACCTCTAGGCATCCATTAAAAAAAGTGAAACTTGATTAATGTTACTAATTTTGCATCTAATACTCGTATTATCATCATGTAGACTAGTTTTGTATTAAGTTTGGTCGAAGTTAGGCCACCCAACTTGAAATTATTAGAAAACGCTAGGTTCAGGACCAGTGGTCGAGCCTAACTTGCTATCAAACACGGCTTTCAAAATAATTTCCAAAATATGATGACCGCATGCTAAGTACAAAAGTTCTTTTTGCAATAATTGCTCCATAAAAACACAAGCCCGACCAGTATTTGCAGCTGTGGTGTCAAAGCACATTGCTTGAATTTGGTCTGCTGCACCCCACTCTTGAATGGCTCCAAATACCGCCTGGGCTTGCAAGAGTCCAGTACTATTTTCGAGTTGTGGAACCCCGATCAACTGTTCCTCATCTCCACAACTAATCAAGATCGCTACTCTTTCTACGTTTTCATTTTTCAATATATCTGGTAGCTGGTAGTTACCTAGATCCCCCCCCCCCCCCCCCCCATAATGAAGCCTCAACCTTTACATTTATACCTGAAACATACTAATTTTCAATAAACCAGAGTGATAAAGAAGTGTCAAGTCGCCTGGAGGTCGATTTCATTGACTGGAGTGTGGTTTTTAGGTGTATGCGTAAAAAGGCATATTTGCTGAAACGGACCACGTTTTGAGATGGGAAAAGCTGTGTAACATCAAATCTACAGGATGTAGCGAAAAAATTATGGAAGTAAAGGTTGAAGAAGATAACATTTTCAATAAAATGAGACCAATCTCAATTCTCTAGGACAAATGGTTACTATGTTATGAGGAAAAGAAGAGTATTTTTATGAAACAATGTGAGTTTTTCTGATCTTCAACCTCAATGCGGCACGGGTTAATGTTATCCGATCGACCTAAAACTTTGCGAATCTCATTTTCTAGTCAAATGGCACCTTTTAGGGGGTTGCCAGAAGTGATTTTCTCACAAAAAATTTTGCCTATTGCCTTGTGGTCACAAAAAGTCAACTTTCGAAATCCAATCGTGGCAACCCCCTAAAAGGTGCCATTTGACTAGAAAATTAGATTCCCATTGTTTTAGGTCGATCGGATAACATTAACCCGTGCCGCATCGAGGTTGAAGTTCAGAAAAACTCACTTTTTTTCATAAAAATATTATTTCTTTCCTCATAACATAGTAAGCATTTGTCCTAGAGACTTGAAATTGGTCTTATCTTATTTGACATTTTATCTTATTCAACTTTTACTCCAACACTTTTTTCGCTAGATCCTATAGATTACATATATGTTATTCAGCTTTTCCCATCTCAAACGTGGTCCGTTTCAGCAAATGTGCCTTTTTATGCATACCCCTAAAAACCACACTCAAGTCAATGAAATCGACCTCTAGGCATCCATTAAAAAAAGTGAAACTTGATTAATGTTACTAATTTTTCATCTAATACTCGTATTATCATCATGTAGACTAGTTTTGTATTTAGTTTGGTCGATGTTAGGCCACCCAACTTGAAATTTTTGAAAACGCTATGTTCAGGACCAGTGGTCGAGCCTAACTTGCTATCAAACACGGCTTTCAAAATAATTTCCAAAATATGATGACGGCATGCTAAGTAGAAAAGTTCTTGTTGCAATAATTGCTCCAGCAAACACAGGCCCCCCTAACCCTACCAGTATTTGCAGCTGTGGTGTCAAAGCACATTGCTTGAATTTTGTCTGCTGCACCCCACTCTTGAATGGCTCCAAATACCGCCTGGGCTTGCAAGAGTCCAGTACTATTTTCGAGTTGAGGAACTCCGATCAACTGTTCCTCATCTCCACAACTAATCAAGATCGCTACTCTTTCTACGTTTTCATTTTTCAATATATCTGGTAGCTGGTAGTTACCTAGATCCCCCCCCCCCCCTTATTTCAGCCTCAACCTTTACATTTATACCTGAAACATTTTCATTTTCAATAAACCAGAGTGATAAAGAAGTGTTAAATCGCCTTGAGGTCGATTTCATTGACTGGAGAGTGGTTTTTAGGGGTATGCGTAAAATGGCACATTTGGTGAAACGGACCACGTTTTGAGATGGGAAAAGCTGAATAACATAAAATCTACTGGATATAGCGAAAAAATTATGGAAGTAAAAGTTGAAGAAGATAACATTTTCAATAAAATGAGAGCAATCTCAAGTCCCTAGGACAAATGGTTACTATGTTATGAGTGAAACTTGATTAATGCTACTAATTTTGCATCTAATACTCGTATTATCATCATGTAGACTAGTTTTGTATTTAGTTTGGTCGAAGTTAGGCCACCCAACTTGAAATTTTTTGAAAACGCTAGGTTCTGGACCAGTGGTCGAGCCTATCTTGCTATCAAACACGGCTTTCAAAATAATTTCCAAAACATGATGACGGCATGCTAAGTACAAAAGTTCTTTTTACAATAATTGCTCCAGCAAAACACAAGCCCCCCTAACCAGACCTGAAGGCACCTTCCGAGGAAACTGATGGTTTGGTTGTCAAACCCTCTTCAGTCGTCAGTTCAATTGTTTTAGTTCGAATTTTTTGTTGACGGAAGAAGGGTACGTACGGATATTTTTCCCTTCTTCTTCAGACAGCAGTTGTGTCATAGGTAGTTGTAAATATTCATTCTTGTTGCAAAATTCAGTTTTGCACAGTTTGTTGCAGAATGACCCTGGAAAATAAACTATACACCAGGTTGGTTAAAACTTAAAGAGGTGGATTCTGGGGCAAATGAGGAGGAAAATCAACATGCTTGCTTGCGTTGTAAATACAGGAAAGAACGGAAGAAGTAAAATCATCTTCGAAGTCAAGAGGTGGGGCGAAAGAAATTCACGTACCAAAATTGTGGTATTATGACCTCTTGCATTTTATTGACCAAGAAGAGCCGAATCAGTTTGTCACTACGTCAGTGGATAGTAGGCACTTAGACAGAAGTTGACTGGTGTCAGTTAACCTGAACCTGTGGACGTCAGGTATAACTGATCAGGCGTAGAGACAAGCATAACTGATTGTGTCTAGGGCTCTCAAGTCGAGTACTAAGTATAATGACGAACTCGAAAATTCTGATCGATGTTGCCATCATCATTTCCTTTCATCTTGCATACGTTGTGTATTATAGTGATGTAATTATTCATCTACAAACTTCCTGGATGTCCAACTATACGTATACTTACCCTGAATAATCATTGGCCTGTATCAAACCACGCCCGACCTTAGCACGCTAAGCTTTGTGACTGGCAGGCACTGAATTGTTCATATCAACCTCGATATTCACTGAAGATCGATTGTTGCCAACGATGTTTCATGTCAAGACAAATATTAGAAGTCTTCGCGGGGTAATTTAACTATACACTTAAATGTTTACATTTTATTTTTATTATATTTTGTTACCTACTTCTAAAGGCGATTTATTTACTTCAAGGCCAAGGCTCCTACTGCATATAGGTACTCCAAAGAGGGCAGTAAGCTAATTCCTAATCGAGTCTTAAAATCAACTAGTAGAAGAAGATTCACAGAGATAATCGGGAATAGTAACAATTGACTGCGCCAGCTTGAACTTCCAATCATAAAGTTTTGGTGAAGGGAAGACTGTGGCGAGCTGGTTTTGAAACAGATCTGGCTTCCAAAACTACAATAGTCCACAAATTTCGGGTTTTGTCTCCATAATCGTGTTTTGGTAGTCGTATAGCTGTGTGCCAAGTTAAGTTGAAATTCGTCTAGTTTGGTCTTGCAAGGGGTGTACCTACTTACCTAGTAGCGACTGTGCACAATCCCGCTTGCCAGAAATATTGAGAATGAGGTCCAACTAGAACATTATTACTTCCTTTACCTTAATCTTTCTAAAGGCCGTAGGTACTTGTAGATAGTCTGGAAGAAAGAAATCCCGTGTATTCCATTTATAAGTACTACAGAGACAGTCGTAATCGACAAACCACTTTTATCATTATAAATGCATCTTGGTTGTTTTTACACTCGTTGATGTGCCACAAGTACAACTTGAAAACATCTGTCGAGTGAGTGGGCAGGATTTATAGGGTATGTAGGCCCTCAAATTGATACATCAATTCATTAAAATATTTAGCATATTTTTTATGCACAACTAGGTACAGTATTGTATGTAAATCGATCACTCTCAACGAACTACCAATTGCGGTGAACTACGAAACGGGGCGAACTACCAAACGGGGCGAACTACCAAATTGGGGCGAAGTACATATTCTGGAATTGTGTTTATTGGATTTAGAATATATGGTAATGTGCAGGCTATACCATTTTGGTTTATTATTTTCAATAATGAACCATTGGAATCGAGCATGAAAAAAAAAATTCTTACCCCCCCTCAAAATTTGATGGTTTACGTTTCAAGGTATGTAGAATCCAAAACTGCAATAAAAATATTTCTGTCTGTCCGCCGTACGCCGTACACCGTACGCCGTACGGGCCACTTTTCTTAGTTACCATGAAAAAAAATTGATGAAATTCGGCTTATAGGTTCCGTTCGGCGTCTAGTTGGTCCTCGAAGCTCGACGTTACTGTGAGTCATCTCTAAGGGGTTCAAAATAGGGGTTGAAATTTTCAAAACGCCTATACAATTTTTTTACGTAAATATTTTTACGGTTTTAAATAGTTCTTGAACTTGCGAGTTTTTTAAGACCATCCGGAGCATCGTACGTCCAGCCGTTCGTTCACAGTAAGGCCCCGAAGTTTGCACCGACAGGCATTTTCGACTCCAGTGTGAATGAAATTGTATACAATTCAAACCAAATCTCGTAACCAGAGACGCGCCCACAATAGGAAATTTGGCGGAGATAAAATCATTGGTAGGGATCACCTGATTATATTGGCGGAGTATGAAGTCGAGTTGGTTGTTCTGTGATATTATTTAATTTGAAAAATGATGGCTCTTTTGGAGTTTGTTGGTAGGTAGTGAAACTTGAACAAACGTTGAAGTATTATTGATGGGTAAATTATTACTACGGTAAATCATTACTCAACGGTATATTATTACACAACGGTTCATTATACCATCTACGTAGAAGGGGCTGGAGTTTGTTGGTAGGTACTTTTGCAACTTTTTTCACTCCTCATCAACAATTTCTTTTCAGAACTTCATTATGTGTGTTTCTTTTTGTTAGGTACTGTTTGTCATCGGCAGAATTATTTTAGCAACATTTAACTCGTGATTTAGGTAGGTACCTAGTAACGAGTGCGGGGTTAGGTACTAACCTACGGAGGGTCTGCGATCTACATAATATGCATAGAATAGTACATATATTATATTATATAGACGGGTTATCTATACATAGAGCTGTGATCTGTAACAGAAGGGTATTCTATACAAAATAATAAACCGTTGTGCAGGGATTTGCAGCGTTTTTCAATTGCATTCGAGAGTAGCCACAGGATTCCTAATATCAAACTGAATAACAACTTGAAACTTCATTGGGATCGATCAGACCCATGAATTTCGTGTTTGGGCAACTGCAGCTGCAAATCTTTGATCGCAATGACGCCATTTGAATCTTTCCAGTAATTCTGAGATACGAGCATTGCAGGAATTAGACGTTTGTTCTTGTTAGAGGACTTCACCATTCTTTTTTCTTGGTTGCATTAAATTGGATAAAAAGACAGTCGTGAATCAAATTTGTTTGTTGCCTGGTACTTGGATAATATCTAGGGACGCGGAAGCGTCCCGCCCGTCAAGAAAACCGAGAAACTCAAAGCGACCAGGAACACTACAGAATAAGTTCCCTCCGCAACTCGGCCTTCTGGGGGTCTCCGTTGTTGATATTCGTTGTATTAACTCGCAACAATAACAATCAAGGCTCGCTGTACTTACCAACTGGTTCTGGACCAGTGGTCGAGCCTATCTTGCTATCAAACACGGCTTTCAAAATAATTTCCAAAACATGATGACGGCATGCTAAGTACAAAAGTTCTTTTTACAATAATTGCTCCAGCAAAACACAAGCCCCCCTAACCAGACCTGAAGGCACCTTCCGAGGAAACTGATGGTTTGGTTGTCAAACCCTCTTCAGTCGTCAGTTCAATTGTTTTAGTTCGAATTTTTTGTTGACGGAAGAAGGGTACGTACGGATATTTTTCCCTTCTTCTTCAGACAGCAGTTGTGTCATAGGTAGTTGTAAATATTCATTCTTGTTGCAAAATTCAGTTTTGCACAGTTTGTTGCAGAATGACCCTGGAAAATAAACTATACACCAGGTTGGTTAAAACTTAAAGAGGTGGATTCTGGGGCAAATGAGGAGGAAAATCAACATGCTTGCTTGCGTTGTAAATACAGGAAAGAACGGAAGAAGTAAAATCATCTTCGAAGTCAAGAGGTGGGGCGAAAGAAATTCACGTACCAAAATTGTGGTATTATGACCTCTTGCATTTTATTGACCAAGAAGAGCCGAATCAGTTTGTCACTACGTCAGTGGATAGTAGGCACTTAGACAGAAGTTGACTGGTGTCAGTTAACCTGAACCTGTGGACGTCAGGTATAACTGATCAGGCGTAGAGACAAGCATAACTGATTGTGTCTAGGGCTCTCAAGTCGAGTACTAAGTATAATGACGAACTCGAAAATTCTGATCGATGTTGCCATCATCATTTCCTTTCATCTTGCATACGTTGTGTATTATAGTGATGTAATTATTCATCTACAAACTTCCTGGATGTCCAACTATACGTATACTTACCCTGAATAATCATTGGCCTGTATCAAACCACGCCCGACCTTAGCACGCTAAGCTTTGTGACTGGCAGGCACTGAATTGTTCATATCAACCTCGATATTCACTGAAGATCGATTGTTGCCAACGATGTTTCATGTCAAGACAAATATTAGAAGTCTTCGCGGGGTAATTTAACTATACACTTAAATGTTTACATTTTATTTTTATTATATTTTGTTACCTACTTCTAAAGGCGATTTATTTACTTCAAGGCCAAGGCTCCTACTGCATATAGGTACTCCAAAGAGGGCAGTAAGCTAATTCCTAATCGAGTCTTAAAATCAACTAGTAGAAGAAGATTCACAGAGATAATCGGGAATAGTAACAATTGACTGCGCCAGCTTGAACTTCCAATCATAAAGTTTTGGTGAAGGGAAGACTGTGGCGAGCTGGTTTTGAAACAGATCTGGCTTCCAAAACTACAATAGTCCACAAATTTCGGGTTTTGTCTCCATAATCGTGTTTTGGTAGTCGTATAGCTGTGTGCCAAGTTAAGTTGAAATTCGTCTAGTTTGGTCTTGCAAGGGGTGTACCTACTTACCTAGTAGCGACTGTGCACAATCCCGCTTGCCAGAAATATTGAGAATGAGGTCCAACTAGAACATTATTACTTCCTTTACCTTAATCTTTCTAAAGGCCGTAGGTACTTGTAGATAGTCTGGAAGAAAGAAATCCCGTGTATTCCATTTATAAGTACTACAGAGACAGTCGTAATCGACAAACCACTTTTATCATTATAAATGCATCTTGGTTGTTTTTACACTCGTTGATGTGCCACAAGTACAACTTGAAAACATCTGTCGAGTGAGTGGGCAGGATTTATAGGGTATGTAGGCCCTCAAATTGATACATCAATTCATTAAAATATTTAGCATATTTTTTATGCACAAGTAGGTACAGTATTGTATGTAAATCGATCACTCTCAACGAACTACCAATTGCGGTGAACTACGAAACGGGGCGAACTACCAAACGGGGCGAACTACCAAATTGGGGCGAAGTACATATTCTGGAATTGTGTTTATTGGATTTAGAATATATGGTAATGTGCAGGCTATACCATTTTGGTTTATTATTTTCAATAATGAACCATTGGAATCGAGCATGAAAAAAAAAATTCTTACCCCCCCTCAAAATTTGATGGTTTACGTTTCAAGGTATGTAGAATCCAAAACTGCAATAAAAATATTTCTGTCTGTCCGCCGTACGCCGTACACCGTACGCCGTACGGGCCACTTTTCTTAGTTACCATGAAAAAAAATTGATGAAATTCGGCTTATAGGTTCCGTTCGGCGTCTAGTTGGTCCTCGAAGCTCGACGTTACTGTGAGTCATCTCTAAGGGGTTCAAAATAGGGGTTGAAATTTTCAAAACGCCTATACAATTTTTTTACGTAAATATTTTTACGGTTTTAAATAGTTCTTGAACTTGCGAGTTTTTTAAGACCATCCGGAGCATCGTACGTCCAGCCGTTCGTTCACAGTAAGGCCCCGAAGTTTGCACCGACAGGCATTTTCGACTCCAGTGTGAATGAAATTGTATACAATTCAAACCAAATCTCGTAACCAGAGACGCGCCCACAATAGGAAATTTGGCGGAGATAAAATCATTGGTAGGGATCACCTGATTATATTGGCGGAGTATGAAGTCGAGTTGGTTGTTCTGTGATATTATTTAATTTGAAAAATGATGGCTCTTTTGGAGTTTGTTGGTAGGTAGTGAAACTTGAACAAACGTTGAAGTATTATTGATGGGTAAATTATTACTACGGTAAATCATTACTCAACGGTATATTATTACACAACGGTTCATTATACCATCTACGTAGAAGGGGCTGGAGTTTGTTGGTAGGTACTTTTGCAACTTTTTTCACTCCTCATCAACAATTTCTTTTCAGAACTTCATTATGTGTGTTTCTTTTTGTTAGGTACTGTTTGTCATCGGCAGAATTATTTTAGCAACATTTAACTCGTGATTTAGGTAGGTACCTAGTAACGAGTGCGGGGTTAGGTACTAACCTACGGAGGGTCTGCGATCTACATAATATGCATAGAATAGTACATATTATATTATATAGACGGGTTATCTATACATAGAGCTGTGATCTGTAACAGAAGGGTATTCTATACAAAATAATAAACCGTTGTGCAGGGATTTGCAGCGTTTTTCAATTGCATTCGAGAGTAGCCACAGGATTCCTAATATCAAACTGAATAACAACTTGAAACTTCATTGGGATCGATCAGACCCATGAATTTCGTGTTTGGGCAACTGCAGCTGCAAATCTTTGATCGCAATGACGCCATTTGAATCTTTCCAGTAATTCTGAGATACGAGCATTGCAGGAATTAGACGTTTGTTCTTGTTAGAGGACTTCACCATTCTTTTTTCTTGGTTGCATTAAATTGGATAAAAAGACAGTCGTGAATCAAATTTGTTTGTTGCCTGGTACTTGGATAATATCTAGGGACGCGGAAGCGTCCCGCCCGTCAAGAAAACCGAGAAACTCAAAGCGACCAGGAACACTACAGAATAAGTTCCCTCCGCAACTCGGCCTTCTGGGGGTCTCCGTTGTTGATATTCGTTGTATTAACTCGCAACAATAACAATCAAGGCTCGCTGTACTTACCAACTGGTTCTGGACCAGTGGTCGAGCCTATCTTGCTATCAAACACGGCTTTCAAAATAATTTCCAAAACATGATGACGGCATGCTAAGTACAAAAGTTCTTTTTACAATAATTGCTCCAGCAAAACACAAGCCCCCCTAACCAGACCTGAAGGCACCTTCCGAGGAAACTGATGGTTTGGTTGTCAAACCCTCTTCAGTCGTCAGTTCAATTGTTTTAGTTCGAATTTTTTGTTGACGGAAGAAGGGTACGTACGGATATTTTTCCCTTCTTCTTCAGACAGCAGTTGTGTCATAGGTAGTTGTAAATATTCATTCTTGTTGCAAAATTCAGTTTTGCACAGTTTGTTGCAGAATGACCCTGGAAAATAAACTATACACCAGGTTGGTTAAAACTTAAAGAGGTGGATTCTGGGGCAAATGAGGAGGAAAATCAACATGCTTGCTTGCGTTGTAAATACAGGAAAGAACGGAAGAAGTAAAATCATCTTCGAAGTCAAGAGGTGGGGCGAAAGAAATTCACGTACCAAAATTGTGGTATTATGACCTCTTGCATTTTATTGACCAAGAAGAGCCGAATCAGTTTGTCACTACGTCAGTGGATAGTAGGCACTTAGACAGAAGTTGACTGGTGTCAGTTAACCTGAACCTGTGGACGTCAGGTATAACTGATCAGGCGTAGAGACAAGCATAACTGATTGTGTCTAGGGCTCTCAAGTCGAGTACTAAGTATAATGACGAACTCGAAAATTCTGATCGATGTTGCCATCATCATTTCCTTTCATCTTGCATACGTTGTGTATTATAATTTTCACAATGAAAAATTGGGAATTATAAAATTAATTAAAGATCAGCTGGAGAAATATATTGATAATCCCAAGGGAACTGAATACTTGATTAAAATTATTAATAATTTACCTAAAAATATGATAAAAAATGGTTCTGGTATTTTCAATACTATTCTTAATAAACTTGAGCCTGTTATTCCAGAAATGCATCTCCCAGGTGGTTATCAATATTGTGGGCCATTTACTAAATTGGATAAGAGATTAAATAGAGGTGATGAAGGTATAAATAGTCTTGATAAAGCCTGTAAACAACATGACATTTTTTACAGAGATCATGAGAAAACTAGTGATAGGCATCTTGCTGATAAACAATTGGAAGTAGAAGCTGATAAAATTATGAAAAGTTCAACAAATATCGGTGAAAAATTGGGGGCTGCTACAGTAAAAACTGCTATGAAAACCAAAAGATTCTTTGGGATGGGTGTATACTAATTAGGTATTATGATTATTTTTTTTATAAGATCATCTTATAAAAAAAACTTTTTTTCCTATAATAAAATGATTACGCATCAAATAAATTTGTCAGAAATACAAATGAAAAAAATAAGATCTGCTTATAAAAAACGTGCTCCAGTAAAAGTACGACTGGCTTTTGCAGATATTACTGGAAAAGGAAATCATAAAATCCTGTTGAATGAAACACAGAAAAAAAATATTGATAAAAGTATAAAGAATAAAAAAGGCCTAGAATTGGAACTGAATTATGATCAGTTAAAAATAAATCATTCTGGGGGTTTTTTGCCTTTAATTTTTGCAGCAATGACAGCAGCTGGATCGTTAATGGGTGGTGGAGCTGCAGTAGCTTCTAGTGTTATAGATTCTAAGCATAAAGCTGCTGAAGAAGCAGAAATCAAACGTCATAACCTGGAAATGGAGAGATTAGCACAAAATGCAAAAAGTTTAAGTATCGGCTCTGGAATGAAGAAAAAGAAACCTAAAAAGAAACCTACCAAATCAAAAAACTAAATAGCTTCCGGCCTCTTACCAATTTTGATATTGAAAGATTATCGAAAGAAATGAAAATTAAAAACTTCAAAGGAGTTTTCATGAAGGATGATTTACCAGAGAAAGTGAACCACACGGAATGTGGAATTATAAATCTAGAAAATTCTGATGAGGCTGGAAGCCACTGGACTGCATTTTATAAAAATAACAATTTAAAATATTATTTTGACTCGTATGGAAATGCACCACCACCAAGAGAACTTGTTCAATATTTAGGTACAGAAAATTTATTTTATAATGAGGAGCAAATCCAAAACCAATATGATCCGCCTATCTGTGGACATTTATGTTTATTAATTTTGAAAAAGCTATCAGAAGGACACGATTTTGAAAATAGCATGAGAACATTGAAGGAAAATCTTAATTTCTTTTATTAAATTTTATAGTCTTGATATTTTTATAGAATTTCGATTCTATAAAAAAATTTTTTTCCTATAATAAAATAATGTACTCAAATAATAATGAATCACCTTCAGCCCCTGAAGAATTTACTCCAATAACTCATCCTAGATTATATCCAAAAATAATTTTTCCCGAGTTTAATGAGAACAATTATAGAATCAATCGAATTATCAATCAATACAAATTTTTAGAAGATGAAGTGAAAATGAGAAATAGTTTGAGAAAAAAATATGGAAAAATATCCAGTACTCTTTACGGTACTGAATTTTTATTCACCCTCTCAGAACTCGGATTGGTTGGTACTTCTATAGCATTACCAATAATAATTCCATTCAGTGTTCCAATTTCTACAGGATTGACAACCTTATCGATAATATTAAGGACTTCAAGCGGATTTTTCAATAAAAAAATTAATAAACACTCTGAAATTGAGCTTTTGGCAAAGGCTAAATTAAATTCGATTGAGGAAAAGTTTACAAAAGCAATTAAAGACGGTAAAATATCTGATGAAGAGTTCAATGATATCGAACAAGAAATAAAAAATTATATAAATATGAAAAGTACTATTCTAAATGAATATAATAAAAATAAGAAAGAAGTTAAAAGTGCGGATCCTATCAAACTATCACTTTTGAAACATGGGGAAGTTTTCAGAACTGGATTTTAATATTTTCTATTCCACTATCTTGATATTTTTTATAGAATTTCGATTCTATAAAAAAAAACTTTTTTTCCTATAATAAATATGAATCAAATTAAATCAATCTACTCGAAATACGATTCTGAAATCACAAGGCTTCAGTATCGAAACTTTAATCCCGAATCTAATTTGGAATTGAACTCTGAGAATAAAAGAACGGTTTTCAAATTGCTTCTAGACGATGAGTTTCTTAGCAGCAATATTCAATATTACATTGCTGGAAAATACATTCCTAAAGATGCAACAAAAACATATGGAATTAGTGATACAATAATGATGGTCGACAATTTTGTTGCACACCTTTTTTCCAAAATTGAAGTAAAAAAACACAATACGGTTATTGATGAAATTGAAGAACCAGGTATTGCTAGTACGGTGATGGGCATAGCTTCTTTCTCAGGACCATCAAACTATAATGGTAAATTAATGAATTCTGGTTTCAATTCTAAAGTGAATGGTGGTGGAAATTTCAACGCGAATGGTAACTTGGCTGATTTAGGCCTTGGATTCTTCAGCGATATTGCACCAATTTATAAGGGAGGATTTGAAATTACATTCATTAGAAATTCTGATGATAATGTACTCTTCCGTTACAGTACCTCTCCTGAAGGTGTGGCGGGAAAAGTGGAAATTAAAACTTTCTACCTGCGAGTCCCAATAATTGAATATGAAAGTGAATCCAAAGCTAAATTAATTGCTGAACTTAGTACCGCTCCTTATTTGTTTCACTTTAAAAAATTGCAATGTATTGAACAGAATGTCACTGGGAAAACCTTGAATTTCAATATTACCAATATTTATAGAAATGTACAGAATCCGATCTGGGGGTTTGTTGCCTTCCAAACTGCCAGAAAAAATGATCAAAAGAAAAATAATTCCAAATTTGATCATTTGAATGTTAAAAATATTAGTTTTGAAGTAGCAGGAAAAAGTTATCCTGAAGAACATTTGAATTTAGATTGGAGTTCAGGGGATTTTAGTTTAGCTTACACCATGTACACAGATTTCAAAAGAATAGTATACCAAGACTCATCCCTTCCATATCATGAGCCTCAGTCCTTCAAAGAGAACTATCCAATATTCAGTGTGAATATGACTAGACAACCACAGTCCATATCTGGACAAAAAAGTAATATAATTTTACGAGCAGATTTTGAAAAGAATGTGCCAGAAAACACTTTTGCTTACGTAATTTTGGTTTCAGAAGTCACTCTCAACTACATTCCGTTGAAGAATATAATTCGAGAGGAATTTTAACAGGATGAGAACAGGGAAATTGGATTCAGTTAGTTAAAAGAAATAAAATATAGGTTTTAAGTTTGTTTTTATAGGGATTCCCTATAAAAACCCAATGTATAATTATTGTAAGTGTAAGTTTTGGAAAAGGAAATAACAATAAACAATAATAAACATTTTATTTTACATCGAGTAGATCAGAGTTCTGTGAAGGTGAACTCAAGGTTGAAGCTCACGCGTGAGCTTTGTCCTTGGGAGAAAAAAGTAATATAATTTTATGAGCAGATTTTGAAAATAATGTGCCAGAAAACACTTTTGCTTACGTAATTTTGGTTTCAGAAGTCACTCTCAACTATATACCACTTAAAAATATTATAAAAGAGGAAATCTAAAACTCACCATGGGAGGAAAAAAAGGATAAACAATATAAATAACAATTTTTTTATTGGGAACATTCTCAATAAAAAATATATCAGACACATGAAGAAAGAACCTTGAGAGAGCTCACGCGTGAGCCGCTCCAAGGCTAACCAGAGCAGAGCAGAGTTTAAAAGTATTCTAGATAAATATGAGTAAGAACCTTGAGAGAGCTCACGCGTGAGCCTCTCCAAGGTCAACCAATGCCTCATAATCAACTCCAGCATTTTTTATACTTTTCATCTTTCAGCATCCTTTCAATATTTTTCAAATGCAAACAAAAAGATTTAAATGAAATACTCAACATTTTAAGTTTTTGATGGTCTTTCACAATCACTCCAACTCTTCTCAACTTCTTACTATAACTCAAGGACACATGTAGCTTTTCTTTTAAACAGAGATTCCAATCCTCTCCTGTGATCTTCATATGTTGAAAATACACTTCCAAGTAGTATCCATAAACAGCAGTAGTATAAAAAAGTCTTGATGATTGCTTCTTTATCACATCACTAGATTTAATAAGGTAATTCTCTACTTCCATAATGTTATTTTGATTAGGAAGTTTCACCTTTTCCATTTCATGGTCAAATACAACAAATTTTTGTAGGTACTGATGCATTTGATCTGGAGTTCTTGATATATTAGACACTTTTGGGATTTTCAAAAGCTTTTGAAAATCACATTTTCTACTACCTGGTAGACTCACATTGTTTTTCGTGATTAGTTCTCTGGCTTCACTTGCACTAACACAATTTTTCACTTTCTGCACGAAACTCAAACATTCCTGGTGATATTGTTCCAGTTTTAAAATTTCTTCACAGAAATCATAATCATCACAATAAGCTAACTTTAAATATTCAGGAGGTTGCGCCATGTTGAACAGTTGAGGACAAACTGATTGTGAATATGGAGATAGGAACTGCGAGCGGACTAGCTGACCTCCTTTGAGATAGTGTACGGAATATTAATCTCGCATTATTTATCTTTTCCTTTAGTTCACACGTAACAAGCTAGATAGCATGAGGCTCTAGAAATCCTAAGAGTTTTTTAATTAAGAAGGTCCCGTCGATTTGATACTCCCTTTAAATATATTGGGTTTTAAATTATTTTCGTACTGTTGAAAACTTTTAGACCCGGTAAATTACCGGATCTAAAAAAAAAAAATATTTTCTATAATAAATAAAGAGATATGGTTTTAAACGAGGCATTAGATATATGTGATGAACATGGAGGTTTATGGGAGTTGGTAAAGACACCTGAATTTCGATTTTATGATAGAAACTGTGACGCACTAGACGAGATTCATCGTGTATTGAGGGAGTATAGATTTTCTAAACGGTTGTTAAAAGAACGTTTATTGGGTGTCGATGGTAAACCACCGCTCCGTACAAAGGAGGATGTAAAGGTAATGCTTAATGAAGATAAGATTAAGGTTCCTAAAAATGCTACTGAATATCAACTTAGAAAATTGCTTTATAATGAGAGAAAAGCCAAACTGAAGAAGGATTTTGAGTTTGAGTTTCGATACTGTTGCTAAAGCTCAGAAGTATTAAGGAGATTTTATTTTTAATGAACACTGCTCATTAAAAAGTTCTTATGCTACTAATTAGCAGAAATATTTTTTTAAGACGATTCAAAAAGTTTGTTTTTATAGAGATTCCCTATAAAAACGTAATAGATACTAAGTCTTTGAAAAGCATAATATTTACTCAAAGTCAATCAGAAAGGCATTTGTCTTTTTATCTGTTCCATTATAAATAAGTTTTTCAGGATGTCTTTCTGGATTGTTTCTAACGTGATTAAGAAGTCGACGTGAAATTCTTTTAGGTAAAAACAAACATATCTCTTCATCATCATAATCAATTTTAACGACAACGCTTTCACCATATTCCGAATTTTTTATAAAATTTTCCAAGATGGTATAAGTTCCTTTTTTAATATCCTTGAAAGATGAGTAGTTTGATTTTTTAGCGGCATTCTTATATATTTCAATCACTGACATTTTATTATAAAAGTTATTCTTTTAACTACCCCCCTCACTTTTTTTATTATCCACCCACTTATTCTTGTATGGATACTATCCTGTCTCCCATCCTACTAACTCCTCATTAGTGAAAACATCAGAGGGAGCTAAATTTCAAAAACTTTGACCCCTAAAAGGTTCTAATTTTGCATTTTTTCCTAATTTTTAGAGTTCACTAGAGTTTCTGATAAAAAATATTTTTAAAAAAGTCACCCCCCCCCCCCCCCCCCTCTTTAAGGAAAGTCACTGTGTTTAAAAAGTGTGTTCTGTTATTTTATGTTAAAAAGTTTTAACAGGGATCTAAGTCGGTTAATGAAAAAGTCACTGGTTCTGATGTTTTGTGTTTAAAAATGTGTTCTGATGTTTTGTGTTAAAAAGTTTTATCAGGGATCTAAGTCGGTTAATGAAAAAGTCACTGGTTCTGATGTTTTGTGTTTAAAAATGTGTTCTGATGTTTTGTGGTAAAAATTTTTATCAAGGATCTAAGTCAGTGCGCCAGGATTGGCTTTTGGATACTACTGTTATCTATACATAGAGCTGTGATCTGTAACAGAAGGGTATTCTATACAAAATAATAAACCGTTGTGCAGGGATTTGCAGCGTTTTTCAATTGCATTCGAGAGTAGCCACAGGATTCCTAATATCAAACTGAATAACAACTTGAAACTTCATTGGGATCGATCAGACCCATGAATTTCGTGTTTGGGCAACTGCAGCTGCAAATCTTTGATCGCAATGACGCCATTTGAATCTTTCCAGTAATTCTGAGATACGAGCATTGCAGGAATTAGACGTTTGTTCTTGTTAGAGGACTTCACCATTCTTTTTTCTTGGTTGCATTAAATTGGATAAAAAGACAGTCGTGAATCAAATTTGTTTGTTGCCTGGTACTTGGATAATATCTAGGGACGCGGAAGCGTCCCGCCCGTCAAGAAAACCGAGAAACTCAAAGCGACCAGGAACACTACCAGAATAAGTACCCTCCGCAACTCGGCCTTCTGGGGGTCTCCGTTGTTGATATTCGTTGTATTAACTCGCAACAATAACAATCAAGGCTCGCTGTACTTACCAACTAGAATCCCAAAATGTAATAACAGCCTTTTGATAAAATCACAACTCCTAATTAACAAACCACCTGATATTTTGCGTGGGTTTACCACAATTATGATAGCATGATATTTATGATACAGTATCAAGGCTCGCTGTGTTCACCCGCTATAATCCCAAAACATAATCATACAGCATAACAACACATCAACAAAAATCCGCATTTGAATCTGTCCATCCGTTGAAACGCTATGAATGAAATACTACTAAACACAAACGGTGGGTACAGCTTCCGTACAAGTACGCAACCACGAGGGACATTTTATGTCTTAGCGCCCCCTCCCGCACCCACACCAAGTACTTCGTACTTAATTGTTTTGGTCAAGATTTCCAACGAATGGTACCTAGTCCGAACAGCCTTCAGTCCCAATTAGTTCGGATTAGCCGGACTCCACTGTATTATGTACGTAAACATTCATTTAAACAATCACGCTCATACCGCAGCTTGTTGGCCACGCAGTCCGCAGTGGTTAACGTAGTATGGTTAGGTAAATCGAGAGCTATCCAACGAGTGGTGAACGATTTTTGTACGATGATAACTGGCGAAGATAAAGTTCCGTAGCAACGAATCGGTTGTAAGCGAAAATCATCAGAAATTTTCGTGACGATTTCGTGTAACGGTTTTTGTGTAACGTTTTTCGAGTTATGTGCCAGAGTAAAGACATAAAATGTCAACAACAACAACATAACAACTTTTTGATACAGCCACAACTCTTAATTAACAAACCACCTGATATTTTGTGTGGATTTACCACAATTATGATAGCATTATATGATACAGTATCACATCATAAAACGTGAGGCATCGAAGTGCGATAGTAGATGCTCTCTGAGACATGTTTTTATTCAGTACGATGCTGTAATTTGACCAGAGGCTACTTGATTGCTTTGATGAAACGGGCAACAATGATGAATGACATGGTATAGGGTTCCCTACTTCCGGTAATGGCGAAATTAGATTGTCTGGTGGAATAGTATTCCATTGAATTTCAATAATTATTGATAGCCCAGTTTTCTCCTTTCCCTGAAATTGAAAAAATAGGTAAACTGAAAAAAGAGAGGTACAAATAATCTGCTTTCATAACAGAATAGAAATCAAACAAATGCAAAGGCGGTTAGCGGGGTAGAATGCAACTCCAATTTCCTGAGGGTAATTGTGTTACCTCATGACGTCGTGCACAAGCCAGTTACGCCCATTACACGGAGCACGCGAGAGGCGCACACGATTTGTTCAAATCACTGGACTGTATATGGTTATACTCGGCTGAGTAACTCTTTCATTTTTGTTTGGTTTCAATACGGCAAAATCAGCATAAGGCCCATCAGACTATTATTCACCCATGATTAAGTGCAGTAGCTGCTATTATCATTCACTCACTTACAGACAAGCTTGCTTCATTTATCCAGTTATTCACGGACGATTTTTCCTCGTGTCAATCAAATAAAGTTCCATATGCATACATGCTCATTATTGGGTCCCATAAGCTATATTTACACAGTCTCTAATGTGCATTACTAAATTTATTTTTTCCCATTTGTATTTTTGTTTGCTACGTGTCCATGTTACCAGCTAAAGCAGTTCGCAAATACCTATTACTTACGTACTTCCTCTCGACATTTGTAAACATTCTATGATTCGGTGAGTGTATACTCTTAAGCTGCAAACAGTTTCATCACAGGGGACCTAACTATTGGCCACTGAAAATTATTGATGGCGTGTTTGAACCTAATCTAACGAAAATGACTCCGTTTCGGATGATTAGTACGAGTACGTGCGACTTATGTCGAAGCTAATTATATGTTTGATAGGTCGTAACGGATCGTAAGGCTCGTCTATCCTCGGATTTCCGATACCTCTGATCCTCCGCATATAAATTTTGACCTTATGAAGGCGCGTTCAATCAACTTCCCATTGATCCCGGTCCCTGAGTTGGTAGGTTGTCCGTGAGTTGTCACAAACCAGCTTCTAGATCATTATTATAAACTGTACGAAGGATCGGTAGGTTGTTGTCGAACTTTATCACAATCAGAGAGCTAATAAGAATTAAGTAATCAGCTTTGAACTTTTTCGGCAGACTTCAATAGCCTAGTTACAAACATTTGGATGAGGATCTTTTTATATCGCAACCAAGGTCAGATACGTACTTATGTCCAAAAATCACACAGATAACATACCTACAAGTATTATAGTTTGTTAAAAACTAAAGCTAAAATACTATAGTATGTTAAAATTTGGGGATGGATTCAGAATTGCAGACGGATTCGCGGCAAATTTTTTCCTCATTGCATGTCCTCATTTGATACAAATTTTGACAGTAGCGGAGAGTGGGGTCTGAAAATGGTAGGGCACCAAACCAGAATACAAAACCAACAGATTTGTCTACAAAATACCCCAAGGCAGCAACACCCTTCTCTTATTTGCTGATACAGTGATATTCAGCAAAGCTTATCTCTTCAACACTCTATCGTCGTACGAAAACTTCGACAATTTCTACTGCAACTGAGACACCGAATTTATGTGTTAAAAAATATAGTAAAGTAAAATACAACAAAACAGTGACCCGTCGGCCGGTACCTACTTGAATGGGGAAGCTAGGTAGCTAGGTAGAGACTAGAAGCTAGGTAGCCATCTGTGTTTTGGCGCCGATCAATCCGCAAACCACAATATCACGAACAGCAAACAGGACAAAACGCACGCAGGTACCAAAGATACAATTCTGTCATCGGAACCGGACCGAACGCAAAACGCACAAAATTTGACGCAAAAAAAACAACAAAAAAACGCTGCAAAGTCCTTGTCACATGGGTTTATTATTCCACCAATTTTGGCCCCCAAAACACAAATTAGGTACGCTCCTTTTTTCCCCCCAAATTATCTCTGATCATTGGGAGTACCATTTAATGGTCTTGATCCACTTGTTGACACTTTTTCTAGTGTTATTAAACAAATTGATGGTGATTTCAGACGATTTTCCAGGTTTTTGCCTCATAAAAAATCAATTTTGGCAGCTGAACCTTTGGTAAACCTCAATTTTTCACTCTTTGGACAAAATCGACTTCATAATCGGTCTTCTCGTCCCCAAAAACATCGAAAAAGATGCCTCAAAAGCTCATGTTACTAACATGTTACTAAAACACAAAAAGTACCTATTTTTATACACATTTTCACTGGGTATATTCCGATCGGTCTGCAAAGTTTCGGGACACAACTAGGGCACAAATGGAGCATGTGTGCGAAAGAACGACTTTTTTAGACCGAAAATGAAGCCTGTACACGTGATACGGCGGACGGACATTGCATTTTTGGAATCTACGCACCTTGAAACGGAAAAGAAAAAATTTTGAGGGGGTGTTATAAAAATTTTTTGCTGACCGAATACATAGGTGTATTATTCACAGAATAATAAACCAAAATTGAAAACTGACAACAAACTCAACAGAGAAAGCGAATGTGATTCAGAGACAACAAAAACAAATCGGAAGAAGAAGCATCTCATATCGAGATAAAAAATTGAATCGAAGGGATCGAATCGGTTGTGAAATGAACGATTTTGAGGTGGAAATCAGATTCTGGGGACAAGCCCGAATTGGGCGTGGCGAACAGCATTTTTACTCGACTGAGCATGACCACTTTTCCGGTTGCCATGGGAACACTAGGTCCCAGGACCTACCTGCCAGTTTCAGGAGCCTAGGTTTCGATTTCGATTGCAGGACATCTATTACTATCGCTTTATTCCGATAACATGCTTGGTCTATGGAGCCAACAAGAAAGAACCACCATGGATCCTCTACTAAATATTGAGTATCCATAGCCAGAGAAATCTGGCGAGTCGCTCTTGAACTTTGTGGAAAATGCTAGGTACAGTGTACGGAGGGAAATTCAGATGCCAACTGAACAGTTGTTGGTCTTTTTAGTGTTTTTGGGTGCCGGGGCAGTGGCCCAAGTGGCCTTATGGACGCAAAGCCCCTGATATTTTGAACCCATTGCAATGTCATATTTTATTTCAAAAATATACTATATACCAAAATTATGCCACTTCAATGCCCAAAACATATTTTGCACAAAAACTAGTTCCAAAGTTGAGGTTTTTATACTTGAAGGTCGATTTAAATCTGAATAAATTTCGTACAATCAACATGAATTGGTAATTTTGCGCATTCGACAATTGTTTGGACCACAAGACGTGTAGATAAAAACAAATTGTTATAGGTATTTGGAGTTTCGCTTCCACGTGTATGTACCTTGGTAGCGGCCATCTCCAACACTGGGCGGGTGGGTGTTCAGTAGTATAATTCGATGGTAGCGGCGACATGGTGTTCTCTTCCGGGACGAAAAACGTGTGCTCCCAGGTCAAAATTTCCGCTTGCGTTTTAGACCTTCCTGAACAAATTTTGAATGTTCGTAACAAATATTCAAAATACTTGAACTTGCGGAAAAATATGTGTGAAAGAAAAAAGATATTGGTAGAATGCGTACCTACTGTGAATTTGTTATCGTGGTACCTAAATTGTTAACATGTGGAACATTTTATACGGCAACGGTACCAGCAGTAACTGAACCCAACTGGATAGTATTTTTCATGACAAATTTGACATCTAAACCTAACCCTACACTAGTTGGCACATAATAATCAAATTTTGTATGAATCTCAAAAATGTTGAACTGGTATTTGAACCCTTTTTGCTTCCGTTTATAAGTGTATAATTATGTAGTTTGACAGTATAATAGTTCCTTCACCTCTTCGAGTAGATCCATGATGGATCGTGGAGGTTACCAAGATTGATTGAAAAACAGTGTGGGTAAATGGACAGACACTAGCTACCGCCATCCATAGACCTGTCCGTCCAATATCCACCAAGTTTCAGCCCGTTTGGATTGTTGATTCATTGAGATAAATATGGTAGTTGCAAAGGAATTAATAAATACCTACCTACCTTCCAACTGACACGGATACAAATTTGTTATTAGATGTTTGCTGAAGTGTACATTTAGATTTGGTAATTTTGAGTAAACGTTAAAGAATGATGTGTACCTATTGTGCTCCCTAGTTTGAGGTTGGAAGGTACTCTTTCTTATGAGATACAGTTTCGTAAATATGCGGTAGATTCAAGAATTCTATCAACAAAATTCCAAAATAGCTGTCATTATTTAAATGAAATAATTTCACGGTTCGAGCGGGCTGGATAGTCCGATCTTTATATCCCCGTTTGGGATAAAAGTTCGAGGCGTCTCTAGTCTCAGGCGGGCACCATACAAGCTTTGAAAAGCTTGCATGTGCTTGCTTACCCGATCAGCGATTAGCTCTTCTGATGCAACCATGTGAAGTGTACAACCGTCTAAAGTTTATACTTATAGGGGCCGGGGTGTCCGAGCGGGCTAGAGCGTCCGATCTTATTATCCCAGATCTTTATATCCCCGTTTGGGATAAAAGTTCGCGGCATCTCTGGTTCTCGTCTCGGGCGGGCACCAATACAAGCTTTGAAAAGCTTGCATGTGCTTATCTGACCAGCGATTAGCTCTTCAACCCCAAAAAATAAGCATGTTAAGCCTACAGGGACTAAAGATTGAAATAACTAGTAGTCATATCGTTCGAGAAAAAAGTCAGACCCCCGGGATATACCCAAGAGGTCAAATCCAGGGTTATATTAGAAAATTAGAATTAGACTAAAGTTTAAATAACAAGAGTAGGTAGCGTCTTTAGTGTTCAAACAATAAGTTCCCCCGTGATATACCCATTGAAGTTTTATCCAGGGATAAAATAAATTTAAAAAACTCGAACTTACAGAATTTTTGGACCATCCGTTTGCACCGAAAACTTTGTCAGCATGATCATGGAAGAAACGGTAAATACAGTCCATTATCATTGCTAGGGAACACCTGATTATAATCAAGCATGTTTGCATGAAATCAAGTTGGCTGTTCAGTGGTATTATTTCAATTGAAGAATGATAGTTATTTTGGATATTGTTGATAGGTATTTCAACTTGACCAACGTTTCATGAATAACAACAATTAATTAATGATAAATCAGTAGTGGTGGTAGTGGTGTTAGTTTATTTATGAAACTGTAATTCCCCGGCCAGCTTCAATTTAGGGCTTTCCTGGGGGGGACTAATGTAGGGGGGACTAATAAACCTTTGTGTAATAATTTGCAGGGTTTTTTAACTGAGGTATCAGTATGTGCCAATTATGGTATCAGTATCCTCAATGACAAAATTCGGTTGGTAGCGGCGGGACAGCCGTCGACGTTCATTTAGGAGCTGTTGAGTCACAAAGGCATCCGAGGTATTCGGGCCAACGGTCGTATGTGCGCGCCTAGTATCCGGATCGCAGGAGGCGACAGGAGCTCGCCGTTTTGTGAACTTGCCCCGATCCTAGTTCGGCTCATGTCGGACGGTGTCGGTTACCCTCGGATCACCTTGATGAAACCCGCGAGGCGCTGACTGTCTCGTTCCACGCCGAATAACTTGACCGCAAACTACTGCTCTGAATACATAAATTGGCGAGCTGTTATTATGGGTAAACCCTCATCAGTCCTTGTAATTTATTGGATTCTTTAAAATCGTGTTCCCAAGGCTCATTTTGCCCCCTTCATCAGGGTCAGGTAAAATGGATGGACACAGATTGTAGCACACCCGATGTCAAGATTTAGTTAGGTATACTTTCGCGCTTATTTCAAACTGATGATAGGTAAGACCCCTTCGTGTTTCTGGATTTCGTAGGAGAAAAAGTACTCCCCCCCCCCCCCCCCCCACGAAATCAGCACTGGTTTCAGGAATATTATTTAAAATTATATCACCATAAAATGTAAGCATTGTACAATAACATTGAGCACAAGTAGGGACACAATAGTAATCATAAGAATCCAGAGAACAACAATGTTTAAACATTCTTCTAATTAGTAGTAAATAATTAGTTATAGCGATACATTGGTGATATAACTTAAGTACAATGGTAGACAAATATGAGTAGGAAATATTGACAAATAATATTTGTCAAATGGTGAATATTTAAATATTGAATACGAGTAGGAACCATAAGTATTGACAAATGAAGGTAGGGCAAAAAATCTAGTACGTAACATAGGTACCTAGCAGCTTCAGGTATATAATAAAAATTTTACTGGAGTAACCCCATTTCATTCAGTTTTATGCCTAGGCCCTAGTACCTACTATTTATTTAACAATGCCAAAACAATATTCGATTAGATTTTCAAGCTTTTAACGATTTTTTTGCGCACCCGATTTCCTGAGTATTATAATTATTGCTATTAGGTTTAGGTGAGGATACACCCGTGTTGTCTTCATGTAAATATATGGAGGCTAGAAAGTATGGAAACTCTCTAAGGTGAACGAATTCAATGAGGATTCTGTTTATATTACTTTCCCATTCTTAAATGAAAGTAGGTTACATTCTAAGAATTTTGAGACAAACCTCAATCTTCTACCACAACGAAGAGTTCGTTTTCTACGAGCTTTCAAAATTTGGGCAACAAGTTACGTACTGCACCTCTCCCGCCAGTGCGGGACCCTCTTGCCCAGTGTGGAGTCACTTGTTACCAAAACTTTAGAAGCTCATAAAAAAAGGACTAGGTATTTATTGTAGGAGAGTGCGATTGGTCTCAAATTCTTAGAAGGGAATCTAAAATATAAACAGAAGGTACTCCTCCTTTAGAGTATAGTAGACGGCAATAAAATGAATAAGAATGCTGAATTGGATAAGGTATAAGATATCCTAAAGATATAAGATAATTATAACCTATCCCCTAAGTATTTATCATGGCCTAAACAATAGGTACGCTATAAATTTTCAAATAGTCAGTGATTTTTTGTAGAACATCGTTCACATTATTAGTTTGTGTTCACGTGTTTAGAAAGTCTACCTGCAAATCCTAGTTGGTACCTAGTGTTCCAATCCTAGTGTTCCAAGCGTCTAGTATCGTCAACATATTGGTTTATTATTCTGTGAATAATACACCTATGTAATCGCTCAGCAAAAAATTTTTATAACGCCCCCTCAAAATTTTTTCTTTTGCGTTTGAATGAAAGTGCGTAAATTCCAAAAACGCTGCAAAGTCCTTGTCTCATGGGTTCTATTGGACATACCTGCAGAAATATTGGCTGTTCATTAATTGTTTCTTTCATGCATAATAATCGAAATAGCTATTTTGGCCCCTAAAACACAAATCAGGTAGGTACGCCATTTTTTTTTTTTTAACTATCTTTGATCACTGGTAGTGCAATTTAATCGTCTTGATCCACGTGCTGACACCTTTTCCAGTGTTATTATACAAATTTATGTTGATTTCAGACGATTTACCAGGTTTTTCACTCATAAAAAATCAATGTTAGGAGCTGAACAATTGGTAGAACTCAATTTTCCACTCTTTGGTCAAAATCGACTTCACATTCGGTCTTCTCGTCCCCAAAAACATGGAAGAAGATATCTCAAAAGCTCATGTTACTAACATGTTACTAAAACATAAAAACCAAAAGTACCAATTTTTATACACATTTTCACTCATAACACCTCTGCAGGCTGCAAAGTTTCGGGACACAACTAGGGCCCAAATGGAGCATGTGTGCGAAAGAATGACTTTTTTAGACCAAAAATGAAGCTGGTACACGTGATACGGCGCACGGCGGACGGACATTGCATTTTGGTTTATTATTCTGTGAATAATATGTATTCGCTCAGCAAAAAATTTTTATAACACCCCCTCAAAATTTTTTCTTTTCCGTTTCAAGGTGCGTAGATTCCAAAAATGCGATGTCCGTCCGCCGTCCGCCGTACGCCGTATCACGTGTACAGGCTTCATTTTCGGTCTAAAAAATTCGTTCTTTCGCACACATGCTCCATTTGGGCCCTAGTTGTGTCCCGAAACTTTTCAGCCCGATCGGAATATACCCAGGGGTGTTATGAGTGAAAATATGTATAAAAATAGGTATCTACTTTTTGTGTTTTAGTAACTTGTTACTAAAATGAGCTTTTGAGGTATCGTTTTCCATGTTTTTGGGGACGAGAAGACCGAATATGAAGTGGATTTTTACCAAGGAGTAGAAAATTGAGGTTGTACCAGATGTTCAGCTCCCAAAATTGATTTTTTATGAGCCGAAAACCTGAGAAATCGTCTGAAATCACGATCAATTTGTAGAATAACACTAGGAATGTGTCAACACGTAGATCAAGATGATTAAATGCCACTACCAATGATCAAAGATAATTTGGAAAAAAAAAGGAGCGTACCTACCTAATTTGTGTTTTGGGGGCCAAAATTGGTGGAAACCACCAGAAATAGCTATTTTTACTTATTTTACATGAAAGCAACAATAAATTAATGAACAGCCAGCATTTCTATAGGTGTGTCCAACAGAATAATAAACCCATGTGACAAGGACTTTGCAGCGTTTTTGGAATCTACGCACCTTGAAACCGAAAAGAAGAAATTTTGAGGGGGTGTTATAAAAATTTTTTGCTGAGCGAATACATAGGTGCATTATTCACCGAGTAATAAACCAAAATGCGATGTCTGTCCGCCGTATCACGCATAACTATTTCAATTTCGGTCTAAAAAATTAGTTCTTTCGCACACAGGCTCCATTTGGGCCCTAGTTGTATCCCGAAACTTTGCAGCCCGATAGGTGTTATGAGTGAAAAAACGCTGCAAAGTCCTTGCCACATGGGTTTATTATTCTATTATTTTATTGGTCTACAGAAATGCTGGCTGTTTATTTATTGTTTCTTTCATGTAAAATAATTGAAATAGCCTTTTCTGGTGGTTTCTACAAATTTTGGCCCCCAAAACTTGAATTAGGTACTACGCTCCTTTTTTTTTTCAAATTAACTTTGATCATTGATTGTACCATTTAATCGTCTTGATCCACGTGTTGACACTTTTTCTAGTGTTATTATACAAACTGATGGTGATTTCAGACGATTTCGCAGGTTTTTGACACATAAAAAACGCTGCAAAGTCCTTGTCACATGGGTTTATTATTCCATTGGACATACCTACCTACAGAGATGTTGGCTGTTTATTTATTGTTTCTTTCCTATAAAATAATTGAAATAGCTATCTCTGGTGGTTTCCACCAATTTTGGCCCCCAAAACTCGAATAAAGTACGCTCCTTTTTTTTAAATAAATTATCTCTGATCATTGATAGCACCCTTTAATCGTCTTGATCCACCTGTTGACACTTTTTCCAGTGTTATTATACAAATTGATGGCGATTTCAAACGATTTCCCAGGTTATTGACTCATAAAAAATCAATTTCGGGAGCTTAACAACCTCAATTCTTCACTCTTCGGTCAAAATCAACCTAAAATTCGGTCTTCGGTCTTCTCGCCCTAAAGAACTTGGAAAACGATACCTCACAAGCTCATGTTCACTAAAACCTCAAAAATCCCTCGAAAACCCCTATTTTTACACCCATTTTTCTCCGATAACACCCCTGGGTGTGTGCCAATCGGGCTGCCGTGTTTCGGAGCACAGCTAGGACCCAATTGTGTTCCCAAATGGGCAACCAAACTGTGTGCGGAAGAACGACGATTTTAGACCAAAATTTAACGTAAATTTAAGGCTGAAACTTCGTTGTGCTCCAATGTTCGGCAGCCCGTTCGGAATACACCCGGTTTTAGTGAACACAAGCTTGTGGTGCGTCGTTTTCCATGTTTTTTTAGGGCGAGAAGACCGAATATGAAGTTGATTTTGACAAAAGAGTGAAGAATTGAGGTCGTAACAAAGGTTAGGCTCCCGAAATTCATGTTTTATGAGGCAGAAACCTGGGAAATTGTCTGAAATCACCATACACTTGTATAATAACACTAGAAGTAGTATTACCAGGTAATCAAGACAATTAAACGGTACTGTCAATGATCAAAAACAATCTGTTTAAAAAAAAATCGAGCCTAATTCGTGTTTTTGGGGGCCAAAATTGGTGGAAACCATTAAAAATAACTATTTCAATTACTGCGCATGAAAGAAACAATAAATGAACAGCAAAATTTCTGTAGGTATGTCCGATAGAATAATAAATCCAAGTGACAAGGGTTTTGCAGCGTTTTGGTTTATTATTCTGTGAATAATACACCTATGTATTCGCTCAGCAAAACATTTTTATAACACCCCCTCAAAAAATTTTCTTTTCCGTTTCAAGGTGCGTAGATTCCAAAAATGCAATATCCGTCCGCCGTGTCACGCATACCGGCTTCATTTTCGGTCTAAAAAAAATCGTTCTTTCGCACACATGCTCCATTTGGGCCCTAGTTGTGCCCCGAAACTTTGCGGCCCGATCGGCATATACCCAGGGGTGTTATGAGTGAAATTGTGTCTAAAAATAGATACTTTTGGTGTTTTAGTAACATGTTAGTAACATGAGGTTTTGAGGTATATTTTTCCATGTTTTTAGGGACGAGAAGGCTGAATATGAAGTAGATTTTGACCAAAGAGTGGAAAATTGAGGTTCTACCAGTGGTTCTGCTCCAAAAATCGATTTTTCATTATTAAAAAACCTGGGTAATTGTCTGATTTCACCATCAATTTGTATAACCACACTAGAAAAACGCTGCAAAGTCCTTGTCACATGGGTTTATTATTCTATTGGACACACCTACAGAAATTTTGGCTGTTAATTTATTGTTTCTTTCATGTGAAATAATTTAAATAGCTATTTCTGATTGTTTCCACCAATTTTGGCCCCTAAAACACAAATCAGGTAGGTACGCCATTTTTTTTTTTTTAACTATCTTTGATCACTGGTAGTGCAATTTAATCGTCTTGATCCACGTGCTGACACCTTTTCCAGTGTTATTATACAAATTTATGTTGATTTCAGACGATTTACCAGGTTTTTCACTCATAAAAAATCAATGTTAGGAGCTGAACAATTGGTAGAACTCAATTTTCCACTCTTTGGTCAAAATCGACTTCACATTCGGTCTTCTCGTCCCCAAAAACATGGAAGAAGATATCTCAAAAGCTCATGTTACTAACATGTTACTAAAACATAAAAACCAAAAGTACCAATTTTTATACACATTTTCACTCATAACACCTCTGCAGGCTGCAAAGTTTCGGGACACAACTAGGGCCCAAATGGAGCATGTGTGCGAAAGAATGACTTTTTTAGACCAAAAATGAAGCTGGTACACGTGATACGGCGCACGGCGGACGGACATTGCATTTTGGTTTATTATTCTGTGAATAATATGTATTCGCTCAGCAAAAAATTTTTATAACACCCCCTCAAAATTTTTTCTTTTCCGTTTCAAGGTGCGTAGATTCCAAAAATGCGATGTCCGTCCGCCGTCCGCCGTACGCCGTATCACGTGTACAGGCTTCATTTTCGGTCTAAAAAATTCGTTCTTTCGCACACATGCTCCATTTGGGCCCTAGTTGTGTCCCGAAACTTTTCAGCCCGATCGGAATATACCCAGGGGTGTTATGAGTGAAAATATGTATAAAAATAGGTATCTACTTTTTGTGTTTTAGTAACTTGTTACTAAAATGAGCTTTTGAGGTATCGTTTTCCATGTTTTTGGGGACGAGAAGACCGAATATGAAGTGGATTTTTACCAAGGAGTAGAAAATTGAGGTTGTACCAGATGTTCAGCTCCCAAAATTGATTTTTTATGAGCCGAAAACCTGAGAAATCGTCTGAAATCACGATCAATTTGTAGAATAACACTAGGAATGTGTCAACACGTAGATCAAGATGATTAAATGCCACTACCAATGATCAAAGATAATTTGGAAAAAAAAAGGAGCGTACCTACCTAATTTGTGTTTTGGGGGCCAAAATTGGTGGAAACCACCAGAAATAGCTATTTTTACTTATTTTACATGAAAGCAACAATAAATTAATGAACAGCCAGCATTTCTATAGGTGTGTCCAACAGAATAATAAACCCATGTGACAAGGACTTTGCAGCGTTTTTGGAATCTACGCACCTTGAAACCGAAAAGAAGAAATTTTGAGGGGGTGTTATAAAAATTTTTTGCTGAGCGAATACATAGGTGCATTATTCACCGAGTAATAAACCAAAATGCGATGTCTGTCCGCCGTATCACGCATAACTATTTCAATTTCGGTCTAAAAAATTAGTTCTTTCGCACACAGGCTCCATTTGGGCCCTAGTTGTATCCCGAAACTTTGCAGCCCGATAGGTGTTATGAGTGAAAAAACGCTGCAAAGTCCTTGCCACATGGGTTTATTATTCTATTATTTTATTGGTCTACAGAAATGCTGGCTGTTTATTTATTGTTTCTTTCATGTAAAATAATTGAAATAGCCTTTTCTGGTGGTTTCTACAAATTTTGGCCCCCAAAACTTGAATTAGGTACTACGCTCCTTTTTTTTTTCAAATTAACTTTGATCATTGATTGTACCATTTAATCGTCTTGATCCACGTGTTGACACTTTTTCTAGTGTTATTATACAAACTGATGGTGATTTCAGACGATTTCGCAGGTTTTTGACACATAAAAAACGCTGCAAAGTCCTTGTCACATGGGTTTATTATTCCATTGGACATACCTACCTACAGAGATGTTGGCTGTTTATTTATTGTTTCTTTCCTATAAAATAATTGAAATAGCTATCTCTGGTGGTTTCCACCAATTTTGGCCCCCAAAACTCGAATAAAGTACGCTCCTTTTTTTTAAATAAATTATCTCTGATCATTGATAGCACCCTTTAATCGTCTTGATCCACCTGTTGACACTTTTTCCAGTGTTATTATACAAATTGATGGCGATTTCAAACGATTTCCCAGGTTATTGACTCATAAAAAATCAATTTCGGGAGCTGAACATCTGGTAGAACCTCAATTTTCTATTCTTTGGTCAAAATCGACTTCATATTCGGTCTTCTCGTCCCCAAAAACATGAAAAACGATACCTTAAAAGCTCATGTTACCAACTTGTTGCTAAAACGCAAAAAGTACCTATTTTTATACACATTTTCACTCATAACACCCCTGGGTATATTCCGATCGGGCTGAAAAGTTTCGGGACACAACTAGGGCCCAATTGGAGCATGTGTGCGAAAGAACGAATTTTTTAGACCGAAAATGAAGCCTGTACACGTGATACGGCGGACGGCGGACGGACATTGCATTTTTGGAATCTACGTACCTTGAAACGGAAAAGAAAAAATTTTGAGGGGGTGTTATAAAAATTTTTTGCTGAGCGATTACATAGGTGTATTATTCACAGAATAATAAACCAAAACGCTGCAAAGTCCTTGTCACATGGGTGTATTATTCTATTATTTTATTGGTCTACAGAAATGCCGGCTGTTTATTTATTGTTTCTTTCATGTAAATTAATTGAAATGGCTATTTCTGGTGGTTTCCACAAATTTTGGCCCCCAGAACTTGAATTAGGTACTACGCTCCTTTTTTTTTCTTCAAATTACTCTTGATCATTGATTGTACAATTTAATCGTCATGATCCACGTGTTGACACTTTTTCTAGTGTTATTATACAAACTGATGGTGATTTCAGACGATTTCGCAGGTTTTTGACACATAAAAAACGCTGCAAAGTCCTTGTCACATGGGTTTATTATTCCATTGGACATACCTACCTACAGAGATGTTGGCTGTTTATTTATTGTTTCTTTCCTATAAAATAATTGAAATAGCTATCTCTGGTGGTTTCCACCAATTTTGGCCCCCAAAACTCGAATAAAGTACGCTCCTTTTTTTTAAATAAATTATCTCTGATCATTGATAGCACCCTTTAATCGTCTTGATCCACCTGTTGACACTTTTTCCAGTGTTATTATACAAATTGATGGCGATTTCAAACGATTTCCCAGGTTATTGACTCATAAAAAATCAATTTCGGGAGCTGAACATCTGGTAGAACCTCAATTTTCTATTCTTTGGTCAAAATCGACTTCATATTCGGTCTTCTCGTCCCCAAAAACATGAAAAACGATACCTTAAAAGCTCATGTTACCAACTTGTTGCTAAAACGCAAAAAGTACCTATTTTTATACACATTTTCACTCATAACACCCCTGGGTATATTCCGATCGGGCTGAAAAGTTTCGGGACACAACTAGGGCCCAAATGGAGCATGTGTGCGAAAGAACGAATTTTTTAGACCGAAAATGAAGCCTGTACACGTGATACGGCGGACGGCGGACGGACATTGCATTTTTGGAATCTACGTACCTTGAAACGGAAAAGAAAAAATTTTGAGGGGGTGTTATAAAAATTTTTTGCTGAGCGATTACATAGGTGTATTATTCACAGAATAATAAACCAAAACGCTGCAAAGTCCTTGTCACATGGGTGTATTATTCTATTATTTTATTGGTCTACAGAAATGCCGGCTGTTTATTTATTGTTTCTTTCATGTAAATTAATTGAAATGGCTATTTCTGGTGGTTTCCACAAATTTTGGCCCCCAGAACTTGAATTAGGTACTACGCTCCTTTTTTTTTCTTCAAATTACTCTTGATCATTGATTGTACCATTTAATCCTCTTGATCCACGTGTTGACACTTTTTCTAGTGTTATTATACAAATTGATGGTGATGTCAGACGATTTCGCAGGTTTTTTACTCATAAAAAATCAATTTTGGGAGCTGAACATCTGGTACAACCTCAATTTTCCACTCCTTGGTCAAAATCGACTTCATATTCGGTCTTCTCGTCCCCAAAAACATGGAATACTATACCTCAAAAGCTCATTTTACTAACATGTTACTAAAACACAAAAAGTACCTATTTTTATACACATTTTCACTCATAACTCCCCTGGATATATTCCGATCGGGCTGAAAAGTTTCGGGACACAACTAGGGCCCAAATGGAGCATGTGTGCGAAAGAAAGATTTTTTAGACCGAAAATGAAGCCTGTAGACGTGATACGGCGTACGGCGGACGGCGGACGGACATTGCATTTTTGGAATCTACACACCTTGAAACGGAAAAGAAAAAATTTTGAGGGGGTGTTATAAAAATTTTTTGCTGAGCGAATACATAGGTGTATTATTCACAGAATAATAAACCAAAATCAATTTTGGGAGCTGAACATCTGGTACAACCTCAAATTTCCACTCCTTGGTCAAAATCGACTTCATATTCGGTCTTCTCGTCGCCAAAAACATGGAAAACGATACCTCAAAAGCTCATTTTACTACTATGTTACTAAAACACAAAACGCTGCAAAGTCCTTGTCACATGGGGTTTATTATTCTACAGAAATGTTGGCTGTACATTTATTGTTTGTTTCATGTGAAATAATTGAAATAGCTATTTCTGATGGTTTCCACCAATTTTGGCCCCCAAAACACAAATTAGGTAGGTACGGTCTTTTTTTTTTTTTTTTCATATTATCTTTGATCATTGGTAGTGCCATCATTTAATCGTCTTGATCCACGTGTTGACACTTTTTCTAGTGTTATTCTACAAATTGATGGTGATTTCGCAGGTATTTGACTCATAAAAAATCAATTTTGGGAGCTGAACATCTGGTACAACCTCAATTTTCCACTCCTTGGCCAAAATCGACTTCATATTCGATCTTCTCGTCCCCAAAAACATGGAAAACGATACCTCAAAAGCTCATGTTACCAAAATGTTGCTAAAACGCAAAAAGTACCTATTTTCACAGACATTTTCACTCATAACACCCCTGGGTATATTCCGATCGGGCTGAAAAGTTTCGGGACACAACTAGGGCCCAAATGGAGCATGTGTGCGAAAGAACGACTTTTTTAGATCGAAAATGAAGCCTGTACACGTGATACGGCGTACGGCGGACGGCGGACGGACATTGCATTTTTTGAATCTACACACCTTGAAACGGAAAAGAAAAAAGTTTGGGGGGGTGTTATAAAAATTTTTTGCTGAGCGATTACATAGGTGTATTATTCACAGAATAATAAACCAAAAGTACCTATTTTTATACACATTTTCACTCATAACTCCCCTGGATATATTCCGATCGGGCTGAAAAGTTTCGGGACACAACTAGGGCCCAAATGGAGCATGTTTGCGAAAGAGCGATTTTTTTAGACCGAAAATGAAGCCTGTACACGTGATACGGCGTACGGCGGACGGCGGACGGACATTGCATTTTTGGAATCTACGCACCTTGAAACGGAAAAGAAAAAATTTTGAGGGGGTGTTATAAAAATTTTTTGCTGAGCGAATACATAGGTGTATTATTCACAGAATAATAAACCAAAACGCTGCAAAGTCCTTGTCACATGGGTTCATTATTCTATTGGACATACCTACAGAGATGTTGGCTGTTTATTTATTGTTTCTTTCATATAAAATAATTGAAGTAGCTCCCTTTTTTTTAAAATAAATTATCTCTGATCATTGATAGTGCCATTTAATCGTCTCGATCCACCTGTTGAGACTTTTTCCAGTGTTATTCTACAAATTCAGACGATTTCCCAGGTTTTTGACTCATAAAAAATCAATTTTGGGAGCTGAACATCTGGTACAACCTCAATTTTCCACTCCTTGGCCAAAATCGACTTCATATTCGATCTTCTCGTCCCCAAAAACATGGAAAACGATACCTCAAAAGCTCATGTTACCAAAATGTTGCTAAAACGCAAAAAGTACCTATTTTCACAGACATTTTCACTCATAACACCCCTGGGTATATTCCGATCGGGCTGAAAAGTTTCGGGACACAACTAGGGCCCAAATGGAGCATGTGTGCGAAAGAACGACTTTTTTAGATCGAAAATGAAGCCTGTACACGTGATACGGCGTACGGCGGACGGCGGACGGACATTGCATTTTTTGAATCTACACACCTTGAAACGGAAAAGAAAAAAGTTTGGGGGGGTGTTATAAAAATTTTTTGCTGAGCGATTACATAGGTGTATTATTCACAGAATAATAAACCAAAAGTACCTATTTTTATACACATTTTCACTCATAACTCCCCTGGATATATTCCGATCGGGCTGAAAAGTTTCGGGACACAACTAGGGCCCAAATGGAGCATGTTTGCGAAAGAGCGATTTTTTTAGACCGAAAATGAAGCCTGTACACGTGATAAGGCGTACGGCGGACGGCGGACGGACATTGCATTTTTGGAATCTACGCACCTTGAAACGGAAAAGAAAAAATTTTGAGGGGGGTGTTATAAAAATTTTTTGCTGAGCGAATACATAGGTGTATTATTCACAGAATAATAAACCAAAACGCTGCAAAGTCCTTGTCACATGGGTTCATTATTCTATTGGAGATACCTACAGAGATGTTGGCTGTTTATTTATTGTTTCTTTCATATAAAATAATTGAAATAGCTCCCTTTTTTTTAAATAAATTATCTCTGATCATTGATAGTGCCATTTAATCGTCTCGATCCACCTGTTGAGACTTTTTCCAGTGTTATTCTACAAATTCAGACGATTTCCCAGGTTTTTGACTCATAAAAAATCAATTTCGGGAGCTGAACATCTGGTAGAACCTCAATTTTCTATTCTTTGGTCAAAATCGACTTCATATTCGGTCTTCTCGTCCCCCAAAATATGAAAAACGATACCTTAACAGCTCATGTTACCAACATGTTGCTAAAACGCAAAAAGTACCTATTTTTGCACACATTTTCACTCATAACACCCCTGGGTATATTCCGATCGGGCTAAAAAGTTTCGGGACACAACTAGGGCCCAAATGGAGCATGTGTGCTAAAGAACGATTTTTTTAGACCGAAAATGAAGCCTATACACGTGATACGGCGGACGGGCGTACGGCGGTCGTCGGACGGCGGACGGACATTGCATTTTTGGAATCTACGCACCTTGAAACGGAAAAGAAAAAATTTTGAGCGGGTGTTATAAAATTTTTTACTGAGCGAATACATAGGTGTATTATTCACAGAATAATAAACCAAAAGGGTATAAAATAGGTACCTACTTTTTGTGTTTGAGTAGCATGAGCTTTTGAGGTATCGTTTTCCATGTTTATTAGAACGAGAAGGCCGAATGTGAAGTCGATGTTGACCAACGAGTGAAAATTTGAGGTTCTAACGAAGTTTCAGCCTTAAATTTACGTTAAATTTTGGTTTAAAATAAGTCTTCTTCCGCACACAGGTTGGGTCCCCATTTGGGTCCTAGTTGTGCTCCCAAGCTCGGCAGCCCGATCGGAATACACCCAGGGGTGTTCATGGAAGAAAAATGGTTGTAAAAATAGGGGTTTTCGAGGTTTGCTTGAGATTAGTGAACATGAGCCTGCGAGGTATCGTTTCCCATGTTTTTTGGGGCGAGAAGACGGAGTGTGAAGTCGATTTTGACCAAAGAGTGAAGAATTGAGGTTGTAACGAAGGTTAAGCTCCCGAAATTCATTTCTTATGAGTCAAAAACCTGGTAAATTGTCTGAAATCACCTAAATTGGTATAATAACACTAGAAGTAATAATATCAGGGGAATCAAGACAATTAAATGGCACTATGAATGTTCAAAGATAATCTTGGGGGAGAAAAAAAGGAGCCGAGGTCGTGTTTTTGGGGGGCGAAAATTGGTGAAAACCATGTAAAATAACATGTTTCAATTATTGCGCATGAAATAAACAATAAATGAACAGCAACATTTATGTAGTTTAAAAAAAAAATTATTTATTTCCAAAATAGATATACAAGACATATGTACACATAACAAAAAATTGACAAGAAATGAACTAAACTGCCTACTTATGCAACAGTGGAAAGGAAAGGAAAGCGAGAGAGAAAAAAAAAACAAAAAAAAAACAGCGTGGTTCAACCTTGCATGAGTCAAAGGGGAGAAGTCTGTTGTCATGTAGCAACACTGGAAACATATTCCCCAATATGGGCTAAATGCCCGTGTTAGGAGATGAGCAGCTCAGGCGGCTCCTGCTCATTGCAACACAAGTGCCTATTATATAAAGTAAAAATAAAAAAGAAATACAACCACTCGGCAATTTAATGTTAACAGTCATAAGCTCACTAGCCTGACCGCTCGCTTCGCTCGCTATCCGAGATTCGCTGTACGCAGTATCGTGGAACCAACAAACCACGGAAAAATCCCATAGCCTACCGGGTAGGGTAAACCATACAGTAATGGACCGGTTAAGGACTTTCATATTTTTCAAATGCATTACGTAAGTTGTTTTCAACTTTTTAAGGGTTCTGTATATTCCAAGATATTCCCCAGGATCTCCTCTTAACAATCAACTATGATTTTTTTCATTTCCAACATTTCATATACTTCATATCTACATATCACTGTGAAAAGTCGAAAAACATAGTAATGGGACACACCATTCTATAAGGAGACATTTGAATTCAGTTATGGGACACCTCGAAATAAGTCACATTTGTGTTGAAAAATGTCTCAGCACCGCTTTGCCCTATCAATAAAAGAAAAATAACTATTAAAGAATAAATGTGGTCTCGGATAACGGTAAAAATATTTTATTTACAAATAAAACTGGAATAAAATTGCAATATAAAAATTTTCACAAAATTTAAATCTAAAACATAAAACTTCAGCTTCCCCTATTGCACTCTAACTTTTCATTTCGGAAGAACAGGCATTCAAAATGTCTTCCATTGACATCATGTCACAACTTGTGTCACTATCAGACGAAATGTCCAAACTATAATTTATTGTCTTCGTCACTCCCTGCTTCTTTATAGCAGTGGTTACACACGTAAAGATGGTAGTCCTCTGCGTCAGGAATGTGGTCCTTGTGGAACTGAGGGACGCACCTAACGTGGAAATTCCGCTTGCAACTGCTGCACTGTAATTTGTTTTTACGTATACATGGTTTTGCATGTATCGCAAAGATTTGAAACACGTTTTAAAATTTTTTCAGATAACTTCTCTTCACGTTTTTCTATTTTTCTCTTCTTCCGTTCTTCTTTCTCTTTTTCTCGGATTTCCTTTTCTTCTATCTTTCTTCTCAACGATTGTCGGTATTCATCGGACGTAATAGCATAGCTCAGTCTTTCGACGTTCCTTTTCCCTTTCCGACTTGGCCGAGGCATATTTGTCAAGAATGATCGAATATTTTGATGGGCACCCCTACTATCCTCATCAGGAGTAGAGTTAACGGCAGATTCTTGAACCGGTACTAGTTCGTCTATCTGTGTAGATTCAACCACAAGGATGGGGCTCGCAACTTTTGGAGGGATTTTTTCTCTTGTACAATCTTCTTCAGCTGAACTACGTTCAATGCTACTTCCTGGGGTGGGGTTACCATCCATTTCTTCTTGGACATCATCTACTAGTTCCTCTTCTTCACGTACGGATTCAATTACAGGGATGGGGTCTGAGGTAGTTACTTGAACTTTTGGAGGGACGTTCTCTTCCCTAGATTCTTGGTCTACTATATTTGTACCACCCAAGAAATTCTTTATTCTAAGTAAAGCTTTAAAAGGACTACTTTCGTTGTTGGCGGCCTCTTTGAACGCTTCCATTGCCTTCAACAAAGCCTCTTCAGAGTATTGGGGGGACTTCGGCATTTCTGTAAGGTAAAAAATATGAAAAATAAGGTGGAATAGGCAGAATTGGTATAATGGGACAGTACCAAATACAGTAATGAGACACCTACGTCCATTACTGTGTAGACTCATTTTATACTCAAGTTTCTTATACACACAATCTTATAATCAATAGTACTCTCCAGTGACTCATTATAACCGGAAAATTGAATAAAACAGTAATGGGACGGGTGGGCCTTACTGTCTAAACATCTAAATTACCATACAGTAAAGAGACAGGGTCATAAGTGAAGCTTGACTTGAACAAAATGCACCAACAACTAGCTAAAACTATAGAGAAAACTGTAAGGAATGTTCTCTTACCTGAAATATCCGAAAATGTTGAAAATTGTGAGGTGTAGAAGCTTAACAGCAAACACAGATTTCTAAACAAAAAATTAATTTTCACTAGTCAATCCGTAGACTGGGCGATGAATGGCGTGATGACGTCGATCACCTGGTATCTTGGCGTCCCGGCGATCGTAGACGTTCAGATGTTTAATGGAGGCACCACCTGTGCAAATCTGGTAGGTAACAAATGAATTGAAGCCTTATTTTCGCCATTTGAACTGGGACTGTCCCATTACTGTAGGAGTCTCATTACTGTACGGTTTACCCTATTTGTGCCCAATTTTATCAAAATCCGTCAAGCCATTCAGGAGTTGACCATGGTCGACCATATTTCCGCTATGGTCAGGGAATTAAAAATGCGCCTACGTTCAACTTGGGAGGCTACCGGATATTGGTGCCAAATTTGGTCGATATCCGTTGAGCAATTCGGGATTCGACCATGGAGGGGCCCATGGATGTGCTATGGTCGACCGCGGGGGTAGTCCGAAGGGTCGATCGTAGATAGAATTTCACGTAGATTACGAATACGCGATAAAAAATAGGGGTTACCATTTCAATTAACGAAGTTGACCATGGTCGACCATAGTTCCGCTATGGTGAGGGAATTAAAAATGCGACGTTGCACAACTTGGGAGCCTACTGGATATTCGTGCCAAATTTGGTCGATATCCGTCAAGCCATTCAGGAGTTGACCATGGTCGACCATAGTTCCGCTATGGTCAGGGAATTAAAAATGCGACGTTACACAACTTGGGAGCCTACTGGATATTCGTGCCAAATTTGGTCGATATCCGTCAGGCCATTCAGGAGTTGACCATGGTCGACCATATTTCCGCTATGGTCAGGGAATTAAAAATGCGACGTTGCACAACTTGGGAGCCTACTGGATATTCGTGCCAAATTTGGTCGATATCCGTCGTGCCATTCAGGAGTTGAACATGGTCGACCATAGTTCCGCTATGGTCAGGGAATTAAAAATGCGACGTTGCACAACTTGGGAGCCTACTGGATATTCGTGCCAAATTTGGTCGATATCCGTCGAGCCGTTAGGCCGTGGGAAGACAGACAGACAGACAGACAGACAGAGATTCGTTTTTATAATATACTAGCCTGACCGCTCGCTTCACTCGCTATCCGAGATTCGCTGTACGCAGTATCGTGGAACCAACAAACGACGGAAAAATCCCATAGCCTACCGGGTATTTATGCCCAATTTTATCAAAATCCGTCAAGCCATTCAGGAGTTGACCATGGTCGACCATATTTCCGCTATGGTCAGGGAATTATAAATGCGCCTACGTTCAACTTGGGAGGCTACCGGATATTGGTGCCAAATTTGGTCGATGTCCGTTGAGCAATTCGGGATTCGACCATGGTCGACCATAGTTCCGCTATGGTGAGGGAATTAAAAATACGCCTACGTTCAACTTGGGAGCCTACTGGATATTCGAGCCAAATTTGGTCGATATCCGTCGAGCCGTTAGGCCGTGGGAAGACAGACAGACAGACAGACAGATAGACAGACCGAGATTCGTTTTTATAATATACTAGCCTGACCGCTCGCTTCGCTCGCTATCCGAGATTCGCTGTACGCAGTATCGTGGAACCAACAAACGACGGAAAAATCCCATAGCCTACCGGGTATTTATGCCCAATTTTATCAAAATCCGTCAAGCCATTCAGGAGTTGACCATGGTCGACCATATTTCCGCTATCATCAGGGAATTAAAAATGCGCCTACGTTCAACTTGGGAGGCTACCGGATATTGGTGCCAAATTTGGTCGATATCCGTTGAGCAATTCGGGATTCGACCATGGAGGGGCCCATGGATACGCTATGGTCGACAGCGGGGGTAGTCCGAAGGGTCGATGGTAGATAGAATTTCACGTAGATTACGAATACGCGATAAAAAATAGGGGTTAACATTTCAATTAACGAAGTTGACCATGGTCGACCATAGTTCCGCTATGGTGAGGGAATTAAAAATGCGACGTTGCACAACTTGGGAGCCTACTGGATATTCGTGCCAAATTTGGTCGATAACCGTTGAGCAATTCGGGATTCGACCATGGAGGGGCCCATGGATGCGCTATGGTCGACCGCGGGGGTAGTCCGAAGGGTCGATCGTAGATAGAATTTCACGTAGATTACGAATACGCGATAAAAAATAGGGGTTACCATTTCAATTAACGAAGTTGACCATGGTCGACCATAGTTCCGCTATGGTGAGGGAATTAAAAATGTGACGTTGCACAACTTGGGAGCCTACTGGATATTTGTGCCAAATTTGGTCGATATCCGTCGAGCCGTTAGGCCGTGGGAAGACAGACAGACAGACAGACAGACACACAGACAGACACACACACAGAGATTCGATTTTGTAATATATAGAGATAGAGACTAGCATGAACGCTCGCTTCGTTCGCTATCCGAGATTCGCTGTACGCAGTATCGTAATTAATTCCGACGTTGCGCAACTTGGGAGCCTACTGGATATTCGTGCCAAATTTGGTCGATATCCGTCGAGCCAATCAGGAGTTGACCATGGTCGACCATATTTCCGCTATGGTCAGGGAATTAAAAATGCGCCTACGTTCAACTTGGGAGGCTACCGGATATTGGTGCCAAATTTGGTCGATATCCGTTGTGCAATTCGGGATTCGACCATGGAGGGGCCCATGGATGCGCTATGGTCGACCGCGGGGGTAGTCCGAGGGGTCGATCGTAGATAGAATTTCACGTAGATTACGAATACGCGATAAAAAATAGGGGTTACCATTTCAATTAACGAAGTTGACCATGGTCGACCATAGTTCCGCTATGGTCAGGGAATTAAAAATGCGACGTTGCACAACTTGGGAGCCTACTGGATATTCGTGCCAAATTTGGTCGATATCCGTTGAGCAATTCGGGATTCGACCATGGAGGGGCCCATGGATGCGCTATGGTCGACCGCGGGGGTAGTCCGAAGGGTCGATGGTAGATAGAATTTCACGTAGATTACGAATACGCGATAAAAAATAGGGGTTACCATTTCAATTAACGAAGTTGACCATGGTCGACCATAGTTCCGCTATGGTGAGGGAATTAAAAATGCGACGTTGCACAACTTGGGAGCCTACTGGATATTCGTGCCAAATTTGGTCGATATCCGTCAAGCCATTCAGGAGTTGACCAAGGTCGACCATAGTTCCGCTATGGTCAGGGAATTAAAAATGCGACGTTGCACAACTTGGGAGCCTACTGGATATTCGTGCCAAATTTGGTCGATATCCGTCAAGCCATTCAGGAGTTGACCATGGTCGAACATAGTTCCGCTATGGTCAGGGAATTAAAAATGCGACGTTGCACAACTTGGGAGCCTACTGGATATTCGTGCCAAATTTGGTCGATATCCGTCGAGCCGTTAGGCCGTGGGAAGACAGACAGACAGACTCACAGAGATTCGTTTTTATAATATATAGAGATAGAGATAGAGATTATCCTTGCAGTCCACTAAGAAAGTGCTTCTTCAAATATTTTTATTTTTTAAATTGTCATCAGAAAGCCTAGTTTTCAGTTCTGTTGGGAAAATTTTAAACACATGTACAGCAGCAACATCGAAAAAATTATAAGGTAGGGTACTAGAAACCTGAGAATAAGCCAAATTATTACTATTCTTAAATCTTGTTGGAATGGAATGGTATGGAGATAACAGTTTTCCTTGCCTGAACAAACATTGTACAAATGCAAAATCTTTCATTAGGTGGAACGGCAGGATCTCCAATTTCTGGAATAGCGGCAGAGAATGGTCTGTGATGCGTTTATTCATGATTATTTTTGTAATAGTTTTCAGTGCAGAGATAACCGGAGATAAAGCTGTCTGATACGCACTTCCCCAAATGGGGAGACAATCTCTACTATATTATAAAAACGAATCTCCGTCTGTCTGTGTGTCTGTCTGTCTGTCCTTCTATGCACGGCCAAACGGCTCGACGGATATCGACCAAATTTGGCACGAATATCCAGTAGGCTCCCAAGTTGTGCAACGTCGCATTTTTAATTCCCTCACCATAGCGGAACTATGGTCGACCATGGTCAACTTCGTTAATTGAAATGGTAACCCCTATTTTTTATCGCGTATTCGTAATCTACGTGAAATTCTATCTACGATCGACCCTTCGGAATACCCCCGCGGTCGACCATAGCGCATCCATGGGCCCCTCCATGGTCGAATCCCGAATTGCTCAACGGATATCGACCAAATTTGGCACGAATATCCAGTAGGCTCCCAAGTTGTGCAACGTCGCATTTTTAATTCCCTCACCATAGCGGAACTATGGTCGACCATGGTCAACTCCTGAATGGCTTGACGGATATCGACCAAATTTGGCACGAATATCCAGTAGGCTCCCAAGTTGTGCAACGTCGCATTTTTAATTCCCTCACCATAGCGGAACTATGGTCGACCATGGTCAACTTCGTTAATTGAAATGTTAACCCCTATTTTGGTTTATTATTTTCAATAATGAACCATTGGAATCGAGCATGAAAAAAAAAATTCTTACCCCCCCTCAAAATTTGATGGTTTACGTTTCAAGGTATGTAGAATCCAAAACTGCAATAAAAATATTTCTGTCTGTCCGCCGTACGCCGTACGCCGTACGCCGTACGCCGTACGGGCCACTTTTCTTAGTTACCATGAAAAAAAATTGATGAAATTCGGGTTATAGGTTCCGTTCGGCGTCTAGTTGGTCCTCGAAGCTCGACGTTACTGTGAGTCATCTCTAAGGGGTTCAAAATAGGGGTTGAAATTTTCAAAACGCCTACACCATTTTTTTACGTAAATATTTTTACGGTTTTAAATAGTTCTTGAACTTGCGAGTTTTTTAAGTCCATCCGGAGCATCGTACGTCCAGCCGTTCGTTCACAGTAAGGCCCCGAAGTTTGCACCGACAGGCATTTTCGACTCCAGTGTGAATGAAATTGTATACAATCCAAACCAAATCTCGTAACCAGAGACGCGCCCACAATAGGAGTTTGTGAATACGGCCAATCATTGGTAGGTATCACCTGATTATATTGGCGGAGTATGAAGTCGAGTTGGTTGTTCTGTGATATTATTTAATTTGAAAAATGATGGCTCTATTGGAGTTTGTTGGTAGGTAGTGAAACTTGAACAAACGTTGAAGTATTATTGATGGGTAAATTATTACTACGGTAAATCATTACTCAACGGTAAATTATTACACAACGGTTCATTATACCATCTACGTAGAAGGGGCTGGAGTTTGTTGGTAGGTACTTTTGCAACTTTTTTCACTCCTCATCAACAATTTCTTTTCAGAACTTCATTATGTGTGTTTCTTTTTGTTAGGTACTGTTTGTCATCCGCAGAATTATTTTAGCAACATTTAACTCGTGATTTAGGTAGGTACCTAGTAACGAGTACGGGGTTAGGTACTAACCTACGGAGGGTCTGCGATCTACATAATATGCATATAATAGAATAGTACATATCATATTATATAGACGGGTTATCTATACATAGAGCTGTGATCTGTAACAGAAGGGTATTCTATACAAAATAATAAACCGTTGTGCAGGGATTTGCAGCGTTTTTTATCTTGTATTCGTAATCTACTTGAAATTCTATCTACGATCGACCCTTCGGACTACCCCCGCGGTCGACCATAGCGCATCCATGGGCCCCTCCATGGTCGAATCCCGAATTGCTCAACGGATATCGACCAAATTTGGCACCAATATCCGGTAGCCTCCCAAGTTGAACGTAGGCGCATTTTTAATTACCTGACCATAGCGGAAATATGGTCGACCATGGTCAACTCCTGAATGGCTTGACGGATATCGACCAAATTTGGCACGAATATCCAGTAGGCTCCCAAGTTGTGCAACGTCGCATTTTTAATTCCCTAACCATAGCGGAACTATGGTCGACCACGGTCAACTCCTGAATGGCTTGACGGATATCGACCAAATTTGGCACGAATATCCAGTAGGCTCCCAAGTTGTGCAACGTCGCATTTTTAATTCCCTGACCATAGCGGAACTATGGTCAACCATGGTCAACTTCGTTAATTGAAATAGTAACCCCTATTTTTTATCGCGTATTCGTAATCTACGTGAAATTCTATCTACGATCGACCCTTCGGACTACCCCCGCGGTCGACCATAGCGCATCCATGGGCCCCTCCATGGTCGAATCCCGAATTGCTCAACGGATATCGGCCAAATTTGGCACCAATATCCGGTAGCCTCCCAAGTTGAACGTAGGCGCATTTTTAATTCCCTGACCATAGCGGAACTATGGTCGACCATGGTCAACTCCTGAATGGCTTGACGGATTTTGATAAAATTGGGCACAAATACCCGGTAGGCTATGGGATTTTTCCGTCGTTTGTTGGTTCCACGATACTGCGTACAGCGAATCTCGGATAGCGAGCGAAGCGAGCGCTCAGGCTAGTATATTATAAGGACAGAGTGAACCAGGGCAAAGTATACGGCTTTCAATGACTGTAACCTCATCAATGACCTCAGACGAGAGAATAAACACATATTTTTACGTAAAATTAAAGCAACGCTAGCTACATGCTCACGCCATTTCAAATGCTGGTCAAATATTACTCCCAAGTATCTAATGTCTGCTTTATTCTCAATTATCATCCTATTATTACATTCCTCAGGAAAAGTACAGTTACAACAATGCAAAACAATCGACCTGTCTGAAGGACGACCCACAGAATTCATTGCGAAAGTTATATATTTAGTCTTTTCAACATTCAAACTCAGAATATTTCTATTTAGCCAATGAGCTACTTTGTTAAACCCCAAATTAGCATAGCGGTAGGTGTCATTCCACGAGTTTACACAGAAGTGCAAGACTGTATCGTCTGCAAACAATATTTGGGATCCTTGGAATTCTAAATCACCAAGTTCGTTAACATATATATGAGGAAAAGGATCGGCCCTAGGACCGTCCCTTGACTCCCCACGGTCCCAGAGTAAGTCTATCACTTCTCGTATGGTTCAGTTGTACTATTTGTTCCCTATCCTTCAGATAGCTTTTGAACCATGCCAAGGTTGGGGAAGGGATTCCAAGCTTTTCCATTTTCACAAAAAGTATATCGTGAGATATACTGTCGAATGCTTTGGCCAAATCTAAAAATATGGCTAATGGTTTCAAACCAGCATCCAGATCATGGACTATCTGCAAGCTCAATTGACACACCGCATCCTCTGTACCAAGTGATTTTCTAAAACCATATTGATTAGCACTAAGTTTACTGTTTGCCTCCAAAAAGTTTACTAATTGTTTCTTTGCACATTTCTCAATTAACTTCGCAATGTTGCTAACCAAGGAAGGAATAAGTCTTTGTGACCTGCCTTGTATAATGGTATTACAATGGATAATTTCATATTGGAGGGGAAGGTTCCAGTGCTGAAGCTCAGATTTATCAGGTGAGCTATAGGTTTACTTAAAGCTTTTTTGTTCTCCTTTAATAATTTTGAACCTATGTCATCCCACCCTGGGCAGGATCTACCTTTCAGCGAGTCTACGGCAGATATGACATCCTCTTCACTAACACTAGCAAAAAATAACAATTGTGCATCTTTTTTAGCCTGTTCACTCACCTTTTGGTAAGGATTTCCTACTGGAGGAATCTGAGAGGCTAAGTTTACCCCGACATTGGCGAAAAAACTATTGAAGCACTAGCACATTTTTTTCCATTCTTCATGACATTCACCATTCCATTCTTCATTTCATTGTCCAGTTTAAGCCTTTTAATTTCGGTTCTTTCCCTTCTTTTCCTGTTTATCATCTCATTCATCAGACCCCACACTTTTTTGCTATCCCCTTCTACATCTTCAAACTTGTTCATATAATAACGTTCTTCACTTTTCCGTATAAGACTTTATGGTATGTCCGATAGAATAATAAACCCAAGTGACAAGGATTTTTTACGTAGGTAATCTTTTGGAACTCAAGTGGTTCCTTAGGACGCAAGCGTGAAATGAAATAAGTGAATGAAGGTTTTTAAAAAAAAGTTTCTATGTGATGGAGGTACCAAGGTCAGTCCAGTTTTCGTTATTTCGTCTAACCGTTTTCGTTTTTCATCTAACCGTGTAATTTAACTTTTGCATAATTATATTTTCATCGATTACCTACTTTAACCGTTGTCCATGATAATCAGAGGATTGATTCGAACTTAATCACCCGCGATGAAATCGTGGAAACGCATTTCAAAATGTAAAAAACGGAGTTATTGAAAGGTTATCTATTTCCAATAATGCACAAAAAATACTATTATACCGATTTCGGTGATCAAACCATCGTCAGTAACAAAACGATAACTCCCAGACATGGATTGATTTATGACGTTAGTGATCTTTTTCGTGGCCAAGCAAATTATAATTACGGACATCACCTCACGTTCGTTGAATCGCTGTGTATCAAATTACAAGCTCGATCATTCTCGTTTAATTGACGGTTGCGTCGCAGCCCAGAGCTCTGCTGGATTGCTAATGGGTTCCCGGTTTCAGCCTGCACCCGTCTATAGATAGGGAACAGCTGAAATTACGATGATGAGGCGCCAGGCCCGATTTGTCCAGAGAAGGGACAGAAATATCCCAGGTTGGCCTTGAGAGGATGGAAATTGAGGAAAATAAATAAAAGAACAGAACTTGCCCGGTCCCCCCCCCCTCCCCCGCTGATGGTTTTTGATCCGCTACATTGAAGGTGAGTGGTGGAATTAGAGTTCCCGTGAATAACCAGTGCTTCCTTGCCACTCCGTCGGTCAACTTCAAATAACAAACTTAGGCACTCCTCATACGTCGTCATCATGTGTTGTGGGGTCCGCACACAAGTCAGGGAAGTGTCACTTTGCATCAAACTTTCAATTATTCTGATAGCTGTTGTCCTTATTTAGTGAGAAATGTCGTCTTCATAAAGCATTATGTAATGAAAGTTAATTTTTTTCCTTCTGAATTTTAAATGTACGAGGTAGTTCGGGGCTAAGTACAATTCCTGTCGACGAGTTTCATAAAATTCTTGGCGATGTTGTAATAAATTAATATAAACCTATAAGGTAGGTATTGAAAGAGAAAGGCACTTTGTATTACTAGAAATGATGCACTAATTAGACGAATGTTGTTCAATAAATAAAAAGTCTAAAATTGTACTACCTTCATAATCGGAAGTTGGTAGGTAGATGGTCCGATTATGAGCGAGGATTTCATATTACTTCATACTTTTCATAGCCAGTTTCATACACCCCCCCCCCCCCCCCCCAATTCTCACTTTTTCAATGAATTTAGCTCTTTTTTCGGCCAGTTTTACTTTTTCCTTCACCCTGTTGTAGTGAGTTGCAGGAATTGGGATGAAGAAAGTAGGCAGATACCTATGAATTCGGTCGACAAAACTACGTAGTCATTGAAAAAACTATGAATTTGGTTGAAATAAGTACGAATTGCTCCGGAAAATCTTTAATAACACCTGACTATCGGCGAAACTTCTGAGAGCGCAGCGATGGCATAACGACTCATTTGCGTTGTAACATAGACCTAGGAACGGTGCCATCCTTTGACTACTAATGTCGCTGAAGTTCACTTCGATGAACCTCTTACTGCTGCCCTCCGGATGGGGAGTACCTACGTATTTTTATTTTATTTTTTCATTTGAAAGAAGACACTGAGATGAGATAATACATATTTCTCATTTGGACGAGATTTATGAGTAGTTAAGCTGTAATGAAATGTGGACGTCTTTGTGGCGTCATTGTCTCTCCTTCAGCATTTTGGAACAAACGATTGATAGAAAACAAAACAAAATTGAGCATTTCCACATCAATCACCGAAATACAAATGATGGCATCAGTATAATTCCATCTTGCCACAGATATGCTGATATTCTCAAAAATTTCCCTGATCTAACAAAACCTACACGAGTTCCGATTGACATAGGTAAGTTACGATGTAAAGCATTACATTTCTACTACGAAGCGGACAATAGAAGTTTTTAATTCGTTACAAGTTGCGATCCAGCATTTTATTTGTGTTACAAACGAAAAATATAATTTCATTCGTTAGCCAGAATTCATTGCAGTCATTTATTATATTCATACAAATTATTTGTCGTCTAACATCATCATTGCCGCTTTCCACGTAATCATGGAAATAAACGAATATGCTATTCCGGCGAACCGATGCGATTTTTCTCTTCAACAAACAACAGAATGCAGTTAGGAAAAAAATAAGCAATGGGTAGGTATTTCTCCATCGGAACAAGCTCGAGCCAGTCATCGTCGAGATGTTGTAGGTTGATTTTTGGTACGGTAGATTTGATCGATTGTTTTTGTGGGAATATACCTACTGAGGTTTAATCCAAATTGCCATGCCCTTGAAAACGAAACAGTTATTGTTAGTAAATGGAACAATGCATCTTCAGGTTTTAATTATATTGAATCGGCAACATGACCATTAAATGATACATAACGATATTAAAATACAAAATGAATTCAACTTGATCATAATATTGTATCAATGAGTTCTGTTATTACAAATATTAGAGAGGTCCTTGCTACTATTCGAATGACCACGCCACGCCAAGTTTGATATTTTGAGCCCTTCTTCTGAATATTTTTCAATAACAAATAATTCAATATTGATTCATTAGTGACTAATCGAAATAAAGTTAATACAGTAGTGTACCTACCTATCGAAATTGGTTGGTATGATGAACGTACAGAGATGTACTTCAGCAATGTACTGATGCCAAGTCCGCACATACCACTTACAATCACGTTTCAGAGACCTTGATGTAGGATTGTCAAGCCAATGGTGTTTGATGAGGGTGAAGTCCGAATGTTTAAAACGTGAGTCACATTCCACTGCGCCTCCGCTGAGAGTGAAAGTAAGGTCACTAGGACGTAGTTACGTAATTTTCTGCCGAACTGCGTAGCTCAACTTCGTGAACCCTTAGGACCAATTCCAAACGAATCATCCGTCCATTTTTTCTCCGCAGTGATAGAAACCTGTATTTTTGACTGAAGCCGTGTATGCCTGATGCGAATTATTGTTTGCATTTACCCATGTAACTTATATGCTATTTTTGCTTGTGTGTTCCGTATTGAAACATACAGACTGTACAATTTATTTATGCAACTTGGGTTTACGCCCTTACTCTCACTCCACTAGAAAGACTCAACTAATCAACAATATTATTTATGATCCCAGAGAGCTTTGGTAAACGAGTTTGATTTGCTATGTTGAGTTGAAAACCTTGGTTCCACACTCATAAGTAAATGGATGTTAATCACGAGAGACTGGATAATTTTATTTTTCCGGACGAGGTTTTAGTGATTTGGAAAGACATTGTAATAGCTTACTTTTCTTTGATAACTCGCAGAAAGTGGAGATGAATGATTAGTTGGACCTTTAATGTGGGTTGTCATCATATATTTGTTTTTCTTTCTGTTAATTGATTTTTTAGCGAATTTTCAAAGAAAATGAAGCTATTGCAATGGCTTCGAAATTTAAATAATATAAATTTTTGGAAATTTTCTTCATAGAAATCCGTTTCAGACCATTCTAAAACGATTCCTGAACTCGTATATATATATATATGTGTCACTCCAGACGATAACTCTCGATAGAATTGAGATAAACAGCTCAAATTTGCACAAAAAATCTATCTTGGCAATCGAAAGGCTAAGTTCGAAGATGGGCGAAATTGGCCTACTCTAAGGAGGGTTTTGGCGCATTTAAAGTGCGCAAAAATTACCCAAAAATCCCCAAAATGTTATTTTCCAACAAGTGACCCCTCATTTTAAAGGTTTTTGCACGCTGAACACGATGGTGGAATCGGATTTTAGATATCTTGATCCGTTCTCAAATTAGAGCATTTAAAGTGCGCAAAAATTACCCAAAAATCCCCAAAATGTTATTTTCTAACAAGTGACCCCTCATTTTAAAGGTTTTTGCACGCTGAACACGATGGTGAAATCGGATTTTAGATATCTAAATCCGTTCTTAAATTAGAGCATTTAAAGTGCGCAAAAATTACCCAAAACTAGGATAATCTTTAAACTCTTACCCCCACCCCCTTAGAGTGGTCAGATTGAAAAATGTGAGAAGTATTAATTGAAGACGAGAGTTCGAAGCAAAAAAGGGGGAGGCAAACGATTAGTACAACTCCTTGAATTTCCCATTTGACATATAATTGTTATGATACCTTCATAGATAGACAAGTACCGGCCCACGTATTACTAGAAGGAAGACGAAAGAAAAAATCTATTTCAAATTATTCAATTTAGGTACTAACAGTAGGAGGAAGAAGTTTTCCTTTATTCAAAACCATAGCCATTAATTCGAATATTTCTTTGAAAATTCGCTCATTAAGTCATGCTGCATGACTGGTTTTTTTTTCAGATTGAGTTGGGATGATTAGAAACAAGGGTTTTTGTCAATTCTCCCAAACTTTGAAAAATCAGTGCCTACGTTCAGTCAACTCTCAATAAATTGAAGATGAAGAAGGGACCGAAGGAAAAGAGCGAGAGCCCTCATCTAACTAAAATTATGGCATAATATAATAATTATTCGAGCGAGATGAGGACTCCAGATTATCGAGTGTTCCAAAGTACACTGTTTTTCTTCAAATTAACGAGTTTTTTCAGGGAACTACGAAAATACATAGGTAGGTACTTCAGTTAGTTTTTCAAATTATTGAGGTTCAAAATTTCGAGTCATCTGTAGTCTTTAAATTTGCAATAGTTTTTAACAGTTAAAAAACTGTTTTCCGTGGTCTACTTTGTTTATGGGAGCTGTAAAATAAAATTCCGGGCCCATTCCAAAAGCTAATTCTCTTCGATAGTTCGCTGAGAGTGGAGATGGTTGTAAACAAGGAAGCGACCTTCCTTGTTTACGTTGTTGTATTTGGACAAATTTTGATTTCAAATTCGAATTCTTTATATAAATAAGGCGAGATTTCTTATTTGTGCTTTTCAAAAACCTCTTTCCCACGGAAAATCCGGCGAGATGGCATTTCTGGGACACCCTGTAAATTAGGAATTGTGCTGTTGGTTGTTTGGGTAGTTACCGATTTTATAATACCTACCTAGTCCCCGATACGGTTGACGGCTAGATCTCGTACGACCGTAAAAGGGAGAAGTTGTGGCAGTAGAACGGCTACGGGATTGTGAAAGGGTTTCCGTTCGTACATGATTTACTGCTAACCTGCTTGCACAAGATGCAGATGCAACTACCCTGCAGACCAGCGCACCTCCTCAGCGTTCCACTGGCTTATTAGCAGGCACTACCCAGTCAACGACCCAGTCAACTGAAACGCCTTCAATGGGATAAAGTTTTGGTTATTACATTGGTTATTATTGGTTTGTTTATTATTGGCTATTACATAAATAAAACAACGATGATTTATAGAGTGAAACATCCCACACCTAAGGGATGTTCCTAAAAACGTTTCATAACTCCTAGTTTGTAGGGAGAGGTTGACATTTTCAATTATTTGTAGCTCCGAAACGTAGTCAGATGAGTACATACTCTTAATTTAAACCCATCATACTCCCATCATACTCTTAAATGAGGTATTCCCATTTCCCACGTAAAATGGGTTTATCGGGAATAGGTATATTGTCAGGCAATGAATAATGTAAACTACAAGTGTCCTGTGGCATAAAACGCAAAGGATGTGTGTGTGTCTGTGTGTCACTCAATCAGGGCCAGACGGCTATCGGATATCGATGCGGGCTTTTTCAGCTGGCTCGTGAAACACCGGCGGATGCAAACGGCTATGTGAAAATCTTCGGAACTTCGCCCTTCGTCGCAAACGATGCTTTCCTGCGCGACGGGATTGTTTGGTTTCTACGGTTTCGTGGATTAGCTATGGGACTGCTGGGTAAGAATGACAAAGTGCCCTGATCAGCTAAGTGAGCTCTGAGGCTAATTTCTTTCCTTTTCAACCCACGAGGTTTGCATTGTACCTGTTTTATTATTATTGCTTCCGGGCAGCTGAGAGTGGGGCGGCTAGCGGAATTCATACAAAAACGCTGCAAATCCCTGCACAACGGTTTATTATGTTGTGCAGAATACCCTCCTGTTACAGATCACAGGTCTCCGTATAGATAACCCTTCTATATAACATATGTACTATTCTAAACCCTCCGTAGGTTAGTACCTAACCCCGTACTCGTTACTAGGTAGGTACCTTCCTTAACCGTTGTGTAATAACTTACCTGTATAGGTTCCCCTTCTACGGAGATAGAATAATGAACCGTAGTGTAATAATTTGCCCATCAATAATACTTCAACGGTTGTTCAAGTTGCAAAAGTACCTATCAACAAAATCCAGCCCCTTCTTGGTAGATGAGCCGTTGTGTAATAATTTACCGTTGTGTAATAATTTACCTTTGTGTAATAATTTGTCATTGTGTAATAATTTACCTATCAATAATACTTCAACGGTTGTTCAAGTTGCAAAAGTACCTATCAACAAAATCCAGCCCCTTCTGGGTAGATGAGACGTTGTGTAATAATTTACCGATGTGTAATAATTTGCCATTGTGTAATAATTTACCCATTAATAATACTTCAACAGTTGTTCAAGTTGCAAAAGTACCTATCAATAAAATCCAGCCCCTTCTGGGTAGATGAGCCGTTGTGTAATAATTTGCCGTTGTGTAATAATTTACCGTGGTGTAATAATTTACCGTTGTGCATTAATTTACCGTTGTTTAATAATTTGCCGGTGTGTAATAATTTGCCATTGTGTAATAATTTACCCATCAATAATACTTCAACGTTTGTTCAAGTTTCAGAGGTACACTACCAACAAAATCCAATAGTCCATCACTTGACAAATGAAATAATATCGCAGAACAAACAACTCGACTTCATACAGTCATCCTTGATTATAATCAGGTGCTCCGTAGTTATGATATCCGGGCCGGATTTGTACCGTTTGATTCACGATCGTGTTGACGAAGCTTTTTGGTGCTCACGAACGGCTGGACGTACGATGCTCCGGGTGGCCTCAAAAAATTGTTTAGCTCAAGACAAATTTAATAACGTAAAAAAACCCATACCCTTCTATCGGAAGTTTTCGAGCTACGGCGTTCTGAAAATTGCAACCCCTATTTTTCACCCCTTAGAGATGACTGACAGTAACGTCGAGCTTTGAGGACCAACTAGACCCCGAACGGAACCTATAACCCGAATTTCATCAATTTTGTTTCATGGTAACTCAGAAAAGTGGCCCGTACGGCGTACGGTGACAGAGAGAAATATTTTTATTGCAGTGTTGGATTCTACATACCTTGAAACGTAAACCATCAAATTTTGAGGGGGGGGGGGGGGGTAAGAATTTGGTTTATTATTCTGTGAATAATACACCTATGTATTCGCTCAGCAAAAAATTTTTATAACACCACCTCAAAATTTTTTCTTTTCCGTTTCAAGGTGCGTAGATTCCAAAAATGCAATGTCCGTCCGCCGTCCGCCGTACGCCGTATCACGTGTACAGGCTTCATTTTCGGTCTAAAAAAGTCGTTCTTTCGCACACATGCTCCATTTGGGCCCTAGTTGTGTCCCGAAACTTTTCAGCCCGATCGGAATATACCCAGGGGTGTTATGAGTGAAAATGTGTATAAAAATAGGTACTTTTTGCGTTTTAGCAACATGTTGGTAACATGAGCTTTTAAGGTATCGTTATTCATGTTTTTGGGGACGAGAAGACCGAATATGAAGTCGATTTTGACCAAAGAATAGAAAATTGAGGTTCTACCAGATGTTCAGCTCCCGAAATTGATTTTTTATGAGTCAATAACCTGGGAAATCGTTTGAAATCACCATCAATTTGTATAATGACACTGGAAAAAGTGTCAACAGGTGAATCAAGACCATTAAATGCCACTACCAATGATCAAAGATGATCTTAAAAAAAAAGAAAAAAAAGCGTACCTATTTCATGTTTTGGGGGCCAAAATTGGTGGAAATCATCAGAAATAGCTATTTCAATCATTCCACATGAAAGAAACAATACATTTAACAGCCAACAAAAATCTCTAGAACTCCAATAGAATAATAAACCCGTGTGACAAGGACTCTGCAGCGTTTTTTTTCATGCTCGATTCCAATGGTTCATTATTGCAAAAATAATAAACCAAAATTTGCCGGGAAACTCGAATTTTTCGTTATTCGATACGGATGTCAAGGCAAACCACTAAGGCTTCTGTACCATATAAATATCCGACACTGATTCTCTCTGTTTCTGTATGTATCCTTTCTGACTAGTTTAATTATAGGAGAATAATGTGCATATACCATCCTTGTATAAGATGCTCAAGAGTTATTACAGTCAACACTTGATCCGTGGATATTAATCGTAAGTTCGAGCAATCGAATTTGCTCGACATTTGCCTAGAACACTCATAGCAGTTGTTATTGATTTCAGAACAGTGAGAAAATAATGAAAGTTTGCAGACAAGAGTATTTGCTACGTTTATTTTTTTTAAATTTTGTTTTGCAAGACCTTTTGGTTTATTATTCTGTGAATAATACACCTATGTAATCGCTCAGCAAAAAATTTTTATAACACCCCCTCAAACTTTTTTCTTTTCCGTTTCAAGGTGCGTAGATTCCAAAAATGCAATGTCCGTCCGCCGTACGCCGCACGCCGTCCGCCGTATCACGGGTACAGGCTTCATTTTCGGTCTAAAAAAATCGTTCTTTCGCACACATGCTCCATTTGGGCCCTAGTTGTGTCCCGAAACTTTTCAGCCCGATCGGAATACACCCAGGGGTGTTATGAGTGAAAATGTGTGTAAAAATAGGTACTTTTTGCGTTTTAGCAACATGTTAGTAACATGAGCTTTTGAGGTATCGGTTTCCATGTTTTTTTGGACGAGAAGACCGAATATGAAGTCGATTTTGACCAAGGAGTGGAAAATTGAGGTTGTACCAGATGTTCAGCTCCCAAAATTGATTTTTTATGAGTCAAAAACCTGCGAAATCGTCTGAAATCACCATCAGTTTGTAGAATAACACTAGAAAAAGTGTCGAAACGTGGATCAAGACGATTATATGACACTACCAATGATCAACGATAATTTAAAAAAAAAAGGAGCGTAGGTACCACTCAATTTAAGTTTTGGGGGCCAAAATTGGTGGAAACCATCAGAAATAGCTATTCAATTATTTCACATTAAAGAAACAATAAATGAACAGCCAACATTTCTGTAGGTATGTCCAATAGAATAATAAACCCATGTGACAAGGACTTTGCAGCGTTTTTATAAATCTCTTCAGTTTGCATTTCTACAAAAAGTTTAAAGACTCATTCACCTTACATCTCGGAACAATGAAGAATGAGTAATCGCCTTCTCTACCGTGACCTTTAAAATCAGCTACCTATTGAATATATACATTGTACTTGTCATAGCTTCAACTCCCTTAGCTTATAAGCTGGATATATTAAAGATTCCTTCCACACAAAATAACAGGAATAAAAAACTCGTCCTGCACTCACAGGTGTCGTATCACCTTCACCGCTTCCTTGAAATGTAGAATTAATTGTGAACGTGCCTCTTCTCAAGATGGGAAACCATAAACCTTGAAAAATGCCTGTAAATAGTGATGATGGCTTTATTTCATTTACAGCATGTCGAAGAATCCATGATTTAAAGCTTGGGTTGTCGGTAATGAAACCCTGCGAGCGGCCATTTCTTTGTCATTTATAATTTTCTGTGTGACGTGTAGAGTAGTAGAGTTATGAGTTACAAATGGCCTCGGTAGTGTACTCCTGTGATTGTTCAGGCGCTGAAAAACTCGCTTTCTTATTTTAGGTGCTTAGGTGTCTTTTATTATAATATATATGGTTCATCGGTTATAGATTGCAGGGTTCGTTTTGCATTGGATAGTGTGGTGGCAGTAAATTATCACCTACCTGCTACTATGTTGCTGATGCTAACTAACTTCTTACTTCTAACGCCGCAGCATAGCCCGTATTGAACCTAATGAAGTTATGGCACTATAAAAGTAGAGAGAGAGAGTGATGTTTACTTAGTCAATAATGTGAATAAAATGAACCTTGTGGCGGGATCAAAATTTTCATAAATATTTCAAATTCAACATCATCTACTGCTCTTTAAAAGTTATGCGCAGCACTCCACAGCACACGTCGTATAAGAAGGTAGAATACGCCTCTGTGCTGTCTATTTGCCATCCATCAGCACATGCCTTGACTTTCGGGAAAATGTGTGATTTGAAACTTACCCTCACAGGGACGTGGAGATAATCCCAAGTTCCAACTAGGTTCTACTAACCTGGATATAAATTGTGTTAACGCATCTTCGCCTAGGTTCCTGAGAGGCTGCTTGTCAAAAACGAGAGAAATTCTGAAGAAAGCCTGAAGAAGGCTTACTCGGCTGATTTGGGTGCTTCCTTACCATAGGTACCATTCATATCCATCAGTCCCACATAGACTGCGTCTCAAATTTCATTATCATTGGGAACAGATACCCATTGATTATGACCATCAAAGTGATAACGTAACATACACGTTATCAGAATCTATGACATAGAACATCATTTTGTAATTCAATTGAGTATTCGTTGTTAAGTGTGTTATCATAGTCTGCCAAGGTTCGTAGAGCTTTCGCTTTGGGTTGCATATCAGCGCCATTTGATAGATAACATGATCTATAATTTTTGAGTGATTTTGCCCTCTGTTTTAAGCATAGGTATGCTTTTGGGGTAGGGTTCATTCGAAAATTTGCTGCGAAACTTGTGCAGCATGTTTTAAAGTTTGTTGGTGGCAGTTTTTCGATCGCAATAGCATGTCAGTCCAATTAATGATACTGAAATCACCACTGTTGACGTACCGAAACGCTTCATTGGAATGTATAGTGACCTTATCTGCAGGAATATTTTCATTGGCTGGGCATTCGATCGACGAGGCCACTCGCTCTGTAAAGACATCATTGGCTCGAAATTCGAATTCTTTCGAAACAGTATTGCTTGCCAGTCACGCCTACGTTCGCTTGCACACGGTTGAACTTGTCTGCTCCACCTTGAAGCATCAGCTTTACTGGAATGCCTCGACAGCTTGGATAATTAGGTGAAGGGTTTCAGGCTGTGGCACCTGCGTTCTCGCGAGGCCGCGAGGGCTCGCACCCACCTCGCCGCACTCCCAGCCTCTCTAGATCGGTAGATCTGTCTTGCCCTTCTGTCGTCGTCCTTGCCTTTCCCTTCCTTCAGGAGTCACCACAGATCCGAATTCACTTCCCAAGGCAGATGGGAGCAGTTCCGATGGCCCGGTTTCGTCTTCCGGTCGAAATGAGGACTACCATGTTCTCGCGGAAATCTTCCGAGCAGTTCCGAGGATACGTTATTTTTAACGACCGCCCCTTGGCAAAAAAAAAAGGCTTGGCGAAGTCTTTGGAAGCATCGAAACATGAGGGGAGTTTAGGGGAAAATTTCAAGTCCTGTAGCATGATATTTAAGGGAATGTTTGAAGGAACGTACCCAACTTACCTACCCTTACTATTAAACATTCCTACTCTAAACATTCTATTCCTACTCCCATAAATGAATTCCCTCACCCCCTCCCTCCCTCCCCCCACAATCCTCACAACTACTGCTCCTGGTTCGGTTTTCCGTATTCGACTTGTCCACCAATTTTATAGTCGTATACCTACCATTCTACCGTTTATGTTTAGCCCGCAGGTTTCATGCACGCCAGGCTATAAGGATGGGTATTTAAAAAACGCTGCAAATTATTACACAACGGTTTATTATTTAGCTGTATAGATGCCCCTTCTGGGAGATCACTGTTTTCTGTTGTCAATACCTACCCTCGAGCTCCCCCAAGGAAAGCCCTAAATCGAGTACTTGCTGAACCGGGCCCGGGAATTATAGTTTCATAAACATGCGCAGGATTCAATAATTCGATCATTAGTTATTTGTAGTTATTCATGAAGCATGCGGTAAATAATAAACCGCTATGTAATAAACATTTGTGTAATAATTACCTGTATTATAGGTGCCCCTTCTGCGCCGATCACTGTTTTCTGTGGTCAGTACCTTCCCTCGTGCTCCACTCCCCTATCCCCAGGAAAGCCCTAAATCGAGAACTGGAGCCAGCCCGGGAATGCAGTTTCATAAAAATGCGCGGGATTCAATAATTCGATAATTATTATTTGTTGTTATTCATCAAGAATAACTTTTGTTCAAGTTCCAAAAGTACCTAATAAAAAAATCCAAAAGAGCCATCATTCTTCAAACGAAGTAACATCACAGAATAACCAAGTTGACTTCATAAAGCCATCCGTGATTATAATCAGGGGATCCCTAGGAATGATATCTGGGCCGGATTCATAACGTTTCATTCACGATCACGTTGACGAATCTTTTCGGTGCAAACGAACGGCTGGTCGTACAATGCTCCGGGTGTCTCAAAAAATGGATTTGTTCAAGATCAATTTAAAAATGTAAAACAACCATACCCTTCTATTGAAAGTTTTCGAGCTACGGCGTTCTGAAAATTTCAACACCTATTTTTCACCCCTTAGAGATGACTGACAGTAACGCCGAGCTTCACGGACCAACTAGACCCCAAACGGGACCTACAAACCAAATTTCATTTATTTTGGTTCATGGTAACTAAGAAAAGTGTTAAGTAAGGCGCATGGCGGATGGACAGTAATTTTTGGTTTATTATTTTCAGTAATGAGCCATTGGAATCGAGCATGAAGAGAAACGAAGTTTAACCCCCCCCCCCCCCCCCGCAAAATTTGATGGTTTCTGTTTCACGGTTTGTAGAATCCAAAAATGGAAAATAAACCGAAATAAGACCTCTTTCTCTACGCCCTCTCCCATATTACCTTTAAAAATTGCCGTAATCCCAAAGAATAAAAATGATGAACAAAATTCAACTTTGATTTTTTTTCGACACTTGGAGAATACCCAAAGAACCGTACAAAGGCTTCGAAATGTTAGAATGGCTAACGCTTCGGCAGAATGGGAGAACTCTAGTACAATATTATATACCCTACTGCAGTATGCCTATGTACCATACGTTAGTATATATATATATATACCTACGTTTTCATGGTGTAGTCGAGTGGGTGATGAGGCCGGGTGATGTAGTAGTGAGTTCTAATAAGCGCTTGGTCACGTTTTCGAGACGCGGCCTCGTCAACGTCCTTACGGTCCTAGCACCAACACAAACCACATTCACTTTTTCCTGAATAATTTATCGTCTTTTAAAACCAGTCCCCTACCTACCGCTGTACAGAAACCTTTGGGATGCGCCTCCCTCCTCGTGTCGTTAATAACCTACAACAATGAACCTACAGTCGCATAAAGTGTAAAATTGATTGAAAACGTGTACATAAATCACAGCAAGACAGCAGCGGATGCTTCAGATTTATTTGGTCCATGTCAATATAATGAGTTTAGCGTCCCTCCAGTACTTACATTACAGGTATATATCGCGCTAAACAGTTCCTCCTCGTCAAGTGAGAAGGGGATATAGGGTTGGTGGGAGGGTGGGGGGGGGTAAATCTAAATATGCCGATTTACTAAATTATTTTTCTTATAACGGTTATAAGTTATAACCGCAAATATGGAGGTACCAAGAATATATAATTTTTTATCGCCTTAGGTTCTGATATTTAATGGTTAGAGGGGGGTTGGGGGGTTGGTGAGGGCTCACATCGTCTCTCCCCTGATCGCGATTTTTATCCGTGTTCCATGATCCATTTTGCATTTAATTAAGCTTTGGGCCACAAATTTCGGACAACCGATGTCTGTGATGGAGTGGGAGATGGGTGTATTGCAATATTCTCATAAAATTCTGCCTTACTGAAATAGTGAATTATCCACTAAATTTTCATCGAAATTGTTGAATACAAATGGAAAATATGAACGTTTCAGGGGTGTCGTTGTTTGCGTAGGCGTTGATCATCATTTTTCATTGGATATCATGAGGGACCCCACCTGCGTGGTCCGTGGAAATTCCATCAAGAACCATAAGTTCTGAGGGTATCAGGAATTTCGTGTTTGCATATGTGCAAAGACGAAATTCTTCGACCTCAACTACCGGATATCAACAAGATACGATCGTTCGAGGAACAGGATAAGACCAAAAGGAAGAATTACTTCGACAAAAGACACGGTGTGAAGGAATCCCCCGAATTAAATGTTGGCGATCAGGTGTACATCCGTGACATGAAGCTTCGAGGAGTAGTCAAACAGAAGCATGAAAACCCAAGGTCTTATTTGATTAATACGAGCGAGGGAGGAGTGGTGCGGAGGAACAAGTTCCATCTTGTGAAAATTCCATAAACCGAACCAACAGCTCTTCGACATATCCATCGACACGACCACAGGGTTCAAGGAAGTCCAGCTTAACTTGTGAAGGGAGGATGTCGTGGGATTCACTATCTTAGTAAGCTCCTCCATTCTTTATAATGGGGTCGCTAGGAAACGAGATGTTTTTACAAAGTGTCGTTTGAATAAAGTTCATTCCGTGATTTGTTCTTGCAATTGAATCTCTTTCTTACCATAGTTTAGCTAACACAACATCTGGTAATACAAGATTATTTTGTAATTTGGTAATACAAGATTATTTTTCGAAATTTTTGTTCATAGAAAAACTAAATTCGACAACCTCATCAGCTGTGATAGCAATTTTTCAACGTCTGTTCAGCGAGCACGGTGTCCCTCAAGTGGTTCGGGCTGACAACGGGCCACAATTCTGCTGCTCTGAATTTCGCGAATTTGGTAAATCATGGGGTTTCCAAATAATAACCAGCAGCACTCATTACCCACAATCCAATGGGCAAGTAGAGTCGGCTGTTCGTACAGCGAAAAATATTTTGAAGAAATGCGACAACCTGAGAATTGGTCTCTTATCCTACAACTCGACTCCGCTTCATAATGGTTACGCTCCATCAGAACTACTCATGGGAAGACGCCTGAGAACCATGGTCCCTATATCTCAAGTGAATCTTCGACCTCAACTACCGGATATCAACAAGATACGATCGTTCGAGGAACAGGATAAGACCAAAAGGAAGAATTACTTCGACAAAAGACACGGTGTGAAGGAATCCCCCGAATTAAATGTTGGCGATCAGGTGTACATCCGTGACATGAAGCTTCGAGGAGTAGTCAAACAGAAGCATGAAAACCCAAGGTCTTATTTGATTAATACGAGCGAGGGAGGAGTGGTGCGGAGGAACAAGTTCCATCTTGTGAAAATTCCATAAACCGAACCAACAGCTCTTCGACATATCCATCGACACGACCACAGGGTTCAAGGAAGTCCAGCTTAACTTGTGAAGGGAGGATGTCGTGGGATTCACTATCTTAGTAAGCTCCTCCATTCTTTATAATGGGGTCGCTAGGAAACGAGATGTTTTTACAAAGTGTCGTTTGAATAAAGTTCATTCCGTGATTTGTTCTTGCAATTGAATCTCTTTCTTACCATAGTTTAGCTAACACAACATGGTTACCAAAGGTTGTATTACCAAAGAAGAAGACCTATCTAGTTGCATCAGGTCACATCCTATTTGGGACCACGGGAGCTCAGGTAGTGGGGTTGGAAGAAGAGGCTCCTTTTTGGAGGTACGATTGATAGTACAAACGTAGCATTCTGCCACTTTCCTCTCAATATCTTTTGAGATTCCAGGCCACCAAATAGTCACCTGAGCTAGACGACGACATTTGTTCACTCCAAAATGACCTGAGTGAAGTTTTTCAAGCATGAGAGGCTGGAGTTTTCGAGGAATAGTTATCCTGGTGCCCATCATTAGTAACCCATTAATGTATATCAATGATGATCGGTATTTGAAATAGGGAGACACTTTGGGATTTTCCCCTGGAGATTTCTGCCAATTATTGGCTATGAATCGGATTACAGACTGTAATGCAAGGTCTTCAGCAGTTTGGTTGACGATTCCTTTGTGTAATATATCAGATATAGCAAGGTTATTATGAATAAATCGAACAGAGCTTTCAACAATATTGAGGTTTGCCACATCATCAATTTCGTAATTCAAATTTTCGACTCGAGAAAGCGTGTCTGGAATGAAGAACGATTTCCCGGAAACATGTGAGATGTTATAGTGAAAGCCTAGGAGTCTCAAGCGGAAGCGTTGAATACGTGGCGTTAGGTCATGGATCGGTTTTGTACCCAATAGAGAGACCAAAGGCTTGTGGTCCGTGAGGATAGTAAACTGCAAACCTTTGAGGTACATCGACAAACGTTCACAGGCCCACGAAACAGCTAAAGCCTCTTTTTCAATTTGCGCATAGGATACTTCGGCTGGTATGAGAGCCCTAGAAATGAAATGGACAGGTTTGAAAGTATTCGATCCTGCCGACTTTTGTTCGAGAACCGCACCAAGAGCGAATGAGGATGAGTCAGCCGATAGTCTTGTTTCTCCGTTTGGGTCGTAAGGGATGAGTACAGGAGGGGAAACTAAGGCATTTTTTATTTTCTGGAAAGCATCTTGCTGTGGAGTACCCCATACAAATTCAACTTTTGATTTTAGGAGCTCGTTCAAAGGATGAGACAGTTCCGCTGCATTAGGGATGAATTTGGATAAATAGTTAAACATGCCCATGAATCTTTTCAGTTCAGTAACATTTTTAGGACGAGGGAGATCAAGAATTGCTTTCAGTTTATTTCTGTCTGGTAAAATCCCTTTCTCGGAAACTTCATGTCCAAGAAATAGCACGGAGGTTTTTAAAATTTCGCATTTGTCACGATTTAAGGTAACATTATGTTCTCTAAGTCTACGTAGGACATTGTGCAGGCGACGATCATGTTCTTCTTGAGAGTTGCCAAATACAAGTATGTCGTCCATCAGATTGGCGCATCCTTCAATCCCTGTTAGTATTTGTCTCAATCTGCGTTGAAAATGTTCAGGCGCACTAGATATTCCAAAAGGGAGACGTTTAAAACGGTATCTAGAGAATGGCGTAATAAAGCAAGTGTAATTCTTTGTTCCTCTATTGAATTCGAATTAAATGTATGAGGTGTTGTATTCTTAAATGTATCAGGGTGTTGTATTCTTTTCTTGTCTTCAAGTTAACACGCAGTGAGCTTGAGTTATTAGAATTTATTTTCCCTAATCAACGCGTGGTTCACTTCCACATTGAATAATAAAAGGAGACTCATTGGAATAAACACTTGGACTGGAGTGGGACTGCTTCTGGTTATTGCGGAGAAGTTTGCCACCACCTCCTATGTCGGGATGAATATCACAGTCGTTCGAATGAACTGCTGCCGGGTGTCGATAATCATGGTTTTAGCATGGTATTTAGGGTTCTTCGTAATTTACCCAGAGGAAGCAATGATACAGCATACTTGATGAGTTATGATAAACCTGTACCATAAAATGGCTATTGAAATCCCACAGCATTATATTCGTTGTCTGGCCTTCGTGTCCACCAAACAACATGAAATATTTTTGTTTAGAGTTAGGACGTCGGACTGGTTATCCAGTGTCCACTCTACAGGTATGGGGTATTCCCTTTCCATCTTCTCTGAATCCCTCCAGTCGACTCGTCTTTCCATTTGTATTCTTTTTTCGTTTAGGCCTTGCTTTGTGTTCGTGAACGACGGTGAAAAGGAGAGTGTTTGCTCGTGTCAGTGTTTTATTTTTGTAAATCCGGTCAATCCGGTCCAAGCCATGCGAATGCCTTTCTGGTTTTATAACCAGTCCGAAGAGCTTCGACCAACAGGCTTTTCATAAAGATTTTCATCATTTTTGTTACAATGATTTTTTCCTACAGATAACACCAATCAATGCCTATTCATAAATCATAAATACAGAAAGTTCAGTTATTAGGTAGGTAAGTAGGTGCTTGGGAGGAAAATAATTGAATTTTCCTCCAAAATCAAAATATCGACTCACATAAATATAGTGTTAGATCTTTCGAACTTGGATTCCGTCGTTCCTTGTCTGTCTGTTCTACTGTCTGTCAGTGTGTCCGCAAATCCTTGAAAAGCACTAACTACCTACTATACGAAAAATAAAGGTACTTAATCAGCTGAAATTCAGAGGGTAGGCGCGAGTTAGGCCCCTGGTGGTACCTGACCAATCTCATCATGGACTTTCGTCTACGCATGCGTAAACATGAAATCCCTGCATTGCTCTTGTTGAAAGAGTATTGTAAATCAGCTGGTATTCGGAGGTTAAATAAAGTTAGAGCCTTGGCCACGTGATTTCATCAAAATTTGACTGCAACTTTCGTCTCCTCGTGAAGAAACGTGCAATCCTTGTCGCGGTCCCTTATTATGAGTTTGTGATGAACAGTAATTTCGATCGAGTATAATGGTCACATGGAAGCTATGTTCCACACCCCGTTTGTTTCTTTTCCCCCTACATAATTATTATGTACGGAGTGTTATGAAATTATTTTTTGATCAGAATTAACTGAATTACGATGCCATTCATTTCCAGTAGTTGGAGTTGGAGCTTGTTGGTACAACTTACAAACTATCACATGCGGGCTTATACACCTGCAATGGTTGGTAGGTACCAAATTACCAACCGTACTTACTCGCAGCCAGTCAAGGTGACGGGTCAGATTCACGAGAAATGAATTCGTTTGGTTCTTCAGCTAATGGAGGTGAAAGGTGACTTTGCAACTGCGTTATTTGAGATTTGCGGGTCAATCTTGAAGTGGCTGCAGAAAAAGTTTCCGCATTCTCCCAGCTACAGGCGACGGGAGATGTAACAGAGAGAGCTCGTTAGGATCGTCGGACCATCCGTCGGTGACGCAAGAGACGGTCGCCACCAGACGCAAGAAACGCCGTTCTGCCTGCAAGAAAAGATGACGGGGTAGGAGGCGGTCGCTAAGATTATCAACGGACCAGACGCCTGAGATGTCTGGCCGGTCTCGGGAGTTTCCTATTGCGGAAACGAAAATCGCGGTCAAAGGTCTGGGCATTGGCTTCCCGCAGGGCGTTTCGTCATTTCACCTGCAGCCCGCGCTTTGAGTCGACGGACCTCGTACCCATCTGACATACAACCTCTGTAATTCGTTATGTATTCGACCACACCATTGTATTACACCATTTAAGATATTAGATTGTGGCGATTGTAGAAGGGGCCTATAACCCCGTTCTCTCGTGCGTCTAGCTCTTGGTGTGCCTCTGTAGATTTCTCTCAGAATAGTATGTAATCTATGTATGCTAATCAACAGGGACGCCAAGAACTAAACTGAGGCCTGGTGCAAACCATGCTCTGGGGGTCATGGATCTCGGTATACTCACCTCTTCTCCCTTCCTACCAGTACCAGTACACATGTCACCATAATATCATCTCACTTTTTTTGCCGTTGGATGGCTCTGGATGTGGGAAAGATTCAAAGGGTGACTTCCATTGCCAGGTTATTGATAGTATTAAACTGATTGTTACACATATTATAGCAGTCCAGCAGAGAGACCCCATCCAGCTGCCGTCAGCACAAAGCCACTCCATCGGCTAACTTATGTTTACAGAACGGCAGTTCATGTGCATATATTTATATACCTTCCCTACTAATTTTAGGAAACATACTATAAAACTTTCGTGGGTTTCTACTTGGAAAAATCTCAACTTTTCCCCCACTTCAATTTTACGCCCTTATTATGAAAACGAAGTTTGAGATCGTTGCACATGCAAGCTCTGAATTTACATCCTAGTGACGTTTTAAAGAACGTATAATAATCATGAAACGTGCAAAACCCAGTATTAGAATTGCATTGAAACTGTCACTAACTACATTATTCAGTTTCTAATTGGCTAAAAATATTGAGATCATTGGGGTTATGTAAAAAATAGCTTGCTCAAATTTCGGATATCTGAAACCTGAGTCTGCCTTACACTGAACAAGGTTTGACACACGTGTAGTCGAGTTTTGTTTTATAACTCCTGGAAGGTCAGATTTATACGCCCAGGAACCACATTTCAAGGCTACTGGAGGTAAAAGGCAAAAGCATGTATCGGAGACGGACTTCTAACTCGAATTCCTCACATCCAGAGGTCCCTCAGAATTGTTATTTAAATAATCGTTTCGGACCTTATAATGCATAAATGACTATAATAAGTATCGACATATTATTTGAAAGCTTACAAATTCCTCATACGAGTACCTGCCTACTCACCTATCAGAGCCATGTTACACATATCCTGTTCGGGGAAAATTCGGTCGGTCCTGAACAATCGAAACTCTTCTTGACACTAAAACGCTGCAGATTATTACCCAAAGGTTTATTAATTATCTGTATACATGCCACTTCTGCGTAGATAACTGTTTTCTGCGGTCAATACCTACCCTCGTGCCCCCCCCCCCCCCCACATGGGAAAGCCCTAAATCTAGTCCTGGAGCCAGCCGTGGAATTACGGTTTCATAAACATGCGCAGGATTCAATAATTCAGTCATTAATAATTTGTTGTTATTTATGAAACATGTTACAAAAGTACTTATCAACAAAATCCAAAAGAGCCATCATTCTTCAAACTAAATAATATCACAGAATAACCAACTCGACTTCATGCAGCCATCCGTGATTATAATCCGGCGTTCCCTAGCAATGATATCTGGGCCGGATTTGTACCGTTTCATACACGATCATTTTGACGAGGCTTTTCGGTGCAAACAAACGGCCGGTCGTACAATGCTCCGGATGGTCTCAAAAATTCTTTAGTTTGAGATCGATTTAAAAACGTAAAAAACCCATCCTTTCTAGTGAAAGTTCTCGAGCTGCGACGTTCTGAAAATTTCACAACGTTATTTTTCCCCTTAGAGATAACCGACAGTAACGCCGAGCTTCACGGAACATCTAGACACCAAATGGGACCTACAAAAAATGTCATTAATTTTGGTTCATGGTAACTAAGAAAAGTGCGAAATACGGCAGACGGACAGAAATTTTGGTTTATTATTTTCGATAATGAACCTTCGGAATCGAGCATGAAAAAAAATTTTAACCCCTCTCCAAATTTGATGGTTTACGTTTCAAGTTATGTAGAATCCGAAAATGGAATGAAATAATTTCTGTCTGTAGGTCTGTAGAATGAAATTTGGTTTGTTGGTTCCGTTTGGGGTCTAGTTGAACCTCGAAGCTCGGCGTTACTGTCAGTCATCTCTAAGGGGTGAAAAATAGGGGTTGAAATATTCAGAACGCCGTAGCTCGAACTTATTATTGTGTGAATAATACACCTATGTAACCGCTCTGGAAATAATTTTTATAACACCCCTCAAAAATTTTTTCTTTTACGTTTCAAGGTGCGTAGATTCCAAAAACGCAATTTCCGTCCGCCGTACGCCGTCCACCGTACGCCGTCCGCCGTCCACCGTCCGCTGTATCACGCATAACTACTTCATTTGCAGTCTAAAAAAATTCGTTCTTTGACACACATGCTCCATTTGGGCCCTAGCTGTGACCCGAAACTTTGCAGCCCGATCGGAATATACCCAGGAATGTTACGGGTGAAAACGCTGCAAAGTCCCTGTCACATGGGTTATTGTTCTATTGGACACACCTACAGAAATGTTCGCTGTTCATTTATTGTTTCTTTCGTGTAAAATAATTTAAATACATATTTCTGATTGTTTCCACCAATTTTGGACCCAAAACAGTAATTAGCTACGCCTTTTTTTCTTTTTTTTTCTTAAATTTTATCTTTGATTACTGGCACTGCCATTCAATTGTCTTGATTCACCTGTTGACACTTTTTCTAGTGTTATTATACAAATTGATGGCGATTTCAGACAATTTCCCAGGTTTTTGACTCAATAAAAAATCGATTTTGAGAGCAGAACCATTGGTAGAACCTCAATTTTCCACTCTTTGGTCAAAATTGACTTCATATTCGGTCTTCTTGTCCCAAAAAACATGAAAAACGATATCTCAAACGCTCATGTTACTAACATGTTACTAAAATGCAATAAGTACCTATTTTTATACCCATTTTCACTCATAACACCCCTGGGTATATTCCGATCGGGCTGCAAAGTTTCGGGACACAACTAGGGCCCAAATGGAACATGTGTGCCAAAGAACGAATTTTTTTAGACCGAAAATGAAGCCGGTACACGTGATACGGGGGACGGCGTACGGCGGACGGACATAGCATTTTGGTTTATTATTCTGTGAATAATACACTTATGTATTCGCTCGGCAAAAAATTTGTATAGCACACCCTCATAATTTTTTCTTTTCCGTTTCAAGGTGCGTAGATTCCAAAAATGCAATGTCCGTCCGCCGTATCACGTGTAGCGGCTTCATTTTCGGTCGAAAAAATTCGTTATTTTGCAAACATGCTCCATTTTGGCCCTAGTTGTGTCCCGAACCTTTGCGGCCCGATCGGAATATACCCAGGGATGTCATGAGTGAAAGTGTGTATACAAATAGGTACTTTTTGTGTTTTAGTAACATGAGCTTTTGAGGTATCGTTTAGCATGTTTTTTAGGACGAGAATACCGAAAGTGAAGTCGATTTTGACCAACGAGTGGAAAACTGAGGTTCTAACGAAGTTTCAGTTTTAAATTTACGTTAAATTTTGGTATAAAATCGTCTTTCTTCCGCACACAGTTTGGGTCCACATTTGGGAACACATTTAGGTCCTAGGGTTGTGCTCCGAAACACGGCCGCCCGGTTGGAATACACCCAGGGGTGTTATGGGAGAAAAATTGGTGTAAAAATTGGGGTTTTCGAGGGATGTTTGAGGTTTTAGTGAACATGAGCTTGTGAGGTATCGTTTTCCATGTTTTTTTAGGGCAAGAATACCGAATTTCAGGTTGATTTTGACTGAGGAGTAAAGAATTGAGGTTGTAACGAAGGTTAAGTTCCGAAATTCATTTTTTAGCAGTAAAAAACATAGCAAATTGTCTGAACTCACCATACTTTTGTATAATAATAATAATAAGAAGAAGTAGTATCACCAGGTGAATAAAGACAATTAAATGATCAATGATAAAAAATAATCTGTAAAAAAAAAGCCGAGTCTAATTCGTGTTTTCGAGGGCCAAAATTGGTGGAAACCATGAAAAACTGCCATTCCAATAATTGCACATGATAGAAACAATAAATGAACGCAGCAACATTTCTGTAGGTATGTCCGGTAGAATAATAAACCATGTGACAAGGAGTTTGCAGGGTTTTGGAATCTGCTCACCTTGAAACGTAAAAGAACTCATTTTGAAGGGGTGTTACAAACATTTTTTGCTGAGCGATTACATAGGTGCATTAGTCACAGGATAACGAACCAAAATGGGTATGAAAATAGGTATTTTTTGTGTTTTTTGAGTTTGAGTAACATGAGCTTTTGAGGTATCGTTTAGCATTTTTTTTTTAGGACGAGAAGACCGAATATGAAGTCGATTTTGACTGAAGAGTGGTCCGAATATGAAGTCGTTTTTGACCAAAGAGTGGAAAATTGAGGTTTAACGAAGTTTCAGCCGTAAACTTACGTTAAATTTTGGTCTAAAATCGTCGTTATTCCGCTTGCAGTTTGGGTCCCCATTTGGTAACACATTTGCGTCCTAGATGTAGTCCAAAGCTCGGCAGCCCGATCGGGATACACCCAGGTGTGTTATGGGAGAAAAATGGGTGTAAAAATGGGGGTTTTCGAGGGTTTTTTTCGGTTTTAGTGAACACGAGCTTGTGATGCATCGTTTTTCATGTCTTTTAGGGCAAGGAGACAGAATATGAAGTTGATTTCGACCAAAGAGTGAAGAATTGAGGTTGTAACGAAGGTTCAGAACCCTAAATTCGTTTTTTACAAGTCAAAGTCCTGGGAAATTGTCTGAAATCACCATAAACTTGTATAATAACTGTCGTGATATCATCCCAGAACATCACTTTGTATTTCACATTAAGATTGCACAAATTAAACCAGACGAATGAATAGGCCTATGTGACTGGCTGCAGGCAAAACCCTACTCCTTTCCACCACCCCTCAACGGTGGGAAATGACCGTCAAGGGACTCGGGAGGGTGGAAAGGGCCATATAAAAACCCACCATTCTCACCAGTTTCTTCATTCTAAGCTCAAACCTAAAGTCGATGACTTCTCTCTCTCTCCTCACGCCTCGTCACCTCTTACCAAAAAGATCCCAGAATGGTGGAACCGGTCCTGTGATGGCAACCACTGGGCAAAACGCTCTAGCGTCTTTAGTGGTGGAAACCTCCCTGGGTTTGCTATAGGTGTTAACCTTTTAGACGCTAGATCCAGCACCTTCTCATCCATCACTCGCACTCTCTCTCATCCAAACCTCACCACTGCCTCATTCATCTCAAACCACCACAATAACACTAGAAGTAGATTCAACAGGTGAATCAAGACCGAGACAGTTAAAACAGTTAAAATGGGTGGAAACCATGAAAAATAGCTATTTCTATTATTGCACATGAAAGAAACAGTAATAACAATGAACAACCAAGATTTCTGTAGGTATGTCCAATCTAATAATAAACCCATGTGACAAGGGCTTTGCAGCGTTTTGGTTTATTATTCTGCGAATAATACACCTATGTAATCGCTCAGCAAAAAATTTGTATAACACCCCCTCAAAATTTTTTCTTTTAAGTTTCAAGGTGCGTAGATTCCAAAAATTCAATGTCCGTCCGCCGTATCACGCATAAGTGGGGGCCAGAACTGGTGGAAACCATCAAATATAGCCATTTCAATAATTGCACATGAATGAAGCAATAAACGAACAGCCAAAATTTCTGTACGTATGTCCAGTAGAATAATAAACCCATGTGACAAGGCCTTTGCAGCGTTGTTTATTCCATTTTTGAATTCTGCATACCTACCTTGAAACGGAAACCGTACATTTTGAGAGGGGTGAGGGAGAGTAATTTTCTTTTATGCTCGATTCCAAAGGTTTGTTATTGAAAATAATAACCAAAATGGGCTAAATACGTAAACCGTTTTTGGAACATGGAGATGTGGGGGAATTGAAGGGTTTGTGTATTGCTCAGTTCCAACCATCTTCCAATACCCTAATCGCTGCTGCAGTCCCTACATCATTCAAATTTTTATTGATTTTTCGCTAAAATTCAGTAAGCATTCTAACTGTCGGTAATTAAAGTTACATGAATATGCATTTTTCCACCGCCCTCATCTCCTGTAACGCGCCATTATATTTTTTCACCCCCTTAGGGGGGGGGGGGGGGGAGGTCTCGTCTCTGTTGCTTCTGTTTGCGTTATAGTAACGCCGAGCTTCTCAGACCAGCTAGACCCCAAATGGGAATTGAAAACCAAATTTCATTAATTTTAGTTCATGGTAATTAAGGGATGCACCAAGTACACGGCGGGCGGACAGAAATTATGGTTTTATTCGGATTCTACGTACCTTGAAACGCAAACCGTCAAATTTTTAGGGGTATTAAAAATGTGGTTTTCATGCTAGATTCCAAAGGGCCATTACTGAAACAATTTCTTGCCGTAAGCCGTACTTCCTTAGTTACCATGAACCACGCCTTGTCCTTCTAGCCCTTCGTTCACAGAAAGCCCTGAAGTTTGAATCGAAAAGCTTCGTCCACATGACTGTGAATCATACACTCAACTCCAGCCCAGATCATAAATTATCATAGATTATAATCACCATTATCTCGAATTCGTATACGTTTTTAAATTGACCGCGAACTTGGATTTTTTTTTTTTTTTTTTTTTAGTGGAGCATTGTACGTCCGTGCATTGTATAGTCGTTCGTTCACAGTAAGGCCCTGAATTTGCACCGAAAAGCTTCGTCAACGTGATCGCGAACGAAACCGTATACATACAGTCCAGAAACCATTGCTAGGGAACTGCTGGTTATAATCAGGCATGGCCTCATGAGATCGGTTTCGTTGTTCGGTGATAATATTCCATTTGAAGAAGGATGGATGTCGTGATTGGGTGTGTTATGCTCACGACATGGTGGTTGAGATTTGGATGAAAGATGGAGTGAGAGGTTGGATGAGGATGGATGAGGAAGGTTGTGCTCCGTAGGAGTCTTTTGCACTAACGCCTCGCGGTTTTCACCACGGCAGGTGTTAGTCTGGAGGGAAGGTTAGCTCCCCGCGGTTTTCACCACAGCAGGCACTAGAGGAAAGGAAGGTGTTCCTCGGATCTCACCGCAGCAGGTGCCAGAGGAGAAGGAGGTATCCAGGGGTTTTCACCACAGCAGACAGGAGAGAGGAGGGCACCCCGCGGTTTTCACCTCAGCGAGTGCATGGAAAGGTAAGAGAGAGGGAGAGAGAGATAGGGTCGAGAGAGAAGTCGTAAGTTGAGGGTCAGACGGTCGAGTGAGGGCTGGGCCATAAGGGCTGTTTATATAGGGACTTTTCCACCCGCCCTCCTTCAACAATCACTCGTTATGACCGTTCAGGAGTGATGGGGGTTGATGGAAGAGACCGTTCGGCTACTTTCCCCTTGGCGCTGCCCAGCTCAACGTTCCCTTAGTTTATTTGGTTAAATCTGATAACAATATTATAGGACTGGTTACTGTGAGGGGAATCACGACGATGGTTATTTTGGATTTGTGGATAGGGACATTCTTTTTAACATGGAGCATGTTTTTACGGGAGTAAACCGGGCTGGAAAGCGTCCGCGTCCTGTCCTGTAAACTCGGCTCCCCTCCCTGTCGCCCGCACAGTTCTCCCGCCGAGGAGAGCATGACCAGACCCCACTCCGCCGAAAACTGCCAAGGGGCCGCCGAGGCTTGGAAATCCCACGAAGTTTTTTTGCTTCCTCACTACCGAAGGTAGGGAAGCCTTGGATTCGTAATTAAGTAAAAAAAAAAATTATGTCCTCCAAAATGAAAATTTCCACTACCATTTTCCGTTTCAGACATCAAGGCACATATTTGGTTCCATGTCAGTCTGTCTGTGGTAATTCCTTCCAACACCCATAACTACCCGAAATAATGGTCGAAGTGGCCTACAATTTCGAGGGCAGGTGCGGGTTGAGTCACAGATAGACCCATACCAAAATCACTGAACGTAACTTTCGTCTGCGCATGCGCAAACGCGAAATACTTGGAACACCCATAACTACCCTAAATATCGTTGAAATGAGTTCAAACTTGTAGGGTCGGTCAAGAATAATACTTTGATAGTTCCAAATTAATTTCATTGGAATCGTAACGTAACTTTGATCTACGCATGCGCGAACATGAAATGTTGACCATTTCCTTGTAACGCTTCTAACTACGCGCTAATAGTCGTAGAGAGCTGAAATTCTAAGGGTATACGCGGGTTGGATCGCAGACGGTCCCGTTTCAAAATCATGAAAATCGTTTAGTCTGCGCATGCGCAAACGCGAAATACTTGGAGTGCCCATAACTACCTTAATTATCGTTGAAATGAGTTCACATTTGGAGGGTCGTTCAGTATAATACATCGATGGTTCCGTATGAACTTCATTGGAGTCGTACTGTAATTACCCTCTGCACATGCGCAAACATGAAATGTTGATCCTTTCCTTATAACGCTTCTAACTACGCGAAAAATAGTCGTAGAGAGGTGAAATTTTGAGGGTACACGCGGGTTGGATCGCAGATGGTCCCGTATCATAACGAACCTACCCAACTAGTCTATACGTTCATGTGATTCAAGTGAGGAAGCTGTAGTGCCTACTCGACTTGGCAGACGTATTTCTACATATCTCCATATACTCTGTTATCATGTACAGCCTATTCGAAAAACAAGTCCCATGTTTCCTTGCTTTGATCCTTGATCTAAACTGTTATAATCCGGGGGTCTGGGGGTGTCCCCCAGATTTCATTCGACAATAAATGCACCGTCATGAAGACATACCACGATCATGTCGACGAAGCTTTTCGGTGAAAACGATACTTTTATGTATTGTAATTGCCGAACGATAGAGAGCTCATATTCCTATTTTGGTGACATATTTGTAGTGTTTCTTTGTGTGTGCGTGCGTGGGTGGTTAGGTTGCGCAAAAACGTCCCTAGTAAGTCAGGGTCTTACGCTAATAGGAATTCGGTGGTCTGTGTAGAAGGGGTAGCTATACAGGAAAATAATAAGCCATTGTGTAATAATTTTCAGCGTTTTTTTGTTTCTCTGCAAAACCGAATTGGATACGTTTTGGAATTCTTAGTTTGTCCTTATATTAATTGCTATGCAATTTTAACGCCGGGGGTCATGTGAAAAAAATGTCCTGTCACAATATCCTGTCACAAAAACGCGTCACGCAAAGAGGAATGTGATGAAGATGAGCACAAAGAGGAATGTGATAAAGATGAGCACAAAGAGGAATGTGATAAAGATGAGCACAAAGAGGAACGTGATAAAGATGAGCACAAAGAGGAATGTGATAAAGATGAGCACAAAGAGGAATGTGATAAAGAATTACCAACGTTATCTTTGTTACCTATGAATAACTAGTTACCTACATTTCATGGTAACGGGCGCCGCTTGGCATTTTTTAATGTGTTTTAATCGTTTTATTTTTTTGTGTGTTGGTGGTGAGGGGGGGGGGGGGTAAATTGCATAGCAAATTCTCCTTTGTTATACGAAGTATAAGAACACATCCTTCGGGGGTGAGGAACGGCGAAGCCGTTCCGAGGGGGCGGAGCCCCCTTTGGGGGTCCAGGGGGCTTGCCCCCTGGCGAGGCCCGAAGGGCTGAGTATATATATATATATATATATATATATATTAATTGCTATGCAATTTTAACGCCGGGGGTCATGTGAAAAAAATGTCCTGTCACAATATCCTGTCACAAAAACGCGTCACGCAAAGAGGAATGTGATGAAGATGAGCACAAAGAGGAATATGATAAAGATGAGCACAAAGAGGAATGTGATAAAGATGAGCACAAAGAGGAACGTGATAAAGATGAGCACAAAGAGGAATGTGATAAAGATGAGCACAAAGAGGAATGTGATAAAGATGAGCACAAAGAGGAATGTGATAAAGAATTGGTGGTGTGGGGGGGGGGGGGTAAATTGCATAGCAAATTCTCCTTTGTTATACAAAGTATAAGAACACATCCTTCGGGGGTGAGGAACGGCGAAGCTTTCGGGGGTCCGGGGGGGTCCAGGGGGCTTGCCCCCTGGCGAGGCCTGAAGGGCCGAGTTATATATATATATATATATATATATATATATATATATATATATATATATATCGCCGTTCCTCACCCCCGAAGGATGTGTTCTTATACTTCGTATAACAAAGGAGAATTTGCTATGCAATTGGCCAATACGGGGCCAATTTCCATAGAAACACATTAAAAAATGCCAAGCGGCGCCCGTTACCATGAAATGTAGGTAACTAGTTATTCATAGGTAACAAAGATAACGTTGGTAATTCTTTATCACATTCCTCTTTGTGCTCATCTTTATCACATTCCTCTTTGTGCTCATCTTTATCACGTTCCTCTTTGTGCTCATCTTTATCACATTCCTCTTTGTGCTCATCTTTATCACATTCCTCTTTGTGCTCATCTTCATCACATTCCTCTTTGCGTGACGCGTTTTTGTGACAGGATATTGTGACAGGACATTTTTTTCACATGACCCCCGGCGTTAAAATTGCATAGCAATTAATATATATAACATAGAATGGCACCGTGTGCAGATCAACGTTAAAAAGTAACTCCTCATAATTTATTACTCAGACTTAGTCGGAACAAATCAACATTTTTTTCGGTATATTATGCAACTTTTTACTTCTCAAATAATGAGCTGGAGACGACTGATAACTTGAAGTGGCCCGTATTTCATAATTTTATGACGGAAGCTTTCCTTAGAAAAGGCCAGTTATTCACAGCAGTTCCATAGAATCCGAAAAGTTTTGCAAGTACAAAACAACTCTCAACGCTCGGCAGTGACGTTCATTGACGTCTGTCGTTTGGGAAGGTCGTTCGCCTGACGTCTGTTCAACACGTATGTTTCTCAATAGTCTCTTCGCATTCCATCAACTCAATTCAGCTGTCACATTATGGTACTGATCGAAAGGCTTGGAAATTTCAACTGTTCCAAATCTTGAAATACTAAATAGAACCGATATACTGATACCTTGAAATAAACCCGATATACTGGTACCTTGAAATAGACCCGATATACTGATAACTTGAAATAGTCGCGGTGACAAAGCCGGATTACTTTGTTACAACTATCGCTCATGAACAGGTTGCCATAAAAATGTCTCTCCGTCTATAAGAAGATTTGAATTGAATAATAATTCACCCCAAAGGAATTCCAACCACCATTTATGTGGCAATAAATGAGCCAGTTTTCGAAGTACTTAACGTGTCTATTTTACTATCGAGAATTTTCTGTAGTTTCTACACACTCCTTGGCCCCATAAATTTATTTTCCATTGTTTAAAATAGTGACCCTCATCCATCATTGTTAATTTTGCTACATTTATTCCAGTTCTTGGCATTTTGTAAATTAAAAACTGAATTCTTAGCATTTTTAGAGGTAACAATTTTGACTCGTTACCATGTTATACTAGTTTTGGTGACTCAACCCTAGCGATTTTTGACTGTCATGAACTTAGATTTGTCCCATTAATTTTGTAGAAAAATATTTTAGACTACTGTTTTTGTTTGTTTTCCCGAGCCATTATTCTGTAACAGTTTCAGTGATGAGTTTGTTTTACTGTTAGGTTTCACCATTTTAGCGTATTTCCTGGGCAGTGAAGAATCCACACTCCCACCCCTCCCCCTCCCACCATGGTCCCAATACGCGGAGGCAGCTAGTAGTGATCAGTGTACGATTATTATTTCCTTTATCGATGTTTGTATTGCTGACTTGTAACGTGAAGTTCAAAAACAAGAACCGTCCACATAAAGGCCACCATTTGTTTGTTTTATTATTTAGGCGCCACTGGTTGTGGTAACGCACATTTATTTAAACTCTCATTGATAGATCCCTTGGTCTGCAGCGCCACCGTGCCATATTAGACAACTCCACTTCCCAATCGGCTTCATTATGACAACTTAATCCTGTTTATGTAAAGTGGGTAGGTACATAAAGTTACGGGTTATGAATGCAGGATAGACAACACTGTCCGCGAGGAGAGCGAGCTCTTCGAATTAGTGATGCTGGTGTTAATGGGATGATAGGAGGTAGTGAAGTGCTCATTAGAAAGAACAATAGGATAATGGGTCACGCCGACGAATTGAAAACTACTATAAAATTAAAATCACTGCTACCGATGATGACTTGCATAGGAGAGTTCCCGCCTAGCAGATGTTGCAGTATTTACATATACCTACCTATAATACTATATACATAAAAAATATAGGTAATACTACACCTACCCATCTGATGATTCAGTAACATCCATTAAAATGTCCATGCCTAAAATGGTGATCTTTTCTCGTGGTACCCTGCAAGCCTACTACTGAATTAGTTTTGGTTATATATATGAACCAAGTTCTCAGTAGGTACCATCGTTTTACGGTCAAGGAGTGAGTGATGTTCGATCCAGCGTCACGCTGTCTGTTGCAAGCTTCATCCTAATTTGGATAGACAAAAATGTTCGTCCCGTCTGTCCCTACCGGACTCATGTTGGTGAGTCACTGTGGGTCTCCCGTTCGCGCCTTCTTCGTTCGCACACGTGGGACGGCACGTGGGAAGTGCCAAGTTTTCACTCATGGAATGCTCTCTTAAACAGTTTCAAAACACTCTCAAAAAACCTAAAATTTCAAGTCATAAATGCTGATCATTTCCACCAGTCAAACCTCACTAGATTTTATAAGTTAGCAAGTGGCCAAGATTTCATAATTGAATGTGTTGAGTCACGATTGGTAGGATGTAATTATTTATGCACTAATTGACTTTAGTTGAATAATTATACAAATAAGTAGGCACCTATAATAAAGCATACATGTAGATATACAAATAGTGAGTACCTGCTAATGTTGAGGCTCATTATACACACAAATTCAAAACAAAATCCTACGCACATATTATGGTGGAGCTATATCATCTCAAAAATTCGTTATTTCGAGTCAGTAGCAGCTTTCAACTTGGAAAAGCAGGCTCCTTATTCAGGGAAGGCCTTGCTAAGTACCTCGGTATCTTGGCCGTGTTGAGCACGTGAAACTAAGAAGATTAAAAATAACGCTGCAAAGTCCTTGTCACATGGGTTTATTATTCTACTGGACATACCTACAGAAATGCTGGCTGTTCATTTATTGTTGCTTTCATTTGAAATAATGGAAATTGCTATTTATGGTGGTTTCCACCAATTTTGGCCCCAAACACTTGCATTAGGTACCCTCCTTTTTTTCCAAATTATCTATGATCATTCATAGTGCCAACTAATCGTCCTAATCCATGTGTTAACACTTTTTCTAGTATCATTATACAAATTGATGGTGATTTCAGACGATTTCGCAGGTTTTTGACTCATAAAAAATCAATTTTGGGAGCTGAACATCTGGTACAACCTCAATTTTCCACTCCTTGGTCAAAATCGACTTCATATTCGGTCTTCTCGTCCCCAAAACCATGGAAAACGATACCTCAAAAGCTCATTTTACTAACATGTTAGGTACTAAAACACAAAAAGTACCTATTTTTATACACATTTTCACTCATAACACCCATGGGTATATTCCGATCGGGACACAACTAGTGCCCAAATGGAGCACGTGTGCGAACGAACGACTTTTTTAGACCGAAAATGAAGCCGGTACACGTGATACGGCGTACGGCGGACGGCGGACGGACATTGCATTTTTGGAATCTACGCACCTTGAAACGGAAAAGAAAAAATTTGTAGGGGGTGTTATAAAAATTTTTTGCTGAGCGAATACATAGGTGTATTATTCACAGAATAATAAACCGTGAGGAGGAAAGGTGGCCCCATTTGTAGAATGGGGCCAGATCTCTGTCAAAATTCAGTTAAACTGTCAATTATAGGTACAGTTATTTTCCATGTTAATGGCTGTGCGCGCGGGGAGGGATATTTTAATTATTTATTTATTAAAAATTAGGATTCCAGAAAATAACAATAGTTCCTTCCTTTCGTGCAGCACCGTATGAGCGAATTTTCAAAGAACCATCCTATAACAATTATGGTGATTTAAAAGCAATGTGTAGTAATATACCTACGCAATTTTTAAATTCGAGTTTATTTGGTTGAGGGGTGTACGTGTGGATCAAGAAACTACGGTAGTTCCTATGATTGTTTTATACGCATTTTCCTAGAATTTGTTCCAAACAAAGATTAAAGTATTGAATATGATGAAATACTTTCTTTACAAGCTATTCTCGAGGTCTCAGTCTCCCACGACGGGTAAGACAGTTTCAATCACCACAGACGTGATAGCTATTGAACTCATCGACGTAACTCAACAGCCAACCTGCCTCTCCGCTACCATTCTTGTTTCTATAACGGAAGTTCACGCTCGGTCACAGGAATGGATACTTGTTTTCAATACTATCATTCGACAGGTACCTACCTCTTCTGATTACGAAACTGGATTTACAAGGTCACTATCGCATCTCGTATTATCACGACTGAGAATGGTCGCGGGCATGCCCTGCGTTTTGAGACAACAACCTCCATGATTACTGAGCGATCGAAATAACAGAGGGGAAAGGTATGAATTCGATGCTGGTCTATTTTCGGAGTTTAGCTCAACGATGGAACTCATTTGATCTTTTTCGAACGATTAAGCTGTGTTGAAGGCTCCTTAAAACTGTGACCTCGAATCTTTTCAGTTATCTTGACAATATATCTAAGGATCCATACAACAAGAAATAATATAATATCAAAAAATTTCCACTCATCAGCATGGCCACATGAGAGAATTTTCTAAGTAACCATACCTATATACAGGGTGTAACATGAGTGATGCAAAACCTCTCTCCCACGTGTTCTACATCTGATTTCCGACCAAAAGTGTCCTATAACATTTTTTTTTTTACTTCGCTTAAAACCCCACTTTTTGCACTTTTAAGATTTTTTTCGAGTTTCCGACCTCGTCTCACTAAAGCAGCTATAATTTCCTTAATTTAAAGATTAAATTCAAATTTAAAGATACCGTTGGAAAGAGCGTTAAATTTCCTGTTTTTTTCTAGGAGGATTTGAGGAGTGAAAATGGAGTTTGAAGGGTGAATTTGGTCAAAATCTTAAAATCGTCTTTTTTTCAAACGCTTGGTGATCCTATTAATTCTTGTAGAAGAATGGTGAAGGTAAGCTAAAAATGCGCCAAAACGTCAGCTTTCCAAGGGACTAATCAAAACGTTTTTTGGAATTGATTTCAAGAGAGAAAATGAGGTTTGAATACGAAAAAACGTGTTGTTTCCGGCTAAATCGTGGGGTTTTCATGAAAAATGTACCTACCTATTGTGAAGTAGTGAGTCAACTATGGGGTACTTTTCAACCTCCTCACATCCCAGTAAGTATTTCGTCGTTATTTTCATTCTAGACCAAGGGTGTTGGCATTACAAAGAATTGAACTATGGAAGTTAAGCGAAGAGGATAGAAAGATCCGTGAGACCACTGTTCTTTGTGTACCTCTACGAATGATGAGATGAGTTCTTATCTTTTTGCTGCCACCTGTGGACCCTTCAGAAACGAACCGGTCTCTGTATTCGCCGCATAATGTGGAAATAAGGATTGAACAGAGTCCCGCTTAACTTCCATAGTTCCATTCTTTGTAATGCCAACACCCTTGCACTAAAATGAAAATAACGAACAAATACTTACTGGGAGATGATGTGTGGGTGTCACCATTCGATTTGAAAATTACCCCATAGTTGACTTACTACTTCACAAAAGGTACATTTTTCATGAAAAACCCACATTTAGCCGGAAACAACACGTTTTTTCGTATTCAAACCTCATTTTCTCTCTTGAAATCAATTCCAAAAACCTTTTTGATTAGTCCGTTGGAAAGCTGACTTTTTGGTACATTTTTTAGCTTACCTTCACCATTCTGCTACAAGAATTAATAGGATCACCAAGCGTTTGAAAAAACAGACGATTTTAAGATTTTGACAAAATTCACTTTTCAAACTCCATTTTCACTCCTCAAATCCTAAAAAAAATTTGTTAGGCATTAGAGAGACAGGAAATTAAACGCTCTTTCCAGCGGTATCTCTAAATTTGAATTTACTTTATAATTAAGGAAATTATAGCTGCTTTAGTGGAACGAGGTCGGAAACTCGAAAAAAATCTTAAAAGTGAAAAAAATGGGGTTTTAAGCGGAGTAAAAAAAAAATTTATAGGTCACTTTTGGTCGGAAATTAGATGTAGAACACGTAGGAGAGAGGTTTTGCATCACTCATGTTACACCCTGTATAACTGATAATCAAGATGAACAATTCTAAATGTTACCAAAATGTTAACTAATCTAATTACTACAGGATGATGTTGGTAATTATGAAATACAAAAATTTGGTCGAATATGAAGCTGTGTGGGCGAAAATCAAACGTAGCCTAGAGGAAGAGCCAAGGGTCGGTCCGAAAAAGAAAACAAGGCCATGTTTCGATACAGAGTCAAATTATCATTGAAATTAGTCTCTTCTAAGGTCATTTACAGTAGAATTGAGGATGACCAGAAAATACAATTTAGAACTAAGTTGGGGGAAAAAAACACGAGAAAAAAGTTCGTTCATGAACTAAGTGAGGAAAATACTGTCATCATAATTATCAAAAAAGCTGCAAATTATTACAAAACGTTTCATTATTTACATACCTGTATAGATGCCCTTTTGCGTAGATACCTAACTGTTTTCTGTGGTCAACATTTACCAAGGAAAGTCCTAAATCGGGTACTGGAGCCGGCAGGAGACACATAGATTCATATAATTATATGCGGCTGATTCAAGAATTCTATCATTATTTATTTGTTTTTGTTCATGAAGCATACATCAGGCTTATTCAAAATCCAAAATTACCATCTTTCATCAAATGAAATAATATCGCGGGACAACTAACTCGATTTCATACAGCCCTGCGTAATTATAATCAGGTGTTCCTTAGCAATGATACCTAGGCTGGATGTATAGGTACCGTTTCATTAACGATCATGTTGAGGAAGCTTTTCGGTGCAAACTTCAGGTCCTTACACTGAACGAACGACAGGACGTACAATGGACGTACTCCCGGTGGTCTCAAAACATTCCCACGTTCGAAATCTAACTAGGTAAGTACTTAAAAACGTTAAAAAAAATCGAGATAAAGGCGCTCTGGAAATGTCAACCCCCATTTTTCCATCCCTTAAAGATGACTGACAGTAACGCCGAGCTTCGCGGACCAACTAGACCCCAAATGAGACCTACACGCCAAGTTTAATTAATTTTGGTTTATGGTAACTAAGAAAAAAACAAATTACAGTGTACGGCGGAAGGAAAGAAGCTTTTGGTTTATTATATTATTATTTTCAATAATGAACCTTTGAAATCGAGCATGAGGGGGGGGGGGGGGGAAGGTTATCCGCCCTCAAAATTTGACGGTTTCTGTTTCACGTTATAATGTAGAATCCGAAAATTGAATTAAAAAAATTCTGTCCGTCCGCCGTACCTGGTGTGTAGGTGCCATTTGGGGTTTAGATGATCCGCGGAACTCGGCGTTACTGTCGGTCATCTCTAACGGATGAAAAAACGCTGCAAATCCCTGCACAACGGTTTATTATTTTGTATAGAATACCCTTCCGTTACAGATCACAGCTCTATGTATAGATAACCCGTCTTCATAATATGATATGTACTATTCTATACATATTATGTAGATCGCAGACCCTCCTTAGGTTAGTACCTAACCCCGTACTCGTTACTAGGTACCTACCTAAATCACGAGTTAAATGTTGCTAAAATAATTCTGCCGATGGCAAACAGTACCTAACAAAAAGAAACACACATAATGAAGTTCTGAAAAGAAATTGTTGATGAGGAGTGAAAAAAGTTGCGAAAGTACCTACCAACAAACTCCAGCCCCTTCTACGTAGATGGTATAATGAACCGTTGTGTAATAATTTACCGTTGAGTAATGATTTACCGTAGTAATAATTTACCCATCAATATTACTTCAACGTTTGTTCAAGTTTCACTACCTACCAACAAACTCCAAAAGAGCCATCATTTTTCAAATTAAATAATATCACAGAACAACCAACTCGACTTCATACTCCGCCTATATAATCAGATGATCCCTAGCAATGATTTCATCTCCGCCAAATTTCCTATTGTGGGCGCGTCTCTGGTTACGAGATTTGGTTTGAATTGTATACAATTTCATTCACACTGGAGTCGAAAATGCCTGTCGGTGCAAACTTCGGGGCCTTACTGTGAACGAACGGCTGGACGTACGACGCTCCGGATGGTCTTAAAAAACTCGCAACTTCAAGAACTATTTGAAACCGTAAAAATATTCACGTAAAAAAATGGTATAGGCGTTTTGAAAATTTCAACCCCTATTTTGAACCCCTTAGAGATGACTCACAGTAACGTCGAGCTTCGAGGACCAACTAGACAGCGAACGGAACCTATAACCCGAATTTCATCAATTTTCTTTCATGGTAACTAAGAAAAGTGGCCCGTACGGCGTACGGTGTACGGCGTACGGCGTACGGCGTACGGCGGACGGACAGAAATATTTTTATTGCAGTTTTGGATTCTACATACCTTGAAAAGTAAACCATCAAATTTTGAGGGGGGGTAAGAATTTTTTTTTTCATGCTCGATTCCAATGGTTCATTATTGAAAATAATAAACCGATAAGGGTTGAAATTTCCAGGACGACCTGCACAGCGAATAATGAACCTGAAAGAATTTGCAGGGAAACCTACTGGTGGGGAAAAGTGACTTTTGGCTCAAAACGTGCGATCAAGGGAGACCAATAAATTGATACGTCTGAATTTGTGTCAGGTAGGGGTCAAGAGCCAAGGGGATCAGTAGTCCGTAAATGGTTAATAAATTGCATGGTTTTGTTGTTTCTTACTCTTCCCTCATACCGACTTCCTGATCTCCTTGAAAGGAGGCATTAAAGATTGGGATGGCTCTAGTGTCAACAGGAGCGTCGACAATACGAGCGAAATAAGAAATCCTCTTGAGAGCCGTCAAATGAGAGGTACATCCTTAGGATTCCAGAAAGTAAGAAAAAATTACTAAAAATTGAGAAAATTAACAAAAACTAACTGCTAAGGTTATGAATAAAAAATCTAAACTATACATAAATATGTGCTAAACTTAAATTGGTCTCAATCGTGACAGATGTATATAGTATTGGAGGATTGCCCCCAGTATTATTTTCATCAGCCCGATAACAATCGATAAGGTCGAAAATATAGCCAGGGCAAAAAGGAGGGCTGGGCTCGGTAGAATTTCGATTCAGCTGGACATTCTTTGCAAACGAATCTCTTCTATAAGAATCTGCAACATTTTGTAGGCCACAGTTATTGATGCTTTCAGAAGCAGCAAAGCATAATTTTTATCTGGATCGAACGATATACCTATTTCCCCTCATCCCTTATCGCAAACGTTTTAGTAACCACATCTCAAAGAAATACAAAGGCCTGAGTATGTTCTCAAACTTGATTCAGTATGCAGCCATTTGGCCCGATAACAAACCGAAATCATCTTCGAAGGCCATTCAAGCGGTTCACATCAAGCGCTATGCGCTCGACCTCTTGCGGCCTTGCGGGTGAAGAGATGCGGTTACATCCCAGACGGTCTTGCGCAATCCGATCCGGAGTTTTCCTGTTAACCGTTACAAGTTACAACATTGTATCAGCGATCTCGTTAGTTGAACATTACACCAGTACATGGCTTTGTTGCGCAGTTTAGTTTCATGTTTAAACTTGATTCCTTGAGGCTCATCAATCATAGAACATAGAACTTTCTGACTCATAAACTTTATTTGGCATGCTCGTAAAATAAGTCAGCAATATTCTTATGACTTGTTGGGGTTCTTATGTTCTTTATATTTATTAGTAATTAATTCGCCTCTGTTCCATAATTAATATTTTGTGGGAACAATGAAGAATGACTATATTTTGAGATGGAGTTGATGTGTATCAATTTCAACCATCCTACCATTTAATTGTGTCAAGAATCTCGCTTGAGGGCTATGTTGAGTATTCAAGCTAAAATAGTGCTATAACTGGGCTTCGGGTTTAACGTTTGTGATTCACGCTCATGTTGATGACTTTTTTCGTTCAAACCCTGACAGTTCCTAAGACGAATTTCAAAGTTACTAGGAACTATAAAATATAGCAGCAGCCGATGCCTAATACTCAGGTCACCGAGAATTCATCCCTTAAAACCGTTTCATTCTGGAGCGCCATGTGAAGAAATCGTGAATATGTTTGGTCCAATATCAGTCGAAGTTAGTGTTATAAATATTCCTCCTCTTCTTATAATGTAGGATTATATGGTAGGGCTATTATGAGGATCAGATATTATATGATTTAATCCTATTATGGTATCCAGTATGAATCCTAAATTAATTAGGAGAATGTCATACTAGGAAATTTGACGATATACTTTCTTTCCTTGTTACAAACTCAGTAAACTCGCATTGTGTTCGAACGGCTGGTCGTAAAATCCTCAGGGCCGTCTCATAAAAATCCTGAAAATCTAAGTCTATTCAGATTTGTCAGTTCTTGAATCTTCTAAGTGCATAAGGTGGAAGAAAGCGTCAGAGTGTGAGTAAAGGAAAAATATGCTGAAAGTGTTAAGAGCGTGCGCGGCTGAAAGGGTTAAATACGTTTATATGTGTGTCTAATCGGATTGGAATATCTACTCGTTGGAATATCTACTACTAGTATGGGGCGCCAAGTTTTCATTCATAGTTGATAAACAGAGCGCCTTTAGCAATCGGAAAAGGTCATTCTGCGTGACAATAAAACTTGCTACTATGGTTCTGAGAAGTATCGCTATTGTGAAGGAATCTTTTAGAGATCAGGAGAAGGATAATAAAGGCAGGCGTAGAGAAAGTCGGTACCTACCTATAGATGAGGTTTGATGATAATGGTTCGGAGCGGAGCCGTGGGCGGTCGCACGATAATCCTTGCGTCCTTGCCGTATAAAGTACTGTCGCATCTCGATAAGTCGGATATCGATATCTCGAATTTGTCGATATCGACAAACGCCTCTGTAACTCGAACAAACTATATTTCGAACTACAGGCCCGCGAGCGGTGGGCTGTGAGCGGGTGGAGACTCGACATTTCGAACAAATGCCCCCATTTCTCAAAAACTCAATATGTCGAACAACTGGCCTGATGTTTACGTTAAATTTCTCTGAAGAGGAGTTTGTTCAATATTTTTGAGGACTTTTTTGACTGAAGGACACAGTTGGTTGAATGTGAATAGGGTTTTCAGTTTTCGTCGTACTCCCAACCTTGCAATGGCCCCGCGTGTCTTAAAAATAAAGTTCGATTTACATACATCTCCCATATTTTCCTGTTTCTAGTACAACCGATATCTCGAACTCCTAGTTCGGTAACTCGAACTACCGATACCTCGAATTAACGATAGCTCGGAACAGGTTTGCCTGGTCCCGAGGTTCGACTTACCGAGTTGCCACTTTGTAATGATATAACTTTCCTTGGCAGGAACGAGAGAAAGATACACTTTACCACACATTTACACACACATCTTATCTTGAGGTTTTTTTCCTGGGAGTGAAAAAACAGTAATTTTTTCATGAAACTCCGCTACAGAGTTCTACCCTCTTGCTACATATTTCAGTGAATGTTTGCTTTATCTAACAGTGTGAGGTATACCGTGAGGGTGGCGGGGGGGTTGGAGAAGTTTTGAAGTTTTGGTTTTTCGCTCACAGCTCGGCTACGGTTCTTTTTAAAAATGTTTATCCGCCTTCTGACTTCAAATCATATTATTGAAAATCACTTTCGAGAGTTATCGAAATATCATATCGATTTCACGCTTAAATGGATAGCCCCTCTACCGCATTTGTCAGGGTCGCTTCTCCGAGCTGTTCCAGTATTTTTAAGAGAAAGTTTTCCACTTATCAGATTTCCCGCATCTAATAAATCTGTATTCGCACCCCGGATGGTCAGAGAATGATGTAAGGTGTTCACTCAAGAGTAAGGTCGGAAGGAATTACGGGTATAGGTCGACGGTATCTATCTATCTTAAACGAGATACCCGGTCTCTTGATCACTACTATCATCCATAGATTACCATCAATTATTTCTTTTTCCTATTTACTATTCATCGTGTGATATGATAAGTCTTCAAAAGGCGTTACGTTTGTATCAAAAGGATACCAATTATTTGTTCTTCCTTTTTGGTTTATTATTTTCAATAATGAACCATTGGAATCGATCAGGGGGAAAAAAATTAATCCCCCCCCCCCCATAAAATTTGATGGTTCACGTTTCAAGGTATGTAGAATCCGAAAATCGAATAAATAAATTTCTGTCCGTGTACGCCATACTCCTTACGCCGTACGTCGTACACCGCACTTCGCACTTTTCTTAGTTAAATGAATAAAATTGGTTTTGTGGGTCCCATTTGGGGTCTAGTTGTTCCTCGAAGCTCGGCGGTACTATCAGCCATCTCTAAGGGGTGAAAAATAGGGGTTGAAATTTTCAGAACGCCGTAGCTCCAAAACTTTCAATAGAAGGGTATGATTTTTTTACGTTTTTAAATTGATCTTGAACTAAAGAATTTTTTGAGACCACCTGGAGCACTGTACGACCAGCCGTTCGTTTGCATCAAAAAGCTTCGTCAACGCCATCGGTATAAAACGGTATAAATCCGGCCCAGATATCATCACTACGGAGCACCTGATTATAATCAAGGATGGCTATATGAAGTCGAGGTGGTTGTTCTGCGATATTATTTAATTTGAAAAATGATGGGTCTATTGGATTTTGTTGGTAGGTACTTGTGAAACTTGAACAAACAATGAAGTATTATTGATGGGTAAATTATTACACAATGGCAAACTATTACACAACGGCAAATTATTACGCAATGGTTTATTATACTATCTACGCGGAAGGGGCATCTGTACAGGTGAATTATTACACAAAGGTTTATTATTTACCTTATGCTTCATGAATAACTACAAATAATTAATTAATGATTCAATCATTAATTAATTTACATGTATGAAACTTTAATTCCCGGGCCAGCTCCATTACTCCATTTAGGGCTATTCTGGGGGGAGCTGGAGGATATTGACCATACAGAAAACAGTGATGTACGCAGGAGGGGCATCGATACAGATGAATAATAAACCGTTGTGTAATAATTTGCAGCGTTTTCTGTGTTATTTTTATTATCAAGTGCTACCATTATGCTAAACTCTCTTTCAAATCTCTCTCAGTTCCCGCCCAAGGCGTATAAAATGTATACTTAAGTTTTACAGTTACATATCTAATTGTTCACATATTAGGCTTTGAAAGTTAGAAACCTAGGTAGGTATGCGATCTTCCTGGAAAATGAGACAGATTGTAAGTAAATCTTTCATTAGATGTTCGATCCCGCGTACTAACAAAAACGCCAGATATGTATTACCCATGCCTTTTCATCCAATAAAAAACTTTCAATAGAAGGGTATGGTTTTTTTAACGTTTTTAAATTGATATTGAACTAAAGAATTTGTTGAGACCACCCGGAGCATTGTACGACCAGCTGTTCGTTTGCACCGAAAACCTTCGTCCACACATGATCGTGAATCAAACGGTACCTACCTGATTATAATCACGGATGGCTGTATGATGTCGAGTTGGTTATTCTATGATATATAAATATTCTGTGATTTGAAAAATGATGGCTTTTTGGATTTTGGATTTGGTAGGTACTTTTGCAACTTGTACAAACGTTATGCTTCATGAATAACAACAAATATAGTTAATGACTGAATTATTGAATCCCGCGCATTTTTATGAAATGTAATTCCCGGGCAGGCTCCAGTTCCCGATTTAGGGCTTTCCAGGGGGAGCTCGAGGGAAGGTATTGAAGAAAACTGATCTACGCAGAAGAGGCATCTATAATGGTAAATTATTTCACAACGGTTTATTGCACGACGGGTTCTCACACAACTGTTTATTACAAAACGGTTTATTATTTACCTTTGCTTCATGAATAACAACAAATAATTAATTATTGAATGATTGAATCCTGCTCATTTTTATCAGACTGTAATTCCCAGGCCGGTTCCGGTACGCGATTTAGGGCGTTCCTGGGAGGAGCCCGAGGGCACCTAGGTATTGACCACAGAAAACAGTGGTCTACGCAGAAGGGTATAATAATTTGTAGCTTTTTTAATTCCTTTTTCAGTTTTTCCGTGCCTTGAAGATGCAACCGGCACTTGTGGGGGGGGGGGGGGAGATTTATTTTCTTTCATGCTTGATTTCAAAGGTTCGTTATTGAAAATAATAAACTAAAATTGATTAAGGAAGTAATCTATGCTTACCAGAAGCAGAAGCTGGGGCCAGTGGAGCCAGTAGTTGCCTTGGCGCCCGTTTGGTGCGGAGCGAGTTACCTATGCATAGTGGAGCTTTCACAAATAAATGAATTGAGTTACATTAAATCATCGTTACATAAATAAATGTAGTTCTTCGATTAAAAAATGCAATTATATAATTATTATTCAACAGATATTTGCTGAGCTGAACAAAACTAACCTAGATCGCAAAATAACTTTTAATAGTTCACAGTAATGTATAGCTTATCGGTTGTATTTGCGGTTCGACTGAGTCAACCGCAGCTACCACTATCGCTCTTCGCTCCCTGCGATTCGGAACTCTATCAGCATGACTCAGTGAGCGAATTTTCAGAGCGATATTTATACTAAAACTACCCTCCGAAGAACTACTTTTGTTGGATATTTTCCTCCGTTTTTAACGCCAAAATTTAAATTTCAACACAAGGTACCTACTTCCCAGATGTTTTTATATTCAGATAAATGTTTAATGTCTCATCGCCTCTCATCATTTTATTTACATTTCATAGATATCTAATTTTACCTATTTTGGTTTATTATTTTCAATTGGAATCGAGCAAGAAAAAAAAAAATTCTAACCCCCCTCAAAATTTGATGGTTTACGTTTCAAGATGTAGAATCCGAAAATGCAATAAAAATATTTCTGTCTGTCCGCCGTACGCCGTACTTAGCACTTTTCTTAGTTACCATGAGAAAAAAAAAAGGATGAAATTCGGGTTATAGGTTCCGTTCGGGGTCTAGTTGGTCCTCGAAGCTCGACGTTACTGTCAGTCATCTCTAAGGGGTTCAAAATAGGGGTTGAAATTTTCAGAACGCCGTATCTCGAAAACTTTCGATTGAAGGGGTTTTTTTTTACGTTATTAAATTTGTCTTGAGCTAAAACATTTTTTGAGGCCACCCGGAGCATTGTACGTCCAGCAGTTCGTGTGCACCAAAAAGCTTCGTCAATACGATCGTGAATCAAACGGTATAAATCCGGCCGGGATATATTATCATCACTACGGAGCACGGCAAATTATTACACAACGGCAAATTATTACACAACGGTAAATTATTACACAACGGCAAATTATTACACAACTGTTCATCTACCGGAAAGGGGGTGGATTTTGTTGATCGTTACTTTTGCAACTTGAACAACCGTTGAAGTATTATTGGTGGGCAAGTTATTACACAACGATTCACTATAGGTATTGACCACAGAAAACAGTGATCTACGCAGAAGGGGTATCTATTTCACTCCACATTAACAATTTTCCTTTAGAACTTCATTATTTGCGTTTCTTTTTGCCGTTTTAGTTACTGTTTGTCATCGGCTGCATTATTTTAGCAACATTTAACTCGAGATTTAGGTAGGTACCTAGTAACGAGTACGGGGTTAGGTACTAACCTACGGAGGGTCTGCGATCCACATAATTATTACACAACGGTAAATTATTACACAACGGCAAATTATTACACAACGGTTCATCTACCAAGAAGGGGGTAGATTTTGTTGATCGGTACTTTTGCAACCGTTGAAGTATTATTGATGGGCATGTTAGCACACAACGGTTCATTATAGGTATTGACCACAGAAAACAGTGATCTACGCAGAAGGGGTATCTATTTCACTCCACATCAACAATTTTCCTTTAGAACATCATTATTTGCGTTTCTTTTTGCCGTTTTAGTTAATGTTTGTCATCGGCTGTATTATTTTAGCAACATTTAACTCGTGATTTAGGTAGGTTCCTAGTAACGAGTACGGGGTTAGGTACTAACCTACGGAGGAACTGCGATCCACATAATATGTACAGTGTAGTACACATTATATTATATAGACGGGTTATCTATACAGAGAGCTGTGATCTATAACAGAAGGGTATACTGTATATAATAATAAACCGTTGTGCAGGGATTTGCAGCGTTTTTTTCGTTTATTTTACGGAAGTCCACTACTCAGCAATTTTTTTAAGAGTAAAAAACTATTTTCTAAAATGTTTTTATGCAAAAATTATTTTTTGATAAGTAGGTAGGTATAACTTAAATAACTTTTCTCTTTCCATAGTTACAGGCAACTGATTCGTTGAAAAGTTGTTTTTGATTAAGCGCGATATTTTTATTTGAGAATTTATTGTGATAACCCTTGTAACATTCACATATTGCGGAGATGCGCCCTCTGGGAAGAGATAGGTCCGAATTGTTATGCAATCATTGCGGTGCTGAACCCTCCCAGGGGGCCCAAGTCAAGGATTGGGATCAGTTGACGGAACGGGCAGAGAACCCCTTCAACTTTTCGTTGGATCACCGGGCTCACAAAGTTCCTATTTCCTCAACGAACCCAAAGTTCCTATTTCTCTCAAATCTTTCCAAGTGTATGTAATGCGGAAAGATTACCGAATTTTAGTTCCAAAATGCTTTGAAAACACTTTTAGTTAGGTACGTCGTTGGACCTAACTAAAGGAGTTTATAGTGAGAGTTGTGTGTCAAAAAACTTGATTTTGATTTATTATTTTCAATAATGAACCAGTGGAATCATGCATGAGAAAAAACAATCAGCCCCCCTCAAAATTCGATGGTTTTCGTTTCAGTGTACGTAGAATCCGAAAATGCAGTAAAAGAGGTAATAGAATAGACAATAATTTCTTAGAATGCTTCCAAACACTTGCCAGACCCGGTGAGGGTTGTTGTAATAGTTTCGTGAGTTTAACGTCCATGTGTCTAACCATGTGATGAACTTAATTACATTACCTTGGGAATCAAGGGGGTTCAGTATTATTATCATCGCATGACAAATTGTTATCCCTTTTAATTTTGAACCAATTCAAAGAATGTCAAAGGAAATACAATAAAGTATACCAAGAGGTAGGTGCATCAAATTTCCACTGCATTATCAGCCGTTCCAGAATTTTATAAAATTATTCTGCTTTGAAATTGCTCAATATTGTGTAACCATGTGATCGGCATAAATGGAGCACTATCATGGTTCACACTGTGCATTCAGGGAAATTATTAGTGATGGGATTCCAGAATCCACAGTATTTGTAACGACGACTAACCTCCATGGGCAGGAAAGAATTTCACCAGGAAATTCTTCGAAACGAGGAAATTCTTTGGATTTTCACTCGAACTGAGAGCGCAGAGTTCCACCATCTTTGATGCCTTTGATAAAATAATCAATAACTTTGAAGATTGATGTAGTTCTAGTAATTCAACATGACTGTCTGAATAATCGTAAATGATGATGGATTTTGGTATGTTAAGAGCATTTCATACTTTGCCTCACTGAAGCATTATTATTATTGTTATTGAAAAATGTTGAAGCATATTGCGCGGGGAGGTACAAATAATAAATTGAGGAACTCAACTCTTGATATACGTTACTGAAGATTTACCAAAATGATGAAAGAAACGTGTAGTTGCCCTCAATGTCACATGCTCGCTCGTTGTAAATTATCATTTATATGGATTTGGTAACCGTCAGATGTTTCAATTAACAGGTATAACATAACTTGTGTCGTTTTGATGGAAACCACAAACACACCCAAGAAAGGTCCAGTAGTGTCAGAAGACGATTATTACTGGTTAACTGAATTTTGAACGTCGCTGAAGCAAAATGTTTCATAACAGCATCCTACTTATGGGCATTCAACAATTTTCCTAAACCGGAAACATCCCGTAGCAGCGAAATAGTCTCAAATCTAAGGTCTGATATTGTCAGTAATATACATAATCATATGAAAACTGTTAAAATCTTGGGGTGAATTCAGAATGTGCTCAAACGGACTTGAGCACAGAAAATTTTCAGACCCATTGTAATAATCTATTTTCACCGACAATTTTTATAAGAAGTCAAGAATTGTGTACCTAGGAGCAGATAATGCTATTCATGCAATACATCGCGTCTGGCGACGAGCCACACCCCTGGATTGGTCATTCGCTGAGGAAACACGGGTTTTGGGCGGTCGACGGACCGCTAACCAGAACTGATGAGGATGCACGCGAACAATGGGATCTGGGTTAACCTCGCATCACCTCCCGTGCGTTGTGTTGTTACCTAGAAATCTCCTGTGCTAGGGAGCCAGATGAGCTATCATGCCGTAATGCGGAGACGAAGGGAAGAAAGGCGCTGTGATTCGCAACAGGGTGGTCGCCAGTAAACGGTGGTTTCGCAGAACAGGATGATGGATGATCCCGCATAGTTAGCTCATCGTGGAGGAGAAAAAATTTATTTTGTGTGATATGAATTTTCTACGTCCATAGCCTCATGATGCAGTGTGATAAGGTTCATATTGATCACGCTAATGCTGCCGTGATGAGGGTAAACATCCTCACTCCATTGTTGCTGTTTTCGAAGTAAGTACACTGTCTTGCACGTCTTTTTTTCCGAAGTTAGAACATAAAACTAGCATGGGATAGGCTTCAAAAATGACTTAGTCCGAAGAATAGTTTTTCCTTATGATTATGACCGCAGTACAGCCTCAAGCTGCGAACTTGAATAGCAGCTGAATGCTTCATCAGTTGAAGCTTGAATAACATGTATGAGGGAAACTAAGAAATTCCAAAACGTGTCCAAATCGTTTTTGTAGAGAAAAAAAGAAACGGAAAAAGCTGCGAATTATTACACAACGGCTTATTATTTTCCTGTATATAGATAGATACCCCTTCTGCGTAGATCACTGAATTCCTATTGGCGTAAGACCCTGAATTAGTTTTTTCGGTGGATAGCTACCTACCCACGTACGCGCTCATAGAGACACGAAAAAAATGCCACCAGAGTCGGAGTATCGTTCTCTATCGTTCGTAAATTACGGTTACATAAATATGCATTATTCCACCACCCCCATCTCCTGTAACACGCCACTTCGGCCCGATGAACCCGGTCTTTTTTGAAATTCTGATGGTCACTGAACTTAGTAGGATCCTCGACATATTGCCAATACAAATTGTCACCCAATTTTGATTATTCGTTCGGAACATGAACAACACACTTGTAACTACCTACAAAAACCAAATCTTTTTTCATGAAGAAATCCATCATTATAAATTCACACTCATGTTGACAAAGCTATTCATGTTGAACTTCAGGGCGTACAACGGCAGGGACGAACGGCTGGGCGTACAATCCTTCTATTGAAAGTCTTCGTGCATCTTGAAAGTTTCACACCCTGTTTTTCACCCCTCAGAGGTGACTGACAGTAACGCCGAGCTTCGCGGACCAACTAGACCCCAAATGGGACCTACAAACCAAATTTAATTATTTTGTCCATTTTGGTAACCAAGGAATGTGCCGCGTACGTCGACAGACAGAAATTTTTGGTTTATTATTTTCAATTTGGAATCGAGCATGAAAAAAAAAAAAAAAAATTCTGTCCGTCCGCCGTACACCGTACATCGCACTATCCTTAGTGTTACCATGAACCAAAATTAACGAAATTCGGTTTGTAGATCCTTTCCGGGGTCTAGTTGGACCGCGAAGATCGGCGTTAATGTCAGTCATGTCTAAGGGATGAAAAATAGAGGTTGAAGTTTTCAGATCGCCTAGCTCGAAAACTTTCAATAGAAGGGTATGGTTTTAACGTCTTTAAATTGATCTCAAACTAGAGATTTTTTTTTAGAACACCTGGAGCATTGCACGACCAGCCGTTCGTTTGTACCCAAAAGCTTCGTCAACACGATCGTGAATGAAACTGTATAAATCCAGCCCAAATATCATTGCTAGGGAACACCTGATTATAATTGCAGATAGCTGTATGATGTCGAGTTGGTTGTTCTGTGATATTATTTCATTTGAAGAGTGGTGGTTATTTTGGATTTGGTTGATAGGTACTTTTGTAACTTGAACAGCGTTATGCTTCATGAATAACAGAAAATAATTAATGATTGAATTGTACAATCCTGTGCATTTTTATGAAACTGTAATTCCCGGGCCCGCTCCAGTACTCGATTTAGGACTTTCCTGGGGGCAGTGATCTACGCAGATACATATACAGGTAAATAATAGACCATTGTGTAATAATTTGCAGCGTTCTTATTCAATTTTCTGAACCTACATACCTTGAAACGCAAACCGTCAAATTTTCACTATGGTTTAAACATTTATTTTTTTCATGCTCGATTCCAGAGGTTCATTATTGATTATAATAAACCAAAATTTGAGTTTTAAACCCCTTGTCCTATAAAAGTGGATGAAATAGGGATGAAATATTTATGAAACTTAGTTGTTGGATCCATTGCAGGTCTCTGGTTCAGCTGGTTCAAACGATTGTTACTGGAGACCAGGCAGTTGTCTAGTGCTGTGGAATAGGTCGTTTTCAGTACTTGAAACGCGAGAAGGACATGCTAAATGACAGTTGAGGTTGTACGGGGAGGTTATTTCGTACTAAATATCGACTGCTAGTCCAGCTGTATTCTCGATATTTGAGTAACTCAAATGGGGAAATGCGAGTGTTGGACCAGTTTATTCTTCCAATGAATGGGCGTTATACCTAACCCCCATCACCCATCACTGACTAATTACCTACTGAATACTGTGAATACAATTCGATCATGCACTGAGGATGGTTGCTGACTGATCTCTAATTGCCGATGGGCAAGCCACAGCTAATTTCCTCTTTTTCACGACTTTCGACCACAGTCTGAAAGAAATTTCTCTAAAATCTCTGGGATTTGGAGATTTTTCGTTAGCATCTATAACTCTTCCTTCGACGCAGATACTACGATACCAAGTATCCTAAATAATATTTAAAGTTGATCGGATCACTTTTGTGCTAGACTTGCGTAGCTGTATTATCAATCGCAAAGTGCATGGTCTCAGTGGGACGGCACTTGGAATTTGGTTTCCGTAACACACAAAGCACAGAGATGTTTAAAAACATAGTAAGCACCATCACCAGCGTTGCCAGCAACACCTCAGCTGTGTTAGAAGCAGTAACATATCACACAACCTTCTCTGTTTCACAACATTCACAGTAAACAGTGGCCAATAACTTTAGTCGAAGCCGCTGCTTCCGCTACACCATCGGCTACTTCATGATCGACGACAGGCTCATCGAGGAAATGACTCGTCGGAATCAACATTGTCCTCGTTCCATAAAACTTGGTCGGTTTTTCAAAGCTAGAGAACAGAATTTTGGTTTATTATTTTCAATAATGAACCATTGGAATCGAGCATGAAAAAAAAAATTCTTACCCCCCCTCAAAATTTGATGGTTTACGTTTCAAGGTATGTAGAATCCAAAACTACAATAAAAATATTTCTGTCTGTCCGCCGTACGCCGTACGCCGTACGCCGTACGGGCCACTTTTCTTAGTTACCATGAAAGAAAATTGATGAAATTCGGGTTATAGGTTCCGTTCGGCGTCTAGTTGGTCCTCGAAGCTCGACGTTACTGTGAGTCATCTCTAAGGGGTTCAAAATAGGGGTTGAAATTTTCAAAACGCCTATACCATTTTTTTACTTAAATATTTTTACGGTTTTAAATAGTTCTTGAACTTGCGAGTTTTTTAAGCCCATCCGGAGCATCGTACGTCCAGCCGTTCGTTCACAGTAAGGCCCCGAAGTTTGCACCGACAGGCATTTTCGACTCCAGTGTCAATGAAATTGTATACAATTCAAACCAAATCTCGTAACCAGAGACGCGCCCACAATAGGAATTTGTGAATACGGCCAATCATTGGTAGGGATCACCTGATTATATTGGCGGAGTATGAAGTCGAGTTGGTTGTTCTGTGATATTATTTAATTTGAAAAATGATGGCTCTTTTGGAGTTTGTTGGTAGGTAGTGAAACTTGAACAAACGTTGAAGTATTATTGATGGGTAAATTATTACTACGGTAAATCATTACTCAACGGTAAATTATTACACAACGATTCATTATACCATCTACGTAGAAGGGGCTGGAGTTTGTTGGTAGGTACTTTTGCAAATTTTTTCACTCCTCATCAACAATTTCTTTTCAGAACTTCATTATGTGTGTTTCTTTTTGTTAGGTACTGTTTGTCATCGGCAGAATTATTTTAGCAACATTTAACTCGTGATTTAGGTAGGTACCTAGTAACGAGTACGGGGTTAGGTACTAACCTACGGAGGGTCTGCGATCTACATAATATGTATATAATAGTACATATCATATTATATAGACGGGTTATCTATACATAGAGCGGTGATCTGTAACAGAAGGGTATTCTATACAAAATAATAAACCGTTGTGCAGGGATTTGCAGCGTTTTTTTTAGAGTGACTAGTGAGTTCACCGTAATTCAAGTTCGTGATATATGACGTTAAAACGTTGGCAGAAAGGTAATAAGCGCCTAGCAATAACGTAAGTACTACAGACGATCAAAATATCTTGTGAATGGACTTGCTAGTGGTAGTGTCAGTTGCATTTTTTGGAACGATGGATTGGTTTGCGTTTTCTCTACATGATCAATAGACACCATATTGGGAAACCTGGTTCTTCCACTTATTCAACGGTCCATCAATTGATTATGTCCTTCTATTACGAAAGGCAGCCTTTAGCTGGGATTTATTATATTCCAATCAAAACTCCACTCGTTTATATATCCTCTTATGGTGATCAAATCTCAACCAATTACCTCTGATCCCACTGCCATGTTCACTTTTCAAATCAACGAAATCCCTACCGTGTGAATCGTTATCTTAGAAGCCTACTTTCTCCTCACTTAATTGCGCACTCGATTACGATTACCTCATGATATATATATATATATATATATATATATATATATATATATGTGTGTGTGTGTGTGTGTGTGTGTGTGTGTGTGTGTGTGTGTGTGTGTGTGTGTGTGTGTGTGTGTGTGTGTGTGTGTGTGTGTGTGTGTGTGTGTGTGTGTGTGTGTGTGTGTGTGTGTGTGTGTGTGTGTGTGTGTGTGTGTGTGTGTGTGTGTGTGTGTGTGTGTGTGTGTGTGTGCGCGGGTGTGTGTGTCTGTGTAGCGTTAATTGTAGTAATACCAAATTATATAAATTCTAAATGGTCATTGTTGACAAAATGTAACATTGAGCTCACCTAACAAGGATAGTTTTTTTTCTAGATAGAAAAAGCACCCAAACCTGAAAATAATTATTCTAAATTGTAGTACAATTCCAATCATATTTGGCACTGATTTGTTTCGTGCATTGTTCCTGCCTGTTATATGCCAACAAAGTTCTTGTAATGTGGGCGAAAAAAAGTAGAAAACTTATAATGTCAGACAAACCAGGATTTTGAGGCGAATGGAAGTGCTACTTTTACGAGTAAGACCAACAACAACTCATTATTAGCGCCTGAGCGGACGAGCTTGGGGCCCTAATTACTGCCTGGGCCCGACTGTTCGTCCAGCAAAACTTCCTCTTCGTTCATATCGACTTCATCCCATCTACCTAACCACCAACATCTAAGAGCAGAAAGATTTGTTTTTTTCGAAAGTACGCTTGGTTTCAACCCAAATCTGGTCTTTCAGTTGGGAACATGTTGACCAAAATTAGGCAAACAAGTAGATATCAGGAGTTTAGAAAAAGGCGGGAATGTAACTGAGCCTCCAGACTCTAATGGATAAATATTACATACTCGAAACTGGAAGCATCAGTATACATACTGGAAGTAGGAGACGACGGAACGAAGTAAACATAAACAAAACCAACAGACACACCGTAGAACGAAGAAAACTAATAGAGCGGAAAGAAAAATTAAGTCGAGTGATATATAATACTTGTACTATATTATATAATAAAGTCGAGTGATATATAATAATTGTACTATAATATATTATATAACTCGGCCCTTCGGGCCTCGCCAGGGGGCAAGCCCCCTGGACCCCCAAAGGGGGCTCCGCCCCCTCGTAACGGCTTCGCCGTTCCTCACCCCCGAAGGATGTGTTCTTATACTTCGTATAACAAAGGAGAATTTGCTATGCAATTTACCCCCCCCCCCCCCCCCACACAACCAAATGCCAAGCGGCGCCCGTTACCATGAAATGTAGGTAACTAGTTATTCATAGGTAACAAAGATAACGTTGGTAATTCTTTATCACATTCCTCTTTGTGCTCATCTTTATCACATTCCTCTTTGTGCTCATCTTTATCACGTTCCTCTTTGTGCTCATCTTTATCACATTCCTCTTTGTGCTCATCTTTATCACATTCCTCTTTGTGCTCATCTTCATCACATTCCTCTTTGCGTGACGCGTTTTTGTGACAGGATATTGTGACAGGACATTTTTTTCACATGACCCCCGGCGTTAAAATTGCATAGCAATTAATACTGATTATATTATTATGGTACTAGGAATCCCATCTTATAGCGTCCAGGCAAATGAGCTCCCGCGTGACCTAGACGAATTTCCTGTGCTTCGTCGATCCCTTTTTTAAAATTTTGTATTTCATGCTTCCTAGTGCGAAATAACCTTTACTTTATGTACTTTTTATACTCCCTTAAAATGAAAACAATTAGCCAACAACTTTTATTTCAAACTCCCTGGAATACCACAATAATTGGGAGTTACATACCATAACATGGGTTGCATTTGGAACCTGACCTACACAGCGACCGTTTTTGGTATGTAGCTGTAAATTCACAATTTGAGGACAGAACATAAGGTCCAAAGATTAATAATTTCCTAAAACCGATTTCCAGACGTCTGCTGTCTAGATAGAGCGGAAGTAACAGGTTGGATGATATTTTTGATAAGCCAAGAAATACTCGTAAGATCTTACAACCTACATTTCCGTATGTGAGCTAATAGGTATTTAATGGGCGCATTGCAATAAATTATAGAGCGTTACCTACATTACCTACCCATTCACAGAGGAGCTGGTAGTGTTATCTATATCCTTAGCAAGACATTCAAACATAAAATTACATTTTATGAAAGTCGTAAGAGCCGAAATAATCAATCCCATATGGGCGCCATAATCTGCATCATACGCTTTATGCGATACAACGGCGACGTAATGTGTGGTCCCACGAGGGAATTTCAACCTTTCAATGGAAGCCGTTTATAGTAGGGACGCTTGGGCGTTACAAGTTTACGATCCCTATAATAAGCGGATTTTGAAGCCGAAAAGGTAGCTTCAGAGAGCATCTGGTGCGTTTCTCCTATTTCAACGGAGCTTGAACGAAACAGCGGACAGTTGCGCAAGTGACCTCCATGTGATGTGCCGTAATTAAGCTTCAGTTTCGAAACGCCCTCACTTATCCAATTTTTACTTTGAGATCGTTCGGTTTCAAACGAATTTTGGAGCCGTTTAGTGCCCATTTTTGGAGGTTGTCGATGAACACGGCCGATTAGTGGTGTGTAACTATTCTATGCTTTTGTGGATTTGGTAACCTGAAGCGAGAATAATCTTTGAAACCTGAAGTTTAGGCTTAGAGATTTTCGGTTAATTTAATAACGAAAAAGATGAGGAATTATATGTTTCAGGAATTAATTTCAGTAATATGGCAGAGGTAATCCCTCCACGAATATTAATTTAATCTTATCGTCGGAATACATGCCTGCAGGCTTCAGTTGATAAAGGAAGGTGCCTAAACCAGTCTAATTATAATCCTACAAGAGCTATTTGGATCACCGTTGTGACTTTCTGATGGGATGCGCAAATTTGCCCCTTAATTTGACTCCGATTGTATCAAATTAGTTTGGTACTCAAATCTTTCATTCTTTCTTATTGGTTCTTTCCTCAGCATAGTAGTTTTCCATCTATCTCGTTACACCTTTGCAAAACCGACAGGTCATGCTGATCTCATGATTAATAAATCATGAGATCGATTAGATTAATAAATCGATTCTTCGATATTATTTAAATGTGAACATTCGTTGTTTCCAAAGATATAGGAATTTCTAGAGACTAGTACTTACAAGTAGGTAAACATATATTCGCAGTAACTGGTGCTGCTTAAAGTATAATCCGACTATATACATTACCAATTGCAGCATCCTTTCGATTTCTCATATCAGGGAAGCCCTTCACATGGACATCTTTTGAATGATTGCGCAAAATTCCATGAACCCCTTTTAACGGGTATTTGCTGCAGTCAGCTGGATGATGATTGTGTCTTAAGTAGCCCCGTAGTAGGGGGGGGGGGGGGGGGGGGGTACATAGGTACGCACTTTCTTTTGATTTCTCTTCTCGAATAATTTGAATTTATTATCTCTCACTATTGTCACTCATCTAGACTTGGTATACCATATTCATATCGCTTGAGGGTATATTAAATAATTGTAACTTTGATTTTGCTTCATCAAAGTTTTTTCGAGTTTAATATTCAGCTATTTTTCTTGTGAGGTACAGTTGCACTTGAACAACAACTAAATTTTATTTTGTGGCATCAAGGAAAATGCCGAAGGAAATCCTTTGTAGCGAGTATAACAGTTCGGTGTCTTGTATAAAGGAAGTCAGCTAAAAAGACTTCTAAGCCTATGTATAATTTCAAGGACTACAACGTGTTTGAGGGGACTTCTAAATTATCATGATGGGATTCCTGCGGCTGCATGTCATAAAGGCAGTCGGACAGAGAAGATTTGAGGCTTAATAGGATTTGGTGCAATAACGGGCAATCCTGTAGACGGACCTTCACTTTTTCCTGGTTGAAAAGGTCTTGTTTGGTAAGACCAATAAGGAAGTCTGAGTGACGCTATCATCTTCATCGCGGATTTCGTTGAGCACTGAGAAAATGAGCCTTGCAGAGCTGGGCCCGAAATGCCACGCGCTGGTTGGCGGTGCCTAAAGGTGGAGGAAACAAGGAGTCGGAAAAATTCTCGATTGAGAGAAGCGTCGTCACTTTGATCGGTTTGTGACCATTCGTATGTATTCAACAACACACATGTTCAGCTAACCGAACAACTCATGTAAGTTGCTACCTTCTCTTCCTGGAAAAACGAAGGGGTACGGTTCCTCACCAAAATGTACCTAATCAGTTTTATAGGTATAGGTTTTATAGGCATACTTTCTGGGGAAAAATAGGGTTGGGGGGGGGGGGGGGGGGCTTGATTTCGGCTACCAAATAAAAAATTCCAAAACTGTGATGATAACTATGGACGGCGTATGGTGTACGGACAGAAATTTTGATTTATTCCATTTTCGGATTTTACGTATCTTGAAACGCACACCACCATATTTTTTTGTTGGTAAGGTAAAAAAAAAAAAAACTCGCCGCCTCGCAAGGAGTCCCCGGATGGTGCCTGTTAACTTACTTCGAAAGAAACTATGAAGCATGCTACATGCTCTAAAATAGGGAAGACCACGGAGTTGGTGGAAGGGGAGCGAAGGGGAACCAGGCACCTGCTCTATAATGGGGAAGACCACGGAGTTCGTGGAACTGGAGGTAAGAGGGAACCAGGTAAATGCTCTAGAATGGGGAAGACCACGGAGGTGGTGGAACGGAAGCGAAGGGGGAACCATTGAAGCGGTGGAGGACGACCGGCAGGCGGAAGCTCTATAAGTGGGGGAATTCGAGGGTCCAGCTTGGGAGTTACTTCCGTAACCCTTTTTGGTTTATTATTCTGTGAATAATACACCTATGTATTCGCTCAGCAAAAAATTTTTACAACACCCCCTCACAAACTTTTTTCTTTTTCGTTTCAAGGTGCGTAGATTCCGAAAATGCAATTTCCGTCCGTCGTACGCGTATCACGTGTACCGGCTTCATTTTCGGTCTAAAAAAGTCGTTCTTTCGCACACATGCTCCATTTGGGCCTAGTTGTGTCCCGAAACTTTTCAGCCCGATCGGAATATACCTAGGGGTGTTATGAGTGAAAATGTGTGCAAAAATAGGTACTTTTTGCTTTTTAGCAACATGTTGGTAACATGAGCTTCTGAGATATCGATTTCCATGTTTTTGGGGACGAGAAGACCGAATATGAAGTCGATTTTGACCAAAGAGTGGAAAATTGAGTTCTACCAAATGTTCAGCTCCCAAAATTGATTTTTTTTAATTGAAAAACCTGGGAAATCGTCTGAAATCACCATCAGTTTACATAGGTAATAACACTGGAAAAAGTGTCAACACGTGGATCGAGACGATTAAATGGCACAACCAATGATCAAAGATAGTTAAAAAGAAAAAAAGGAGCGTAGGTACCTAATTCGTGTTTTATGGGCCAAAATTAATGGAAACCATCAGAAATAGATATTTCGACTATTACGCATGAAAGAAACAATAAATGAACAGCCAACATTTTTGTGGGTTGTTCAATAGAATAATAAACCCATGTGACAAGGACTTTGCAGCGTTTTTTATGGCGTTTTTTGGCCGGTATGTCATCGCATATAAGCATTAACATGCTAAAATTTTTCGTGCTCGATTCCAGCGGTTCATTACTGGGGAACGAAAATTATAAACCAATACCCCCATTTGAAAAAAAGAAAGAAAAGAAAATAGAGTGGATTGTGCAGTCTGCGCTCATATGTATAGGTGCGCAATCCTGATTTCCTGAAACGATGATTTCGAAATTTATTGATTTTTCCAAAATGAGGGGTCCTCTATGGTGGGCCACGCATCGTGAGCATGAACTGGTATACACCCTCCCATCCCATCCAGAATAATTCGTGGCGTTTTCGATTTCTTGATTCTGTAGGTACAGTTTATTAGGTAATTGCATATGAACTAATGAACTACTAATGAAGAGAACTACTAATGAAGAGAGTTTATCAGTCGTAGACAGTAAGAGCAACGGACTGCATGAGCGTTGGGAGGAGGCAACGAACTGGCGTCTGCTGCACTGCCATTGTCTATAAATAGCTTCCAACGCCGATGCTTGCCGCTCGATGAGCGATTCGTGGGACCGTTAATTATTTACGATCTTGTCGAGCAAGTCGTGCGTCTAGTGTGATCATGTGGGTTCGGAGGGAAAAAGGCGTTGGCGGTCGATGACAAGTAAACCCTGTGACGTTGAACAAGTCGTGCCAAGCGGGATGTGGGCTGTTGGGGTCCTTCACCCTTTCGATTAAGTCTGCGAGCGCGTTGTATTCGATAATAGCCGATAGAAGGTGAAAGACAACGAGTTGCTATCGATCGTCAGAAGTGATAAACTGGATGGTGCTACTACCTCTCGATCAATTTGAACATTTGAACAGTTTGTCCCTGATACTGTGGTATGCGAGTTATATCATCAGGATTTTGATTGTTTACATTTCATTTTGTATAATATTCTGGTGGTCCTTAAAGGTTTGATAAGTGACGATGTTGCTCATTGTGTATACAACTGGTTCCTACGTTTGCAGTGTATTGAGGTATTGGAGTTGAATCGTTGATTAACGAACCGGGTTCAGTTTCAAAGCTGGATTAAGTTGTTAAGGGATAAAGAGCTTGTCGAAAGGGTGATAGAAGTTGGAAAATACAAAGCCAATTACGTTGAAAAATACTCTCTGGGCATTTCTCAATGCAGAGCAATGCAAATACAGAGAACAAAATTTGGATCTCAGCAAAGCTTTTGAAGCAGTAGAAGCAATAAGAGGACTGGAGTTTTTTCCGAAAGGGGAACCATAAAAATGAAGGTACATTCCTCCTGTGGTCAGGGCGAACGGACAAGGACGGGCGACGCGCGAGCGGAACGACCTGTCATTATCTCGCAGCCACTCACTGAAAGGAAAAGTCGAAAAAGCAAATAGAAATAAATGTAAGCCGCAGAAATGAATGACAAAAAGAATTCGGGACTCTAAAAATAAATGAACGGTTGGAGCTAAAAGCCGTGAACTGTCACTTTGTGGGTTAGCCAAGCCCGTGATGTCTAGCCTTGGGTACTGCAAACGTGGTGTGTCAATGTGACTATAGGCACCTATGCAACTAGGCAGTATTGCGTTGAAATTGATCGGATTATTTGCTTTCTCACTACCAAACATAAACCCTCATATTCTTGCATGCGGTAACCGGCAAAAACTATTATTCTTTCAGGTGAATTGCAAATTTTTGTTCTTCGTTTTTCGGGCGTGGTGGAGCAATGTTATACCTGGTTCCGAGCTACACGTTCCGTATCTTCCTAGTGTGTTGATTTTGCTCCCTAACTCGTAGTTCTTTGTTGAAAGCTCGTCGTCATTCATTTTTGCTGCAGCAATATTGATCATTAATTTATTATCATTGATTTAAAAATCGGAACCTCTCAGCAGGCGGTCTCCAGCGGTACATGCTGTGAAGTTCAACACACAGTTTTAGCTGCAGCCTCGGTGCAGGTTCCCGAGCCAGGAGAATGGGATGTACAAGGAAAATGAGTGGTTTGTTTCAACATCAACTCCCTTCGGTTGCAGGTGTCCGAATCATCCGGATTTCTACATTACAGACTCCTGAGAGCGATAGCTGGGCCCGTGTGGTTGCGGCTTGCGGGAAGGTCCACAAACCAACGATGCTGTGATGTAGGAGGGGAACCGCGACATATGTAGATTTCAACTGAGGGAAGTGGTTGAGGAGGTAATGAGGTATTCTATATCTTCATCATTTAAGAAGAAAGTGAGGCGGGGATCGGTAACGCGAAAACGTCACCGTGAAAGTTGAAATAATCTTGAAGACCAGGACAGCTTGTTATTTTTTGTACAATAATGTGCAGCGTTCGTGTCCAAATTCTCGTTTCATACCTATATAGGTACCTACTAAGGTTATAATGGTTATAAAATGTTGGTGGCGAGGTTGTACGACCATCAGCTGTTGAGCAAGACGTTGGGAAACGGTTCTTGAAAAGACATTTTTTGCTGTCTGGACGCCACGTTCCATCTCGTTTCAGTGTACGGTCGAGCGGAGGGCTCGAGAGGACGTGTCGTGTCGCAAGGCTCAACCGCTGAACCTGCCTCTGGAATTTCTTCCTCCACTTCAACATAATCCTCTTTAATTACTTACCTGATAAGATCCTCTCCAATTAGCTCACTATACCGGTGTTTTTCCACATTTCCCCTCCTCTGCAAAGAGCAGCATACCTACTACGCTCCACTAGTCGACTAATGCTCAGTGCAAAAAGGATGCCGTAGGTTTAACCCAAATTCGATATCGTTTGATCTTATAGGATGTGCCGTGTGCCATGTTCATTAACTTAACTCGTCAGTCCTGTAATTCATCCGTCCCACACATAGAAGTCACCGAAAAATAACGTAGAGCGTTAATTTATATTTGTGCATTTTATAGAGAATCTTTTCAGGGAATGCCTGAAGCCTTGCATGATACACGATTGAGTCACGAATTAAAATATGACAACCTACCAACAATCTGACAGACTGACTTTTATAATGTGATTTTGTTTGTGCTTTTTTTGTCTAATTTGTATGCAGGATGGTTAAAATGTTTAATAAGTTCCAAATCGACCCCCGCTTAGGCTGGTGCCTGCTTTGAGGGGTTGAGCCTCGAGACGTCATGCTTCAGAAATTTGTTGGAACCAGCCAATCAACCATTTTGGCGGACGCTCAAAAACTCCAGAATTTAATTCTTTTTAAAATCGCAGGGCCTCAGTAATGTTTTCCCATCATTTTGGTTTATTATTTTCAATAATGAACCTTTGGAATCGAGCATGAAAAAAAAAAAATTGTTTAACCCCCCCTCAAAATTTGTTGGTTTCCTTTTCAAGGTATCTAGAATCCGAAAATGCAATAAAAAAAGGCTGTCCGTCCGCCGTACGCCGTTTGCCATACGCCGTACTGAGCACTTTTCTTAGTTACCATGAGCCAAAATTGACGAAATTCGGTTTATAGGTCCCGTTCGGGGTCTAGTTGGTCCTCGAAGCACGGCGTTACTGTCAGTCATCTCTAAGGGGTTCCGCGATATTATTCCATTTGAAAAATGAAGGCTGTTTTGGATTTTGTTGATAGGTACTTTTGCAACTGTAACAATCGTTGAAGTATTATAATGGGCAAATTATTACACAGCGGTAAATTATTGTACAACGGTAAATTATTACACAACGGTTCATTATAGTATCTACGTAGACGGGACATCTGTGTAGGTAAATTATTACACAACGGTTTATTATTTGCCTTATGCTTCATGAATAACTACAAATAATTAATGATTGAATAATTGAATCCCGCGAGTTTGTAGGAAACTTTAATTCCGAGGCCGGGTCCAGTACTCGATTTAGGGCTTTCCTGGGAAGGAGCACGAGGGTAGGTATGGACCACAGAAAACAGTGATCTACGCAGAAGGGGCATCTATACAGGTAAATAATAAACCGTTGTGTAATAATTTGCAGCGTTTTTGAATTTGTCTCCCTTCTGATTAATGGATTTAAAAACAGTGCAAGTTCTTAATTTTCTCCATTTAAATAGATCAATAAAATGACCCTCAATGTTGGGATCTATTAAATCACCGAGAACTTCATTAGTTTTCAGGGTATGGCCCCTAGATAACGTAGGGTATGGGCCGTAAATATGTACGCTGTGTCTATAATTGTCCATAGTTAAGGGTATCCTACATAGTGACTTTGCCAAGTTCTGTGGTCGGTGCGTCCATGTAAGAACTCCTCTTAGTAGGTAGGTATTCGATATTATTTTGTGACGATGACAGCGCATTTCGCACCTAATCAGCTTACGTTGAGCTTCTCCAGAGTCACTCTAAAGATACAGCCATCCCTATTTGGCGGAATCAGGTATCAGCATATACACATAAATCAGGTTGGTTCTCTTGATGTGTATTTATTGGTATTCTACAGACCCATTATAATATTCCTTACACTAATGGTTTCGCAGAAATACCTCCACAGTAAAATAATATATAATCTTCCTTCCCTATTACATGTGAATCAGTGCTGTAAATAACGATGATTAGTTAGGAAGCGAGTCTGTGTGAACCATATCATTCAAATGAGTGTTCTCGTAAAATATTCATCCTCGAAGTTAAGGTTAACCAAATTGGTTAAGAACTTGCATAGGTACGCAGAGGATAGGGAGGGTATTGATGGAGTGTGGGTCGGTCGCCTCCAGTTCATTGTTTGGGATGATGGCGGTAATTGGAAACTAATGCAAACGAAATTTGTTGCATATTCATTACTTGTGTCGTAGTGTTGGCGCCTATGGGTTGGTCAACCGTTTCGAACATCTACTTTTGAATGGCGTGATTTTTCTTATGGAGGCTGGTTTCGTCAAGTTAGTAAAGCACATGGTATTCTCTAATTTCGTCGATTGTGATAGTATTTTAACAGTAAAGGATAATTGTTAAATACTTTGCAGTTTATATCGAGTTCTTCCTGTGTATGCTTCAGTTTTGGATGTGAAGTTACACTGTTTAGACTAATAATTTATAAAACAAGTTTTATCTAGACCACGCACATTATCGCTCACACGCTATTGTATTACGGGCCTTGTCCCACGTCTCCTGTAGATATATTGTACTTATAGTTCATTCGCCGATAATCCCTTTTATCTTCCCTGCACTAGTTGGACGCTGATATACACAAACCGGCCAAGCGCCATTTTTACATTTTCGAGAAAATCGCGATGAAAGATTTTGCGCGTTTTTTTGCTACCTAACCTCTCCAGTTGGTTGTAAAAATTTGGAAATAATGTCCCCCATGTTTTTTGGTGCGTAAAATCGAATGGTAACGTCAGGAAGTTGATTACATCGATATTTTCCGAGTTATGGCGGTTACCTGGTTTGTGCAAAACTCAAATATTACAAAACGAATTATGCACATCCCGGCCAAACGGCAAAATGTTCGACTGGCTACAATTTGATATGCACAAAACGGCCAAGCGCCTCACATGGGGCCGTTTTGTGCAAATCGACTGCAGCAGTTTTAGTAGAAAAAATTAAGAGCAAAAGAAGAAACAATAATCTGAATTTAGTGGAAAACTAGGTATTATTTCTTCCTCACTGCCGGAAGGTAGGGAAAGCCTTGGATTCGTGAGTTAAAAAAAAAAAGTCTCCCAAAATGATAATTTCCCCTACCATTTCGTGTTCGGAGATCAAGGAACATTTTGGTTCCTAGTCTGTCTGTCTGTATGTACGACTCTCTGTCTCTCTGTGGTCAACTCCTTGTAACGCCCATAATTACCAGAAAAATAATGGCCGAAAGGCTGAAATTTGGTGGGTAGGTGCGGGTTGGATCACAGATGATCCCATACTAAAATCGGTGGATAAGTACTGTACCTTTCGTCTGCTCATGCGCAAAAGTGAAATACTTGAAACGCCCATACCTACATTAAATATCGTCGAAATTGGTTCAAACTTGGAGGATCTATCAGGAATCATATTACGTTGACAATATTTCGATCTTACTGTAACTTTCGTCTGCGCGTGCGCGAACTTGAAATGTTGACCATTTTTCCTTCCTAGTCGTAGAGCTGAAATTTTGAGGGTACACGCGGGTTGGATCGCGGATGGTCCCATATCAAAATCATTGAAATCTTACAGTAAGTACCTAACTTCCATCTGCGCATGCGCAAGCGCCATCATCGCAGTGGTGAAATTTGTAAGACAGATGGATGAGAGTTGTTGGACGGTTTCAAATGAATTCCATCAAAATCGATATTTTACCAACTGATTCTATACTACCTACGTCCATGTTACAATCAGTAGTGAGGAAGCTATACTGCCCACCTAACTTGGCAAACTTTTATTGTTCAGAAGTGTTCAGAACGCACTTTGTGTTTATTATATTTAGGTCGTATTCCGTGAATAATACACCAGTAAAATAGGCTCAGGGGGAGGGGGGATAAATTTAATTTGCCTCTAAACTTGGTTACGTTTCAAAGGAACGCAATAGTCCAATAAAAGCAATATTTTGCTTTAACTTTCGAACAAATCTGGCAGTTCGCACACAAGTTGGCTATTTACCTCCGTAGCCCGATCTGCCTATAAATGAATAGGATTAGAGTTAAACTTACGTAAATGAAAAAAAATGCCAAGGAAATTAATACAACATTGTTTTTTTAAACTTCTTATTAAACTTTTCATTTTTATTTTAAACTGAACACTGAAATAATAATTGTAAAATTTGGTGCTCACAAAAATCAAAACCTATTCTTAACGCAATATCGTACAAAATGTAAGTAGATCAGGAAGCTGAAATAACATACATTCAGGGAAGAGGCTAGAATAGGAATCTAAATACGGAGTATGCCGAGGAAACACCTGAATCAATGCAGCTGAGTTTTGCACAGACCGACCAAACGACTGGTGTGGCGTCTTTTGGCCGCTTTGTGCGAAATAGGGAAGCCCTGAATACCGGGATGACGCTTGGCCGTTTTGTGCAAATTACTGACCTTCTAAAAAACGTTTTGCACAAACAGTCTATCAACCCTAGCTTGTCTGAAAATTAACAGAGGGCGCTGAAATCGAGAAATTATGAAAGAACTCGTCGAGACGAATCGATTGATACCAAAAACTCGATTTTTGACATTTTGGCGCTTGGCCGGTTTGTGCATATTTATCGACGTCCAGTTAATGTGAACGAGAGGCTGTTAATGGAAACATGTGCTACAAGAAGACTTGCTCGTTTCGATTCTTTTTCAGGTAATTCATCAAGATTCACGATATATTTGTGCCTACCTTGTTATTAATATTGTTGTAATAATTAAGTAATAAATGTTTTCAGAACACATCGCAGTTGCCTTCATTGGCCTTTCACGCTTATAAATTCATTCGACTTTATTTAGATACCTAGGACCCTTTGTTACGTCGAGAAAACATGGACTCATCGCGGACTGTATGTGCGTAAGATGAAAAACAGTATGTATATGGACCAGTGAACCACTGAGTGATCAAATTAGAGCGACTCAAGTTACAAAAGAAAGCTTGAGTCGGGAACCAATTTTTCATTTCTGAAAAATATTCTTGTGCAGCAGTGTGTGTTCATAACAATAGCCGGACAGGTTATTTACTTCCTCAAGGTTGGATCAAGTTGAAAAAGTCGCCGAGCGGAGGTTCAGATAAGATGGTGTTATCTGTGGCCACATACAGGACATTCCTTAGCGGTAGGCCGAAGGTGCCACAAAGCGATCTATCACGTGGAGGAAGGATGTTGGGTAAAACGGCTGCAGAAATTATTGCGGTCGTGGCTGGAGGGTGGCGGTGCAGGATGCGGGGGGTCCTTGCAAGGATGATGCCTGTGTCAGGGGTCCTTGCAAGGATGAAAGGAAGCTCTTTGGATGTCCGCGACGTCAGAGGAATGCTCCCACCCACCTATACGATTGGGTCTCTGTGCCAAGGATATCCGAGTCCAAACGACCAAGGAATACCAGGTGAGTTGCCGCTTTGTGCGGAGGTGATCGCCTTCGATCGGCCCCACGCCTCTCGAGGACGATTCCTCCCAAGGACGGTTTTTGAAGTTCCGGAAACCGTGAGCCCTAGTTATTGAAATTCAACGACTCTGTGGATATTTATTCTCTTCTCTAATACGATAAAAAGAAACGAGAGATTTGTGTCACAGTTGGCAGCGGCTTTCCAATTAAAATCCAGGCCCGGCACCTTGGGAAATGAAAAAATACCCATAATAAGTATAAGCATAAATTTGATAAATTAAAAAAAGACAGTTTGTACGGTAGTTTAAAACTTCAACACACTCATGAACTCCTATCTAACTGAACCAATGGTATTGTAGATAGGTAGGTAACCTCATTTATATTCAGTTGCACAGACCTGTTTGTAGGTATGCTGTATGCTGTATAAACGTTAATGGTCACAGATGATAGCTATGTCATAGGTAGATGTGAGGCAAACCCACACAGCTAAGCAAACCACGACAAAGATGCTTATTTATATAATGCAATAATTGATCAATGCTGAAAGCTGTTGTATGTTGTTCGAGGAGAAGGCGGTCGCTGCAGTTGAGTGGTAATCCATATTCATTATTTAAAAAACGCAATGGCATAATTACTTAAGACATTCGAAGGACACACTCTCTGCTCTCTGGGGGAAGTGCTGATTATTACCTAATTATTCAGTATACTTATTAACTTACTGATGAATCATAGTAAATATTCATGTTTAAAGAATAATCAGTCATCATAGAAAGATTATGACGTGCCATAACTGAATCCTACTTATCCCTGATGCAGCTTCTGGTAGCTATTTAGGAATTAGAAAGACTGTTCAACTTCAAAATGTGCTATCGCGAGCCACCTGCTACAAACAAGCACCGGATGTAACCCAATAACAATACCTAATACCATGTGAGAAAACGGTGTCCGTTTCCTCTTCCTCATTTCATTGTACATTTCTTATTCACTTGTTAACGAAACCTGGAAGAATAAGAATACGAGTCAAGTAAGTATTTGCGTGACAGTACGACGGCTGAATCAGCGTAATACCACCTTGCGTTCGGATACTGAGAAACTGGGCCACTGACCCGAGTCCGTCCCTTGGGTCACGCCTAAACGATATTTTACAGACGAACTGTGTCGAGGTCGTACTATCCTCTGACTTTTCAGTCTTTCTGCCTGGTAGCCAGCCTCCGGGAAATTATCCGGCGCTCCCCGGCTCCCCTTTGAGACGCGACTTCTCATTGTTGCCTCCGCCTTCTCACGACGTGACGAGCCCGATGGAAAATTGAATGGTTTCTCCGGACTCAGTTCAAGGTTGGGAGCCTCCAGCCATCGGAGCCAAAAGACTGGGTCGTGGAAATGTGTGAAGTTCAGAGGTATACGAAGTGTCCCACGTGACGTCCCCCTCCACTATTTTACTCAGGAAGCGAGTTACCTATGTAAAAATTCCAAACGGTAACGCCTCATAATTTTTAACTTAGATCTCAAATCGAAAATCGATATTTTATGCGCAATTTCATATTTTTTGGGGACGTCTCGTGGGACGCCCTGTATTTTGAACAATCAGCCACTGCTGTATCAAGAATAGTCTCTAATATTATTTTGTTTTCATCGCTGGCTAACATTCGTCGATTGGGCTACACCAGTATCAGTCAACGACAGCAATGCAGTACAGTTAGGACTTCATTCTTATTCCATTGCTAAAGTTCCTGTTTCATCACTATAACGCAGTCTCTTTGTGGAGAAGGTGAAAATCGGCAGTGCTAGGATAGCCTTATGGATCCAGGTTACAAGATTTAGAGGGAAGGGAGCCTTCAATCCTTGAATACCGACTGAATAACAGCGGTAGGAGTTTCACATGGGAACGCGGGTGCGGATGGTGACCCACACGTCTTCAGGTGGCAAGCGGCTGGTGGAGAGAGAGCCAGCTGTGCGAATCCGAATCCGGTATTGTACCTTGGACCCACAGCGGGAGTGGGCACTGAGGATTGTGCATTCAGAAAATCTACCCGAAAACGAGAGGGGTTCTTGAACACGTGCTACGGAGATCCCTGCGGTGAAAGTGGATATCTGTAAAATTTGTCCACTCACACCGTCCCATTTTAGTTACCTTACACCTTAATCCACTACCTAACTCATTGTCTGTCTGAAAGAAGGCATGACCCCCCTCGGACAGATTGGGAAGCATTACTGTGAAGCAGCAGCTAAGCAAAATCCTATTTGCCCAGTACAAAGTGAGTGGGTGAAAATGATGGTATCTTGCAGAAGAGTGGTGAAAAACTCAGTTCAACATTATTTTTCAGGTACTGCTTCCGAAGCGTTATCTACACAATGGTTGGTTTCACAACGACTCCTCCCTCTGAGAGAAATTGAAATATTCACTTCCACGAGAATTTCGTGTGGTTTGGAAAGATACCAAACGGGTTTAGGAGTTAGGGAGTGGAGTCATCCCTTATCCGTCGAGTAAAAACATTCATGGGATATTTCACTGTTGAATTAGAGCCAGGAGATTTCAGACTTACATAAACGAGTGTGTAAATTAAACTCGTACAACAGCTGTATCAGGGGAAACAAGAATGGTATTATTTTGTTTTATTATTCTGTGAATAATACACCTATGTAATCGCTCAGGAAAAGATTTTTATAGCATCCCCTCAAAATTTTTTCTTTTACGTTTCAAGGTGCGTGGATTCAAAAAAATGCTATGTCCATCCGCCGTACGCCATATAACGAGTAATCTAGGTACTCTAGTTTCGGTCTAAAAAATTCGTTCTTTCGCAAACAGCTCCATTTGGGCCCGAGTTGTGTCCCGAAACTTTGCCGCCCGATCGGAATATACCCAGGAGTGTTATGGGTGAAAAATGGGTATAAAATAGGTATTTTTTAATGTTTTTTGTGCTTGAATAACATGAGCTTTTGAGGTATCGTTTTCCATGTTTTTTTAGGACGAGAAGACCGAATCTGAAGTCGATTTTGACCAGAGTGGAAAATTGAGGTTCTAACGAAGTTTCAGCCTTAAATTTATGTTAACTTTTGGTCTAAAGTCGACTTCTTCCGCACACAGTTTGGGTCCCCATTTGGGAACTCATTTGGGTCCTAGTTCTGCTCCAAAGCTCGGCAGCCCGATCGGAATACACCCAGGGGTGTTACGGGAGAAAAATGGGTGTGCAAATAGGGGTTTTCGAGGTTTTTTTGAGGTTTTTGTGAACACGAGCTTGGGATGTATTGTTTTCCATGTTTTTTAGGGCGAGATGACCGAATATGAAGTTGATTTTGACCAGAGTGGAGAATTGAGGTTGTAACGAAGATTAAGCTCCCGAAATTCATTTTTTCTGAGTCAAAAACCTGGGAAATTGTCTGAAATCACCATAAATGTGTATAATAACACTAGAAGTAGTATTAGCAGGTGAATCAAGACAGTTAAATGGCACTATCAATGTTCAAAGAAAATCTATTAATAAAAGCCGAGTTCGTGTTTTTGGGGGCCAAATTTTGTGGAAACCATCTAAAATAACTATTTCAATTATTGCGCATGAAAGAAAAAATAAATGAGCAGACATTTCTATATGTCCGAAAGAATAATCAACCCAAGTGACAAGGACTTTGCAGCGTTTTTTATTAAATGATTGTGCTTAATACAACTTTTCATTGAAGTTCATTACGTCCATAAATCACTTCAAACAGTTTATTCCAGTGTAGATATTCGTTCACACCTTGTTCAAATGCTATTTCTGAAATTACAAATGGTAAAATAAAATTAAAAAAACCACAGTCATGCAGCATGGCTATAAGAGCGAAATTTCGAAGTTTTCGGCATCTTCCTCCTCCGCCTAAAATTTTCTGAAAATTAATTTTCGGCCAATGTTTTCCCAACTTGATACAAAATTAAAACAGGAGTAGTTTTACGCAAAATAAAATTTGGGGTGGAAGGGGGGGAGGGGGAAATCAAAAATGTTTTGAATACCAGAAGAGTAGGTATTGGGTACGTAACAAATTTTTTGTTCCATTTTTTGCCGAGTAACACCTCGGTTTGTAGATTTTCCAACGCTGAACACGATGGTGAAGTCAGAATTGCGATATCCCATTCCGTTATCAGATTAGAGCAGACGAACTAGGAAGAACATCTCAAGAAATAACCACGTTCCTTCATCTTCAAAGTGCTCCAGTTTGAGAATGGAATGAGATATCGCAATTCTGATTTCACCATCGTGTTCAGCGTATAAAAACCTTTAAAATGAGGTGTCACTTGTCAGACTTTTTCATTTTGGGAATTTATGGGTAATTTCCCCCCCCTAAAACTCCCCAAAACTCCCCCTTAGGGTGACCCGATTCTGCCCATCTTCGAACTTAGCCTGTCGATTGCCAAGACAGATTTTTCGTGCAAATTTGAACTTTTTATCTCAATTCTTTCGAGAGTTATCGTCTGGAATGACACATACATATATAAATATATAAATATATATATAAATATATATATAAATATATATATAAATATATATATATATATATACATATAATTTTTGGTGTCTTTCGGCAGGGAATTCAGGATAGTCTGAAACGGATTTTGGTATAAAAATCTTTCGGAAATTCGAGTTTTAAAAATTTTGGACCGAGAACAATAGCTTCCTTTTCTTCGAAAATTCGCTAATGAAGAAAAATTCTTAATTATGACGTGCATGGCGTTTCGGTGCTACGTGGTGTTAACTACTCCCTCGTACTATACCAGTTGTACAGAATTAAAGGGGGCAATGTCGATCAATCATTGGACAATAAAGTTGGTATGATAAGTATATTATTAACATTTTTAGCGAATTTTCGAAGAAAAGGAGGGTTTGTTCTCGGTCCAAAATTTTTAAAACTCGAATTTCCGAAAGATTTTTATACCAAAATCCGTTTCAGACCATCCTGAATTCACTGCCGAAAGACACCAAAAATTATATGTATATATATATATTTATATATTTATATATATATTTATATATATATTTATATATATATATTTATATATGTATGTGTCATTCCAGACGATAACTCTCGAAAGAATTGAGATAAAAAGTTCAAATTTGCACGAAAAATCTGTCTTGGCAATCGACAGGCTAAGTTCGTAGATGGGCAGAATCGGGTCACTCTAAGGGGGAGTTTTGGGGAGTTTTAGGGGGGAAAAATTACCCATAAATTCCCAAAATGAAACAGTCTGACAAGTGACACCTCATTTTAAAGGTTTTTGTACGCTGAACACGATGGTGAAATCAGAATTGCGATATCTCATTCCGTTCTCAAACTGGAGCACTTTGAAGTTTAAGGAACGTGGTTATTTCTTCGAAAATTCGCTCTTATAGCCATGCTGCATGACTGTGGTTTTTTTTTATTCATACGCCCTCATTTAGTTGGAGTAGCAAAGTGTCGTTTGGAGCTTAAAATAAAATGAAAAATAGAAACGCTCGCATAAACCTCTATTTATTGCGCGCGTAGCAAATAAATTCAGGGGACCCTGCAGTACCAAGTACTCGTTACAGTCTGATGAGCGTTTCCGGCACAAATAAACTGAAAAAGCTCACCTATAATCAACAGCGAGAACCAACTTGCGGAAGGAATCCTTGTTACCTACTGCTGTTCCACTGGATACCGGTAGGCGATCGTTGGTGAGGATTCTTAAAACTAGCACTTTCAACGATTCTATTTCTATTTCCATATATTTCGATTTTCTTCCGGCCAATATTATACCGACGGACAAATCAAAAGTTCGGAAGTCATAATAAGTCCCATTTATCCAGAGCAAATGGGTAAGCTGAGAGCAAATCACCCTTCTGCGTTGATCACTGTTCTCTATGGTCAATACCTACCCTCGAGCTCCCCCCCAGGAAAGCACTAAATCGCGTACCGAAGCCGGCCCGGGAATTATAATTTCCTAAAAATGCGAGGGATTTAATAAATCAGTAATTAATTATTTGTTGTTATTCATGAAGCATAAGGTAAAATTGTAAACCGTTGTGTAATATACCGTTGCGTAATAATTTACTTGTATAGATGCCCCTCCTGTGTAGATTATTTTTCTGTGGTCAATACCTAACCTCCGACTCCCTCCACGAGAGCTCTAAATCGAGTACTGGAGCCGGCCCGGGAATTACATTTTGATAATAATGGGCGGGATTCAATAATCAATTGTCTTAACCTTATATATCGCGTGCATGTGCGTGTGTGTGTGCGTGGAGTTGTATTTTTTTTTTCTTTCCCCGAGGGTATTATTTAGAAATTCCGAGTAGAATCCAAATCTGCTGTCAAAAAACAAAACCCAGTGCCACGAAAACAAACGAAAATTTTTGCGCATTGCGTACGTTTTGTGAAAGTGCTGAAGTATGGTGACTTACCACAAAAAGTAAGGTAGTTTAATCTGAGACATTTTTTCCCCTTCAGGACAGAATTAGCCACTGGTTCGTAATCCCTGCATAGCACTCCATGTGCTATAGCTAACTCGAAATTGTTCAGTTTCATTTTGCTGGAAGTTATTGAGTTGCTTTTTCAGCATAACAATTTTCTGGACTGACAGTGAACCTGGAAAGTGGAATTGGAACAGTTGGAATTGAACAGTAGGTAGGGACGTAATTTTGAGACTACTCGAATCAGATCCAGAGTAGGTACCTACAAATAATATTGAACTAAATTAACTTATAGGGCGACCCTACTATTTTGAAGAAAATAAAGGAATATTTGGGCATCTTGACACCCAAGTCGAAAATCTCGGCCCTCGAATCGGGCATTTCTCCATTGGAGTTGGGACTCTGGAGCACTCAGTATTTATACCTGTAAGTTCTGCAGTTCCAACTGCTACCCCGTTCCATTCAAAGTTAATTTACATGAAAAAATCTCCAATTTTAAAACTTTGTTCTGAACGACTTTAACCATAATAAACTTATTCCTACAGCACATCAGAAACATCGAATGGTGCCAGGAATAGGAACGAACTTGGGGAGTGACTGTGAGTTGATTAAGTGCCCGATTGATCTCCAAGGTGAGCATGGAAAACTGAACTTTCATTCAATTGACTTTCAGTTGATGGAATACGACAAACATCGAAGATTTATTGTGTGTTGAGTCGGAGGGGCGTGAATCCACTCGAGTTGACTTAGTGAGCTACGGGAGTCGAATGGGCTAGAACGGGATGACGTCATATGTGTGCTCAACGTCAATAAAGCCTCTGTTTGAGCCTGATAATAAACGGAGTTTGAGAGAGGCAGTGTTGAATTGACTGAGGTGGGTACTGCAGATAGAACTGATATCTGTTTACACCACTCGATCAGTCGAAGTTGAGCTAACATGTAATTTAGTTGCTGAAAATTCGCGTAGGTACTTATAATTTATTCTGTTATCATGTGCTATTAACGTACAGAGTTCACTCAGAACAATGAACTGTAGTTGGCTCAAGAGCGGACTAAGTTGATATTTATCTTATCACGAACGTATTTCAAGACGTGTATAATCATGACGGAGGTAGTTATCAATCCTAACCGAAATAGGTACCTATCTACTGAAATACAGATCATTTTGTGAGTTGGTAAGAATCCTTCCTGGCTGATCAAGTATTGTATCCATTGTGTTTTCTCCATGAAACCGTGAAAAATCCAGATCTGTAGTTAAATTCCTGTATAGATTTCTGCGTGGATCACTGTTTTCTGTGGTCAGTACCTACCCTTGTGCTTCCCCCAGGAAAGCCTTAAATCGAGTACTGCCGCCAGCCGGGCAATCACATTTCATAAATATGTGGTGGATTCAAGAATTCAATCATTAATTAACTATCATTATTCTGATGAGGTCAAGCGGGTTCTCCTGACGTCCTTCTGGTAGGGTGCCTTATTCTTGCCATTCTATGCATGGCATTGAGATTGTATTTTTATTTTTGGTCCGTTTGCAACCCCTAAGTACCATTTTAGTGGAAAATTTTCTGAAAATCGGAAAAAATAATTCAGGGCTATCTGGGTTAATTATTTGCTGTTAGTCATGAAGCATAACGTTTGTTCAAGATACAAAACTGCCTATCAACAAAATCCAAAAGATTCATCATTCTTCAAATTAAGTGATATCACGGACTTCATACAACCATCCGTGACTATAATCAGTGTTTCCCCAGCAATGGATATCTGGACTGACTTTATACTGTTTCATTCACGATTCACGTTGACGAAGCTTTTCGGTGCAAACGAACGGCTCGACGTACAATGCTCCGGGAGGCCTCAAAAAATTCTCTAGTTCCAGACCAATTTAAAAACGTTAAAAAAAACACATGCTTACCCTTCTATTGAAAGTTTTCGAGCTACGGCGTTCTGAGAATGTCACTTCCTATTTTTCACTCCTTAGAGATTACTGACAGTAACGCCGAGCATCGCGGACCAACTAGACTCCAGTTGGGACCTGCAAACCAAATTTCCTCAATTTCGGTTCTTGGTAACTAAGTAAAGTGCGAAGTACGTGTACAGCGGACGGACAGAAATTTGTTTACTCCATTTTCGGATTCTACGTGCCTTGAAACGGAAACCATCACATTTTAGGGGCGGCTTAACTATTTTTTTTTTTTTTTTCGTGCTCGATTCCAAAGGGTCATTACTGAAAATAATCAACAACCACAAAAAATTGCGGTATTCGTTTCCAAAAACCAATTTAGTGTGCGTTACGCACATGTTGAGCATGCGCACCTGCGCAAGCATGTCATATTTCTACAAATTTAGCCATTAATGCAAGGGCTTAAAACGTGGGGGTAAATGTAATGAATATTTGAAACTCGAGCGCCCTCAGTTCAGGGGGAAATACTAATGAATTTGTTTGACGAATTTGCGTATTTCGTTGTCCATGGCCGTAATACATCATTGCAGTACAGATTTGAATCATGCAGAGACATTAATAACGAACTTTGTACGAAATGGTATATATCCAAAGTTTAAGTTTTTATTCCCCACCCCCATTGTTTCTAATCCATTATATATAATTATATGGGTTATTCAGAAGCTGCAGTATCTCGGTTCAGTCCCTGATCATGGGAAAATTGAGATAAGAGTGCCCAAGTAGTAGGTAACTCCAACCTACTTAGGCTGACACGAAAAGTTTCACGAGCGTAGTGAACTTAGTTTCCTCGTGTGGTGAGAAGTTGCGGGCTCTAAACTTATTGGTAGGTTGGTAAGTTTTTAGTACTGGAACCATTCGATCGAGATTGCGAGCTTCCCAAAACCATCTCTACTACAAATCAGTTGTAACGTGAACTTCTGTTTATGAGCCTTGGCTATAAGCAAGAGGGAAACTAAGCAATTTAGGTGGCTGTATAACATTTTTCGCTTCGCTTGACGATGGTTAGTAAATCAGCCGAGTTTAGAGTTTTGACCTTTCGCTAGAGGAGACGATTCGCGTCCTTGGCGATCGAAAGGAGCGGGCGACCAGCCGTTCTACGAGTTGCAGTGTCGCAAAAACTTAAGGTTAGTAAAAAAAGAAAAAAAAGTAGGTGTTCTGCCACAGTGAGAATGCAGCTCTGAATAAAACTGAACCACCCTCCCGTTCCACAAATATCGTCCTCCAACCTCGGGGGGACGGGGGTGGTCGAAAGGATCGATAAGTCACGCTGTGAACGAATCTCGCAATGTTTCACGGTCGATTCACTGGTGCTCCGGAGCAGCGTCGATTGGATGCCAGGGCCGTTAGCCCCCCTCTGGATAACCCTTTTAGGTTGTGTTTCTGCACCTTGTTTCTGCGGGACACAGGCGCAGAAAGTTCAATAAATGACCTTCCCAAAGGAGAGAGAGGTCGGTGAGGCGGTGGATCAGGAGTACTTGCCACAGAGTTGGTAGCAGAAGTGTGGCTTGCTGGATGAACTCTCTGTCACCCAGAAATACACCTCCCTTGGGGAAGGGGTTTAGTGAATTTTCGTAGAAAAACCATTTTACTGAATTGGTGAGGAGTGCATTATAAAATTATGTTGAATATGTTTACTATCGAAATCAGTTTTTAACGAAAGAATTCGATAATGTGGATTTTTGGAATTTAAAAAAGGGTCAAATTTGAGTTCGAGTAAGAATCGTATCTGCTATACTATTCGTAAAAGGTAATCGATACAAGTCGATGTTCGTAAGGTTTGCGATCGAGTTCACATCGATTGTAGCATCCTCGATTCATCAGATGTTCCGGTTACATAACTCTCATAATATCCCGGTAATTTCTGTTAATCTCGATTTCGCGTAATTATAGCTTTAGGGGTATAATCACGTCTTCTTGAAACTCCGATATTCTTTATTTGTATTTCTTTATTGCAGTTTTATAGGATGGTGACTCGAGACAGAAAGATACCACAAACAGGGTTTTGCGCAAAAATTGCTCAGTAGTTGAATGAAATTCATAAACTTACCAAAAACGCTGCGTAGTCTTTGTCACATGGGTTTATTAATCTATTGAACATACCTACAGAAATGCTGGCTGTTCATTTTTCGCTTTCATGTGAAATAATTGAAATAGATATTTCTGATGGTTTCCACCCCCAAACACACGAATTACGCTCCTTTTTTTTAAAATTGTCTTTGATCATTTAATTGTCTTGATTCACCTGTTGACACTTTTTTTAGTGTTATTATACAAATTGATGGTGATTTCAGACAATTTCCCAGGTTTTTGACTCATAAAAAATGAATTTTGGGAGCTGAACCTTCGTTACAACCTCAATTCTTCACTCTTTGGTCAAAATCGACTTCATATTCGGTCTTCCCGTCCTAAAAAACATAGAAAAAGATACATAAAAAGCTCATTTCACTAAAACACTTAAAAAACGCTGCAAAGTCCTTGTCACATGGGTTTATTATTCTATTATTTTATTGGTCTAAAGAAATGCTGGCTGTTTGTTTATTGTTTCTTTCATGTAAAATAATTGAAATAGCTATTTCTGGTGGTTATCGCCTTGGTTATACAAAGGGCAAATTGGTGTTTGCATTATTCCTATTGGTGGAGATTATGTTGGAGGAATCCTGGCAGGAATACACCTACGTCCGACGGGATCCTGAAGACGATGCCCCTGCCTCCCTTCACTTTCCTTTGGCTTTTCCGAATTTCCCCATGCATCCCTGATTTTACGCTGGACTCTGCGCAGACTAAGCTGTTGATTCTTAGGTATTGAGCTCATATTTTCTTTAACCATTTCTTAGGTGACGGACAGCCCTTTCACTTCCTGCTATTGATACGTGAGCTGGTATACACTGGTGCTATATCTGTCGTCCAGATTGTATTGCAGATTTTAACACTGTCCTTGCCGAAGCAGCATCAGCTGAGTCAGTATCCCCACTGGATCCCACAGCCTGGATAGCCTCCACGGAGTCCACAGACTAGACTAAGGCTATTACCTGCAAATCTGAGCTAGTTGCCATAGTTTACGTCATTTCCAACCATTTGGGTCGTATTTTGCTAATCCCTATGAATCGACATTATGGATGCTACTTCACATTCATAGAACTAACGGGGTTCTTTGTTAATGTACTTGCCCATGGTAACCAGCGCCATCTGATTAAATCCCATGACCTCTCTCGTTGTCCTACTTCTAGCACGCTTCTTCGCTTTTGTAGAACAAACACACTGGGAACACACTGGGAGGATTGGCTACTCCGAAAGTGGTGGTAAATCATATCTCAAATATCAGTTGCATAATTCTGGAAAGTCCGCAAATAATCCTGTTATACATATTCACAAAGAACCGGCATTTACATCCTCGGAAGCTGTACCAACGATTCTTCAGTGGTTGTATGATAGTAATGAATAACGTGTTTATGGAGCCCAGTTCAGGACCAAATCTCATCTAAACTAGCTGTAACTCACGCGCCCTGCGGGAACAGTGTGTAGATTTACAACAGGTGGGCTGTTTGTCAGTTGCCGGCGCCCTCGTTCCCTCGACAATCCCCTTAAAAGCCCTACGAGTCTTGTATTTTATGCACCACGAAATTGTTATAATTTTCATAGGTCATTCTGATTTTTAACTGGAGATAAGTGGAGATCGGGTCACATCCACGAAATTAAAACACCCATCAGAAGGAAACACTCCAGTCAGCAATAAACATAATGTACACTGCCAAGGTGATGGCACAGGAGCTTCCTCGTCACAATCAGAGTGACCCATTATAAAATAGAACAGACTCGGAAGCAAAATAACATAACATTACATTACATTACATAACATTACATTACATTACATAACATTACATTACATTACATAACATTACATAACATTACATAACATTACATAACATTACATTACATTACATAACATTACATTACATTACATAACATTACATAACGTGAAATACACCTATTACATAATGTGATGATCCAGCGGGAGCTAAAAGTAGAAATAAATACACGAGACTACTTGAGTCGGTTTGTGTGGTCAAATGACAGTTTATTGGCAGTTCACAGCTTCTTTTATACCCCTTGATACATCCCCAGAGAGGGTTAGGGGAACCCCGCTCTGGGAAGCCGTTAGACGCGGCTTATAATGCAAGCGACGCTATTTACATAGTGTTAGGGAGCAGCCGATCACCACACTGCTCCCCCCAGAATTGAAGTTAAATACTGCAATTATGTAAATGACGATGAATCTTGTTGATGAGGCGTCGGTGTTGGTGAAAGAGGCTGCGTGTGAGCTGTGTAGTTGCCGTGTAGGTGGGTGGCTTGAGGAGTTCGTGGTGTCTCGCCGTCGTGTGTTAGCGGCGGCTGCGGTGTGGGATGCGTGAACGTGCTCGGATGCGGTCCAGCTGGAAGCGTCGAGGGCGGTGTCTCGGAGAGCGCTGGAACGGGCGGCTGGAAGAGGTGATCTTCCGAGGCGGCTTGAATGGCGAGGCAGGAGGTGCCGGAGCAGGTGACGTCGGCCGCGCCTGGAGTAACGGCTGCGCCTGGGTCCCAGTGAAAACGGTGTCGGGAGAGGCCTGTGTCCCAGGGTGTGATAGGCCGTGTTTGTGATGGAAGACCGGGCGCTGTAGAGCTGTAGGTAAGTACGGCCGGGGCGCTGAGTCGGGCCAGGATGTGCCAGTGTTACAGCTCTCTCTAGGACATGTTTCGTTGCTTCAAAGGCGGCTTCGGAGTCGTGAGAGCAGTGGAGTGGGCGTTTATGTCGCTTACGGGCGGCCGTTCCATCGGGCAGATGTGTAAGGCCGCTGGGTGATACGATGTGGCCGAGGAATTCGACGGAGGTGCGGGCTAGTTGACACCGACTTGTTGACTTGGAGGCCGTATTTTGTTAGAGTATCGAGTAGTAATTTTACATGTGTAAAATGTTCCTCGATATCTCTCGAAGCTACTGGAAGGTCTTTGTAGACGGTGGTCCTATTCAGAGGCTGCGTTGAAGGCTGCGGTTGTCGGTGGTGCTGGATCACCTGCAACTCCTCGTTGACGGTAGCCACACGAGGAGGAGGGAGAAGGGTATGAAGCGGTTCCGGTGTCTTCGTAGCTCTGGTCTTCATTTTCTTCTTTGTTGTTCCTGAAGGTGTAGATCCGAGGAAATGCTCCGTTGATGGTCGCTCTCGTTAAGTATGCAGCGGGAACGGCGAGATGTTCTCTGGTTGGTTTGCTGGAGAGACGATAGCTGGTTGGTCGTGGATCTGACGAGTGGTGGGCGTAGGCGGTTCGCTGTCGATCGGTGTTCTACGTCGGGCGCCGCCGCCTCGCCGGCGATCGTAGTAGGCGAGAAGCCGATGCGAAGGTGAAGGTGCGTGTTCTACGTCGGGGTGACCAGTGTGATGATCCAGCGGGAGCTAAAAGTAGAAATAAATACACGAGACTACTTGAGTCGGTTTGTGTGGTCAAATGACAATTTATTGGCAGTTCACAGCTTCTTTTATACCCCTTGATACATCCCCAGAGAGGGTTAGGGGAACCCCGCTCTGGGAAGCCGTTAGACGCGGCTTATAATGCAAGCGACGCTATTTACATAGTGTTAGGGAGCAGCCGATCACCACACATAACATTACATTACATTACATAACATTACATAACATTACATGAAATATACATATTATATAACATTACGTCCATAATACATTACGTCCATTATACATAATTGCGAAAGTTATGCGTGTTTGAAGAATTTCACGTTAGCGCATGCGCAGGGCGAACCGCTGGCTCTATCATGTTGAAATTTATATGGGACCTCAATGGGCCCTACCCGCTTAATCCCTGAGAATTACATTGAAATTGGGTAAAATCTTTGGTTACTACGGCTGTAACAAGGAAATTGAATCTATTTCACGCCAGCGCATGCGCAGAGCGCACCGAGGGTCCGATCATGCTGAAATTCATACTGGAACTCACTAGGCCTTGTCCAAACAACCCTTGAAAATTTGAGCGAAATTGAATCAAAATTCTGAAAGTTATGCGTGTTTGTTGAATTTAACGTTAGCGCATGCGCAGGGCGTACCGCTGGATCAATCATGTTGAAATTTGTATGGGACCTCAAGGGGCCTTATCCGCACCATCCCTCAAAATTTGATCTGAATCAATTCAAAATCGTGGAAGTTATGGCTGTAACAAGGAAATGCGGACAGACAGACTCACAGACTCACAGACCCACAGACCGACAGACACGGAACCAAATTTGTTCAGTAGGCTTTGAAACGCAAAATGCAAGTGGAAATTTTGATTTCTGAAGACAAAAATTTTTTGGCTCACGAAAGTGAACACAAGGCTTCGCTTTCTCGGAAGCAAAACTACATCAGCGTTCATCAGCTACGCTAGTATGGGCTTCCTTGGATGGACGTTCAAGTACGACCATGTAGCTTTTTCGACCGAAAATGTTTGCGAGGTGTGATGAATTTAAAATTGGCATCACGGTGGTGTGAGGGAAATTGCCCAGGCGGTTATGAGCGAATCACCACCGACGTCTGGGATCTTTTTGGAAGAGGTTTGAGGTGAATTTGCCTAGGCGGTTATGAGCGAATCACCACCGACATCTAGGATCTTTTTAGAGAGGAGGTGTCCAGGCGGTTATGAGCGAATCACCACCGACATCTGGAATCTTTTGAGAGGAGGTAGAGGAGGTTTGCCTAGGCGGTTATGAGCGGATCACCACCGACATCTAGGATCTTTTGGAGAGGAGGTGTCCAGGCGGTTATGCGCGAATCACCACCGACATCTGGAATCTTTTAGAGGAGAGAGAGAGAGCAAGGTAGGAGGAGAGAAGAGAGAGCTGGTTAGAGGAAGTGTCGAATGAAGCTAAGGTCGCAGGATCCGGGGTTTTATAGGAAAGTGAGTCCTCTCCCTCCAACCCCCTGTTGGGGGTTGATGGTGGGGCTCCAGGTTGTGTACCCTGGGTCCTGTGGCTTGTCTCCCCACTCGTACTGTTTATTAACAGAGTCTAACTTTCGTGGTTGAATATTGGCGAGAACTTAAGTTTACTAGAGGAGTGATTCCTGGAGGGACTCACGACAGAGGTCCCCCCAGTTTGAGCCAAAATTTGAGGAGAGCTGAGGGCCATGATACAGATGGGGCTGAAGGCGCAAGGTGACAGGGGCTGAGGGAGCACTGCCCCCGTTGGCCCAATCAGATGCATCGGTTGTGATGGACAGGGGAGCGTGGGGATCGGGATGGGCCAATAGAGCGGCGTCCACTAGGTCCTGTTTACATGTGTGAAAGGCGGTTGTGAGTTCGGGGGACCATGAGATGGGGCGGTTGTCATTCTTTTTGGCGGGTTGGGGAATGGCGTGTATGAGGGGCTGTTGGTGTTGGGCTGAGTGTTTGATATGTCGGCGGTAAAAATTTAACATACCCAAAAAACGGCGGAGTTCCGTGACGGTACGGGGCTGGGGGAAATCGTTGATGGCTTGAACCTTGTCCGGGAGGGGTGTGATTCCGTCGGCGGAGACGAGGTGGCCGAGGCAGCGTACGGAAGGTTGGGCTAGGAGCATTTATCGGTGTTGATTTGTAGACCTTCGGCGGAGAAAATGTCTAGAATCTGGCGTAGGTGGTCCAGGTGTTCTTCCGGGGTTCGAGAGGCGACCAGTACGTCATCCAGGAAGCAGAAAACGAACGGGAGGCCGCGTAAAATATTATCCATATAACGCTGCCATGTTTGGGCAGCGTTCCTGAGGCCGAAACCCATTTTGATGTATTCAAAGAGGCCGAACGGGGTAATAATGGCCGTCTTTGGTATGGCGGGGGGGTGGATATTTATGTGGTGAAAAGCCCTTGCGATGTCGAGGGTGGAGAAAATCTTCGTGTTGTGTAGGTGAGATGAAAAGTCCCGGAGGTGGGGGACGTTGTAGAGGTCGGGTGTGGTCTTTGTGTTGAGGCGGCGATAGTCGCCACAGGGGCAGATATCCCCATTGGGCTTTTGCACTATGTGCAGGGGCGAAGCCCAAGGGGATTTGGAGGGGCGGATTATGCCGTCTGCTATTAGGTGGTCAAAATGTTTTCGGGCCTGGGTCAGTTGTAAGGGAGGAGGCGGCGGGCTTTGGCGGTAATCGGGGGGCCAGAGGTCTCGATAAAATGTTGTATTGTGGATATGTGGGCTGAGGGGTGGCGCTGGGGGCGGTATTGTAGGAGTAGGTTCTTGGATAGATTCGGGGGTTGGTTTATGGCGTGTATATAGCCCGGGATTGGTGTGTTGGAGGAGGGGTCGATCAGGCGCGCGTTTTTTACGTCAACCTGGAGGCCGAAATATGCCAAAAAATTGGCCCCCAGGATCGCCTTCTCTACGTCCGCCACGGTAAACTCCCACTCGTACACGAGTCCGTTGAGGTGGACGGACGATCGGTACGCCCCGTAGGAGGGGATGGTGGTACCGTTGGCGGCGTAGAGAGTTTGACGGTGACAGCGCGCCTGACGATGGAGGATGGAGTTGGGGAAGATTGAAAGCGCCGCCCCTGTGTCAATTAGGAAGGGGACATTTGATTTTCGGCATTTGAGGAACAGGCGTTGGTGGGAGGGTGTTGAGTGGGGTAGAATAGCGGAAGTGGGGGCTGGGGGTGGCTGAGCAGTTGTTGGGTTGGTAGCAGGGGTGGTGGGGTTGAGTGTTGGTGGTGGTGGTGGGGGTTTGTCTCCCGCAAAGGAGACGCGGTTGGTGGGGCGCCCGTTCCGTGGTAGGGGAACGGTTGGCGGGGGGTTGGGGGTTGTAGTGTTGCAGTGGGGCTTGCTGGGGTGGTTGGCGGCCGTGGCGGCGGCAGGAGAGGGGCCGTTCCGTGGTGGGGGAACGGTGTTGGGCCGAGAGGGGGAGGTGGCGGCGCAGCGAGGCGCGGCCGTGGAGGGGCCGTTCCGAGGTGGGGGAACGGTGTTTGGCCGGGTGAGGGAGGTGGCGGCGCAGCGAGGCGCGGCGGTGAGGTTGGCGGCCGTGGCGGCGGCGTAGGAAGGGTAGGGGGTCTTGGTGGTGGTGGTGGCGTAGATGCGGGCCGGGGGGGATGGTGGGGGTCCCCCCCCCCCCCCCCGTGTTGGCGAGGATGGGGGGCCCGCCGGGTTCACCGGCGGGCGTCGGCGTTTCCCTGCCCGGAGGGGAAGGAGCAGAGGGGTTGACATTTTCGGGCCTCCCCACCGAAGTTTACATGGTAAAAGCATCGGTGGGGGGGGTCGGCGGGGAGGTAGGCCGTATTGTTGCGGCGGGGTGTGTCGGTGGGGGTTGTTCGGGCCGGTGAGTTCCCCCTCCGCTGGTCCTGGGGAGGGGTGGGGCGGCGTTCGGAGGAGGCCGGGCGCCGGCGGTCCGTGGAGGGGGGTCGGCGGCGCTCCGAGGAGTGGGGTCGATTGCGGTCACTGGAGGGGAGCCGGCGGCGTTCGGCGGGTTCGTCGTTTCGTCGGGGGGCAGGTGCGGTGCGGGGGGTGCGAATTTCGCTGACACTGGCGGATGCGGCGAGGTCATGTACCGTGTCTGCGAGGCGGAGGAGCGGTTCGTCCGGGCCGTCGAGATGGCTGGCGAGCGCCATCTGGATGGGGTGGGGGAGTGCGCGTAACCAGAAGGTCCGGGCGATGTCGGCCGTCATTATCCCTTGCAGCTGATGTCGCAGGCGTCGGAAGAGGTGGGAGGGCTTCATATCGCCGAGTTGTTGCGGCTGCGACAGGGCGGCGACTCGTGCGATTTTGGACGGTTGGTACAGCGAGATGAGGCGGCCGCGGAGGTCGTCGTATGTGGCGGCGGCGGCCGCAGCGGGCGTCGTCGGTGAGATGGTGCCGGGCGGTGAGAGGGTGGAGAAGGGGTTGTCGACAGCGGCTGTTGCGTCGGTTGTCGTGGCGGCGGGCGGCTGCAGCGTGGCCTAACTAAACAACCTCAACAACTTGAAAATCACAAACCACAAAATTGTTGATTTGTGAAAATCACAAATCAACAAACAAGCCTAAAACTAGAAAATTCAAATTTTCAATATTATATATCAAGTTTAAAATTCGCAGAAGTCGGGAGTGGCTGAGCGGAGATGTGAGAGGGTTGCGATCTCCGGGCGGGTGTGAGTGGTGAGCGAGAAATGCGAATTTAAACTGACTGACTGAATTAGAACTGTGGATTTGAAATTTGACTGCACGGACCGAACTTAACTTGTGACTGGGGTTTGACACATGAGAAGGGAAAAGGAGGAAGAAGGTTGTGTGAACGTCGGGTTCACCACTGTGATGAATTTAAAATTGGCATCGCGGTGGTGTGAGGGAAATTGCCCAGGCGGTTATGAGCGAATCACCACCGACGTCTGGGATCTTTTTGGGAGAGGTTTGAGGTGAATTTGCCTAGGCGGTTATGAGCGAATCACCACCGACATCTAGGATCTTTTTAGAGAGGAGGTGTCCAGGCGGTTATGAGCGAATCACCACCGACATCTGGAATCTTTTGAGAGGAGGTAGAGGAGGTTTGCCTAGGCGGTTATGAGCGGATCACCACCGACATCTAGGATCTTTTGGAGAGGAGGTGTCCAGGCGGTTATGCGCGAATCACCACCGACATCTGGAATCTTTTAGAGGAGAGAGAGAGAGAGCAAGGTAGGAGGAGAGAAGAGAGAGCTGGTTAGAGGAAGTGTCGAATGAAGCTAAAGTCGCAGGACCCGGGGTTTTATAGGAAAGTGAGTCCTCTCCCTCCAACCCCCTGTTGGGGGTTGATGGTGGGGCTCCAGGTTGTGTACCCTGGGTCCTGTGGCTTGTCTCCCCACTCGTACTGTTTATTAACCGAGTCTAACTTTCGTGGTTGAATATTGGCGAGAACTTAAGTTTACTAGAGGAGTGATTCCTGGAGGGACTCACGACACGAGGTTTCCATTTTTATTATTTTTTCGAACTTAAAATCCAGTCAATTCCTGTATTACCAGATTTTTACCCGAATCTAAAAAAAATGTTGATGATAAATTTGGAATAATGTAAACAAATTTTCAGCTTTCAAAAATATGTATTTTCATTTTTTCTATAGTGTTATCTGTGATAAAATTTCCTTCGTCGAATTTTGAGTGAAATCGAAGAATTTTTCCCGTTGCTCAACAATGGATTTTATATTTGTACCTATGTCTATTCGAGTCAGCATGCAAGAATATTCACATTGAAGTAACAAATTTCTCAATTTCACGAAAAACCAATAAGCTTTTCTGTCAAATAAAGGTCGGTACCTACTTACATATATGACTTCATGAATTTACAAATTGATATTTGTTTGTTACTAGAAATACGGACGGGTTACTAATAGGTCCCTCTACAATAATCGCTGCGATCATGGGGCCCATAAAATTGGTACCTGCTACGGTTAGCCAGCAGCGGCTGGGTAGGAACTTTCAGTCGGCTACGAATCAGATATGGTAGAATACCGATTATGTGATTCTTGCGTGCAAACGAGTTTGTTTTATTTATGAAAATATATGTATTATGCTAATTCGCATCTCTCGAAATCCCATGCCTTTATTCCATATCTCTCGCCAGACTATCATAAGGGTTCAACTGCATCTGATTCATCCCTTTTGATATTATCAGAGCACATTCCGCCACTTCGACTTGACGAATATTCATGAAGGATGAATGGGCGAGCGGAAGAGCCTCAAATATCCAGTTCAATGGCACAACCAGGGTCAGCCAGAGTGAGGGCAGTCCACAACAATAAACTATATCCCATCACCCGTGCATTGCAATCACAATAGTTATGCTAAACAACGCCAGCAGTTTCACTGATTAATTTGTCTTCGACTGCGTGGGTCACTGGCCATGGCGGCCGTGTGTTTTATCTCCCTTTCAAAGTATCACCGGCTTATTTGCTATGCAAACCGAGTCAATTTTGTTGCAGATTTATACAATAAACGTGTGGCTTTATTGCTTTTCCTTTCCACCTTGAAACTTGTTTTACTGTATCAGATAGTCATCTTACCAAAACCGTCAGAGCGGCGGTTCAATTACTTATGCTTGGCCAGTATATTCAACTTAATGACCATCGAATATCAGATAACTCATAGGTGATGGAAAGCCAAGAATTTCTCCATTTTTCCATTGACTTCAAATCTACCATCTGATGCATGAATCTATTTCGTTGGCAATGAGATGCTGTAAAGTGTACAAAAACTCCCTCATGAGTGAGAATTATGTAGGGAAGAGACGATGTATCGAAACCGCAAGAAGGAGCAGGTACCTACGCAAACACATGTACGTAATTGTACCTATCATCAGAGATATTTTCCGACACAGAAGAGTTCATAAAACATAGCTATGACTCAGGAAAACCATTAGGTAAAATGATCATGTATTAGTTGCGATTAGATATAAATAATAATAGGGCAAAAAGTAATAAATAGAGAAACAACAAAGTGATCAATCTGCCGGGTTCCCCCACAGCCTTGTGGCCTTGTATTTCTCCTTTTTTCCGCTCTCTCAATATCTATCCTAGGGAAGGAAAATGGTGATTTTATTATATAAACCAACGTTCTCTGCTTCTTGAGATTGGGTGTGAAGCTGTAGAAGTATTCAATTTATTATTGAAGTGCTATGGAAAAATTTGAAAATTATTTTGATTTGTTGAAATAAACGTGTTTCTTCTTCTTATTGAAGACTAGCTGTGTACCCGCGCTTCGCAACGGTAGAACAGACACCCCCTTTAGGACAGGCCCCACTCATAACAGACCCCCCCCCCCCCCGTATCCTATGAACCCTCCCTACCTGGTTAGAAACATTCCTCAATGTTCACACAACAAATTCCCAAAGTTGCACTCCAATTGGTCAAGTAGTTTTGAAATTTCTGTAGACCCCCCCCCCCCCTCTCATAACCTGTACCCCCTCCCACTAACATCATGATTGAAGTACCACTTGAGTGTACTCGTCGAGCATAATCCAGAATCTAATTACAATCGGATTTACGTCCAACCGTTCAAAGTTGTTATAAGCATAAACGTCCTCATAGAAGTGATTATAACACGTTTTTTAGTAGTATTTCATTCATAGCGTTTCAACGGATGGACAGATTCAAATGCGGATTTTTCATAAACCTTCCCAGATAAATTCTGCGTCAAATGGTACCAGCCGCAACTTTCTACGTTCAGCCGTTCTCAATTGATGCCGAGACAAACAAACAAACAAACAAACAGACACTGTTTTATTATTTGCCTTTAACCCCCCCCCCCCCCCGTATCCTATGAACCCTCCCTACCTGGTTAGAAACATTCCTCAATGTTCACACAACAAATTCCCAAAGTTGCACTCCAATTGGTCAAGTAGTTTTGAAATTTCTGTAGACCCCCCCCCCCCCTCTCATAATCTGTACCCCCCTCCCACTAACATCCTGATTGAAGTACCACTTGAATGTACTCGTCGAGCTGAATCCAGAATCTAATTACAATCGGATTTACGTCCAACCGTTCAAAGTTATTGTAAGCATAAACGTCCTCATAGAAGTGATTATAACACGTTTTTTAGTAGTATTTCATTCATAGCGTTTCAACGGATGGACAGATTCAAATGCGGATTTTTCATAAACCTTCCCAGATAAATTCTGCGTCAAATGGTACCAGCCGCAACTTTCTACGTTCAGCCGTTCTCAATTGATGCCGAGACAAACAAACAAACAAACAGACAAACAAACAGACACTGTTTTATTATATGTATAGATCCTGGCCGATCCTGGTCTGATTTTTGGAACTCTAAGGATAATAATTCTATGGGGGGGGGGGGGGGATAGCCTTGACATATTTAACTAGTTTCATTCGTACCAGAGCACTCGAAGCGATGTTTTACTACTATTCAAGCTAGTATCCCGACCCCTTTTCCAATTATCTTCCTTCGGGGATTATTTGAACTGCCGATAATCTATTTAGTTCCGTTGATTCGGATCCGGCCTCACATACAGCTAGATAGACTGACAAAGGACAACGGAGATCTTGGTGCCAATCGGCTTCAGAACGCATTAAACGTTAAAGAAACACGAAATTTCGCGATTCCAATTAATGTACAGCCAGTAGTAGCTATATTTTCAGGTTTCGGAGGGGCATCGTCGTAATAGAGCGAATCGGTTGCTTCCACCTGTCGTTTCCCGTTGAGGATTGAAACACCAGCTGCTCCTTACCGCAAACGGTAGTTGAAGGTGGATATACCCAAGGATATCCGAAGAATATCATGTGACAACCCTTTGTTCCCGATCTGGATATCCCAAGGGTCCCAACGTGAGACGAAATGGAAAACGGCTACGGTCTCAACTGCCTTGTCATTGAAAAAATGTATACTTACTTCTACGTAGCGAGTCTTGAACTATATCTTACGGGCCATTACCAATATTTGATGCCTTTTTGCCGTACAGTTTTATCGGATACCAAAGTCAATTTTCTGGAACTTATTCATCGTTATAGTATAATTGGTGCCATACTCTTTATTTTCGACAGGGTATGTACGTACTTTTGAATATGTAACAGATGATAAGGGATTTTGAAAATAAGTTTCAAAAAAAAACATTGGTTTCAAATCCCTTCTATTAAAACTCGCGAAACACTTGTTTGGAACAGGTTCGAGCTAGACGAGAGTAACTCAGAGACTGACTATGTCATAAGGAGCTCTGGAGCCCGAGGGGACGTTCTGCTTGCTTCACCATTTGATAAAATGTTAAGTTGGAGGTATTTAAACTCCTCCCCCCTGGATTTTTCCAGAATTTGGAATATGAATGGAAAAATTTGACGGGACTTGGGGTGGAAGAGTCGAACTAGATCGAACCTGTACAGATTGCATATTAGTTTTACAATAACAAATGAAATAATACACATACAATCGCAGTTACGTACAATATCATAGTCCATAAGTTAGGAATATCATAGTGCCTTAAATCTAGCGGTGGCACACTGAATATGATTAAGTTTAACAGCTTTAAAATTTAAACTTTGAGGTTCACACTAAAATCTGAAACTTGATGGTCAGCAATTTCAAAATTGACGTTGGTCAAAATATTTGGTTGGCCAAACTGTTCACTTTCAAGATGAAGTGGGAGATTACGGTTCACTATCGCCTTCCGAGATGAGGAACACGAACACTCCTTTCATTTGTCTAACAGACAAATTCGGTGCCTTTGCTATTTTTACTGGTGATTTCATCGCTGGTAGGGAAAAATGGCTAAATACTGGTTAGATTCGGGTATCGGTTCAATCCAGTTGTCGCTATGTCCACTCTAACATATTTACAGTGAATTGTAGTGCCTGAAATCAAATTATCTTTTTCACAAATAGTTCGCTGATTGGAAATTAACTTCCTTGGAAATTGTAAAACCCTAGATCACAATTAGGCGTTAAAGAAAGAGTGGTATTGGCGCCCACTGGTTTCAGCAAGAAATTAGCAGTAGGAAATATAGTAACATAATGATCGTCTCTACTAGTGGCTAATAGCCGAAGGTATTACAAGTCGTATGATTGTTCATCAGCTAGTGGTATATTGAGGAAATACACTATTTCACTGTGGTGAATGGCACAAGCTACTTTAATAATTTACTTCAGCAATGAATTTATTAAGATACATGGTCGACAAGCTTCCTAGTTCAACAGATAATTGGTGAGTGATGATGATGCTAGGATGGAGGATTCCCATTTTACAGAAGGTAACAGAGTTTTCAATATCCTGAAATACTCCCAGTATCAAATCGAATAACAATTGTTGGTGGTTTTTAATCGAGTTTGATCTCATAAAATGTGATATCGCTTGCATCCTTAGCTTAATCTTATTATTGTTGAAAGTTACGTCTTGTATGGTTTCGTTGAAGTCCGCTATTAACTGGGAGGAAATAGAGTACTGCGAATCTATCCGGTTTTGTATGCTTATTTCATTTTTCTGAACTTGATTGAATAGCTCCAAGTACCGCTGGCCGTCCTCAGCATCTAAACTACCTGTTATGAATTTAACTACACTACCCAATCCATTAATCAAACCCCGTCTAACTCTACTTTTACCCATGTTGATATGATTAACTTTTTCCTGTATTAATTCTATACTATATTCTATCAACTTGCAATGCCCTTCCGTGTCGTTCACAAATTGGTTATTTACACGTATTTTGGTCAGTAATTGACTGTATTTATCCTTCAGTCTGTAGAATTCAGTATACAGTCTGTCAAGTTTGTAGTGGTGAACCATCGTATGATGTGTTGTCACTAATTTGGCAGGTCCCAGTTTTATGGGTAAAACTCCCATAAAATTGTGGGTTATGTCTCGAATGTCGGCTGTCGCTCCGACGGAGGTGACGACGAAGGTCCTGAAACAGGAGAATTGGGGTCACTGTCCATTTCCTCAGGGTATATTCCGACGTTTCGGTCGTTTTATATTAGACAAGTGAATCTTGTCTTTAGTGTTATGGTGTCGGGGTTCTAACATGACTGTTTTTCTGGCTTTATCTACTGACAACAATTTTTCTTTCTTATATTTGTTTTTAGTTTTGCTTTGCTTTTGAACATTGCATACGTATACTTCCTGAGGGATATCAGGGGGATCTTCTCTGTCCTTGTTTTTTTCTGTCATAATCCTTTCTTTCAATTCCTGACTTTTCTTAGTAATTGCCGCATAGATTAGGTTTTTTCCCTTATGGGTTCTGAGGTAGTCGTTCGTCATTTGATGTGCTGTTGTGGAAATGACCGCTTATGATTTCGAAGGGGGTAAATTTCGTTGTAGAGTGAATACTATTATTGTACGCTAGTAAGGCGTAATTAAGTTTTGCAACGATGGAGTCATTTTTAAATTCTTCTCTGTTCTTCAACAACCTAATGTGTTCTATTAGGGTGGAATGTAGACGTTCAATCATGCCATTAGAATCCGGGTGTTCGAGTTTTGGAATAACATATTTTCTGGATTCTGGGTTTTCCGGGGGTATGTTTGAATAAACTAACAATGATTTGTGTGTGCAGTGGTTTATCGGAGTTTCAGGTATGGGTATGCTTGAAATTGTGTTCCCTTCGTAATTCGAATAATTGTCTCATTGGAAATCGATTGTTGCTATACTTCGAAATTTACTGTTAGAGATTGGTTTTCTTGCTCTTCGGTGGGTTGCTGATCTACCTGTGCGACATTTTCAAAATTGTCATAGGTGTTGGCTAGGTCAGGGTTACTTATTCCTTAAAAATTCGTTTACTAATTCTTCTAAATTATCCGATTCGGGTGGTTCGGGATTGGATTCATTGTTGTGCAACTCCACCCTGGATAGTGCATCAGAATTGGAATTTAGTTGTCCTTTTTATATTTTATTTCGAAGTCATATTCCTCCAATTTCAATCTCATCCTGAATAATTTGGAATTTGGTTCTTTCAATGCGAATAGCCATTGTACAGGCCTATGGTCCGTAAATAAATCGAATTTCCTTCCCCATATATATACGGTCTGAATGTTTTGCAAGCCCATGTACGACCTAATAATTCTTTTTCGATAGTGGAGATCTACGCTCGGTTTCATTGAGGGTTCAAGAAGCATAAGCCACTGGGAGGCCTGGGCCATTATGGTTTTCACTTAATGCTGCCCCTAAGGCCACATCACAAGTAACATTGAATTTTTTTCGAAAAATCGGGATATTGCAAAATTGGTTTATTTATCAGTAGGTTTTTGCAGGTTTCGAAACATTCTCTGTACTCTTGATCATTAATATCCAATTTGGCGCCTTTCTTGAGACATCTAGTGAAAGGTTTAGTTAACTTTGCGAAATCCTTTATGAACCTGCGGTAGTAGCCTAGCAATCCTAAGAAACTTTTTATTTTGCTTTACCGTAGTCGGAATTGGGAAATTCATGATGCATTTTACCTTATCTGGGTGTGGTTTAACTCCCTCTGGGGTTACTAAGTGTCCTAGTTAATTTACTTCCTTGCGGAGGAACTCAGTTTTATCAATTTGGAGTTTTAGATTTGCTTTTCTTAATCTTTCGAAAACTTCCCTAAGGCGTGAAATATGTTCTTGCAAGCTGGAACTGAAAATGATAATGTCATCTAAAAATACTGCACAAATTTCGTTTTGGACACCTCGTAGGGCGTTGTCCATTACTCTCTGAAAGGTACGAGGGCTATTCTTTAACCCGAAGGGCATCCTACGGAATTGCCAATGACCTTTTTCGGTGCTAAATGCTGTTTTTTGGACGCTGTCTGGGTCCATCTCAGTTTGATGGAAACCGGGCATAAGATCCAGAGTTGAGAAATAAACGCATCTACCCAGTATGTCAAGCAGATCTGAGATGTTGGGGAGTGGATACCAATCGTCTAATGTTTTAGCTCTGACTGCACGGTAATCTATTACGATCCGGAATTTTGGTTTGCCAGAAGCGTCAGATTTGTTCGGGACCACCCAAATAGGGGAGTTCCAAGGACTGGCTGAAGGCTCTATGATTCCTTGGTCTAACATTCCCTTCATTTGAGTTTTTACCTCTTCTCTATACATTTCCGGGTAACGATAAGTTTTTGAATAAACCGGGGTATCATCTATTGTTCGAATGGCGTGTTTCACTTGATATGAAAAGGTTAAGGGTGAAATATATCAGCGTATTCTTTTACGAGTTTCTTAATGGCTTCCCGCTCCTCCGCATTCATGTGGTCAGACCTAATTTGGGGAACGGTTTGTGGTTCTGTGGTGTTATAATTATTCAGGGAGAAATTGGTTTTTTCCGGATTTTCATCTATTTCTTCAACTTCTAGGGGTTGGCTGAGGGTCAGTTTGGTGGGTTTTGATCCAGAATTAAATGCTATCAAATATGCCTGAAAATTTTCTACTTTTATTAAACTTTTAGGGATTTCTATTTCCTTGATTTTCTTGTAAGTCAAGGTGGCAGTTCCATTTTTGATGTTTTTAATGGGAATCCTGATGGGTTTGGCAGTTCGCGCTTCTATGGTGTAAGAGATCGCGTCAGTCCTGTTACTGTCCATAGGTTGCCTCACTTTGTGGTAATGTACAGGCATGGTAATGTTGTTGGTTTTATTTGTGTGTCCTGTGAAGTCGATTGTAGCATTTTTTTATAGTTCTGAGATTGTCGAGTCCAAGAAGGATATAGAAATCTTTGTGGAAATCAAACGGATAGAATTTGTGTGATAACTTCCTTTTGTTGAACAATTCACCGCAAGGTATCAATGTGCTGAACTGTCCACCAGATTTACCGTGGGCAGTTTTTACGGAAAAGGGATCATGTTTTATACTTGTGGAAAATAAATTGTTTGCAATAATTGGATTAATAAATGATACTGTACTTCCTGTATCTACAAGAATCCTCAGGTTTGTTGTAGGCATCAGGATGTAACACAACTCGATTCTTCCTTGACCGATGTTCATCAAGTTAAATGTAGGGTGTCTAATGAGCCCTCCTGTAAAAAATAGTCCTGTGCCGGGGTTTTATTCGTTAGCTCGTCATTACATGAACCAGGGGGATTATCATATTCGATCGTTTGATTTTCAGGGTTTTCGTTAGGGTAAATATCTGTTTTCTCTAAATTATGCATTTTAAAATTTTGTGGTTTTATCGTTGATACTCCATTCATTGGAGCACCTCGTTGTTAGAAATTTCCTTGCTGGTAGGGTTGAGCATTCTGCTGATGCTGATAATTCGTGCGTTGCACATTTTGTGGGTTGTTCCACGGAGCGAAATAATTATCTTGTATCGGCTGCGGGGTCGCGTACTTCGCACGAAAGGCGAGTTCAGCGGTTTTGGAGCAGCTGAAGGCATTATTTGAGGAACGTTATTATTACCATTCATTGGTTGCTTAAGTTTATTTTTGTAATCATATTGGAAATGATTCGTCAATAAATTAACTGCTTCATCTAAACCAGAAGGATGCATTGCTCTGATTAATGCTCCTACCGGTTCTTGTAAGTTGCATAATAAACATCGCAATGCTAATGTCCTCGAATATTCAATTAAATAAGGTCTAGCTAACGGGGCACATATTGTGTTAATATAGGATATTTGTAAATACAACAATTTTTGGATTTTATCTGTAAATTGGAATGGGCTCTCATTCGGCCCTTGTCTCAAGCTACACATGTCAATATTTAGGGTATAACAATCCCTCTTGTCTGCGTACCGATTTAAAAGAGCTTGTTTTAGTTCTTCCCATTGGTGACCGTATTGGTCATTAACGTCTCCTTTGTCCCTTAACTTTAGCTTTGAGACAGGCAAATAAATAATCATTCTGAAAATTTGTAGGGTCTGATTTGATGCAGAACTTATTAACTGCTTTTCGGAATTTTCTATGAAACCATTAAGTTGGCCTGGTTCCCCATGGAATTCGGGCCTCCATGTCAAAATATTGGGACTTCAGTTCCTGCACCACTGTGTGGTTTCTGACTGCCTCGGTGAAGAAATTTGATGGATTTGGATTACTCACCAAAACAGCAGCAATTCACCTTCGGAGTTTTCCTGAAGGATGGAAGGGGACCTCCGTACTTGGCGACTGCAAGGGGTAAGCTAAGCAGGCTTCCGGCTCTTCTTCTTCCGAAATCGGCGGCAGGGAGTCTCTCAGGAGTTCCTTCGATTTGTCCAGCGTGCGATACGAGGGCAATTGTCGAACTCACTTCCACTTCCTCGGAACCTTGTAGTGTTAGAGGATATCTCCGAGCTCTGCGCGATGCAGTGTTTGAAGAGTTGCTCAAGTTCGCCCGAGAAGTCCAAGTATGTAAACCGTACAGGTACGAACGTTTGGGATCTGTGGACCTTGCTCGATGCAGTGTCCAAGGAGAAATGTCCAAATTCGCAAACGGTAACGAATGTTCTGGAGTTTCACTTCACAGACCGGCGGTTAATCGTAAAACGAACGATCACTCTTATAAATCGCGATGATTCACTTGATGATCTCTAACCGGTCCTACCGACTGCGCCACAGATGATTAGGGATTTTGAAAATAAGTTTAAAAAAATTTTAATTTGATTTCAAAACCAATTTATTAAAACTCACGAAACACTGGTTTGGAATAGGTTCGAGCTAGACGAGAGTAACTGAGAGACTGGCTGGTCACCCGGAGCTCGGGAGCCCGAGAGGACTTTCTGCTTGCTTCAGCATTAGATAAAATGTTAAATTGGCGGGATCTATTGTTATAACTTGTATGTACTTTGTTCAAAGATAATAATAAATGACGGTGGCTCTACCTTGAAGAAGTAAACACGGTAGGTATGTTCCGTCAGAGCATTCGGCCGACCGGAACAACTCGGTCCAAGTAGATACGTTATCGAGAAACACGTGTTCAGTACAGTTCCTACTTATCTCAACAGTTCATTAACCTTATGGACGGGTGCCCCTAATGAGGAGCTCTCATTCACCTCGTCGGAGAGACCGCATAAATCAAGACGGATCATCAGTCATCGCCGATCGCTCATTATCATACAGAGAATTCCAGCCGTAGTTATCAGGTAGCGAGATTATATTTATCGGTTAGACAGTTAGAGGTAGAGCTGCGTGTATTCTTTCACGATATTTCGATACAGTATTGAGGTAGTACAGTCCACGGATTCTAATCTAGATTGCCCTTACACAATTTATACTAAAGTGTAACAAATCTATTTTTTCGCTATAGAGGCTAGGATTTCACTTCGTCACTACAAAAGTTGATTCAGCTACGTCATGAACCTCCAACTGCCGGTTTCAAGCGAGTTTGAAATACCTGTGATGTCAAGTTTAAAGCATTTTCACTGTTTTTTTAATAGACTCCAAAAAAGCAGGAGGTTCTCAATTCGACTTGTTTTTTTTAAATGTTTGTCCCCATACCCCATGCACAGCCTCATATTCTATCCCTTGGTTTTATACATTTTAGTAGTAATTTGGCGTTTTTCCAGCTTAAAAATTATTCATTACTTTTTAGTTGTGTACAGCTTTTTTTGTAGTCGTTGTTTTTTAAATGTTGTGTTTAAATTTATTTTGTTCTATTGTGGGAGATACGCCGCATCTTTCTGGAAAGCTCCCGTGAGATCCAGTTATTATCTTTTGGAGGAAGATGCTATTTCATACTACCTGTATCTGAACTTTCAATTACCTATCAGATAATATTTCTTCCAGATCGATAGTAGAACATTTTATTGATGTGTTGATTACTACTGTTCTGCGTCATTAGCTAGCAGGTTTAATATCTATCCATACACGACCTTATATTTTAGCAACTTATTTAGACAGTTTAAAAAAAATAAGAAAACGCTGCAAATCCCTGCACAACGGTCCATTATTTTGTACAGAATACCCTTCTGTTACAGATCACAGCTCTCTGTATAGATAACCCGTCTATATAATATAATATGTACTATTCTATACATATTATGTAGATCGCAGACCCTCCGTAGGTTAGTACCTAACCCCGTACTCGTTACTAGGTACCTACCTAAATCGCGAGTTAAATGTTGCTAAAATAATACTGTCGATGACAAACAGTAACTAAAATGGCGAAAAGAAACGCAAATAATGAAGTTCTGAAGGAAAATTGTTGATGTGGAGTGAAATAGATGCCCCTTCTGTGTAGATCACTGTTTTCTGTGGTCAGTACCTACCCTCTGGTCAAGTATGATGAACCGTTGTGTAATAACTTGCCCATCAATAATACTTCAACGGTTGGTCACCGATCAACAAAATCCACCCCCTTCTTGGTAGATGAACCGTTGTGTAATAATTTACCGTTCTGTAATAATTTACCGTTCTGTAATAATTTACCGTTCTGTAATAATTTACCGTTGTGTAATAATTTACCGTTATGTAATAACTTATGTACCGTTGTGTAATAATTTGCCTTTGTGTAATAATTTACCGTTGTGTAATAATTTACCCATCAATAATACTTCAAAGTTTGTTCAAGTTTCACAAGTACCTGCCAACAAAATCCAACAGTCCATCACTTATCAAATGAAATAATATCGCACAATAACCAACTCGACTTCATACAGTCATCCTTGATTACAATCAGGTGCTCCTTAGTGATGAAATCCCGGCCGGATTTATACCGTTTGATTCACGATCGTGTTGACGAAGCTTTTTGGTGCACACGAACGGCTGGACGTACAGTGCTCCGGGTGGTCTCAAACAATTGTTTAGCTCAAGAAAAATTTAACATCGTAAAAAAAACCATACCCTTCAATCGAAAGTTTTCGAGATACGGCTTTCTGAAAATTTCAACCCCTATTTTGAACCCCTTAGAGGTAACTGACAGTAACGTCGAGCTTCGAGGACCAACTAGACCCCGAACGGAACCTATAACTCGAATTTCATCGATTTCTTTTCATGGTAACTAAGAAAAGAGGCCCGTACGGCGGACAGACAGAAATATTTTTATTGCATTTTCGGATTCTACGTACCTTGAAACGTAAACCATCAAATTTTGAGGGGGGGTAAGAATTTTTTTTTTCATGCTCGATTCCAATGGTTCATTATTGAAAATAATAAACCAAAATTGAGGTTTCCATTTTGTTTGTTTCAGTTTTGTAATTTGTAATGGAAACGACAGGCCAGTGATACTTAGGTTGTTCATTAATGTTCGGAAATGATTCATTTGCAAAGAACGCAGTCGCCATGTCATTTACGTTGGTTGTCTGAAGAAGAAAAAAACTAGAACTTTGTTCTTCATGAGCCATCTTGAAACTTCACGTTCTGCAATACTACTGTTATTTTTGTATCATTACCAATATAATAGTCTCGTCTATTGCGTCACTTGGAAGTTCTACTACTGCTGTTGAGTGGATACAAGCCTTTCTTTTTTGGTGCAACATGAGCCGTGGTCCAATCTCTTAACTCCAACTCAAACCTACATGGCAGCTATTTTTGATCATGATTGCAATCGAGATCAGGTAATTTTCACTGAAAACTCAGGGTGTAGGTTAGGAGTCTGGAGGGTTGATGAGCGCGTCGCTGGCTGCAAGGGTATTACAACACAGCCGCAACAGACTCACTTTTCCTTGGCCGTGTGTGAAAGGGACATTCCGAACGGTTGGCTTGCTTCATCCTGATGGATTCACGTTTGACGAAGGACGAATCGAAAAATCCCCTCAACTAAATCCTTAATATTCTAATGGTCTTGTCTGTATTGTAGTTGAGAAATGGTGGGGAGGCGGCATCGAGATTTATCAGTTTAGAAATACACATGTCTGCATTAGAAAGTAAAACACAGGCTTCAATTGACAAGTCGAAATTGAAGCCATATCCAGCGTTCTAGTGTAACATTTCCATGCAGACAACTGTGTCCAGTCATGAAAATTTTATATCGAAAATTTTATATCGGGCCAAAATTTTATATCGATTTACCCGCATAAACCCGCATTCCCGCTAAACACACATTTTGAATTCTTTGTTTCAAAATATAATGTACTGATTAATCCCATGTCAACAGAAATTAAACCTGACGAAGTCCTTTTTGTTACAGGTATGCTCAATTACTCCATCTTTTCGATGATGCAGTCTAAAGTAAGAACAAAATACATATATATGTATAACTATGACCGGCTTTATACTCTTCTCTAAATTCGGCGTAGGTCGTCAGGTTTCATCACAAACTTGCAGCAATGCAGAAAATCACGACAGTTCTCCATTTCTGTTTTGGTGGTGGTTTTGAATATTCCGTCACGAAATAACTTTGTTGGCTGGTTATCGGTCTCCACTAATGTATCGAATGCCCTTTGTTTAAAGGCGTTTCTAACAAGTGTATTAATTTCTTTTCGTTAAATAACGAGATCTTGCGTTCAGTTGAGATAATCTCTTAGGAAATCGTGTCAAATTCACAGTCGTATTACAGATGACCTTGTTATCTGCGTCTGTAATTAAGACGCGAATTGCACCAAGAACCGGGATAGTCATCTTTGGATAATTATGACTACACTCGGGTTTGTGTATTTGTTCCACGAGAATCATCCTTTGGATCTCATGAGTAAAAATGTTAGAGGGGTAGCAATGGCTCAGCGTAAGAAAAAAAAATAGTGACGATATTTTCATTGGAATCACCAGAATTTGCTATATACCTGATGCCATGACGGCGCCACGCGTGGTGCCAGGTCGCTGCCAAGGATGAACGGTCATGATACATGGTAATTTTGAGACCTCAAAAATCTGCTGGACAATGCTTTACGCTACTGCTGCCAGTAGTGACGCGGCAGTGGTAAGAATACGTTTCAATATTGTACTTCTTTTATATTCAGAAATTCTCAATTGGTTTGTTCGAAATACGTTTCGGTATCGTATTTTTAGATTCAGGAATTCTCAGTTGGTTTGTTCAACACTGTTGCCTGTAAAATATTTGTTCGGTATAGTATTTCTTACGTGGGTCAGCGGACCCACTACCGTCTGTCAAGTACAAGAAGGTGCAAGTATGGAATTTAGCTTTTAGTTGCGTGGAAGACTTAAACTGTACAACAAGAATTAGAAATGAACGTTCCTAAAGGAGAGCGCAGGCATTTTGCAAATGTTGATGTGTTATGCAGTTCCCCAACTTTGTGGCTGTGAATAGGTACCTTCCTAAAATGGAAAGGCTATATTAGGGATATTTAGATGTTTTAGAGTCATTTATATTGTTTTTAAAGGGGAATGCTTGAATTTAAAAGAAACAATTCAGTTTGTGAATATGGGACCGTGTCTGAGCGAGCTGGAGCATGTGATTCCCGTTTGGGATAATAAAATATAGAAGTTTATGAATGACCGGTTCAAATCGGTGGGAACCTATATAATACTGATCGTCATACGCTTTGGAAGATCATAGTGAAGCCAAATGGGGTTGTTTTGAAAAATGCATTTATAAATTTTGAGATACAGCCCTCCATCCCCATATCCTTCGACGGCTAAATCCAGGGTCTTGAATTAAAAAAATATCTATTATAGTTATATAATCAATTCTCTCTTTCTGTCTCTAATTAACTCACTATTTATATTTCATCATTACGTACATAGGTAATTCCAACAAAAATGGGAGTGTGGGCAAAAAGGGTTGGAGTTATAAGTTGTATTTGTGAGGGTTGCAGTTATACTTGTACACTGGTATGTGAGGTATCTGTGAGTGGAATATGTCCGTAACAGGCAGGTGTAGGTACTAACCATTTTAAAGGATCGGAAATCATTGATTGCTCAACACTTCTGTAATTAATAGGATGATCTCAGAGCAATTTTACTTGCCTATACCTCCCTCTGAAATTCATTAGGCACCCTCCACATTCCCATGGTCATCAAGTAAATATCTCAGCGTAAAGCTTACTGCGTTCTTCATCGTATTTTGTCTGTGTTATATATTTATAAACTGTAAATAATGTAATTAAACCGGAGTGACAGATTCCATTGTGGCAACCGGAGCAGAAGAGTCGGTCACCAGGAATGACCAACACAATCTGTTTGGGGAATCAAACGAGCTTTTGCCGCCGGAAGAAGTGACACGATGAGCTCTGGCGTTTCAGCTGTAGGACGCCAATTTCACAGTACGCCGACCCCCGACTGACCCCTTTGCTATCTGCCACTCGTCGACGTGGTGGAATCAGAACTTCTCCGCAATCCCTCTTCTGACCCTCTATTAATCAACCAGGATTTGATGTCGACCGTAAAAACTCTACTTCTTCTTGGCGAGGTGTCATCAGTCCGCACAATTGTCCTTGATGAGCTGACGGAACGAAACTTTCGGGAAAAGTTCTTTTACCTCAGCGATTCTAAGCATCTTATACTTCTTGAAGTATGGTGCGATTCCAGAAGTAATTATTAAGAGAGGAATAACCTCAAAACTTGGATCAATTAGATGATCCAGTTGTGCTTGACAGCACCTACGACATTGGTAACAGTCAAAACATAGTTTACCTACCTATTCATTTATGTAGTTGAATAACATAATCAAAAAGCCCAATTTCAAATGAAAATTTCAAAATTTACAGGCAATCAATCAAGCTATTGCAGCATAGTAAAACGACACTTATATAGAAAAATAAATTATGATAATTGAGGGGTAATTTTAAAGAACAAAGCATGACATGGTATACATTCTATACCTGGTTGTAGGGTAGGATGTATGGATGCAGATATTCTATTATTGAATATTTATGCATCAGGTTCAAACAAGCACCAATGAACACTTATGAAACCACCAAAATCCGTTCCAGACCTTGGAGGGAGGAAGGGAGGAGAGGAACCCAAAACAAATGTTTTGGCCGCGTCAAATAATTACAGAGGCTCATGTAACGATGTGTGGGATCTGTATAACCTGCTCACGTTAGGGAGACGTTCTTATTTTCAGGAGGCTCTTTTAACCTAGTGATTCACTAAACTGTGGCGGTACAACGGTTAAGCTCTAATTTATTATAATGAACCGGTGTGTGGTGAGTGTCAGTCGATGCATCGGCGATGCATTATTCACCCTCTAACCGCCAAGTTGATGTTGAGTTTCTGTGAGACAGCACTCGTTAATTAAATTAGCTCCCCCGGGATCTGGCTCTCTCCAGCCAATTAAGTTGACGCGAGGGCTTGCTGCTGATATACGATCTGACTTTACTTTGATAGACCAACCGCATCTGATCTTCGTGGAATCTCCAAATATTTCCTGATACTGAGGGTTCCGAGAATCGACCTATGTGGCAACATATCTGCATTCCAAACAGGAGACTTTACATCCTGCTTCGATTCTCCATTTTCAAGCCCCGGGCTTACTAGTTGAGATAAAAGTTCGCCGCTGTCACTCTCACTTGGAAATGATGAGTTCATTGAGGAGTACCCACGACTTCTGTTTATATTACTTTCCGGGTTTTGGTTTATTATTCTGTGAACAAACCTACCTATGTATTCGGTCTGTAAAAAATTTTTATAATACCCTCTTAAATTTTTTTCTTTTATATTCCAAGGTGCTTAGATTCCAAAAATGCAATGTCCGTCCGCCGTATCGTCCATATCTACTTTATTTTCGGTCTAAAAAATTCGTTCTTTTGCACACAGGCTCCATTTGGGCCCTATTTGTATCCAGAAACTTTGCAGCCCGATCGGAATATACCCAAGCGCGTTAAGCGTTTTTTTTTTTTTTGTGTGTGTGTTTTAGTGACATAAGCTTGTGAGGTATCGTTTTACATGTTTTTTAGGACGAGGAGAACGAATTTATGAAGTCGATTTTGACCGAACAATGGAAAATTGAGGTTCTAGCGAAGTTTCAGCCTTAAATTTACCTACGTTGAATTTTGGTGTAAAATCGTCGTTCTTCCGCACCCAGTTTGGGTGGGGACCTAAATGGGGATTTAGGAACTCATTTAGGTCCTAGTTATGCTCCGAAGCTCGGCAGCCCGATCGGAATACACCCAGGGGTGATATGGGGGCAAATGGGGTGTACAAATTAGGGTTTAGAGGTGTTTTTTAGGTTTTAGTGAACATGAGCTTGTGAGGTATCGTTTTCCATGGTTTTTTTTAAGGGCAAGAAGACCGAATGTGAAGTTTATTTTGACCAGAGTGAAGAGTTGAGGTTATAACGAAGGCTCAGTTCCCGAAGTTCATTTTTTATGAGATTAAACCCGGGATAAATCTCCATAACTTTGTATAACACTAGAAGTAGAGTCAACAGGTGAAACAATACAATTAAATGGCACTGTCAATAATCAAAGATAGTTTGCAAAAAAAACCTAGTTTGTGTTTTTGGGGGCCAAAATTGGTGAAGACACTCAAAAATAGCCATTTCAGTTATCGCGCATGTTTTAAATGAAAGCTCGTTCCATTCTAAAATGTTGAGACCGCACTCTCCTGCAATGAGTAAATTATTTTTCTATGAGCTTTCAAATTTCGGCAACACGTGACGTCATTGTGCCTGGACGGGTCCCCGTTGCCAAGTGTGACGTCACTTGTTGCCGAAACTTTGATAGCTCATAGAAAATGAACATTACCGTAGAAGAGTGCGGTTGGTCTCAAAATTCTTATAATCGAACCTACCTTCATTAAAAAATATAAACAGAAGTCATGGATACTCCTAATTGTCTACCACACTCATTAGATGGGGAGTCACCCATGCCTCCATATATCTTCCAGTCAGCGTTATGCTGATAGACGCCAGCAATTCTATAGATAGATGACTAGTAGTATATATCTATGAGCAATGTAGTCGGTGTTAAGCCCCAGGGACTAACTCACATCAACAATCCTACTTCAGCCCATTACGATAATTCTTTCGTATAGTTATACGCGTGAGAAGTACTTCGCATTACCGTATGCGCTGACGAAAGATACAGTCTATTTTGATGAAATTCATACATGGAAACAATGCACAACCTATCATAAAAATGTCAGCACATTAGAACAATTTTTTCTTATAATGCGCGTTGTGAGGATTAGCGAACATACTGACAGACAGACACGGAACCGAATGTAGGTATCAAATCACCTACTTGACTTAACTATATTATTCTGTTATTATAGTTTCTGCTGTAAAAGGCTAACATCGCTATGAAAGCTGGCGGTGAAGTGTGAGTGTGTAGGCTTCTAATTCCGCATGCGAACAGTGTACTTTTCAATGAATTCTTTTCGCGAACGGACGCGACTCGACGGGAGAAAGCTTTGAATGACCGCTAGCGCCTGTCTTTCATTCTTCCACAGTCTGAAACGCGTTTTCCATTTTTTAGACCTGAGTCTGATAATTTTTGTTTTATTTTTCTTCATTGAAATTACCGCAACGGAAACAATAAATTATACAAATCAAAATCAATTAATCAGTTAAGCTCACATTTTCTATCATCATCATTGTTCTGGAATTCTGATGTGATTCCCACATAATTTAAACTACACATTTTATTATGTAAGGCTAGTTGATTCTGTAGCTAAATATAGTGCATTTTATAACTTGCTCCTTCTCAGTGTAACACCATAAATAGTCAGTAATAATTAGCTTATTTATTACTTCTGCATGATCTTGGAGAACGTTTGCCCACAGCAGTCGGAGCATTAGCAGTGAGCATTGCATGCGTAATGTGAAAATTCTAATGCTGGTCTGATTTCGCATATGTTGAAGGTAATGACAACGTTGTCTATAGGAAGCCTCGCAAACATCTTGAACAACCGACTTGGGAGAAATGAGAACTGTGGTCATAACGTGGAGGGTTTATTTTGCTGTTAAGCATATTTATTTTGCATTTAAGCATAATTATAATCTTGGTCCCATCATTACTGGGACTGAATATGATGGTGAAATCATTTCATTCTATATAGCTGCATTTCGACGTCAGTATTAGGTTAGTAACCTCGTATTCAAATTAATAATTTGTTGACCCTAAAAAGCATTAATACAGTGTGAATGTAGGTATGAGGGCTATATTATTGCCGACAAAATGCCCTATGTACGATTGAATACTCCAAAATACCTCCAAAGGGGAGTTAATAGGAGCGTCTGGACCGCGACCTGGTGTTGCGCTCCACTTCAAGTGCCTGTCGGAGGTAACATGAAACTTCATCGCGTATCTTGCAATATAATCTTTGCGGCAATGGGCTGAAAACTCGAATTTACTGTCTTTCATGACAGGACTTTCCTCCCACATGCAAAAAATATCGCGCAACACCATTTGCTGCTGTTTCAATTCATATTTGTGAGCATTTGCTCCTAATTTCGAAGCATAAGCGTTTGCTCCAGTTTCATTTGTTCTAAGTTTTACTCGTAGTATAATTTATTATATTACAATAATAATGTTTTAACTGTTTGATATAATTATTATGTTACTTGTATTTGATGTATAATATAAGTAGGTAAATATAATGTATTGAACATAAAATTATGTTCAGTATCAAGCAACCTGTTCTCTGGTTCTTTGGATTAATTTTGGTAAAGGCAAAACCCAATTTTTTAACGTTTGGCACGGAACAATGCCGGAATCTTCAGAATATATTTTTTTCCCAAAAAACTTTACCTATTAAAACTAAAATACAGGCCTACATACCAACCTAGTAGTGGATACCTTCAACTTATTTGTGTTCTCCTACCTACGTTCTTTAAAATTAGGTACAACCAATAGATAGATAGATTTGATAGAAAAATATGCTTCAAGTCCTGCTATAGGTAATAAGATAAAGAGGCATAGGACCCCTTGAGTGTTTTTCGTTTAAAAGGAGTCTATATGTCTACCTTTATTCCCTCAAATTAGGTACCAAAGTACCGATAAATAGGTAGGTACCTACCAATTAGGTTTTGTAGGGTTTCAGTTATTGGCAGGACCGTTCTTTGTATGTTGCAACCTGTTCTGTGGTTCTTTGAGTGAATTTCGGTCAAGGTAAAGATATCACTCAACTTCTATCGTTTCGCACGGAACATCGCCGGCCTCTTCAAAATTTGAATTTTCCTATCACTAGGCGCAAAGACATGTGATTGATGAAGCTTGACGTTTTCCCCGCTGGGAACGCTAGAAGTGGTGCGCAAAAGTAAGTCCCGGTCCAGACGCTCCTGGATTTAATCACCCAAATTAGGATGTAGCGCGATCGTCCTTATTCACGTATTAGTACCTAAATTATACTAACAACAGATTTAAATTATTTTCCGACCAAACTTACCGAAATGAAATCCTAGTAAAACGGCTTACACATGCGGGAGGTTGGGAAATGTCATGTCTGGTGAATCTAGAATACTGGATAAGTATGATATTCGAAGCTGTGTGTAGTCATAGAATGATGCTCCCAATAACATGAAGGTATGCATCATTTCACTTGAAGCAATCCATTGGATGTATTTCAGAAGATATACTTTTCTGCTAAAACCAAGACTGAAGATGCTTAGGATAACTTTAGAGAGGAGAGTATTCTAATCAGGACTAATAAACGGGTAATGCCTTTGCCGGTAATGGCGTTGATCACGACGACAAGCCGTGACAAAAATGGCGTAGACAAATGTACCGTAGAATGAAGAAAATCCAAAAGTTATGTGAGGAATCCACCGGCCTGAAATCCCGAAAATGAAAATGAGCGAAGAATTCAATCCCTTTCAGAAATCTTCCGAGCCTCCGGTAGAAACCCCGTCCTTGTTTTTACTCATCCCGATAGGCGGGAAATTTTGCTTCGGAATTCTTCAATGACGAGGAACCTTTTGATTCTGGAATTCCGGGAATAGGGTCTGTTTGTATGTCTTGGATCTTATTGTTTCTTTTACTTAACCTTATCTTGAGCTTTTGTTCAAGCAGTCGTCCTAGAGGGCAAATAATCATGGGAGAGATCATAGGAATTGGCTCTTCAGTGAAATAAAACTGTAATGAGAGGAATGTTCTATAAGAAGCGGGTACTGCAGATTCAAACAAAACGCTGTTTATCGTGAATGTAGAAATTCGATTACTTAGTCTAGTCTACTGTATGCTAGTATTCATGTAGGTACACTTGTACATCTCAATTTAAATAAATCCTAATTGCAGATTTTGGTCATTATCATCTAAATGATAGAATTGCCCAGTACTTATGTATACAAATGAGACACTGAGCCCATGACTACTACATCAAGTTTCTATATAATGGGTGTAGAGGTAAAAGTGCCCTATTCAGAAGTTTAAAATTTATTGGGGGAAATGTAATTCAGTCTTTTGGCAATCGTTGGTGTTGGTAATCGGTATCAAATTTTGGATCGCTGAAGGTCATTTTGATTCTCCAAATACTTCAATTCAATAATCATCAAAATTTAATTATCATATGTGTCTCATTATTTGGTGGGCGCCTACTCCGTTTTTCTGTAATCTAGGTATTTTCTATTTAAAATTCCTAGCTAGTCAATATTTAAAATTTTGACTATCATAGTTTCGAAATGATATAGCTCGATATGATGATGTAGGTGTTGCTACATCATAGAAGTCTATTAGGATTTTTTGCTGTGTTCATGGGGCAGTGGTCGTAGGTGGACTCCATTGTTACCCTATGAGTGCCCAACTTTACTGTATTGTTCATGACCTCTTTTTGTGAAGTGCATTCATAGTTGAAGTATAGATGTGTAACGCCGAAGTACCTACCTAACCAGAAGCATTATCAAAATCCGTAACGGACGCCATCAGGACTAGCCCCAGTAATTGTATGTCCAGTACTATGAGGTAGAGGAATATTAGCTAAGAAGTGCAAGTATGTAGGTACCATATTACTTAGGTTGCTCCCTTACGTAGCTACTCAAATCTCCTAAAGTACCTACGTACTCATAGGTACTAAAAATACTTCCTCATTATGTCTCTGTCTTCAACTCAAACAGTCGTCAGTTACCATAGATTCTAGTAGGAACTAATTATTTGGTATCTACATCATAGGTTGGAGTATGTATTTATCAATACGTAGGTAACAACTGAATGTTTTGAGATACCAAGTAGATACTTTGAGATACAGAAGTACCTAGATACTTAGCTGTTACACAGCTACTTCAACCATGAATGTACGCCATAAAAATAGGACACGTACCTACAGTTACGTAGTACAAGTTAATTGTTGAAGGCCTACGCAGGGTAACAACAGAACGCGGGCAATACTTTTCACATAGCTTTATAAAATTCACAATCGAACTCCATTGGGTTTTGATTACAATCCGAAGAATTTCAATGACAGACCAAATTCCTAAAAGCACACAAACCTAACGGCACCAAATGATAAGTACGCAGGTCTGACGAAGAACAGTGTAGGTAATTATTGACATTCTACGTAATTATTGGGAATTTATAAAGAAATAATTGGAGGAAGAATACGTAAGCGGGGTTGTTCAAATGTCGGGAACCGAGAAAAAAGAACCGAGCTCAAGGAGGCGAAGGGATTGCCTCAGGGTTGGCTAATGCGGGTATAGGTAACGAACGAGAAATTACAGTGTTGGGTGGTAAGTCTCCGTTCAACGAGAATCTTAAACGTTCCTTAAAATGATACGAAAATAAACAGGTACGAGTATGTATACATAATGTACTAGGAAACTTGAAACTTCTTCAGGCGGCTGCTATATTATTCAGCTGTATAGACGGTAATACTACTTCCGTGCTGTCAGTTAATGGTCATATAGATTTTGACGAAAAATCAAGTTTTGTCCCCTTGCTCATAATTCCCACGGTCAAACCTAGTTTACTTGATTTACAATGCGCCCGTCTCAATTTATAGTTTTCTTTGGTTTTCACTATCCTTCGACTACCTACTCGTAGTCTGTCAACCGGCCGTATTTCAACGCGGATGAGTCAATTAGTTTTCAAACATTTCGGTAAGTATATGCCTTTCTATGACCAAGAAGCATAACTACTAGTTCGTACCATTATCAATTTTCAGAATGCCGTAGCTCGAAAACTTTCATTGAAGTGTATGGTTTTTTTTACGTTTTCAAATTGATCTTGAACTAAAGAATTTTTTGATACCATCTGGAGCATTCTACGACCAGCCGTTCGTTTGCACCGAAAAGCTTCGTCAACATGATCGTGACCTAAACGGTATAAATCCGGCCCAAATATCATTGCTAGGGAGCACCTGATTATCCATAAATAATAAATGAAATAAATCCATAAATTTTTTTTCATGCTCGATTCCACAGGTTCATTCAAAGGTCAAATTTTACTTTATAAGGGTCAAAAATCGGTACAAGGGCCAAAATCACGAAAAAATTATAAAATTTTACGGAAAGTGGTATAGTTTCTTGCTGTATCATCTTTTTACGCAGTAGCACGAATATTTCTTTACTAGCCTGACCGCTCGCTTCGCTCGCTATCCGAGATTCGCTGTACGCAGTATCGTGGAACCAACAAACGACGGAAAAATCCCATAGCCTACCGGGTATTTGTGCACAATTTTATCAAAATCCGTCAAGCCATTCAGGAGTTGACCATGGTCGACCATATTTCCGCTATGGTCAGGGAATTAAAAATGCGCCTACGTTCAACTTGGGAGGCTACCGGATATTGGTGCCAAATTTGGTCGATATCCGTTGAGCAATTCGGGATTCGACCATGGAGGGGCCCATGGATGCGCTATGGTCGACCGCGGGGGTAGTCCGAAGGGTCGATCGTAGATAGAATTTCACGTAGATTACGAATACGCGATAAAAAATAGGGGTTACCATTTCAATTAACGAAGTTGACCATGGTCGACCATAGTTCCGCTATGGTGAGGGAATTAAAAATGCGACGTTGCACAACTTGGGAGCCTACCGGATATTCGTGCCAAATTTGGTCGATATCCGTTGAGCAATTCGGGATTCGACCATGGAGGGGCCCATGGATGCGCTATGGTCGACCGCGGGGGTAGTCCGAAGGGTCGATCGTAGATAGAATTTCACTTAGATTACGAATACGCGATAAAAAACGCTGCAAAGTCCTTGTCACATGGGTTTATTATTCTATTGGACATACCTACAGAAACTTTGGTTGTTCATTTATTGTTTCTTTCATATAAAATAATTGAAATAGCTATTTCTGGTGGTTTCCACCAATTTTGGCCCCCAAAACGCGAATTAGGTACGCTCCTTTTTTTCAAATTATCTCTGATCATTGATAGTACCATTTAATTGTCTTGATCCACCTGTTGATACTTTTTCTAGTGTTATTCTACAAATTGATGGTGATTTCAGACGGTTTCCCAGGTTTTTGACTCATAAAAAATCAATTTTGGGAGCTGAACATCTGATACAACCTCAGTTTTCCACTCTTTGGTCAAAATCGACTTCATATTCGGTCTTCTCGTCCCCAAAAACATGAAAAACGATACCTCAAAAGCTCATTTTACTAACATGTTACTAAAACACAAAAAGTACCTATTTTTATACACATTTTCACTCATAACTCCCCTGGGTATATTCCGATAGGGCTGAAAAGTTTCGGGACACAACTAGGGCCCAAACGGAGCATCTGCGCGAAAGAACGAATTTTTTAAACATAAATGAAGCCTGTACACGTGATACGGCGGACGGCGTACGGCGTACGGTGGACGGCGTACGGCGGACGGACATTGCATTTTTGGAATCTACGCACCTTGAAACGGAAAAGAAAAAATTTTGAGGGGGTGTTATAAAAATTTTTTGCTGAGCGAATACATAGGTGTATTATTCATAGAATAATAAACCAAAATAGGGGTTACCATTTCAATTAACGAAGTTGACCATGGTCGACCATAGTTCCGCTATGGTGAGGGAATTAAAAATGCGACGTTGCACAACTTGGGAGCCTACCGGATATTCGTGCCAAATTTGGTCGATATCCGTTGAGCAATTCGGGATTCGACCATGGAGGGGCCCATGGATGCGCTATGGTCGACCGCGGGGGTAGTCCGAAGGGTCGATCGTAGATAGAATTTTACGTAGATTACGAATACGCGATAAAAAATAGGGGTTACCATTTCAATTAACGAAGTTGACCATGGTCGACCATAGTTCCGCTATGGTGAGGGAATTAAAAATTCGACGTTGCACAACTTGGGAGCCTACTGGATATTCGTGCCAAATTTGGTCGATATCCGTCGAGCCGTTAGGCCGTGGGAAGACAGACAGACAGACAGAGATTCGAACTTATAATATAATAGAGATTCTTCTTTTAAATCATGATGGCGACCTTTCGTTTTTGATTGAGAAAGTACTACCAAAGTACGTTTGTAGAATTCGGCTCTAACCAAAATGTGAGAGACAATATTTCGTTATTCTTCTTAGAATAAAAAACCTAAGTATATTCGTAACTACTAAGTACTACCTAATATTCGTAAACTACCTACATTCGTAAATGTAAACTACTAATATTCTTAAACTACTAATATTCATAAACTACCGAAGTACTGTCTAAGTATATTCGTAAAATTCGGCTCTAACCAAAATCTGAGAGATCATATTTCTTTATTCTGCTTAGAATAAACTACCTAAGTATATTCGTAACTACTAACTACCTAATAAACAAAAACAGTGGAGTTGCTGTACTAATTAGTGATAAGCTAACTAATATAGCAGTGGATGAATGCAAAATTCAAGGAGCTAGTTGTTTAAGCGTTCGTTTTGAGAAGAACAGGCATAAGTTTCAGGCCTTCTGTATATATCGAACTCATGAGTGTGCTCTTGAATGTTTCATTGATGAGTTGGTGGGTATTTGTAAGACAGATTCTCAGTATATTAGCCTAATATTGGGGGATTTAAATATAGATGTGTCAGATTCTGCTGAGGATGTGAATCTAAAAAATCACCTGCTGGATTCTTTGGCTGATCGTAAATTTTTCCCTTATATTACAAAATATACTAGGGTCAGTGCAGAGGGTGGTTCTTGCATTGACCATTGTTTCTTGCAGTATCAGGGGGAGAAATTTGGTGTTCAATCGGCTGTATGTAAAACGGTGATAACTGATCATTATACCATTGCTTTGAGTTTAGTTGATAATAATGACTGTGCAATATCTCCTGTGCCAATTGAAGAAAATGCAAGGAAAAGTGTTAATTACTCAATTTTGAAAAGCAGTTTAAAGGAAGAAAAGTGGAGTAATGTTTTGGGCTCAAATGAAGTTGATGCTTGTGCCGAGGCATTTGAGATCACCTTTTTGAATCATATAGCTGCTGCATCTGAAGAGAAAAAAATCTCTCATTCGAAAGCTATTCTCAAGCCATGGATGACCCCAGGTTTACTGCGCTGTGTTAGAAAGAAAGAGAAATTGGCAAAAAAAGTACAGAAAGCGTCGCTAAATATGGAGTTTAAAAGGAAATTTATAAATTATAGAAATAAGTTGTGTAGTATAATTAGAAAAGCTAAAGATGATTATTATAGGGAAAAACTTGTACGGTGTAATAATGACTCTAAAAAGGTGTGGGGATTTATAAATCAAGCAATCGGAAAGCGTAGAACAAGAAATGAAATGGGAGAAATACTGGTAGAAGGCCAGAATCTGTCGGTCTCTGATAACCCCCTTGCAATTGGGAATACCTTTAATAAGCATTTCACAACAGTGGGAGAGAAGGTAGCTAAGAGCATGGCTGACGTATCACTGGATGAGGACGGCCCTGCTTCCGGGGGTTTGGATGTTGAGCCACGCTTAATGGGAAATATTAGAGTGAAGAGGGAGGAGGTCCTCAAAATCATTGATGGCCTCAGAGGCGGATCGAGTCCGGGGTACGATGGGATAACTGCTGATTTACTTAAGGAGGTAAAGCATTACATAGCTGAACCATTGTGCGCTCTAATAAATTTAAGTTTTAAACAGGCTAAATTTCCGACGATTTATAAATCAGCAGTGATCACTCCCCTGTATAAGAGCGAAGACCCTCGATTGGTTGCTAACTACAGACCTATTTCGTTACTTTCGAACATTGCGAAAATTATTGAAAGAGTTGCTAAGAGGCACTTGGTACAATTCTTAGAGGCCAATAATAAGCTGAGTGGAGTACAGTTCGGTTTTCGAGAGGGTAGGAGTACCCAGGATGCCGTCATTGAGTTGGTCGAGAATGTGTCGGATAATATGGACAAAGGTAATAAACCAGTGGTTATATTCATGGACATGGTCAAAATATTTGATGTCATTTCACACTCACGTTTAATAACCTCAATGCGCCAAATTGGAATAGGGGAGCCTTTTGTTTTGTGGCTAGAGAGTTATTTAAAAAATCGTCCGCAGAGAGTGAAAATAGGAAATACATGTAGTGATCCGTCCACATCCCATTTCGGCATTCCGCAAGGCACGGTGCTCGGCCCAATCTTGTTCATTGCATTCATCAATGAACTGTTGGGAGCTCAGTTTGAGGGGCAAATGGTGGCATTTGCCGATGACATGGCTTTGGTGACGATTGGCGAAACTTGGGAAGATTCTATGCTGAAGGCTCAAAGTAACTTGAACTCATTCAATGCTCTACTTAACCGAAAAGGAATGAAATTAAATTTTAGTAAGACAAAATTTATGGCCTTTTCCTTGAGACCTCCGATTGGTCACATCTCATCGAGTATGATATGCCACAGTGAAAATTGTGTTATACCCCAGGGATGTACATGCCCATCTATAGACCGTGTTAGTAAAATTAAATATCTGGGAATGGTAGTAGATGACCGTTTGTCATGGAAGGAACATGTTATTAATCTTAACAGCAGACTGCGAAGGTTAATTCCAATATGTTTAGAAGTGCGTAACTTCTTACAAACAAATACATTAAAAATGTTATATTTCGCACTCGTGCAGTCACTACTGATATATGGTATAGTTTGTTGGGGTAGAGCTGTGAAATCATTGTTGAATGTAATCTTCCTTACGCAAAAATTGCTAATAAAACTTCTACTAAAAAAAAATCGGCTTTTTCCAACTCAGGATTTGTTTAGATGTTTTAAAGTGCCAACCATTTATAAACTTATCGACAGTACATGGACAATTCAAGTATATAAAGAGATGACTGAAGGCAAACTAGCAAGGGTTGCACCCCCAACCCGTTCAGGTTCGGTAATGACACTGGACGTCGTTTTTAGAAATATCACTTTTGCACAAAGGTCACATCGATACATTGGAGTTAAGCTTTTTAATAAACTCCCAGAAGAACTTAAACTATCTCCTACATTACTAATTTTTAAAAGAAACGTTAAACTCCTAAATTCAAACTAATATGAATAAAAACATAGGTAGGCCTTTTGAAAAATATAAAATAAATTTTAAATGTTGAATTTTTTTTGCAAATCTGATATAGCTAAGTGAGAAACGTAACTTAGAAAATACTTACTGCACTGATGTACTTAATGTAAATGCATTGTTCCTTAATGTTATATAAAACATGTTAGTTGTATATATGTGTATATATATATATATATATATATATATATATATATATATATATATATATATATATATATATATGTATATGTATATATATATGTATATTGACGACGATTCACCTTGTCAATATTTGTAATTGAGACTCCTAACCCCAGCACGAGTTTTACTCTTCGGGGTTAGTAGCATTGTTGTTTTGATTAGAGATTCTATGGGATATTCGTGGATTGCAATTTTTGTATTCAATTTATTGTAGTTTGCACTATCTTTCATTGTATTCTATGTTTGTAATTTGATCACCAATAAATGCATTCTTTATTTAAAAAAAAAAAAAAATATTCGTAAAGTGCCTATATTCGTAAATGTAAATACCAATATTTTTAAACTACTAATATTCGTATTCTACTAGTATTCGTAAACTACTCAAGTACCTACTAACTAAGTATATTCGTATAATTCGGCTCTGACCAAAATGTGAGAGAGAATATTTCTTTATTCTTCTCACAATAAACTACCTAAGTATATTCTTAACTAGTAACTACTATCTCGTAAACTACCTAATATTCGTAAACTACCTATACTCGTAAATGTAAATACTAATATTCTTAAACCGCTAATATTCGTAGTCTAGTAATATTCGTAAACTATCTTAAGTACTACCTAAGTATAGTTGTAGAATTCGGCTCTAACAAAAATGTAGAGAGAATAATATATCTTCTGGTTTATTATTTTCAATAATGAACCATTAGAATCGAGCATGAAAAAAAAAAATTCTAACCCCCCCTCAAAATTTTATGGTTTACGTTTCAAGGTATGTAGAATCCGAAAAAGCATTAAAAATATTTCTGTCTGTCCGCCGTACGCCGTACTGGCCACTTTTCTTAGTTACCATGATACAAAATTGATAAAATTCGGTTATAGGTTCCGTTCGGGGTCTAGTTGGTCCTCGAAGCTCCGCGTTACTGTCAGTCATCTCTAAGAGGTTCAAAATAGGGGTTGACATTTTCAGAACGCCGTATCTCGAAAACTTTCGATAGAAGGGTGTGGTTTTCTTACGATATTAAATTTGTCTTGAGCTAAACAATTTTTTGAGACCACCCGGAGCATTGTACGTCCAGCCGTTCGTGTGCACCAAAAAGCTTCGTCAACACGATCGTGAATCAAACGGTATAAATCCGGCCGGGATATCATCAATAGGGAGCACCTGATTATAGTCAAGGATGGCTGTATGAAGTCGAGTTGGTTGTTCTGCGATATTATTTCATTTGATAAGTGATGGACTTTTGGATTTTGTTGGTAGGTACTCGTGAAACTTGAACAAGCTTTGAAGTATTATTGATGGGTAAATTATTACACAATGGTAAATTATTACACAACGGCAAATTATTACACAACTGTTCATCTACCAAGAAGGGGCTGGATTTTTTTGAGCGGTACTTTTGCAACTTGAACAACCGTTGAAGTATTATTGATGGGCAAGTTATTACCTACACAACGGTTCATTATAGGTATTGACCGCAGAAAACAGTGATCTACGCAGAAGGGGCATCTATTTCACTCCACATCAACAATTTTCCTTTGGAACTTCATTATTTGCGTTTCTTTTTGCAGTTTTAGTTACTGTTTGTCATCGGCTGTAATATTTTAGCAACATTTAACTCGTGATTTAGGTAGGTACCTAGTAACGAGTACGGGGTTAGGTACTAACCTACGGAGGTTCTGCGATCTACATAATATGTAGGTACCTATAGAATAGTACATATTATATAATATAAAGGGTTATCTATACAGAGAGCTGTGATCTGTAACAGAAGGGTATTCTGTACAAAATAATGGACCGTTGTGCAGGGATTTGCAGCGTTTTCTTCTTAGGATTCGGCTTAGAACTGTGAGAGAGAATATTTCTTTTCTGTTCTTAGAATTCGGCTCTAACCAAACTGTGAGAGAGAGTGGTATAACCAGATGGGTACACATTGTATAAGCCATCCCATCCGTCTGTTTGCGAAGTTGGGGCGGTCGATATTGGTCCGCCCGATGATCTGCCACGCGGTATTCACGGTCTTTGACCGTGCTCACAATAACTGGTGATATTCCGGAGTTATGCGCCGCGGAGAGAGGGGTATGCCGCCGCGGAGAAAACACGCAGCAAAGAGATGGAAAACGGGCTTTGCGAGAGACGCCCCCGCGTTGATGAGAAAATGGCGGGGGTTTCGCCCACGCCATCTCGCCTGCGGGGGCAGCAAGTAATCAATGGAGACCCTCGCCCTCTTTCCCGATCCTCCCTGCAACGACCTCCTGCAGTGCCTGAGCCGAAATAGTCGAGTCCCGCGGATTGAAAGGGATGAGGGCAGTTCTGCCAGCTGTTCCGCAAAAAAAACTAAAAAAAACTTTGGATGCTGGTGACCATGATGAAAGTAACAAGGGTGTGCCATTGCCGTGATGCGCAGAACGCCCTCTGGAAATGTGTCGTCAGGGAGGGTCAGAACGCTGAAAAACTACACGGATTGCAATGAGTGGTCCTGATTTTCAGCCGTTTTTGGCTTATATCTCGAAATCTATCAACCTGAGTGAAATTACCGTCCTATTGAATGATGAAGCTGAGTAAATTTGCGACATAAGTGTCTCTACAGTTTTCCCCTAAATCCAGCAAATTTTGAGTAACAGAAAGATCCCCTTTGGAACTTCCCTTCCAATAATACCAAATCTTTGTTTGTTAGATGTGACCAAATGAAACATCATGGAACTTACCTTCCTTTCTCCAATAAAACTAACAAACAATGTTCATCGGCAGTTTTCTGATTTAAAGCCCTTTTTGGTTTATTACTTGATGCTGCTTGATGCTGATTTGGAATCGAGCATGTAAAAAATCCCCCCCCCCCCCCATCATCAAAATTTGATAGTTTTCGTTTCAATGTAGGTATGTAAAATCCGAAAATGGGATTAAAAAAACGCTGCTAATTATTGCAAAACGTTTATTATTTACCTGTATAGATGCCCCTTCTGCGTAGGTCCCTGTTTTCTGTGGTAAATACCTACCCTCGTGCTCAACCCCCAGGAAAGCCCTAAATCGAGTGCTGGAGCCGGCCGGGCAATTGCAGTTTCATAAAAAAGCGCAGGATTCAATAATTCAATCATTAATTATTTGTACTTATTCATGAAGCATAGCGTTTGTTCAAAAAGAAGTAACCATCAACAAAATCGAAAAGAACCACCATTCTTCAAATGAAATGATATCACAGAACAACCAACTCGATTTCATACAGCCATCCGTGATTATAATCAGGTGTTCCTAGCATTGATATCTGGGCCGGATTTATAACTTTCATTCACGATCCCTATATTTCAGTAACGCCGAGCTTCGCGGACCAACTAGACTCCAAATGGGACCTAAAAACGAATTTCGTTAATTTTGGTTCATGATAACTACGGCGTACGGCGGTCGGACAGAAATTTGTTATTCCATTTTCGGATTCTACGTCCCTTGAAACGGAAACCATCAAATTTTGGGGAGGGGGGGGGGGGGTTAAAAATTGCATGCTTGATTCCAAAGATTCGTTAATGAAAATAATAAACCAAAATTTCTGTCCGTCCGCCGTACGCCTTACTTCGCACTTTTCTTAGTTACCAGGAACCACAGTTACCTAATGAAATTGGGTTTGTATGTCTCATTTGGGGTCTGCTTGGTCCGGCGTTACTGTCATTCTTCTCTAAGAAAAATAGCGGTTGAAATTTTCAGAAATTTCTGATTATAATCAAGTATGGCTGCTGAAGTCGAGTTGGTTGTACTGTGATATTATTTCATTTGAATAATGGTGGCTGTTTTGGATTTTGTTGATAAGTACTTTTATAACTTGAACAAATATGATGCTTCATGAATAGCAACAAATAAAAAACAAACCAACTGTTTCTTGCATGCTGCAGCAGCTAACATGCCTCTTGCAGAAACTCGTAGTGAGCATCTTATATGCTCCATGGAGCATATATGAAGTTTTTCCGTACACGATTTGAAACAAGGAAAGCAAGCACCCAAAGTACTTTTTATGCTCCACAAAGCGTATAAGATGCTCACTATGAGTCTCTGCAGGAGACATGATAGCTGCTGCAGCATGCATGAAACAGCTGGTTTGTTTTATTCGTGTTGATCCCAGCATGTTTAAACCATGCTTGAATTAAACCCAGAAATCAAGTGTTCCAAGGAGATCGTGACTTAGCCTTACCCTCAGGGCTCACTCAGCTGAGCAAGGACGGACCCTATCTCGTCGCTTGTACCCAACAGTCCTAAGGGTGCTCCCTATCAAATTTCAGCTACGTAGGATGTGGGGGAGAGAAATTAGCCTCAGGGCTCACTCAGCTGATCTCAAATTTCAGCTTCCTAGGATATGGGGGAGAGAAATTGGCCTCCTCACATGACCCGTCACATGGCTGTCGTCACAGTACTGTCGTCACGTTACTGTCGTCACTTACTTACGTTACTGTTGTCACTTCAGTAACCCATCGCATAAGCATATAAAATGCTAATATTAATGATTGCATCATTGAATCCTGCGCATTTCTATGAAACTTAAATCCCGGGCTGGCTCCAGTACTCGATCTAGGGTTTCGGGAGGGGGGGGGGGGGGGGGGACAATAACTGACAATAACGCCGAGCTTCGCGGAACAACTAGACCCCAAATGGGACCGAAAAACCAAATTTCATTAATTTTTATTCATGGTAACTAGGGAAAGTGCGAAGTGCGGTGTACGGCGGACGGACAGACATTTTTTTAATTCCACTTGCGGATTCTACATACCTTGATACGGAAACCATTGACTTTGAGGGGGGGGGGGGGGGGGTTATTACTCGATATCAAAGGCTGGTTATTGAAAAAATAAACCAAAGATACCTGGACTAGAAAATCTCTGCTGGATGCTTTTTTGACGAACATTTTTGACTGACCCACCTATTATAAGGCAAATCTTGTAGGTATGTCAACATTTATTTTTTGTTGAGGTAGAATATTGTTTTGACTGCTCTGCAGGGGCTACGAGTGCTGGCCCTCATGTCATGCCAGTGTTTGCGGATTCTTGATTGCTGCGTTGCTCATGAAGAGCCAAATGGGCAGTTTTCGTGGGTTAGAAATTCTCCTTTTTTTGCCTGAATTTTTTTCAGTACCTAACGAAAGTTAACACTTACTGACCACAATATGAGGTGCTTATGTCGGAAATTGTAGGCAGAAAACGAGTGTGAAATTTGAATTTCTGAGTTCCTGCTTGAAATGACGTATTAGGTAAACTGTCGAGTAGTTCAATTCAAATCCCGCAGCGCTAGTGCACCACTTTAAACGATGTAGAGAACCGCAATAGATGGATGAATGGGACATCAAAGATATAAATAAATCTAAGAAAACATGGCCTTAAAATCAAACCAAGGGGGAGGTTCGCCAGAAGTACAGCAAAGGTTATTAAAGGTTGCCAAGAAGGTTTGCTTAGATACAATTTCTAATGTCGGGCTGTTGGCAGCATGGAGAACCTTCGTCTCCAAAGCTTCGCTTCGCGGACAACCAGTCAGGTGTCAATAGACCTGATCCTACGTCATTTCTTACCGCATTTTTACTTGTAATAATCACTTTTATTTACAAAATATCTCTTATTTTTGAAAACGGGTTTCAGACTGCCATTTTTCCAGGAGTGCTGTTTTTTTTGTTTGTTTTTTTTTTAAATAAAAAAATTCTTCATTGCGGCTTAGAGCTTGAACGGCAGATGGGCGGATTCCTCACTGTCGTAGGCCGGTACCTTATAATTGCCCGTAAACAACTACGTAGTCTCGAGCTAAGACGCAGTCGGGAGTTCAGGACCAGGTCCTCTCGGCGTCTTTTTTATTTCGTGGCTGAGGGGGCTCAACTGCGGAGATCTGACTCCTCGACCTTGAGCAGATCCGCGTCCTTGAGGGACCCCAGCCCGCCTTTCACTTTCTCTCCCCCCCCCCCCCCCCTCACCATTTACCCCTCGGACCTCAGATGCTGCGCCCCTGCTGTAAGTAGCTCGATTTTCGGTTTGCTATTTTATCGAATTGGTTGCGGTTATTCTGGCGATCCCACTCATAAAATACGTAAATTTCTATTAATTTGTAAATTTTCAGGCTCCTCAAGTCTCTCGGAACCAGTCGAAGATGATAGAGTTGGTAGGTTACGTCTGCCAAGAGCCCCCACAAAATTACATTGTTTATGTAATTCGGTCATATACCATCAATTTTGAACTGCATGTACCATATTGAAAAAGCACACGTCAGTCGACTACTTCATCACTTGGGCGAAGTCGGATGGGGTTGCACGTGTTGAATGTTTCATAGGTAGTAAGTACGTAATAGGTTGGTAACAAATCTGGTGATGCTCAGATATATCCAATATTGAATGGCACATGATCACTTAAATACGCTGCAAATTATTACACAACGGTTTATCATTTTCCTGTATAAAAGCCCCTTCTGCGTAGATCAATACCTACGTGCTTAGCCCAGGAAAGCCATAAATCGAGTACTGGTGCCGGCCGAGCAATTAGAGTTTCAAGCAGTGGATTCAAGAATTCTAGAATTAATATTAGGTATTTGTTGTCAGGAAGTATAACGTTTGTTTAAGTTAAAAAATTACCTATAAACAAAATCCAAAATAACCATCATTCTTGAAATGAAATAATGTCACGGAACAACCAACTCTATTTCATTGAGGCGTGCTTGATTATAATCAGGTGTTCCTTCGCAATGATATCTGGGCTGTATGTGTACCCTTTCACTCACAATCATGTTGACTAAGGTTTTCCGTGCAAAGTTCAGGGCCTTACTGTGGACGAACGGCTGGACGTAGACTGCTCCGAGTGGTCTCAAAAAATTCTCCACTTCGAGATCAATTTAAAAACGTAAAAAAATCAGCGCCCTGGAAATGTTAACCCCTATTTTTAGCGAATTTTCGAAGAAAAGGAAGCTATTGTTCTCGGTCCAAAATTTTTAAAACTCGAATTTCCGAAAGATTTTTATACCAAAATCCGTTTCAGACCATCCTGAATTCCCTGCCGAAAGACACCATAAATTATATGTATATATATATATTTATATATATATTTATATTTATATATATATATATATTTATTTATATATATTTATATATTTATATATATATATTTATATATTTATATATGTATGTGTCATTCCAGACGATAACTCTCGAAAGAATTGAGATAAAAAGTTCAAATTTGCACGAAAAATCTGTCTTGGCAATCGACAGGCTAAGTTCGAAGATGGGCAGAATCGGGTCACCCTAAGGGGGAGTTTTGGGGAGTTTTAGGGGGGGGGGGGAAATTACCCATAAATTCCCAAACTGAAAAAGTCTGACAAGTGACACCTCATTTTAAAGGTTTTTGTACGCTGAACACGATGGTGAAATCAGAATTGCGATATCTCATTCCATTCTCAAACTGGAGCACTTTGAAGATGAAGGAACGTGGTTATTTCTTGAGATGTTCTTCCTGGTTCGTCTGCTCTAATCTGATAACGGAATGGGATATCGCAATTCTGACTTCACCATCGTGTTCAGCGTTGGAAAATCTACAAACCGAGGTGTTACTCGGCAAAAAATGGAACAAAAAATTTGTTACGTACCCAATAGGTACCTACTCTTCTGGTATTCAAAACATTTTTGATTTCCCCCTCCCACTCCTTCCACCCCAAATTTTACTTTGCGTAAAACTACTCCTGTTTTAATTTTGTATGGTATCAAGTTGGGAAAACATTGGCCGAAAATTAATTTTCAGAAAATTTTAGGCGGAGGAGGAAGATGCCGAAAACTTCGAAAATTCGCTCTTATAGCCATGCTGCATGACTGTGGTTTTTTCTACGTTCCTTGAAACGGAAACCATCATATTTTTAGGGGGAGGGTTAAAAATTTTCTTCTTGTCCGATTCCAAAGGTTTCATTATTGAAAATAATAAACCACAATGGTCGAACAACATCAAAAACACAACCCGCATGATCTCTGAAAATGTCGCATACATCGGTTAAATGGAGTCGGAATGTAAGTGTTCTAATATTCTTTGTTCGCTCATGCATAGATGTCTCTGTCATCCTGATTAAAATTAATTTTATATGGAATCATGTAATGCAATTCTTTGGAATCATGCAGGTATCCAGACTTCAAACTTCAGCAGAATCTGTCGGATAGAACTGGAGATACAGGAGTGCGGGACCATCTGAGGACCGACCCACACATGTACCCTCCAGCTCGTTTCGATATGGTGGTTATTTAAAAAATGGGTACAGAGAGAGACAGACAGACACGGAACCAAATTATTCGTTCCTAGATGTCATTTTTCTATCCGTGTTTTATATAGTTCAAGTCTGACCTTAGTGAAATTTTTACAACAAACGTAATTAGTTGACACTATAATAGTGCCTGCTAACTTCAAATATTAAAAACTATAAACTAGTCTGTGCTTGAAATAAAATTAATTAATCAAGAAAATCTAAATGAATTATGTTGTGTGGAACGTAAATTAATCTTGGTCAAACGTAGGTGAAAGGTATGATGAAAGGTGCCGTGTTTACTTAAGTTAGTTCATATCAAATGGATGGAAGCCTCGTTGCTCCTGTATTTAACGAAATGTTCCATGATCTTTCCTTTATGTCAGTTGGTGTCTCCAGTTAAAAGTCGTTGTATATGTCGCGTTTCTGAAATTTTAGTGGGGAGCAAAATATGCCATTAGAGGGTTTAGCTTTATTGCTGTTCAAGCTCTAACAGAATTGCGAAGGAGTACCGGTTCTCCAAATCGGAAAGCGTTGGTGTAGGTCATCATGGTTTCATTTATCAACATTCTTTCAAGAATGGATTAGTGAGGGCTATACAGATGACGACTGAGCACTTTTGCTCTATGTCTGGGGCTTTTTATGAACTATTTATGTAACAAACTATGTACGTAACATGAGTTTGATAGGTAAGCTTCCTATCCACTGTAACAATCAAGTATTTGATTGTGGAAGCTATCGGGATGGCTCCACATGAATGCGTTACGGGAATTTCATTCTGTTTGCGCAGATGAAGGTAACATGTTTAATTTGTGGGATTTATTTTTCATCGTCATTTACAGCACCCAGAAGGCTTATGGATGATCGGAGTCGGCTCGCTGCCGTTTCAAATCCTGTACGGATGCTGCAAAAACTTGATGTCTGAAAAGCGAAATATCGATTTCGGAGCAATTTTTTTTATTTTATTTTTTTTGTAAACAAAATATTTATGGTAAATCGAGACATACGGAAGTAAAATTAACTAAAGCAGCAAACCGGGCAATCTCTGATCCGATTCTCTTTTAGTTTGAGGTGCTAGCGAAGCGAATATGCAGACCGCTTATTATTGCAAAAAGTGATCTACCTACATTCTCCACTAATCTGTATTTTTATAAAATGAGGGCGTCCCTGTAACCTGTTGAAATTGCTAATCAAACTGTTTATGAATGAATGTTTTGATTCGAGCTCTCAAAACATCGTGCAGGTGCTCACGATCTAATATGAACGTATTCGTTATTTGTCTGATGAATGAGCTGTTATGGTTTAGTGCTGTGGAGCGCGATATTGCGTCGCAGAAAGATAATTTCACAGTTGAAACTTGGCAATTTGGGTCTCTTCCTCCATGGGGTCTCCTCCTTCTGGTGATGACCGCCTTGTGATGTGCTGCCGGTCGGTGGTCGTCGCGTTGGAACGCCCCAGTCCGCACGGCTGACTTTTGCAACCTTGGGCTCCTCTGCTGTGCTTGAACTACGGAGCACAAAGCTCGAGTTTCGCGAGTCTGACCCGTTCCCTCCTTCTTCAGAGGGCCTCAAAGGGCAGTGTAGCTTTCGCCTGGGGCTATCGCATATCAGCAGCAGAAGTTCTGAAGAAGTTGACACTTCTAACGTGTCCCTTTGAAGAGATAACAAGTACAGTGGGAGCTTTTCGCATGGGGAGCAAAAAGCTGCCCGCCAAACAGCGTTGGAAGACATTTTAAGGTTTGGGGGGAAGGAACAGGTTTCTGTACACACATCCAACAGAGGGTGAAGGAACAGGTTTCTATATGCACATCCAAGAGCGCGATGCGAAGCACCGAGCATGCTATTTTTGCGGGCAAAACGGATATCTATCGACCGAAAAGTTTTTCTTGGCGGGTAAATTTTTACAAATGGGTTGTTTTTGGTGATCTTATTTCTATTATTGATGACCTTTTCCCACTCATTGCACTTTTTATTTTAAACGTATAATAATTAACTACCTATGTTATAATAAGTTATTAGTATTTATATAGGTAGGTATACATAAGATATCTCAATCAAAATTATGGTCCAGCCCCAAAAAAGGAGTTCAATATCAAGCCTGTGAAAGTTGGAATAATGCTCAATGATAATTCATTCCAAAAAACTTGTTTTGAAACATCAAACAACTGATTTTAGCATGCAAAATGCATTTTTTTGGGATACCCAATATGAGCTAGACTCCAAGCTTCTAGACGCAGGTTAGGTACTTATTACCCAAACCCATCTTATTGTTTTCAGTTTGTAGCTTAAAATCTAAGTATAGGTAGACACCGCGTAGTGGGTTTTCCCCGTAAACATCACCAAAAATACTACGGTACTATTGTTTAGGTGAAGGTTTTGTAATTGGCCATGTAGGTAGGTACTATTTCTTGAAGTAGAAAAGTTGGTGGTTATTTATGCTCAAAATGTCACTGTTCTAGTGGGCCTATACCTATCTACCTGAAAATCAACGCTTCGAACAAGAATTTCAAGCTGGTTTGCAGTCAGTGATTTCCAGTTGATAGGATGTACCTACCATGTATCGTTTGTCAGTGTATTTCGAACCCCGTAATTAGAGCTGGCCTTGAGACCAATTTTGATAAGAAATTTATAAATAAAAAGTTCCCAGCTCCTTGATTAAACGTTGTTACTATTTATTACAGTTGTCCCTCATGTGTTTTGTTTTTGGCGCAGGAGAAAAAGCAGACTTCATCAGCTATCGCGGGGGAGTAATAAGTACCTGCCGCAATTTCATCTCAAAACTTCTTCAAGCATTCCTAATCATCCCCTCGCCTAAACTACAAAATTGAAAAAATATGTCATAACTAGACCTGTTTCACAAGGATTTTTTAACGTTCTCAGAATGGAATCTAGTTTATAATCCGCTTTTGTGACCCATGAGCATACCCCACTGTATGTTCAAGTTAAAAAAAATTCAAATTACCTAATGGGTAATTTTCTAGGATTACAAGTTCTCATTTTTGTTGGCCAAATTCTGTTCAATAACGAAAATTAGTAGAAGTTTATGTCGGAATGTCTTGGCAGAAATTTCTGAGTTCACGTTAGAAATGACGTAGGTATCAGGTAAATCGCCCAGTAGTTCAACTCAAATCCCGCTTAGAGCGCGAGTGCATCACTTTTAAACGATGTACAGAACCACAATGGATGGATGGATGGAACCGTCCTCAAAATCAAACCGAGGGGTGGTTCACGGCAAAGATTCTTCAAGGTTGCTGCGACGGTTTACTAATATTATAATAATAATAAAAATAATTCTAATGTTGGGTTGAGAATCTTCGCCTCCGAAGCTTCGCTCCGCCTTTTTGGGCCAGCAGCCAATCAGATCTCAGTAGACCAAATACATCATTTTTTTGCCGCATTTTTACTTTTAAACACCCTCATTTAAAAGCTACCGATTTTTTAAAGATCAGGCTTCGAACTACCAATATTCAAGGAATTCTGACACCCCCCCCCCCCCCACAAACAATTTGACATAATTCCCCATTAATTCGATTTGCCCGTTGAATTGGGGTCTTCGACAGTTTGATCTTTTGATGGTCCCACCTTGAGAAATATTAACACCCCTGATTTAGAGGGGTGATTTGGCTAATTTATTACCTTATCTCCACCCACGATGATCAGGTTTTACTTACAAAGAATCTGTTATTACTTAGATACATTCACCTTTTACTGCGCACTTATGCACATTCACCTCCAATTTAGGATTCATTTCTGTTGCCACGTTAACGTGTCTTTTGTCCGAGCGAGTGTTTTGGACTAATGTTCGTTCATTCTGTGGAGAAGTGTGGTGGGAGAGTGGAAAGGGGAAGGGGATATAACAGAGTTGCTTTTCCGCGCCCCTGCCAAGTCTGTGATGACCTTCCTCACATCCGCGGGAAATACCAAATGAGCGGGACTCGACCGCTTCTCCGCCTGAATATGGCGATTGTTATGCAGCCTTCATAACCGTCCTAATGGCTCTTCCATGTTCAAATAAATTAATGGGCTTTCATGAACGCTCACATGAAAGGTGTTTTTATTCATTTGATATGGCCACTTTTCAGTTGTTCTTCCTTTCTCTTCAGTAATGCGATAAATCGGTTCATCGCGACCGCATTCATTGTCTCACCTGATTCGTAGTTTGTGAAAGACCTAAGACATTTTTGAAGATAGTGGATTCAATATTCTGTAGTTGAATAAGGAAAACGGCATTTTGAAAACGTATTTTTCGTCACTCTTGGACATATGCGTCCCCGTACAAGCAGAAGGGCGAATGTAGGTACGGAAAAAGTGTGATGTATAAGTTTCAGTTGGTTTTTTTTAAAGCTGTACTTATATAAAACCATCGAAGGAAGTACGTAACTACCTACTCATAATTTCAAAAATTAAGTTGGCTGCCTACTGCGAAAAATGTAAAGAAAACTACTACTACCAAGTTATGTAGGTACCTCATTACAAACTCCACGTGAAGTGTGCACAGCAGTTAAGAAGTTGTTACGCCACTCAGTTTCACAGCAAGAACAATCTCTCGCGTTTCTCCATTCTTGTCCAAACAATTCCGTACACTCACCTTTCGTAGGTTTCGCTTGCCAACTCTTACCCGATAGGTAGCATCGTAAGAGTACCGAGAAAAGCACACCTTCACCCGAAGATTCATTGCAGAATTACGTTTTAATGGGGGACCGTTTACAAAATTTAAACGAGAACTATAATGACAGGACTGATTTATGCAATATCAATGTTTCATTCTGCCGAAGGCAGAGTGGCTCTGATGTATCGAGCTCGAACTACCGACGTATATCTATATGTATAGGGATGAGCATGCAATTAATTTCTGTGCAGACTTCTTTAATAGAAACGTACGAGAACATTGTAAAGGATGATAGTGATATACTACCATTCTGATAGTATAGTAGTGATAGTGAGGAAGAGCACTGAAACATCATCATCTGAACTATTACACGGGTTTCGCTATCACTTTGGGGCAGTCTCATCAGCATTGTCATCAGAGTGTGATTGGATAGCATTTCGGGCGAGTACGGTTATTATCAGTTCTCTCCCTTCGTAGAGAGAGGGTACATCAGTGGAAGAATCGAAGTAAGCCTAACTGCCTACGTTCTGTAAAACTATCCATGTTTTTCACTTTGAATAGCTTGATATATTCACAACTTATTTTCCATTTATTTCATATAGCGACGACTGTACGGTGCACCGGGATTTCTAGATTGGTTTCGTGCGATAATACGTTTCCTACTTCGACCCATGTGACAGGAAACCATCCGTTCTAGGAATCAAATACGTAATACGTTGGTTGGTTTGACTACTAACAACTAAAAAATGTTGTCGGACCTTTGAATTTTTTTTTCTCCACTCAAGAAATTTCGCAAAACTTTTTTTCGTTCTTAAATTCAGTTCTCCAATACCCCCCCCCCCCCCCCCCCCCCGAATATTCATAGAATGCGAACAGTATAACAGTGAATCATAAATTACAATAAGGCTTGATTTATGAGCATGTAGTTTTAAACCAGTCATGGGGTAAGTTTTTATTAGTAGTTTTAGGATTTTACGTTGGTGCGTGAGTTGAGGCTGTCAGTGTTTGAACTGCAATAATCTAGGCCGTATGAAGTGGAGTCTTTTTTGGGGCAGTACCTGATCCGTTCAAAATGTCAACCACATCGAATAGCAATAAACATTTTAATCAAGGATTAAAATGTCAAGTTAAATAAGGATTCCTTATTCCAATGTGGAGTTCATCCTATAGGCACGAGATCTTTCTACGTGCAGAACATTTCGTCGTAAACTGTTCTTTCAACCTCATTTTTTCTAGATGCATTATTTCACATTGCTCTTCGAGGTGATTCCGAATGTAGAACTTCTTCATTTCGAGCAGTGTTCGTAGAAATTAATTTTCTTTGAAAAACGTAGTTCTCCGGTTTCCTTCGGGATTAGTACGTAAAATGTTATTAGTAAAGTATCACTATCCGCAAACATTATTTCTCACCTTTGTCTCTTGTTGCACCTACCTGTAAGATTCTAATTAGCCCTACTATTATATAAAGTGAATTTCTAGAATCATTCAATGACGAATGAATTAACCTCATAATGTGAAATGAAAAGCATTTTCAAACAGTTCCTCTTGCAAATGCAATTGATCATTCAAGAAAAAGGTGCCTGTTCAAAGAGGTCATCAAATTGGTCGGTAAATAGCTTTCTGAATCAATTCCGAGAAACTATTACAGGCTCTTTACGGCATGCCAAGAGCGTTTGATGTTTTCCATAATTTCCATACCACAGACTGCCTGGTTTACAAGCGAAACGAATCTAGCCATTACCTATATTACTAGGGTGCCATCAAATTATAATTTGCAGTATCGTAAGCACCTACTGGAAACGATGAACGGTGATAATGCCCCTACTGAACTGAACACCTATCTACTTGAACACTTTCTATATACCCCATATATTTCCTCCGTATTAGCGGAAAATTTATTATTTACCTACTTACCATTAGGTATAGTAGGTGTATTGAATATACCATGACCGGGTTTCTCAGTTATAGTTTCAGTTGTAATTATTATTAATGGCCTTTCCAAAATGCACAGTTACTATAATACATTTTTATTCGACCTATATTATTAATATTTGGTCTCAGTTAAATAAAATAAAAATATTTTTGGAGAGAATTGCAGAATGATCTGTTTATTGGTGAAAATAGTTGAGTCGAGTCTTGCAACCACGAAAGAAATGTGTGCAAAAAATTGAAGAATACATGGCCAATAGAGTGGGGATCAGTTGTTTAGTTAGATACTGAACTAAATTGTTGAAGATTGGTTTAGCTTGAAAACGTCTGCCAAATTGAGTGGGAAGTATAGCTTCCTCACTTATTGTAACATTGACTTATATAATCAGTTGGTGGGTCCAATCGGTCCAAACCTCATAGCTTCACCGATTTTAGGGTAGTTGTGGGCTCTTGAAGGATTTCACGTTGACGCATGCGTAGACAAAAGTTGCAGTACTTTTTCAGTGAATGTGATTTGGGACCATCTGGCTCCAACCCACGCCTACCCTCCAAATTTCATCTTACTACTACTATTTTTTTCTGGAAGTTATGGGCGTTACAATGTGTTATGTATCAATAAGGCATTGATTAGATATAGTTGGCAATGCCGCGATCCGATTCCCTTCCCCCCACCATGTCATCTTCGCTCCAATTCATTTTTTCGTTCATACGATTTCATCATCTAATGTTCATGTTAGCCTCTCGAAGTGTTCACTTTATTTTCCAATAAAAGTCCGTTTAGTAACACTGTGCCGGGCTGTAAAGTCAGCGTGTTCTTATTAAAAGATCCAACAAATCGTGGCGACGGGAAAATCGGAACTGGCTACCGGGCGTACGTAGACGTCACTACTCTCGGACGATCGGCCATTGTCGTCAGGTGGACCTCGTGGGAATTACCGCGATCAGGATGTCGACGGCAAATCCACTGTACATGGGGTTACATTTTGACTATGCTACTTCAGATTTTGATGCATGGAAATCTCGGATGGAAAATTCATTCATTAAGGACGAGGTTACTTCCGCGGTTAAGAAAAAAGCTACCTTGCTAACCTATATTTCTGAAGGAACATACAAGCTGTTGCAGAGCCTTTGCATGCCGCAAACGATCGGGAATGCAACGTACGAAGACCTGATGGATACGCTGAAAAATTATTTCTCTCCACCAGCATCATATTTTTCGGCAAGGAGCAAGCTTTTCGCCGCACGGAAGCGTTCGGATGAATCGGCAAGAGAATGGGCGGCTCGGGTCAAATTACTCGCTGCCGATTGCAAATATGGAGCTGAAATATCCGTTATATTGAGGGACATCTTCGTCTGCAACTACGAACCAGGACCCATACAGGATAGAATGTTCGAAGAGGACGCATCCATCGCAGCCATCACACTGAACGACTTGGTTCAGCTGGCAACGGGGAAGGAAGCAGCCCTCAGCGAACGAGCGAAAACGAAAAAATGAATTGGAGCGAAGATGACATGGTGGGGGGAAGGGAATCGGATCGCGGCATTGCCAACTATATCTAATCAATGCCTTATTGATACATAACACAATGAATCGGCAAACATTTCATGTTTGGGCATGCGAATCCGAATGTTACAGTCCAAGTTTGGTGAAATCGATATGGAACAGTCAGGGTACCATTCTGCATCTACCCACCAGTTTCAGCGCTCTTTTCGACGATTTCTAGGATATTTATGAGCTTTACAAGGATTTCACGTTTGCGCATGCGCAGGCGAAAGTTACTGTACTTTTTAAATGAATTTGATAGGGGCTGTCTGTGGCCAAGGAATTGGCAACAGACAGACAGACGCTGTACCAAATAATATATGTTCCTTGGGGTCTGAAACGTAAAATGCGAGTGGAAATTTTCATTCTTGAGGACTTAATTTTTGTCGACTCTTGCACGAATAAAAAGCTTCCCTACCTTCGGTAGTGAGGAAGCAAAATATCCATGTGATTACCGTGTAAATACCTTGGATTTGGAATTCATGGCAAACATATTCTTGTCGGACTTGCAGTTGTAAGTCGAAACCGACTTCGCCAACTTGGGTGACTCAGTTAAACAGTCGATAACAGGTTCGGATTTATCGAGAGGTAATAACGAAAGTGGGTGTTGCCGGGTATAAGATTTTCCCCTGAATTTCCGATAACCTACGTCTGCGTCAAATCCTTGGCGGAAGGTCCGGCCCGGCATCCGGGACTTCACCTTGTCCGGTACTGCAGAAGCTGGCTGGGCGTACCCCTCTTGGGCCCCAGGTGTCCCGTGGGCAGCCTTGACATTTACCTTATGGAACCTTCCAAGGCCGCTCCCCCAACAACATCCCATCTTCCTTTGTACCTTTTCTGAAGGAGAAGAAACCCCTCTATAAAGGTCTGCAATTTATATCGAAGGGGCTTTTAAGTTTTATCTGACAGAGGCCTCTGGAAATTGAGATAATCATCAGATTAACATTTCAAAGAGCTCCGGCGTCGCCCTCATGTTGAAAGATAATGAACTAAAACATTGAATACGAAACCAGACCTAGGTACAACAACTGTGCACTCATATCTACTATTTATATTTATGTAATGTTGCAGTGCCACTCACACCTCTCTCCTCTCCTCTTCTACCCCTCTATAGCTATACCTTTCTCAAAACCAATCATACTCTAATCGTAACCTAAGTTTTATATGGTTCCTATTCAAACCATGAACATTTGGAAGACTGCTAATTCTTTCACAACGGTTCATTATTTTCTGTTGGTGGGTATAGAAGACCAAATCTGAGTAGATCACTGTTATGTGCACAATACCCGTCAGATGTTAATAATGCTTGACTATTGAGGGCTAGTGCGGTTAGTCCCCAGTTGGTCGAGCATCGTCGGTATCTGCCGAACATAAACTATATATATATATATATATGCCGTCCATTGTGTTGCCAAAATAATCCTGTCGATGACAAACAATAACTAAAATGGCAAAAATAAACTCAAATAATGAAGTGATGAAGGGAAACTGTTGATGTGGAGTGAAAATACACTGGAAATGGCGGATGAGGTTGGGACAGAAACAAAAGCCGGCGCCACAACGCGAAATCCCATGTGATTGGAAAGGCCTAGGCCAGTCATAATGAATTTATTGAAAAAACAAAAGAAAACGATTGATTGAACTATTGCGGACCATGCCAATGCGCACCACGCCAATTTAGACAATTCGATTATAATCAAGGATATTGTATCCAATATTGTCCGGGGGGGGGGGGGGGCAATTGTTTACCGTTAGGTAATCATTGACCGTTGTGTAATAATTTACCGTTACGTAATAATTTTCCGTTGTGTAATAATTTACCATTGTTACAGATTACAGCTCTCCGTATAGATAACCCTCTATATAATATACCTATGTACTATTCTATACATATATGATATAGATCGCACACCCTCCGTAGGTTAGTACCTAACCCCGTACTAGGGAGCACCTGATTATAATCAAGGATGGCTGTATGAAGTCAAGTTGGTTGTTCTGCGATATTATTTCATTTGATAAGTGATGGACTATTGGATTTTGTTGGTAGGTACTTCTGAAACTTGAACAAACGTTGAACAATAGTAAATTAATAAATGAACAATTAAACAATGGTAAATTATTACACAACGGCAAATTATTACACAACGGTAAATCATTACACAACGGTAAATTATTTCATAACGGTAAATTATTACACAACGGTTCATCTACCATGAAGGGGCTGGATTTTGTTGATCGGTACTTTTGCAACTTGAACAAACGTTGAAGTATTGTTGATGGGTAAATTATTACACAACGGTAAATTATTACATAAGGTAAATTATTTCACAATGGTAAATTATTACACAACGGTTCATCAACCAAGAAGGGGCTGGATTTTGTTGATCGGTACTTTTGAAACTTGAACAACCGTTGAAGTATTATTGATGGGCAAGTTATTACACAACGGTTCATTATACTTGACCACGAAGGTAGGTATTGACCACAGAAAACAGTGATCTACGCAGAAGGGGCATCTATTTCACTCCACATCAACAATTTTCCTTCAGAACTTCATTATTTGCATTTCTTTTTGCCGTTTTAGTTACTGCTTGTCATCGACAGAATTATTTTAGCAACATTTATTTCGTGATTTAGATAGGTACCTAGTAACGAGTACGGGGTTAGGTACTAACCTACGGAGGGTCTGCGATCTACATAATATGTATAGAATAGTGCATATTATATTATATAGACGGGTTATCTATACAGAGAGCTGTGATCTGTAGCAGAGGGGATAAACCTTTGTGCAGGGATTTGCAGCGTTTTACACAGTAGCACGAATATTTCTTTGAAAATTCGCTCTTATATAGCCATGCTGTATGATTGGAATTTATTGTTCGAGGCAGAATTCAATCTAGCTGTGCACTAATTCGCCGGAATTTCGAAATTTATTTCTATAGTGTTGGGGGGGGGGGGGGGATTATCCATAGACCACCATAAGGGACGTCCACTGTAATGCAGGCCGTCCTGATTGTGAACAAATGGCTGGTCGAAAAATGCTCCGATTGATCTCATAGAACCTGAAAATGGAGATCTCTTCGCATTTTAACAAAACAAAGAACCACTGCTAAAATACAATGCATTAGTGTTCTATTGATTTCCCCTGATTTCAGAAAAACAACATTATCAGACCAGTAACGTTCTGGTCTGATTGATCAGTAGCTACTAACGTCTCATTACTACCAGTAGAGACTACATAATAACCTTTCAAACTCCTAATTTCTTTCAGTGTCTTTGTAGTTCAAAAACACACGTTGTTTTGTCAATTTTCCGTCATTTTTCCAACATGTCGGTCGGTACATTGTTATGCACTAAATTGCCGGCCTTCGAACTCATTATCTGACGACACTAATGATCGAGCGATGGGCAGGTACCTACCTGTTTTCCAAGCTCAGATGTAGTTAGGGGTCCCATCTACACGTAAGTATAATTTGCTTATAATGGTGTGATTGGAATGGATTTTTAAGCTAACCCTAGTGATGTTATCACTGAATCAGCCTAACTAAGAAAAACATTTATAAAGGGTTCCGTTTGCTCCTGTATTCTATCTTTTCGACGGGCACCCGTTGAATTTAGCTGAGTATTTTTTTCTTCTTTTTAATCACATTTTACAATCGAAAACTCTAACGCATCTTGACATTGAGCTAGAAAATTGATCAGTGGTATTCCTAACTACGATGACGTGAAAGTATTAATGAAACTTAGACATTCAGACCTTTTCCTTGCTAGTAAGTTAAATGCCCCTAGGTCATCGTCAAAAATTTTTCCTTTCTTGAGTTACAAACCAATCTCTTGAGGGAAACGAGGTAGGTAATTCGCAGATTTAAAACTGTTTTTGACCGATTAGATTCCATTTCAGAATAATTACGCAGGGCTCACATTCCTCGCAGTATATCTGTCGTATTTTCTGAAAAATAATCCCTCGGGCCTCGGAAACATCCCTGTACCGTCCATCACGTCGCTTCCTTACAAGAATAGCTTATCACATTTACTTGACGACTTTACCGATCAGTCTAACGGCAATTGTACATTTGCCATCAACATCCCACCAGTGTTTCCGAAATTACTGAAATACATTTTTATCAGGTTTAAGATGTTTGCCATGTCTGAACGCGGATGTGTTTTATCATTCTAGTAGGTTCATTGAACAGTTGAGTAGTTCTCGGGTAGTTATGATTACGACTCTCTACGTACTTCGCCTATTAGGCAGACATGGTACATCAACGCAATTCCTAAATGTTTGTTTATGATCAAATATTTCCTTAGTCGTTCGCTCACTGGCGATTTTGCCTGCCAATTGGGCCAACTGTTTTATGGAGTGTTTATGATATTGATCCCATTACAATAACTTATCTCGACCGAAAATTCACTTAATATGCCTGTATAGTTTTGGAGTAGGTAGTAATCCAGAAGATCAGTGGTTTGTTAGGCGCTTCATAAACCTAACTGTAGTTGAAGTTATAGATGTTACAATATTTATCAAAGCAGCAATGATTTGTAACCACACCGGTTGAGAACCTCTTATTTTCCCCGTATAGTTAGAGGAAGTAGTATGCAGGAAATCCAAACGTGATTCACTCCATGTGAATCTCCATGATGATTCATGTGTTTGCCTCGATTCTCTTGAATAATTTCGAATATTTTATGTCATAATTATGACATTAATAGTTTGGTCTTCTTTGACTAGTGCAATACAACTAATGCAGTAATAAGATAGGAGTGCCTCACAACACGAGATTTTATGTTATACGGTATGGGGGGGGGGGGGGGGTTCTGAATGTGTATGATTCAGATGGATGGAAACCGATGTGGTGTGGTGAGAGCGTTGTGCCGCAATTAGCAGTCGCCTGGAACTGAAGGTGTTATTACGGTTTTGATGGAATTCACATTATGCGGTTCAAGACCATGACCTCTAAATTTCAGCGGATGACGACTAATCTTTCGTATAGTAATCCGTTTCGCAAATATTGGGGCCACAGGCAGATGGACACGTAACCAAATTTTTGTTCAAAAAGGTTTGACACGTAAAAGTCGAGTTCAAATTTAGATTTTCGATGATAACAACTGCTTACTTACCAAAAGTGATTTTAAAAAGCCGACTGGGTTAATTATTTTTTCTTGCTTTAGTTTATGCTGTTGAAACTCAGAGAGGGTTGAAGATGAGAGACTAGAGACTATTCGGCGTTTCGTTCCCTAAGCATGTATTGGTTCACGGTTGATTTTTGTTTCTGAACACCCTGTAATAGAGGACACTGCATCCTTTACCGCCTGCGTCCCTATCAGCTGTCGATGCGAGCCTGCCGCCGCCGCCACAGCACAGAGAGCCTTTCGCGACCCTACTGTCCTAGATAATAAATATGCTGCCAATTGAGATGAAATGAAATTGGTCTATTTCCAGAAATATTAGGTATTACTATAGATATTTTAAAAAAAATTTTAAAAAAACACCTAGCAGTGGCGTAGCCAGGATTGTTGAATGGAGTGGGGGGGGGGGGGGGTATCGGAAATAGAAAATGTAAGACTTGACTTTACAAAGCTGAATGTAAATTTAACAAAGCACAGCGTGTTACAGGTAACGTCAGGTAAGATAAATCGATAAAATAAAATATATTTATTTGGCAACAATATTAGCGAATTTTCAAAGGAAAGAACCTATTGCCATGTGTCCAACATTTTCAGAACATACATTTTTGAAATTGTTTTAAAGGCAAATCCCTTTCAGAGCATCTTGATTTCATCCTTCGATTTTAATAACAATTTATATTGTTAAATAGTGTTAGTTTCGTTATTGTTATATTGTTAAATTAGTGTTCGGCCGCTGAAATCTCGCGACGGTGACGGGTCGGTCTCGTGATGGTCTATTGTGAAGTTACCTTTATAGGGAAGTCGGGAAATCTTCTACACACATGTCCCACCCCAAACTCACCTGCCCTACTTGCTTGGAAAATAGTCACACAGACCATGACATTGCTCGTTTCTAATCAGATGAGCGTAATATCATTTAACTGTTTATTCATGTTTGATTTCAGGGGCGTTGCGTCCATAAGGCCACTTGAGCCACTGCCCCGGCACCCAAAAACACTAGGAGTTAAAAAACAAACTCTAACCATTGTTCAGCTGGCATTTGAATTTACCTCCGTACACTGTACCTAGCATTTTTCACAAAGTTCCATGGTGGTTTCTTCAGGTTAGCTCCATAGACCAAGCATGTTATCGGAATAAAGCGACAGTAATCGATGTCCTGCAATCGAAATCGAAACCTGGGCTCCTGAAACTGGCAGGTAGGTCCTGGGACCCAGTGTTCCCATGGCAACTGAGAAAAGTGGCCCGTCTGCGCATGCTCAGTCGACTAAAAATGTTGTTCGCCACGTCCACTTTGGGCCCTTTACCCAGAATCTGATTTCCATCCCGAAATCGTTCCTTTTTCACAATCGATTCGATCCCTTCGATTCAATTTGTCATCTCGATACGAGATGCTTCGTCTTCAGATTTGTTTTTGTTGTCTCCTGAACCACATTCGCTACGCCACTGAAACTTAGGCATTGCCTGTCCCCAATGCACTTGCCCGTGTGCAGTCAGGATAAATACCAATTCTTCATTCTACAGCCACGAATATGGGCTATGTGGTTAGTAGGTACCGTAAGGTAAGAAGCCACATAATCCGAGGGGCTTTGACGGTGCAGTGGCGGCCTTTAGTGCGAAAGTCGTTAATTTGTCGAGTTTGATCAGTCGACAGGAGCAAACCAGTTCCTCACTTATTGGTTCGAGTGGCTTGAAAAATGCGCTCGAGAATTTTAACGAGTCGAGGCCGAAGCCGTCGTCCTCAACACAGTTTCCAACAGTCAAAACAGCTCTGTGATTCGAAAGGTCCGCCCATAGCCTCCAGGCCTTCCGAAGGACTTCCAATGCGTTGGTCGCGGGGTGAAATGTTGATAAGAGCCACAACTCGGTTGGTGGTTCCATTTATCACGCCCGCCCCGACGTGACATTCGCGCAAGGACGGCTCCGTGCATTCACCGACCCTTGTGAAGTGGAAAGCGAATCCGAACAGCTGTTATTCAGTTACTCGCTCCTCTGATAAATACTGGAGAATTCAGATACCACATATCAAGAGCGCCGCATCCTACATTTTTCATGCATTTGGTTAATTTATCATCAGTGGCGGCAGTTCAAATTTGCGCGCGCGCACACACACACACGCCAAGAGTAGCCATTTAACTCATTTGTTTGTTAATTGAAGAAGCTACCAACTGCCAGGGTATGTAGACATGTGAACTGAGAGGGAGACGGCTTAGATGGCCCCTGACCTCCAAGTATAACTAAAATTAAGCGCGGAGAAGAACTGCTTCCTAACTCAGTTTTCTGGGGGTTTTCTTGATTGTTCTATGCCTATAAATAGGAAAGGTAAATGCCATCTTGTCGCACCTATCATTACGCAGATAATGTGATGATGAGTATCACGCACAGATACACTGTGGGCAGGAAAAGGAAGTGGCATACAAGAAGCGCTAAGCGTATCGTCACCCACCATGGCACCAGAAGTAGTACTGTCAACCCCACGATAGCTATTGCATTCATTTGTTTGATAACTGCAGAAGCTCAGTGAACAGAACTGAGCTTCGGCAATACCGTTTATATCATGAACTACCTAGGTAATAATTTTTCTCCGTAGTAAATTAAATGATTAAATGAGATTTAACTCAGTGATTTTTGTTTCTTATTATAATTACGAACCGAGAGTCTCAGGAGGGCCTTGCGGGCATTGCTATACATCCCCTCTACTGCATCTACGAGTAGCTACGTTCTAATCCATAAATTCTAATGGCGCACTTTGTGCTATACCGAAGGAACTGCCCATGCTCCAATCCCATCATTATTCTTGGTATTTTTTCCAGTTATCCTATTTTTACCAAAACCGACGGCGACGTATCATCAGTTAAGATATTTGATATTTGTTGATGAAGTTTCCCTCTCTCATTTACTTTCTTCTTTCTTTCGGGTGAAACTGACTCTCAAAAAGATGAGGATATTCATTAAAATTAATACATAGGTACTTAAGTAATTTTTTATGAAACAGTAATATGAAAAACTACTTGGAGGTACCGAATAATCAAATCGGTATCAATAGAATTAGTAATCATAAAAGGACGGCTCTGTCACTGTTGCACATAGTTTCTGCCTCTCACATCAACGAGTGCTCCATCTCACTACATTTGATTCTGAAGCGTAATCTTTTCTGCAGCTAAAGTAGATAATCTGGTTTGAATACCTGCATGTTTACGCAGAGAGAGGGTATACATGACAATACCGATCCCAGTGATCATCAAATATACGCAGCTACTACGTACCTACCATACAGTAGCCCGAAAAACGTAGCTTAATATCCTTGGTGTTTGCACGTGAAATGGCTCCATGAAAACATCCACCAAGTACTGACCGTAAATAAATTGTCTACATAGTGCCCATGCTAAAACTGCCGATAGCAATACACCAAAGGACGTTGATGACACAATTCCAATACAGCGGTGGTAACATCAAAGAGCGTGGTCATTACACATCTATCCATGTCCATCAAAAGAACCTCATACCCATTGAGGCATGAGGGCGAACCAGTGAGATCTTTAGGCGTAGAAGGTATTAATTACTGGAGGGCAAACCCAGCCCCAACCCGTAAAGCGAGTTATCATACCCCATCCATATGAATGAACCAACCTCCTGGCTAATTATTTTCGTAGGGCGAAGAGACTGAGGAGTACGTAAGGGGTTATTCCAATCAAGAAGCTACAATAATGACGGTGCTCGAGCCTTTTTTCCGTAACCTTGTCTTGTTAATGTATAGGTATAAAAAGGTGATCATATTAAAATTATTTTCATGTCGCTTGAAAAGTGAAACTAAAATGAACAGATGAAAGGGTGGTTAATTATAATCATTATTAAATGTATGAATACAAAATGCTGATTCACCTTGAACGAACCATGCAGTTTTAATGAGGTGCACTTGAAGTCCTCTACGCATCCTCTTTGGTCCTTTCGGTTCATCCTGTATTGTGAAAACCCCAACATCGATATGGTATTATACTCGTAATAATAATAGCATACTGTAATATTTATGATGTAGGTTGGTGGTGGCACGACGGGTAGCACTATGGTGCGCAAATGACCTTTCAGTAAAAAGGCGAAACGAGTTCAATTGGAAGGACCTACCCTAATGAGGAATCTGATGGATTTAACTTCGTTTCAATGGAGATTAATATGGTAGGGGAAAAGGGAAGACTAATGATGATCCGAGGTTGTTGGTACCTGTACTTTAGTGTTAAACCACTATGTACGTTTATCACTACCCTGCATTGAAAAGGTAAACAGGATATTCGTTTACGCTTATGTTTCCCAATGTACAGTCATTCATTAAAAATAAGAATAGAAGGATAGGCAGCATCGACCATTAAGTGCCTCAAATGAACGTTAACGCAATAAAATTAGAACGTAGCTACTCGAAAATGCGATAAAAAAATTTCTGTCTGTCCGCCGTAGGCGCACTTTGTACTATTCTTAGTTACCATGAACAAAAAATTGATGAAATTTGTTTGTAGGTCCCGTTCGGGGTCTAGTTGGTCCTCGAAGCTCGGCGTTATTGTCAGTCATATCTAAGGGGTGAAAAATAGGGGTTGACATTTTCAGAACGCTGTAGCTCAAAAACTTTCAATAGAAGGGTATTGTTTTTTAAAACTTTTTTAAATTGACCTTGAACTAAAAAAATTTTTGAGATCACTCTGAGCATTGTACGACCAGCTTTTGCACCGAAAAGCTTCGTCAACATGATCATGAATCAAACGGTATAAATCTGGCCCAGATATTATCGCACCTGATTATAATCATGGATGGCAGTATGAAGTCGAGTTGGTTGTTCTGTGATATTATTTCATTTGAAAAATGATGGATCTTTTGGATTTTGTTGATAGGTACTTTTGCTACTTGAACAAACGTTGAAGTATTATTGATTAAATTATTACACAACTTAAATTATTACGCATAGGTAAATTATTACACAACGGTAAATTACACAACGGTTTATTATGCTATCTACGAAGAAGGGGCATCTATACAGGTAAATAATTACACAACGGTTTATTATTTTCCTTATGCTTCATGAATAACTACAAATAATTAGTGACTGAATGATTGAATCCCACGTATTTGTATGAAACTTCAATTCCTGGTTAGGCTCTAATACTCCATTAGGGCTTTCCTGGGGGCAGTTCGAGGGTATTGATCACAGAAAACAGTGATCTACGCTGAAGAGGTATCTATATAGGTAAATAATAAACCATTGTTTAATAATTTTCAGCGTTTTTTTCTTTTTTCTTTGTTTTTTCCCAACTAAGGTTCTTACTCTATAAGTCTTATAGGTAAGTCATCTGTACCGAAACACAAAGTGATGCGCATCCGGCTATATGAGCTAAAAGTGTGGGAATAATGTGGAAATACGAATGAGTAGGTCTAGATCTCGATCAAAAGGTCTTCGAACTCACAGCAGCAGATTTATGCTAATATTCTTCTCACAGGAATAATTCCCGATGAAAAGAATGCTGATTAACTTATTAATAAGCTTTAACATTCATAGTTTTTTGTGCAATTACATTTTGGTTTCCGTAATTTAGGCACTTCGGCAGGTAAGCATTCATTCCTTCAGTCTACTTAAGAGAATTATGCTCATTCCTAATTCATAAGTCCGACTTGTGGGTAATTTTAAACTCGATTTCTATTCAAACCTTCAATTTCAAGAAAATAACCTCATCCGATTCAACAAAATTATTTCACCAAGGCCAGCGGGTAACTTTCTGGATGTTGCTCGTTTCAGAGCAGAAAAAAACGTATTTTATCTCGTGAGCGAAAGGGCAAAAAAGAACAAACTGTTATGAAAGTGAATGCAAATCCTTGTAGATCGCCAAGCAATCTTTCTGAATTCCTAATGGAATCGAGGTTCTGTAGAAAAAATGGAGGGGAAGGAGCGCGGTACGAGCGACAGGTATTTGCATAGTGGTTCCCGACCCTGGAGAGGGAGGCTGCCTTGCTCGTCTGTCCTGGGGATGATTCCTAATTACAGACCATTCGTATGCAGGATGGAAGGGTTCAGAAATGGTTGTGTCCCATCAGGACCAAAACAGCAGTCCCGTGGACACGTCGATCAGATTTTCGTGATGTTTTGGGTGAAGACTTACCGACGCCCAAGCGGATGGAAATTCCGGATCTCCCAATTAGGCTTGTGTATGTGTCACACTGCCGATGGATGGATGGAATTCGGAGGAAGGCAGTTTGTATATCATAAAATATAAGAGGGTTTAGTGGATGATAAAATTCAGAATTTTGTGGTTTATTGCTATAATCAAAATCCTCTAAAACCTCCAAGATCCCCAAATCCGATAGCTTACATCTCTCCAATGTACGCTCGACTCAGAACTCGAAAAAAAGTTCTCTCAAGACCGCATATGCCTATGAGCGTCCTTATTCGAAGTGCCCTTCCTGTATAACGACAATATGGAGGCCTTACCTTGGTTTAGGAAACCAAATGAAATGAAATGTTTCTCCTGCGGAATTAACATTCCTATTCGCGTTTAGTGTTTCAGACATCAGGGAACAGATTTTTTATATTGCTCTCAAATAAGACCAACCCTAAACTACGAGTATAAACTGTGCAAGGAAGAACAGATCACAGTCGACTCGTCATTACTTGCAACGGTTCAAAGGAGCCTAAATTTGAAGGTTACATTGGGACTGGTCCAGAGATATTTAAACAATATGGGAACTGGTCTAGAGGTTTAACTATGGTCAGTAAAGGAGCAAACCAAGATCGTTCAAAATCGTTCCTGCGACCAACTCTTATTTAGAAGTACCTACTCTGTACATTGATCCTGATTGAGATCCAAGATGAACATATTGACCTAGGTACCTTACGAAAAACGGTCCAAATATGATTCTAAACAGCCTAACCAATCGACGGAAAAGGCAATTATTTTCAACCAACCGCTAAAATCAGATCTTTGGGTTTGGCCTGTAGTATTGCTTACGACAGGCCGACTCTCACATCGTCCCAAGGCCTCCAGCCGGAACGGGCCTCTGGCGATAAAAACCGATATTTCCCCTCTCCTACGCCTTCCATCATAGAAAAACGAAAAAAGAAAAAAAAAATCAGACCGCGATAAGACGACAAACGTTACGACATCGAGAATTACACGGACGTTAACTCGTACGGCATTGAAAAAGAAACGAGAGCCCCCGCTCGGGAAATATCTGAGTTAGGCGTGGCTTGTGCGCAAGGTCGCCGTTTGCGCCTTTTTTATTCACCCGTCGTCGACGTCTTGAGTAATTAATACGGTTGTAGTTTCTGTTCTTTGTTTTCTTTCCTCGCTCCACCCTGAGTTTTCAGGTAATTGCAAACTATCTGGCGGCATTCGTTGGGGTTTGATGTAGCCTCAAATCAAAAAGGGGGACGACGTTGCTAGGCGTGCTGTGAATCAATGATTGGACGGATGCCCGGTGTCGGGATTTTGTGGGCTAGGGTGATGTAGAAGAATTTTCGATTCGTTGACTATAAAGGGGCGTCCTCAACGCGGGAGAGGAATCTGCATAGTTGCCGACATGGTGTGGACGGGATATGCGGAAGCCATACAGGAGATTTTCCATCCGTAGTCATCAGTGCAAATATCAGGAATTCGGCTTTTGGTGAAGATCAAACAAAGCGTCATACACAGAGCGCTGGGTAAATATTCCCTCTCAACACTCCCTAAAAACTTACAGTATCAACCAGATTCGATGCGAGGTTCGTACGGAATGATTTACCGCTTTTTTAATTTTTCCTATGCATTTCCAATGGAAAATTTCATAGATAAAGCACAAACGTCAGAGAATGATGTTAAGGATGATTGAAAATCACGATGGAAACCACAATACATTGACAACTTTTTCGCGATCTTACCTATCATTATCTTGAAACCACAAGGCTGTCTAGAAAAATTCTTGCGTAATTCGGTCCATCGTCTGATTTTAGTCATCTTGGTAGTTTACTATTTGCTTATATATGCAAAAGCTACAAAAGTTGAAGACTCTCGGTCGTTAGACAGCTAACAATGACAGAGGCAAAGGGAGGTGACATTTTCAAATGTTGATTAATATGGTAATGCAGGATGGGTTTATCTGCAGTTATTACAAGGGCCACGGCTAGGACAATGAATGTGTTTGTCTTGTTGACTGACACAGCTGGTCCCCAAAGAACCCCAACGATTAGATGGCTTGCTTCGCCACATGGCGGTAGTACAAACAGATATGACTCATGTTTGAATACATAATTAGATTCAACCTGTAATATTTTGAAAATCACAAGACGCACGTAATCTATGTCGGATCAGTTCCTACCCTATACACATTTGTAGATATCATTGCGAGTTTGAAATTTCAATTTGAAGAGTTTATATTTTGGTTGTTGTCTCGAAGGATCTGTTTTGGTTGACACCGGTGGTCCTCAACCAGCCCCAGCAATTAGATGGCTTTACGTGAAGGTAGTTCTGTTATATGAGATAGAGATTACGCTTACATACACTGTTAGAATCAATCAATTAAATTGCTACTATTAAACAGTAGGCCGCACATAACTGTATTATAAATTATTATCATGGTGAGTTGCTGGAAAAACATCACCACAAATTACTGCTCAAATAGTCTGGCCTTATTAGCAGAGGACGGACTGGGTAAAATGACCTTCAAAGAGTTGTCCAGTTTCGGACTTCTGGGAACAAAGTTGGTTCAGTATTTTTGTCTGACCACCCCTCTCCATAATCACCAACTCATCCGAAGATTAATCCAGAAGAGCTAAAATTTGGAGAGTATGTGCTGGTGGAAGAAGGAGAAGGAGAAGGAGAAGGAGAAGGAGAAGGAGAAGGAGAAGGAGAAGGAGAAGGAGAAGGAGAAGGAGAAGGAGAAGGAGAAGGAGAAGGAGAAGGAGAAGGAGAAGGAGAAGGAGAAGGAGAAGGAGAAGGAGGAGGAGAAGGAGAAGGAGAAGGAGAAGGAGGAGGAGGAGGAGGAGGAGAAGGAGGAGGAGGAGGAGGAGGAGGAGGAGGAGGAGGAGGAGGAGGAGGAGGAGGAGGAGGAGGAGGAGGAGGAGGAGGAGGAGGAGGAGGAGGAGGAGGAGGAGGAGGAGGAGGAGGAGGAGGAGGAGGAGGAGGAGGAGGAGGAGGAGGAGGAGGAGGAGGAGGAGGAGGAGGAGGAGGAGGAGGAGGAGGAGGAGGAGGAGGAGGAGGAGGAGGAGGAGGAGGAGGAGGAGGAGGAGGAGGAGGAGGAGGAGGAGGAGGAGGAGGAGGAGGAGGAGGAGGAGGAGGAGGAGGAGGAGGAGGAGGAGGAGGAGGAGGAGGAGGAGGAGGAGGAGGAGGAGGAGGAGGAGGAGGAGGAGGAGGAGGAGGAGGAGGAGGAGGAGGAGGAGGAGGAGGAGGAGGAGGAGGAGGAGGAGGAGGAGGAGGAGGAGGAGGAGGAGGAGGAGGAGGAGGAGGAGGAGGAGGAGGAGGAGGAGGAGGAGGAGGAGGAGGAGGAGGAGGAGGAGGAGGAGGAGGAGGAGGAGGAGGAGGAGGAGGAGGAGGAGGAGGAGGAGGAGGAGGAGGAGGAGGAGGAGGAGGAGGAGGAGGAGGAGGAGGAGGAGGAGGAGGAGGAGGAGGAGGAGGAGGAGGAGGAGGAGGAGGAGGAGGAGGAGGAGGAGGAGGAGGAGGAGGAGGAGGAGGAGGAGGAGGAGGAGGAGGAGGAGGAGGAGGAGAAGTATTCAAATCAGTAAGGTTTTATTTTGTTTTAGTCAAAGTTGTATTTATTACATTTAATTTAGTGGTGTGAAGCGAAAGATTGTGTTCGTTAAAGTAAGATTGTACACTTGCACAATTGTGTAACAGTGTTTTATAAAACGCCTGTACTTGTGAACTTGGCATTGCGAGCACGTGACAAGACCTGTTGAACTTTTAATATATAACCTGTACCTAGTTGTTGTTTTATTGAAAAACACTTGTTCCTGTGCACTTGGCAGTACAGGTCCCTCATACTTGTACAGCTGGTAAGTTGCAGTTTTATAGAACGGGGCTCTGATACGTCATTGCTTTAATTTTAATTTTAATTATTTTAATTTTACTTTCAAGCTTATTTTTGAAAATGGGCTTCCACCTAATCCACCTAATGTTCGGGGTTCACTAATGGTCCTATAAACAGGTTAGGTTTAATTTATTGTCCCCTATGAATTCAATGTGATAAGAATAATAATATATAGTAGCGTATCTGTATGCGCGATGAATCAGACCATGTCTCGCTCTTATTATTTATCGGTTCTATTCATTAGACCTTGATGAAATTCTTAGGGAGCATAGGGGTTGAGTCCCAGATGGTCACCATTGATTTCAACGTCACCGGAATAGTAGTAGTAGGTGCGCAAACAACAAATACCTTCCACAGCTCGTATCTCCGGTTCTATTCAGCCCATCCGCTGAAATTGTCATGGATCCAGTAGTTTTAGTCCCTGATTGTCCCTAACGAATTTTTCAGTGATAGGATTAATGGTGGCCCTCTTGGAAGACTTGTTGGTGTGTTCTTATTATTTTCATAAGTTGAGTACCTCATTTCTGTTTCGGGACTAAATTCACACAGTCGATGCGAAGGAAGTACTGTCAGTTTATTAGCAGCAGGAATTATTTTGAAGTAAACTATACCGTTGCTTCGGGTACTTCATTAGGTATGCTATAGAAATAAATAAATAAAATTAACAGTAGTTGACTCCGATATAGACTTTTGCCCAGTTTTCATCAGTTGCCTTACTAAACATATATGGTTCAGTGAGTGTTCTACACAAAGGGAAAGGTTTTTTGGAACTTCAGACAACTTCTTACGGGGTGTCATTATTAAGTTCATAATATATGGTCAGTATGGGCCATATTATGTTCAAGAGCCAAATCAATAGAAACTGAACCACACAACAATTAAACACCATCGTTCGGTTTTAATAATGGTATCTATCCTATGATCTGAATTATGAACATCTTATCCGAGTAAAAACAGCACCAGAAAGATAGCTACTATTCATAATAATTTGTTATAGAGCGTGACCTAAATTTAGGATATTTTTAGATTCCTACGTGACAGTAGAATTTCCCAAAACCTTCAAGGGCTAATTGTGGTAGGCTGTTGACAAGGGAAGATAGAAAGTGGGAAAAAAATGTTATCATTTCGAAAGATAAGAGACGTTGAAGATTGAGAGGTCTGGAACGGGTTTTTTCCTTAACTCGATAAAAGAGTTGTTAGCTCATCGGAGGACATTCCACCGTCACTCTCGTTGGCCTTGGTGAGCGAGATGTCTGTCTTTGAATGATTCGAAATTTATCGCTGAATGTTAAATTGCCATTACTGCCACAATAACTCGTTTTTAGCAATAACTGTGCTACCATTTGTTTTGCACAGGTAATTTATGGTCGTTGTAAGTAATTTAATTATGATTCCTTAGTAAGCCGTCTATTCATGCTTGAACCGGAAGGCCAAGCCTGTTGAGTCATTAATAAATGCTTCACATCATTACATAGATTAATATAGGTATAAAACATTATGCAAATATAAATAAATAAATAAATATAAACACAGATTGTTATAGTAGGTATACTGATAATGGACTGTAGAAGTTTTCAGCCGCTTCCTAGTCTTTTTTCCACCCAACAGAATCAGTCCCAGTAAGTAGTTATTCAGTTTATACTCGGATGGTCCTCATAAATGTCATTAGATACGTTCATTTCCTTGGAATGTTAAGGAAGAATACGTAGCTATCTATGATACATTGCCTTGATATAATCTTGACCACAATCTGTCAATTGAAATCAAACATTCATTGAGTGAAAGGCAAAAAGATGTGAAAAATATAGTACTTGATGGTTGGATTTTTTTGAGAGGTTCAAATAATAATTCTTATAAAAAAAGAAAACAAATACATTCTAAACCTCACCTTCAACTGTAAACAAATATTCATTCAATTGAAATCTTCAAGTATCGTACGAGGCTTTTCCTCGGACCTGAAATATCGATTGCAAGTGATAAATAGGAACTTGTAGATATTAAGAACAAAAGTAGTCACCTACAACATTCGAGTGCTCACACATCGACAATCGATTTTAATTGCATTCATCCCAAATATCACATCCTGTATCTTCTGATTGATGTGGATTTCACCTTCATTCCTAGGATGCTGTGGAGACCATGCCGACCGTCAGGTAGGCCCGGAGTGAATGGCCCGCAGTAGCTTTCCAATCCTCCTGTATACTGGTCTACTGCGACGTTCCAACCCATTCATTCCAGAATAACCTTCCTCGTTCTGTTAGGTCTGAGGACCTTCGAGAACCTTGCTGACGATGAAAGAAGGATGAGATGCATGAGATACCATGAGATGCAGCCATAAACCTAAACCCGTTGAACCAGTGCTATAGTTGCATTGCCCAACAAATGAAAAATGTCACTATAAATATATGTTCCCGAATCCTAGAGCTAAAGAATTTAGGAGATATCCTCGTTGAAAATTGAGAATTCACACAGTTTTTGGAGTCCCCAGGTCTAAAACTAGCATCATGGCGGCATGGCGCCGCACAGTGGTCCAGGAACCCCGACAAGTTGTCCAAAAGTCCAAGATCGGTCAGATGAGTGCCAAATTTGGTTTGTAGATTTTTTTGGGTCTCTGATCACGAATTTGAAGTCAAATTTGAGGTAAAACTATACACAAAGGTGTTACACCACTAATTTTTCCATTTTTTAGCAGAAGAAATTTCACCTGGAAATCCATCCGTTTTCGAGTACCTACGTGAGACAATGCAATCGCTGAATTTTTTCGAAAATTCTCTTTAAAAATTAAAAAAAACTGGCCATTTCCAGCTCTACAATTGAAAATCTGATACTGGAATTGCAGCAGTAATAATACTTCTGAAAATAATTGGTTTTTGAGTCCCAAAACATTGCTCCAGTAGTGGGTGGCAATAAAATCGACATTAATAGGCCCTGCAATGGCAAAAAATTGCTTTTTACGGCACAAACATGGTTGCCCACTTAGTATGGGGACGCCAAGGGATATATATTTTTGCACTTAAAATACATCTGAAAAGAAAGAAGAAAAGATTCGTTGTAAGCATTCGTTCAAAGGAGAATGTCGGAGAAGGACGGAGTCCCTACTAAAAGTGAGCCTGGATATAATTTTTCATTAAAAATACAGTAAAAGTCATAGGTACGTAAATTAAAATTTAAACAATTGACTTTTCTTCTTCTGAGTCCATATTATTAAAATAAAAAGGAGAAGAAAAAAATGAGGTATACGGAACAATAACCTTCACTCACTTTTTAGCGCTCGACTAATTGCCACGTTTGGAGAGGCACCCTGCTCGGAGGCGTGAACTGTTTGAACAGTTGTATGTTATTCTTTACGTATCAAAGGTAATTTACAATACCTTCCCGATACTGGGAACGCAAATTCAGTTTTTGGACTTCTGGCCAGCTTTTCGGGGTACCTGGATCACTGTGCGCCGGCAGACTACTCTTGACTACTGATAGCTATGTTCAGGTCGTTGGCCTTGAAATTCGTAATTTGTGCATCCCCAACCAACGATGTAAAATCACGGATAATTCATAAGTAAAATACGGATAATTCATAACCTTCCTAAATCCAAGCATCAGTTACAAAACATAAAATTGCTTGTATGCGAGCAGGTATTTCAGCTGACGACCACTTCACGGTGCGTGGATTTGGTACTCGTGTTGCAGCAATACACACAAGTTTCCCGGAGTTGTTACACATCTTGATTTAAAAAAAATAAATTAATTTAAAATAAAAATCGTGGCCGGGTCATCAGAAAATATATGAATATTTTCCCTCTCCCCCTGAAAACCCCCAAATACACAAGTAAAAGGACAAATCGAAAGAATGTCTTATAATAACTAAACTTCAAAGCAAGTTGTATAGGTAGGTACCTACTTGAATTGAAAAATTATGTGCATTGGACGTTTTTCGATTTGATCCCCCCCCCACTTCAGACATAATTATGCTAGTACCTATGGACTTTCCCGAAATTGTTCATAAATTAATCCAAAAAACCGAGTCAATCGCAAAATGAACCGTGAACAAACATTTTTTACCAACGTCATTCCTCCCTCACCCTAAAATGTCATTCTCAGTTTATTGTTTATTGTTTATTTTAAATTACACAGGACAGTTCTCATGTTCTATGAAGAAAATTAATTTAAAAAAAAAGAAGTTTTTTGACATCATGGCTAATGACTGAAATCGAAAAGAAATATATAAGTCAGACCTTTCTTCTGTCCACTCCCCTGATCCTCCCCTCTCACCAAATACTCCCGCTCTGACTCCATCTCTAAACCCGAAGTGCTTTGCTTAACTATACCTAGAGTTGATTGAGTTGATTGCAAAAAGAACCATGAAAATTGTATGAAAACTAGGCTTTGGCATCGCACACGGATTTTATCCCGTACACACATAGCCATACACTTACGGTTTCTTACGAATTTGGTTTTAGAACAGTCTGAATCTCTCTTTGCTTCGGGTTTTCATCCTCCCTTAAAAATTATGCCCTGTCTTATTAAATAAGATAGAGGCATCCCTCTTCTAAAAGCCCATTATGTGAGGGGTGACAGTAAAAAAGTCACAAATTATTATTAATATTTTTTGGCAATTCAACTGATTTGTTATGTTCATTGCTTACAAGACATGCTGCATAACAAGAAGGTTTTAGACCGTATTTAAATAAATATTATTCTAAAGTGATTTCATTTAATGTTTCAGGTGCGTTCTCCTATAGCAACTACCATTCCAAGGCTGGTAAGTACTGTTCTGAATGAGTGTGGGATCCTTAGCATCTGTTCTTGATTACTAGTGTAAGTCCAACCAGATCTCGGGCTAATAACCCTGGCATTCGCCCAAGAGAATGCCAATGGTTTTTGTCGAACTGCATCACATAATAGATGACAGGTTCATTAGATTATAGTAAATAACCCCATTTTTTTTTAAAACACGATTGAGAAATTACTTACTGCGTATTAATTTTAGGTGCCTCGAATAAGCTTTAGTTTTATCTCGATGAACATCACTTGGAATGGTAGAACATCATTCATCCACGCTAGCCTCGCAATATCCTTTCACTTTTACTTAACACCCCCCTCCCAGACTCGATTGCTACAAACGTTTTCTCGCTGGTAAGCTCACTCTCGGAACCTCCGAGTTGCAACTGTGATTTATATAAAATCCTGTAATATCCCCATTCCTCTTTCTTCGGCAATCCCCACCCGTGCACAGGCAACTAGTGAATAAGTGTTTCACATACCACAGCCCAAATTGATGGGCACATTCTGCATTTTGAACCAGAAAAAAGAAAAAGAAATTATTTAGCATGCTCAGAAATTCCGGACAGCCAATTTTTAGCTCTTCGGTTTAGCTCCAAAATAAGTTTGAAAATCTTAGTTACGTTGCAACAATTTGAAACTACATTATTTTCACTTCTTGCCAGTTTGTGTGAGACCCTTTTTGTGTGGTTCGGAATTGAAAATGCTCGTGATCCATTATGCCGAAATTATTCCATCATCTAGGAAGACTCTCATCTGACATTCCAATACCTTTATAATTTATTGGGATTAGATTTCTGCTCTGCTTTAAACTCGTGTGATTTGACTCATATATAATGATGGTATGTACTCCAAGGTATAGAATGTCTTATCTTATTTGACGGTTTTCTAACGGATTTTCGAATAATATTCGTTGTCAACTTTCAGGATACTGTTTGTTTTGCCAGAAACTGGTAAAATACCTTATCAGTTGTCAAGTTAACCCGAAATCTTTCTTCTACCACATAAAGGTTGATACACCTCAAATGTGAACTACATAGTTATTATAGCTGAATGATATCATGGGAATAGATTAGATATCCACTCAAATCGTTTTGAACCATTTTACTATAGGTAATTGACGTTAATGAGATATGATGTTGAACCATTTTACTACAGGTAATTGACATTAATGAAAATATGATGGTTTGAAATATCCAATTTGATTTGGAAAATGTTGAAATTGGTTAGGAAAATTTCTGTGTTGGTTAAGAAAATGTACAAATTAGCTACGAAAATGTCTAACTTAAGTTTAGAAATTGTTCAATTCGACTTGGAAATGCTAATGATAGTAAGTAGAGGAAAATAAAGTTAGTAAAAAAAAAAATTGTAAAGTAAACAGCCATTCCAGGCTGGGTTTTTTCGTCCGTCTGCCCTGCCAGCGTCGCGGACGTGATCAGCTGTCCTCCAGTGAGAGGATCAGAATTTGATCTGATCATTTCGCTCTTTACTTGGCAACTCATTGCCCCACCCCCTTGAGTGGTGAGTGGTTCTCCCATCAGCTACATGGGTCATACTTGGACGTGTCACGACGGTCACCCATCCAAGTACTAACCACGCTCGAGGTATCTTAACTTCGGTGATCTCAAGGGAACAGGTTTATTTCATCTAAGGCTGTTCATCAGATAAGGCTGTTGGGCTGTAGGGGAAAATAATAAACCGTTGTTTAACAATTTGCAGCGTTTAGCAATTGCAGTTAATGTCTGTCCTTTAGTTTTCATCTCACAAAAATCTTTATAACGGTGGATTCTATTTTAAAACGGCGACCTTCAGATGTGTAACCGATTTGTAAACGTGCCGACCTTAACTCGGAAAATCACACCTGTCTTACTAAAATCAGTAGTTGTTGTGGTTTGATGAGATGAGACGGGATGGTGAGGTTAGGACCAGTCTGGGTTCTTTTCGGGAGGTGCCCCAGTGGATATACCAGTCTGGGATCTTTTAGGATGTGCCTAGTGGATATTCCAGTCTAGGTTCTTTTGGGACATGCCTAGTGGATATACCAGTCTGGGTTCTTTTAGGAGGTGCCCAGTGGATATACCAGTCTGGGATCTTTTAGTGCCCCAGTGGATATACCAGTCTGGGGATCTTTTGGTGCCCCAGTGGATATACCAGTCTGGGGATCTTCTGGTGAGGAGGAGTGAGGCAAGGAGAGAGAGAGATAAGACGGCGACTTAAGGAGAGCGTAGAATGGAAGGTTCAGGAGGCGAGTTTTTATAGCCTGGGGGCTATGCTCCCACCATGGGGAGGATGGTGGGGGTCCCTTCCCACTCTGCCCTTCCAGCTCTCTCGAGCTGCCTGCCTGCAATTCATTCAGAGTTTTATTTGCGAAATCTTTACTTACAAGGAGTGATATCACGATATAGGTCCCCCCAGATTGAGCAAAGGGGACGATGAATGGAGCTGAGGGCACAGAGTTACATGGCTGAGGGCCAGAGCAAACAGGATGAGGCTGAGGGCACAGAATGACATGGCTGAAGGGCGAGGCAAACAATGTGTGGCTGAAGGCACGAAAGGTAAGGTGTAGACGGGGCGTGGTGTCGCAGGTCGTGGCGGCGGTCGATGGTAGAGATGTCCGCTGCGGGGCAGTGGGGAATGGACGACTGAAGCGAGTAGCGACGCGTTCAGTCGTGCATCCTCCCAAGGCCCCGCTGTGAGGCGGCGGGGCAGATGAAAATTGAACTGGGGCCACCAGGAACGTCGCAATATCACGACAGTAGTGTTTGTGCATAACTCTGTACTACCACCGTCATGGCGACTTGCAGCAGTTGTATTACAGATATCTGACGTCGTGGTGACCTCGTCGTTCTGTACTACGGATATTCGACTTTGTGACGACCTCATCATTCCGTCCTACAGATATCCGACGTCGTGGTGACCTATGCATTCTGTACTACAGCATATCCGACGTTGTTACGACCTCACAAATCCGTACCGCAAATATCCGATTTCGTGGCGACCTACAACAGTTGTGGAACGGCGGAAGTCTGACGGCGGTACGACGTCAGGATGACGTCCTTGGTAGACATGTACTAAAGATTAGGTCATAAGTCGTAAAATACGACCAAATCCGACCAATTGTGCTAGTTGGGTAATTACTCATTAGAAAACTCTCAATTTATTATATGTAATCTGGGACTGGGAGGCAGGATTCTGGAGATTACATATACAATAAATTGAGAGCTTTCTAATGAGCAATTAACGATTTTGGTGGGATGAAAACTAAAGGAGAGACATCACCTGTAGATAAAGATTGGTTGTAATGTGAAAACGTTTCGTAGCATGTGAAATCTGCATCACTTACTTTCTGTTTTTCACCATAATTAAATAATTCGTATACATGCTAACTAAACAGGTAGATAGTTACCTGTATAATATTACAGATGTAACTAGTTGTTATATTAAATAAGTAAACGCCTAATAAAAAATAAAAAATAAAATTATTTTCTGTCATGACCAAAAATCCGGACTGAACTCCAGGAGAATAACGCAAAAACCCACTTTAAAACTTGTTCATTTCATTAGTAACAGTGCCTCATTAGGTTTGTATGATCATGACACAAATATTTAGTTTTAGTTTAACTATTTAGTGTTTTTCCATGTAGCGAAGAAATTTCATTTACTAGTTTGATTTGAAAGAGAGGGCAAAGGAAATATAATATTTTTTTAGATGGGGTCTATCAAGCTATTTTCAGATCACAAGGCCCGTGCTGGTGGCAGTGAACCCAGCTAAATCGGTTGAAAAATGAGAACTAAACTGAGGTAAAAGAAGGAAAAAAACGCTGCTAAGTCCTTGTCACATGGGTTTATTATTCTATTGGACATACCTACAGAATGTTGGCTGTTCAGTTATTGTTTATTTCATGTGAAATAATTGAAATAGCTATTTCTGATTGCTTCCACCATTTTTGGCCCCTAAAACACGAATTAGGTACGCTCCTTTTTTTGGTTTATTATTCTGTGAATAATACACCTATGTATTCGCTCAGCAAAAAATTTTTTTAACACCCCCTCAAAATTTTTTCTTTTCCGTTTCAAGGTGCGTAGATTCCAAAAATGCAATGTCCGTCCGCCGTCCGCCGTACGCCGTACGCCGTATCACGTGTACAGGCTTCATTTTCGGTCTAAAAAAGTCGTTCTTCCGCACACATGCTCCATTTGGGCCCTAGTTGTGTCCCGAAACTTTTCAGCCCGATCGGAATATACCCAGGGGTGTTATGAGTGAAAATGTGTATAAAAATAGGTACTTTTTGCGTTTTAACAATATGTTAGTAACATGACCTTTTGAGGTATCTTTTTCCATGTTTTTGAGGACGAGAAGACCGAATATGAAGTCGATTTTGACCAAAGACGCGGAAATTGAGGTTTTACCAAAGGTTCAGCTCCCAAAATTGGTTTTTTATGAGTCAAAAACCTGGAAAACTGTCTGAAATCACCATCAATGTGTACAATAACATTGGAAAAAGTGTAAACAGGTGAATCAAGACCATTAAATGCCACTACCAATGATCAAAGATGATCTTAAAAAAAAAGAAGAAAAAAAGCGTACCTATTTCATGTTTTGGGGGCCAAAATTGGTGGAAATCATCAGAAATAGCTATTTCAATCATTCCACATGAAAGAAACAATACATTTAACAGCCAACAAAAATCTCCAGAACTCCAATAGAATAATAAACCCATGTGACAAGGACTTTGCAGCGTTTTTGTGTTTTAGTAACATGTTAGTAAAATGAGCTTTTGAGGTATTGTTTTCCATGTTTTTGGGGACGAGAAGACCGAATATGAAGTCGATTTTGACCAAGGAGTGGAAAATTGAGGTTTAACCAGATGTTCAGCTCCCAAAATTGATTTTTTATGAGTCAAAAACCTGCGAAATCGTCTGAAATCACCATAAATTTGTATAATAACACTAGAAAAATTGTCAACACGTGGATCAAGACGATTAGATGGTACAATCAATGATCAAAGATAATTTGAAAAAAAAAAAAAAAAGGAGCGTACCTAATTCAAGTTTTGGGGGCCAAAATTGGTGGAAACCATCAGAAATAGCTATTCGAATTATTTCACGTGAAAGAAACAATAAATAAACTGCCAACATTTGTAGGTATATCCAATAGAATAATAAACCCATGTGACAAGGACTTTGCAGCGTTTTTCTTTTCCGTTTCCAGGTGCGTAGATTCCAAAAATGCAATGTCCGTCCGCCGTCCGCCGTATGCCGTACGCCGTATCACGAGTACAGGCTTCATTTTCGGTCTAAAAAATTCGTTCTTTCGCACCCATGCTCCATTTGGGCCCTAGCTGTGTCCTGAAACTTTGCAGCCTGATCGGAATATACCCATGAGTGTTATGAGTGAAAATGTGTGTAAAAATAGGTACTTTTTGCGTTTTAGCAACATGTTGGTAACATCAGCTTCTGAGATATCGCTTTTTAGGTTTTAGGATGAGAAGACCGAACATGAAGTCTATGTTGACCAAAGAGTCGAAAATTGAGGTTCTACCAAATGTTCAGCTCCCAAAATTGATTTTTCGTGAGTCAAAAACCTGCGAAATCGTCTGAAATCACAATCAGTTTGTATAATAACACTAGAAAAAGTTCCAACACGTGGATCAAGACGATTAAATGGCACTACCAATGATCAAAGATAATTTGAAAATAAGGAGCCTGCCTACCTAATTCGTGTTTTGGGGGCCAAAATTGGTGGAAACCATCAGAAATGGCTATTCGAATTATTTCACATGAAAGAAACAATTATAAATGAACAGCCAACATTTCTGTAGGTTTGTCCAATAGAATAATAAACCCATGTGACAAGGATTTGCAGCGTTTTTGGAATCTACGCACCTTGAAACGTAAAACAAAAAATTTTGAGGTGGTATTATAAAAATTTTTTGCTGAGCGATTACACAGGTGTACCTATTATTCACAGAATAATAAACCAAAAAGTACGCGGTTGTTATACAATAGAAACAGTAATAGGCTGTTTATCGGTAGACGTCAAGATCGAGCAACTTACAGAATCCCGGAATGACGTCAGTGGCCGTGATGAGAATTAAATATTCGTCCGGGGCAGTCCGCGAAATGAGTGTGCAAGGTCGGAGCGTTTCAGGCGGACGCTACATTCAGATCCGCGTAGGGGATTTCTACTTGCGAGTGGATCGTTGTACTACCTTTTCCAGTTATTCTGCGTCTCACGTGGTGTATAAAACGAGTTCCTCCTATTCAAAGATCCTGGATCTGTGGCGTTCTGGCTCCGTGACCTTACGGCCTTGGTCTTGGAAACTAAACAGGGGGCTTGCACGCACAGCGACTCCTTCCGACAGCTGTTTGCCCGACCAAGTCAACTAGATTGGCAGTGAATAATTGAGACATCGTGATCTCTTACTTAACTCTGCGATTATTATACTTCCCTCCCCAACTAAGTACAAGTAACTATGAAGTAGGCTCCGTCTACACTGACCTCTTACTATAACCCTATATTATTTATTAGCTTATGCAGTGTAAATGTGATGAGGTTCTGCTGATTACTCATTATTCACCATTATTCACAGCATTATTCAGTCATCTCTAAGGGGTGAAAAATAGGAGTTGAAATTTTCAGAACGCCGTAGCTCGAAATCTGTCGATATGAGGGTATGGTTTTTTTTAACGTTTTTAAATTGACCTCAACTAAAGAATTTTTGAGATCACCCGGAGCATTGTACAACCAGCCGTTCGTTTGCACCAGAATGCTTCGTCAACACGATCGTGAATCAAACAGTATAAATCCGGCCCAGATATCATCACTAGGGAGCAGCTGATTATAATCACCGATGGCTGTATGAAGTCGAGTTGGTTGTTCTTCGATATTATTTCATTTGAAAAATGATGGATCTATTTGATTTTTTGGTAGGTAGGTACTTTTGTAACTTGAACAAACGTTGAAGTATTATTGATGGGTGAATTATTTTACAATGGTAAATTATTACACAACGGTTCATCTACCTAGAAGGGACTGGATTTTGATGATAGGTCCTTTTGCAACTTGAACAACCGTTGAAGTATTATTGATGGGCAAATTATTACACAGTGGTAAATTATTACACAACGGTTTATTATACTATCAACGTAGAAGGGGCAACTATACAGATAAATGATTACACAACGGTTTATTATTTGCCTTATGCTTCTTGAATAATTGCAAGTAATTAATGATTGAATTATTGAATCTCGCGCATTTGTATGAAACATTTATTCCGGAGCCCGCTCCAGTACTCGATTTAGGGTTTTCCTGGTGGGAGCTCGACGGTATTGACCACAGAAAACCGTGATCTACGCAGAAGGGGCATCTATACAGATGAATAATAAACCTTTAAGTAATAATTTGCAGCGTTTTTATATTGATCTTGAACTAAAGAATTTTTTGAGACCACCCGGAACATTGTACGTCCCGCCGTTCGTTGCACTGCAAAGCTTCGTCAACATGATCGTGAATGAAAGGGTATAAATCCGGCCCAGATAGCTGATTATAATCACGGATGGCTGTATGAAGTCGAGTTTGGTTGTGTATTATTTCATTTCAAGAATGATGGCTGTTTTGGAGTTAGTTGATAGATACTTTTGTAACTTGAACAAACGTTATGCTTCATGAATAACAACAAATAATTAATGATTGAGTTATTGAATCCTACAAATTTCTTTGAAACTGTAATTCCCGGGCCGGCTCCACTACTCGATTTAGTACTTTCCTGGGGGGAGCTCCGACGGTAGGTATTGACCGCAGTAACAGCGATCTACGCAAAAGAGGCATCTATAGAGGTAAATAATAAACCGTTGTGAAATAATTTCAGAACGGTTTATTATGTATCTTTGTTTATAATTTATAGTTTTTGTTTTGTTTTTGTTTTTGACGAACTATGGGTTTAGTTGACTGGTGAAGCCGCCTTAAAATTTCGTATTCACACAGTTACTTATGATTTGAAGTCAAAATCCTAAAGCAACACGAGCATGAATCAAACGATGAACTTCACCTTAATTTTCATAGAGGTTGATACCTTATTATAATCACGGATGGCTTAATCAAGGTGTTTTCTTCTTTTGTACATTTTGTGCCCACGGAAATTTAGAGTTTTTGATATTTGTTGCTATTTAGATACTTCTCGCTAAACTGTTAGATGACGAATTCCTATGAAGGTCGGTCGGTAGGTACTTGGTGTTCAGTACCAAGGAAAATTGTCGAGTTTACCGCACTCCATGATTGGCCCTCTTCAGTTTGAAGTTTCATCGATTTACTGAGGCTAAAACAGAGGACTAGCTCCCGTTATCCTCCTTATTGTTCACGAATTTTCAAAAGACTATTTGATGATGCACAGACGAAACTTACCGTCACCTAGATCTTGTTGTCAGTTTCTTTGTACAGTTATGGACATTTCGTGGGTAGTGCGAACAAAATAGTGATCTTGACTAACAAAAATTAGCAGCGATTTCATTTCAGGTTTCTTTTAATTTTCTTAAACAGTATATTTATGTTGTTTATCCATTGAGCTGTAAGCGATTCTTAAAGGTAATTGCTACGTGTCCAAAATATCTTGCATAGAGATCTTCATTCACTTTCAAAACGCTTCTATTTATTGTCCACCAAAGTCGTTTTTCCCGAGACGTTCATTCGTAAGCTCATAGTTGAGGTAGATATTTCTTGTGAATGATATTTTAGTTGTGTCAGCGGTTAATTAATGGACGTTCATTCGCAACAAAAGCGACAGATCGCCGGAGCTGTGCCTTCCACTGCACTCTAATTAGGAATAATTCAAAAGGGGGCGCCAAAGGATCGTTTTTAGCCGAGAGTTGGTGTACGTGCCTCAGGTTCTAAAATTCAGATGTTTACACATCCACACCTCTAGGGTATTGAACCTTATGCTCAGAGCGCTCGAATTCCAGAAACAAAAATAATATTTACGAACCCAGGTTGGTATTCCTCCACAGCAATATCTATCCACAACGATCATTGTGCCGGAATGCATCTAAAACCCTAAGAAAAACTAGATTTGTCCATATAATTGTTAGCCGTTGTTTTGCTGTGTTCCGTTTTTTGGAATACAGCCAACAATAGTACGACATCCAGCGTTCAAATCATATTACTGTTTGATATTTCCTCAGGCAGTGAAGCACTCCAAGAAGAGTATTGCAGGGGGAAAACGCTGCAAATTATTACACAAAGATTTATTATTTACCTGTATGCCCCCTCTGCGTAGATCACTGTTTTCTGTGGTCCATACCTACAGTTCAGTACCCTCGAGCTCCCCCAGGAAAGCCCTAAATCAAGTACTGGAGCGGGCCCCGGAATAAAAGTTTCATACAAATGCGCGGGATTCAATAATTCAGTCATTAATTATTTGTAGTTATTCATGAAGCATAAGGCAAATAATAAACCGTTGTGTAATAATTTACCTGTATAGGTGCCCCTTCTACGTAGAAAGTATAATGAACCGTTGTGTAATAATTTACCTACCGTTTTGTAATAATTTACCGGTGTGTGATAATTAACCGTTGTGTAATAATTTACCCAATAATACTTCAACTTTTGTTCAATTTGCAAAAGTACCTATCAACAAAATCCAAAAGATCCATCATTTTTCAAATGATATAATATCACAGAACAACCAACTCTACTTCATACAGCCATCCTTGATTATAACCATATGCTCCCTAGCGATGATATCTGGGCCGAATTTATCCGTTTGATTCACGATCATGTTGACGAAGCTTTTCGGTGCATACGAACGGCTGGTCGTGCAATGCTCCGTTTAAAAATGTTTAAAAAAAACTATACCATTCTATTGAAAGTTTTCGAGCTACGGCGTTCTAAAAATTTCAACCCCTATTTTTCACCCCTTAGAGATGACTGAAGTAAAGCCGAGCTTCGAGGACCAACTAGACCCCAAATGGGACCTACAAACCAAATTTTATTAATTTTGGTTCATGGTAACCAAGAAAAGTGCGAAATACGGCGTGCGGCGGACAGAAATTTTTGGTTTATCATTTTCAGTAATGAACCTTTGGAATCGAGCATTACAAAAAAAGTGTTAACGGCCCCTAAAAATTTGATCGTTCATGTTTCAAGGTATGTACAATCCGAAAGTCCAATAAAAAAATTCCTGTCTGTCCACCGTACGCCGTACTTTGCACTTTTCTTAGTTACCATGAACCGAAATGAATGAAAATTGGTTTGTAGGTTCCGTTTGGGGTTCAGTTGGTCCGCGAAGCTCGGCGTTACTGTCAGTTACCTCTAAGGGGTGAAAAATAAGGGTTGACATTTTCAGAACACCGTAGCTCGAAAATTTTCTATAGAAGGGTGTGATGAATTTGAATTTATCATCACGGTGGCGTGAAGGAGTGAATAGAGGAGAGCGAGGGAATTTCACCTAGGCGGCGGTAATCCACCGATGTAGGTGAGAGGAAGGAAGTTCACCTAGGCGGCGGTAATCCACCGATGTAGGTGAGTGGAAGGAATCTCGTCTAGGCGGCGGTAATCCACCGATGTAGGCGAGAGGAAGGAAATTCACCTAGGCGGCGGTAATCCACCGATGTAGGTGAAGGAAGGTGCTTGTCTAGGCGGCGGATATCCACCGATGTAGACAAGGGGAAAAGGTAGGAGGTGAATTCCCAGAGCGGCGGATACCACCAGGCATCTGGGAGGAGGAAGGTAGAAGAGAGAGAAGAGAGAGCTGGTTAGAGGAAGTGTCGAATGAAGCTAAAGCTCCAGGATCCAGGGTTATATAGGACTTGGAGGCCTCTCCCTCCAGCTCCCTGTTGGGAGCTGGTAGTGGGGCTCCAGGTTGTGTCCCCTGGATTCTGTTGCCTGTCTCCCCACTCAGATGTTTATTAGCGGAAGGTAAGTTTTACATACGAATATTGGTGAGAGCTTTAAGGTTGCTAGTGGAGTGTTCCCGGGAGGGACTCACGACAGAGGTCCCCCCAGATTGAACCAATGTTTGAGATAGCTGAAGGCTCAAGGTTACAGGGGCTGAGGGCTGCGGAAACAAGAGGGGAGCTGAAGGCGCAAGTATACAGAAGCTGAAGGCTGAAACAAACAATTGCAGTGCTGAAGGCAGAAGCGTGACCGGTGGTGCCTTAAATCTAGGGGTTTATATACAGGTAGCGTGACATAGAGTACATAGTAAAGAAGTAGTAAGTAAGTGGTAAGACATAAGAAGTAGCAAGTAGGATGACAGTATGACAAAATTTGATGATGGGAGAATTATGTACAATGGTGATGAGGATAACGATGGTGATGAGTAAAAATTGATGAAGTGACAATTGTTGGAGGAATATGTACAATGGTGATGAGGCTGATGATGATGATGAGTGGAGTAATATGTACAAACATTTATAAGGTAGTTAGATTGGTATTTACAAGGTATGTACATTGGTATTTACAATTTGTATTTACAGTTGTAGGGGAGACAGATTGGAGCGGGGTTGTGAGATCCGCCGTTCCCTGGGTGTGGGTTGTGTGTGGTGAAGTGTAGTGAGTGTGTGGGTGGAGTGAAGTGGTAGATTGGAGTGTGTGGTAGGATGTGGATGGTGCCTGCTGCGACGAGGTGGCCACGGCGGGGCTGTGAGGTTCGGTACAGTGTCTGTGGGATAATGAAACACAAACACTGTCCCGAAATCTCAGGGCCCCGCCGTGATTGCTCAGAGCGGGGCGGGGGACTTGGCCGCCGGGACGCGGGGAGAGGGACGCTCCCGTCGTCTGTTTCGCCGCCCGGACCGTTTTGTCCCGGCGGAATCTATTTTGGATATCCCCGGCGGAGGTGGGGGAAGAGGGGGTGTTGTGGGTTTGGTGGGTTGGGGTGTTGGTGGGGTAGAATTTAAAATTGGGGGGTCGAAAATCGAAAAAGGGGGGGAAGCAAGAGGGGGTTGAAATTTGGGGGGTGGGGGTTCGTTGAAGACGGGGGGATTGATGTTTGGAAGGGGCGGTGGGGGTGGCATTAGTAGGGTGAGGCGAAATTCGTGGAGGAGCGGGGCCATGAGAGGGTCGATCGGGGTGTAGGGAGGGTGTACCCCGGTGGCTTGCGCTGCGCGAAATTCGCGCAGTATGCGCCACTGGGGGTACTTCCACCGCCGGGGCCGGGGAGGTAGTCCGGAAATCCTTTGCGGGAAAAACGGAAGCGATGATGTTGGTCCGGGCGAAGGGGGTAGGGGGGAGAGCGGGTCCGGGACGTAAACGTCCCGGAGTATGGACGCCATTTCCGGATCCGAATCGAAATCCGGAAACGGCGACGGGGGAGACTGTTGGGGTGGAGAGCGATGTTGCATGGTTAACAGACGGCGGGAGACTGATAGTTGATGTTGTTTGAGGGAGAACAGGGGCGGGTTTGCAGCGGGCGAAAGGGACGGTGTGGGGTTTCCCGTCCATTAGCAGGGTCGCGGTGGTTGGTGTTGTGCGGATGACTTGAAAGGGCCCGGCATAAAGGGGCTGAAAGGTTTTATGCATGCCGGGCTCTTTCAAGTACATGTGCGTGGAAGTGTAAAAGCGTTTGGGGTAAGTGGTGTCGTTTGTCGGTGTTGAGGTGTGTAATGGTTCCCTGTTAATGGACGGGGTGTTGTGTGGAGGGAAAATGTCGGCCGGTAAACGAATGGGGTCTCGGAAAGCGTGTTGTGCGGGACTTGTGTTGTCTGAAGGACGGGCGGAAGTGCGGAGGCTAAGCAAAACGTAGGGGAGGGTTTTGGTCCATGAGGGGGATGTGGCTGATGTGGAGATGGCTTGCTTGAGGACCGAGTGCCACCGCTCTATTTTCCCGTTGGATTGAGGGTGATAAGGAGTGGTGCGGATTTTCTGAATCCCGAGGGAACGGAGCAGGTCGGCAAAGTGGGCTGATTCAAACTGCCTCCCCTGATCGACCGTGAGTGTCCGCGGACAGCCGTAGCGGCTGATCCATTGATTGAGGAAGGCCGCGGCGACGGCGTCCGCGGTAATGTGGGCGAGTGGGATACACTCAACCCAATTGGTCGCACGGTCGATCATGGTGAGGCAGTACCTCTTCCCCTCGGAGGGGGGAAGAGGGCCGACCAGATCCAAGTGGACATGTTCCCACGGGAGGGAGTCGGGAATGGGTTGAGGAGGTACATGGGGGTGAGCCGAGACCTTAAATTGCTGGCACTTCTGGCACCCTAGAACCCAGGTACGGATATCTGTGTTCATATGGGGCCAGAAGTACCGCGTCTTGATGAGATCCCGGCTCGCCCGAATGCCGGGATGATGGAGGGAGTGGTAATGGAGGAACAACTGCCTCCTCAGCTCCGGTGGGACGTACGGGCGCGGTGAATCGGCCGATACGTCGCACCAGAGATCGAGGGGAGGCAGCTGTTCCAATTTGGAGGCGGAGATGAGGTTGGAAAGTGCGGGGTCGGAAGTAGGATTTTGGTGGTGTTTGAGGGTTTGTGGGGAAGGGAAGGGCAGTAGCTCCGCCACCGGCGCAGGGGTGGGGCGGGAGAGGGCGTCGGCGACGCAGTTGTCGGCCCCCGGCAAATAACGAATATCGGACGTAAACTGTCCGATAAATTCGAGTTGCCGGAGGCGACGGGGGGAGGCTGATTTACGGTTTTGGAGGAGGGCGTGTGTGAGGGGCTTATGGTCGGTGACGACAGAGAACTGCCTGCCTTCCACGAAGTCACGGAAGTGTTTGATGGCTTCGTGGATGGCGAGGAGTTCTCTGTCAAAGGTGGAGTAATTTTTTTGTGTTGGGGACAGGGTTTTAGAGAAGAAGCCGAGGGGTTGGGGGGTGGCGCCGGTGTGTTGGTGGAGTACTGCCCCGATGGCCCAGTCGGACGCATCCGTGGTGATGGAGAGGGGGGCATGGGGATCGGGATGGGCCAATAGAGCGGCGTCTACTAGGTCCTGTTTGCATTGTTGAAAGGCGGTTGTGAGGGTGGGGGTCCAGGAAATGGGGCGGTTATCGTTTTTCTTGGCCGGTTGTGGGATAGCGTGTATGAGTGGTTGTTGATGTTGTGCTGCGTGTTTGATGTGTCTACGATAAAAGTTCAACATACCCAGGAAACGGCGGAGTTCTGTGACGGTGCGGGGTTGTGGGAAGTCGGTGAGGGTGTGCACTTTGTCTGGTAGGGGTTTGATCCCGTCGGATGAAACTTGGTGGCCGAGGCAGCGGACGGAGGGTTGGGCGAGAACACATTTCGGAGAGTTAATGGTGAGGCCCTCGGCGGCGAAGATGTCGAGTACCTGTTTCAGGTGTGCTAGGTGTTCCTTCGGGTCCCGGGAAGCGATCAGTACGTCGTCCAAGAAACAGAATACAAAGGGTAGGCCCCGTAGAATGTTGTCCATGTAACGCTGCCATGTCTGGGCAGCGTTACGGAGGCCGAAACCCATCTTAATATATTCGAACAGGCCGAAAGGGGTGATGATGGCTGTTTTAGGTACGTCAGGCGGGTAGATGTGAATGTGGTGGAAGGCTCTAGAGATGTCGAGTGTTGAAAAGATGGTTGTGTTGTGGAGGTGGGAAGAGAAGTCTCGGAGATGCGGGACGTTGTACAGATCTGGGGTTGTTCGTGCATTGAGGCGGCGGTAGTCGCCGCAGGGGCGGATATCCCCGTTAGGCTTCTGCACAATATGTAGCGGAGAAGCCCACGGGGATTTGGAGGGGCGGATAATGCCTTCTTTGATGAGGTTATCGAAGTGTTTTCGTGCTTGGGATAGCTGGAGGGGGTGGAGGCGGCGTGCTTTTGCGGATATTGGGGGGCCAGAGGTTTCAATATAGTGCTGGGTCTGTGAGATGTGTGCCGAGGGGCGGCGCTGGGGTTTGTACTGTAGGAGAAGTTGTTCAAATTGGGATGGGGGGCGATCTACAGCATGAATAAACCCGGGGATGGGTTTCTGGGTGGAGGGGTCGAGCAGGCGCGCGTTACGGACGTCTACCTGGAGGCCGAAATATGCGAGGAAGTCGGCCCCCAGGATAGCTTTCTCCACGTCCGCCACGGTAAATTCCCACTCGTACGCGAGCCCGCTCATATGGATCGATGAGCGGTACGTCCCGTACGAGGGGATAGTGGTACCGTTGGCGGCGTAGAGGAGTTGCCGGTAACAACGCGCCTGTCGCCGGAGAATGTTATTTGGGAAGATGGAGAGCGCCGCCCCTGTGTCGACGAGGAACGGGACATTAGTTTTAGAACATTTGAGGAACAGGCGTTGGTGAGCTGGGGCGGAGTGCGGCAAAATGGCTGAGGTGTTGGGGTCTGTCGGATGGGAGGGGCTTGTTTCGTCCGAGGTGATGGGCGGGTGCGATGGTGGTGGTTGGTCCTCCGCGAAGGAGACGCGGGGTGATTTCTTCCCGTTCCGGGGAGGGGGAACGGTAGCGGCGGCGCGAGTGGCGGCCGGGGGGGTGGTTGCCTTGGGGGCGGGGTTGGAGGATCCGGTCCGTGGTGGGGGAACGGTAGCGGCGGCGTTAGTGGCGGCCGGAAGGGTGGCTGCCCTGGAGGCGGGCTTGGAGGGGCCGTTCCGGGGTGGGGGAACGGTAGCGGCGGCGCTAGTGGCGGCCGGAAGGGTGGCTGCCCTGGAGGTGGGCTTGGAGGGGCTGACCCGGGGTGGTGGGTCAGTTGATGGAGAGGTGGCGTGTTTTGCGGCGCCGGCAGATGCGGGCGGGAGGTTGGCAGCCGTGGCGGCGGCGTAGGAGGGGTAGCGAGGCGTTGTGGTGGTGGTGTGAATGCGGGCGGGGAGGGGTTGTTGGTGGTCCCCCCCGTGTTGGCGAGGAGGGGGGCCCGCCGGATTTACCGGCGGGCGTCCGCGTTTCCCTGCTTGGAGGAGTAGGAGCAGGGGGGCTGGCATTTGCGGGCCTCCCCACCGAAGTTAACATGATAGAAACATCGGTGGGGGGGGTCCGCTGGGAGGTAGGTCCTGGTGGGGCGCACGGAGGAGGAGGAGGTTGTCGTGGTGGGGGACCTCCCTCTTCGTTGCTGAGTGGGGGAGATGGTGCGGCGGTCGGACGAGCGCTGGCGTCGGTGGTCGGCGGAGGGGGTTGACCGGCGATCAGCGGAGAGGGAGCGGCGCCGGTGGAGGGAGGGGGGCCGGCGGCGCTCTTGAGACGGTGATCGGTCCCTGCGCGGGGTGGGGGCGCGGGGTGCGGCGACTTCCGTGACGCCGGCGGCTGCGGCGAGGTCGTGTACTGTGTCGGCGAGACGGAGCAGCGGCTCGTCCGGGCCGTCGAGGTGGCTGGCGAGCGCCATCTGGATGGGGTGGGGGAGGGCTCGCAGCCAGAAAGTCCGTGCGATGTCGGCCGTCACTACGTCGTGCAGCTGATGACGTAGGCGACGGTATAGATGGGAGGGCTTCAAATCGCCGAGATGTTGGGGTTGGGAGAGCGCTGCGACACGTGCGATCTTGGAAGGTTGATATAAATTGACGAGGCGGATGCGGAGGTCGTCGTAGGCGGCCGTGGCGTCGGGGGAGATGTCTGATGTCTGCAGGAGGATCTCATATGGGAGTAGAGAGATGATGCGGGAGTAGCGGGCACGCTGGCTGCGGATGTTGGCGGCCGAAAACGCAGCGTCGACCTGGAAGAACCAGAGCGCGGGGTCGTGCGTGTAGAAGGGGGGCAGCGACAGCGGGAACGACGCCGAGGCCGTCGTGACGTCGGCGGCGGCGTGTGCGGCAGCTGCAGCGGCGGCGGCGGATGCGGTAGAGCCGGGCGGCGAGAGGCTGGTGAAGGGGTTGTCGGTTGCGTCAGATGTCGCAGCGGTCGGCGGCTGCAGCAGGGATGGCCGGAGGAGCGGCGGTGACGGCGAGTTCGGGTCCATGGTTGAGGTGTCTGTAAGCAAAATTCAATTTGGGTGAGTTTTTTGAATTTTAAAATTCGCAAGTTGCGGCGGCGGGGGTGTTTGCGGTGGAGAGTTGAGAGTTGTGTGAGCGGTTGCGGGTGGGCCAAAAATTGCGAATTTATACTGACTATTTTAAATGTGAATTTAAAATTCGGGACACCGAACTAGACTGGGGCGACACATGAGGTGGTAAGAGGGTAGAAGGTTGGATGAACGTCGGGTTCACCACTGTGATGAATTTGAATTTATCATCACGGTGGCGTGAAGGAGTGAATAGAGGAGAGCGAGGGAATTTCACCTAGGCGGCGGTAATCCACCGATGTAGGTGAGAGGAAGGAAGTTCACCTAGGCGGCGGTAATCCACCGATGTAGGTGAGTGGAAGGAATCTCGTCTAGGCGGCGGTAATCCACCGATGTAGGCGAGAGGAAGGAAATTCACCTAGGCGGCGGTAATCCACCGATGTAGGTGAAGGAAGGTGCTTGTCTAGGCGGCGGATATCCACCGATGTAGACAAGGGGAAAAGGTAGGAGGTGAATTCCCAGAGCGGCGGATACCACCAGGCATCTGGGAGGAGGAAGGTAGAAGAGAGAGAAGAGAGAGCTGGTTAGAGGAAGTGTCGAATGAAGCTAAAGCTCCAGGATCCAGGGTTATATAGGACTTGGAGGCCTCTCCCTCCAGCTCCCTGTTGGGAGCTGGTAGTGGGGCTCCAGGTTGTGTCCCCTGGATTCTGTTGCCTGTCTCCCCACTCAGATGTTTATTAGCGGAAGGTAAGTTTTACATACGAATATTGGTGAGAGCTTTAAGGTTGCTAGTGGAGTGTTCCCGGGAGGGACTCACGACAAAGGGTATGGTTTTTTTAACTTTTTAAATTGATCTTGGACTATCAGCCGTTCGTTTGCACCAAAAAGCTTCGTCAACATGATCGTGAATCAAACGGTAGAAATCTAGCCCGGACGTTATCGCTAGGGAGCACCTGATTATAATCACGGATGGCTTTGTGAAGTCGAGTTAGTTTTTCTGTGATATTATCTCATTTGAAAAACGCTGCAAATCGCTGCACAACGGTTTATTATTTTGTATAGAATACCCTTCCGTTACAGATTACAGCTCTATGTATAGCTAACCCGTCTATATAATTTATGATATGTACTATTCTATACATATAATGTAGATCGCAGACCCTCCATAGGTTAGTACCTAACCCCGTACACGTTACTAGGTACCTACCTAAATCTCGAGTTAAATGTTGCTAAAATAATTCTGCCGATGACAAACAGTACCTAACAAAAAGAAACACACATAATGAAGTTCTGAAAAGAAATTGTTGATGAGGAGTGAAAAAAGTTGCGAAAGTACCTACCAACAAACTCCAGCCCCTTCTACGTAGATGGTATAATGAACCGTTGTGTAATAATTTACCGTTGAGTAATGATTTACCGTAGTAATAATTTACCCATCAATAATACTTCAACGTTTGTTCAAGTTTCACTGCCTACCAACAAACTCCAGAAGAGCCATAATTTTTCAAATGAAATAATATCACAGAACAACCAACTCGACTTCATACTCCGCCAATATAATCAGGTGATCCCTAGCAATGATTTCATCTCCGCCAAATTTCCTATTGTGGGCGCGTCTCTGGTTACGAGATTTGGTTTGAATTGTATACAATTTCATTCACACTGGAGTCAAAAATGCCTGTCGGTGCAAACTTCGGGGCCTTACTGTGAACGAACGGCTGGACGTACGACGTTGAAGTATTATTGGGTAAATTATTACCCAACGGTTTATTATACTATATACGCAGAAGGGGCATCTATACAGGTAAATTATTACACAACTGTTTATTATTTCCCTTATTCTTCATGAATAACTACAAATAATTAATGGCCGAATTATGAATCGAATTGAATCCCGCGCATTTTTATGATACTTTAATTCCCGGGCCGGCTCCAGTACTCCATTTAGGGCTTTCCTGGAGGGAGCTCGAGGACCGCAGAAAACAGTGATATACGCAGAAGGGGCATATATACAAGTAACAAGTTGCAGCGTTTTTTATTGCATTTTCGGATTCTTGATTCTACATATCTTGAAATGTAAACCATCAAATTTTGAGGGGGGTTAAATTTTTTTTTTTTTTTTCATGCTCGATTACAAAGGTTCACTATTGAAAATAATAAACCAAAAACATCTCAGCAGAAGGTGTCAGAAAAAAATACTGTCGCTCCATGCTGCAGAGAATCAGAAATTCAGTCAGAACAGTAACAAAATGCAAGATGTACCTAGTAGGTACTTCTATAGAAAAAACATTATCAGCGTACCTACCTGCTTTCCCTGACTATTACTTTCATCCCAAGCCCTGTTGAGTGGCGAAAAAAGGTCCTCACATTTTACCTTTGATTCATTTAAATTCGTTTATGTATTCTCAATTTATACTAGATGCAAGGTACCTTCTTGTCCTATCCGATCTATTCGATTTGGGAATGCTATATTATACGGTCATAGCATCCTTTATGAATGTCATTGACCTCAAAAGTAGACAAGTATCAACTCCATCTCCTGATTATCGATCCAGAGAGGGCGGTCACGTATTCATCTACCGATCGGAGATAACCCATGTTCAGAGATTATCCGCGGGGACTGCGGAGATCCCGATAAAAATGCATTGCACGGTTCAACGGTTTTCGCCGGAGCTCGTATTCGATATGGGAACAATAGCAGCAGCTCCAGTTGCCGACCGAGAGTACTTTTCATTCTGGTTTATATAGGTATAGGTAGGATAACTTTCAGGATAACTTGCCAGCCAGCGGGCTCATTGGTTTCGGCCTATCAATAAGTTGGAATATGTGTGCCAGGTAACCGTTCGTCATGCCAACGGTGTACTTTATAGTCTTCTGACTTCTGTATATTATAGATAACCTTCTGTCTACAGGTCACTGTGCTGTACACAACACCATTGAACTGGCCGTGTGAAACGTCGAACCTTCTAAAAGGAAGAAATAATATGAACGGTAGGTTTCTCCGATTGGTCACGTAAAATTGATCAAAATTCATCTGTACAGTTCGATGTACATTGTGACCAAACACCAAATGTTGGGAAATCCTGGAAATGTCTCACTTGCTGTTCCTTTTTTCGACTTTTATTTTTTCGTTTGTTTGAAGCGGTCTGTGTACCATAAGGTAAACATCTCGGAATTACGTATCCACTGATGAGTTCTTGAATTACGTTTTATCCGTTTTTGAAGCGTCCGAAAGCGCGTGAAAGTATAGCGAACGTTAACAAACAACATAACCAAACATCAGCCAGTTTCCAATAATAGGGAATGGCAGTTGTTTACCGCTTCCAGATAAGTCAACAATTAGGTTAATATAGCCTTCGAAGAGATCTCTCTCCGGAAAAGTTAGAAAACCGAGGTGTGCTATCGTGCTATCTCTGACATTATTTTGTTCGCGGATCGAGAAAAAAATCTATGAAAAACACATACCTATCTGGTACACTTTAAAAATAACACCCATGATTGGTGCGAGATAATCCAAGCATCTGTAGCAGACATTTCGCTTGCGTATCAGTAGCGGTATTAGCTAATGATCTCTGAATCTCCTCTGAAGTTATTTTCATCGTTTTCAGCCTTCATCATAAATATAATTTCGGCCCATCCGCCGTACTTCGCACTTTCCTCTGTTACCATGAACCAAAATAAACGAAATGTGGTTTTGTAGCTCCCATTTGGGGTCAAGTTGGCCCGCGAGTTTCGGCGTTACTGTCAGTCATCTCTGAGGCGTGAAAAATAGTGGTTGACATTTTGAGAATGCCGTAGCTCGAAAACTTTCATTAGAAGGGTATTATGACATTTTTAAATTGATTCCGAACTTGAGGGTTGATTGAGATACCCGGAGCACTGAACATCCAGCTGTTCGAGGCCCTAAAGTTTGAACCGAGGACTTCGTCAACATGAGCGTGAATCATGCGATATACATAATTGCTAATAACAGCTTATAATAATCACTTACCTACCTACTTATGGTTTATAAAATCGAGTTTTTATTTTATCGATTTGTATGATGTTGATGCTATTTCATTTGAAGAAGGATGGTGTTTTTGGATTTTGTTAATGAATGCAGACTTTTTTACCTACCTATTTGTTGATAGGTATACAAGTCTGTTATTCAGGCGAAACGAATCATCGACATTTTGGAAATATGTCGAGGGTCCTACTAGGGTTCAGCGACCATCAGAATTTCACAGATGACCGGGTGGGGAGTCTTCGGGGCCGTAGTGGCCCTTTACAGGTGATGGGGGCGGTGGAAGAATTCATATTTATGTAAACGTAATTGCCGAACGTCAGCGAGTTACTTCGAATCTGTTGGCGTCTTTGTCGTGTCTCTGTGTGTGCGTGCGTGGGTAGGTATACGTCACAAAAAACGAACCTATAAAGGAAAATAATAAGCCGTTTGTAATTCCCATGTACTTAGAGAGTAGTGAAAACTGCCAAAAATTAGGTATGGTTACACAGATGGAGAGCAGCATGAGTTGATATCATTTGACTCGCTGAATTTAATTGTCAAAAACTTTTCATTCATACAAAATCACTATGATTGGGTACCGAAGGTAGGAAAGCTTTGTATTCATGCGAGAGTCGAACAAAATTTATGCCCTCCAGAATGAAAATTTCCACTCGCAGTTTACGTGTTGCATCAAGGAACATTATTGGTCAATTCCTTGTAACGCCCATAACTTCCCGAAATAATTGTCTAAATAGGCTGAAATTTGGAAGGTAGTTGCGGGTTGAGTCACAGATGATCCCACACAAAAATCATTTTAAAAAAGTACCGTAACGTTCGTCTGCGTATGCGCCAGACGTGAAAAACTCGAAACGCCCATAACTACCTTAAATGTCGTTGAAATGAGTTCAAGCTTGGAGGGTCGATCAGGAATAACACTTTGGTAGTTCCACATGAATTTCATTGGAATTGTGCTGTAACTTTCGCCTGTGCATGCGCGAACATGAAATGGTCACCATTGAGGGAACACGCGGGTTGGATCGCAGATGGTCCCGTATCAAAATGAACCTATCGAACTATTCTCTACGTTCATGTGATTCAGTTGAGGAAGCTGTATTGCCTACTCGAATTGGCAGACCACCCCAGTAAAAGGCAACTTGGTAATCACAAGGCTGAGGCCCCTGCGGAGTGAAATTACCTAAGGAAAGAGGAATGTAAGGAAAGGCAACACTAGTTAGCTGTTTTCGACACATTGTGCGAAGCAGCAAATTCGCCGAGAACTCCATTTTATAAATGACTTGCAATTTAATGCAAACTTTGAGAGTCCAAGTTGATAAGGAATGTTGAAAGAAACATACACCAATACTTCAACGGAATGATTGAGACGAAATTCTTATTTTCCTGATAAACACGTCGTGACGTTATCGTTGCAGATGGACGTGAATTTCTTGGTTCAGAAAATTGATGACATGAGACACACACGTACGTTCAAAATAAAGACGAATACTCATGTGTTTTCCTCAGATAATTTGCACACTTGAATAAACCGCGAACACCTGTGTAACAAACAACTATTCTCGGAAAAAACTTCTATATAAATTCTACTCCGATATAATACGTATTATGCATTCTGCCATTTACATATGGCGAGGTCGTGCAAATAGTTCTATTGATATGACTAAGAGAAGATATTTTTTAAACAGACCCGTTATGTGCGTATTATTCACTAAATAATTATTTGTTCTATTTGACGGTACGGAAACTTTTAGAATGCGTTTTTTTTGTTTATTATTTTCAATAGTGAACCTTTGGAATCGGGCATGACACCCCCCCCCCCCCCCCATTTAATGATCCGTACGCCGTACTTCGCACTTTCCTTAGTTACCATGAACCAAAATTAATTAAATTTTTTTGGTGATTAACTGTTCCGCGGTGCTCGGCGTTACTGTCAGTCACCTCTGAGGGGTGAAACGGTCGAAAACGTTCAATTCAAGGGGAAGGGGTTACGTTTTTACATTGATCTCGAACTTGAGCATTTTTGAGGCCACCCGGAGCATTGGGTATTTGCATGGGTGACGAAAGCGGTTTATATTATTTTTAAGATTCCATTCTAAGAATTTTGAGACCATCCGCACTCTCCTACAATAGGTAATTTTTGTCTATGATTATTTAAAGATTCCGCACTTCCTACGTTATTGCACCCCTGTCGCCTGGGCGGGACCCCCCTGCCCACTGTGAAGTAGGAAGGGCAGCTGGAATCTTTGACAAATCATAGAAAAAGAACAATTATCGTAGGAGAGTGCGGTCGTCTCAAAATTCTGAGAATGGAACCTCCTTGCATTTAAAAAAAATAAAATAAATAATTATATACATCTATTGGCTTCCCCACCCCCTTTCCCCCCTTTAGAGTGTCAGTATAATTAAAATATACTGAGCTCATTAGAAGGCGATTGATGCCATGTCCCAATTGACAAGTCCCAATAGTTGTTCCATCCCAGCGATGGAGGTTGATCACCTAGAGGTTGCCCAGATGAGCGCAATTCACTGGACAACAACCTGTGACAACATAACCCGCTAATACTCGTATGTAGGAGCTTTGTTCTCCTCCAGTAAAATATTATTGAGGTAGTACAATTACGACGGAGGTTAGTCACCTTGAAGTTGTTCAGATATCTTTTCCTGAATCGGAACTTCATACTACTTTTCATTCCCCCTTTTCCCTGTCACACTTCTGCTACCCAGATGTATGTCATGTGGGGAGGAGTGTAACAGTGTGGGCTGTTCTCGATACATTTTTTCTTCAGGTGGAGACGGGATCGGTTTGGGGAAGCCAAATCGATATCCCTTTCTTAACCGGTGATAACCTCGCTGGTCTAGGAGGGGGACTCTCGAGGGTCCACCCCCCACTGTTACACTCTATCACAGAGCATAGCCCAGCCGTTATTCACAGTAAGGCCCTCAAGTTTGCACCGAAAAACTTCGTCAACATGATCGTGAATGAAACGGTATGCATCCTGTTCAGATTATGATTGCTAGGGAACACTTGATTATAATCGCACATGGCTGTATGAAATCGAGTTGGTTGTTCTGTGATAATATTTCATTGGAAAAATTATGTTTATTTTGGACTTCGTTGATAGGTACTTTTGTAACTTCCGCTTCGGTCCTAAGCTTCTTGAATAACAACAACAAAATAATAATTAATGGTACAATTCTTGAATCCACCGCATATTTACGAAACTAAATAACTGCCCGGCCGGCCCCAGTACTGAATTTAGGACCTTCCTAGGGGGAGCTCGAGGGTAGGTAAATAATAAATCACAGAAAACAGTGATCTACGCCGAAGGGGCATCTATACAGGTAAATAATAGACCGTTGCGTAGTAATTTGCAGTGTTTTCCAAATGTTTAGAGGAATGTTATAAGAAAGTCATTACCCAAAATGCGTGTTTTGGATAGACGATGAATGCTCACTGGAGATTGGGATTGGCTCAAGAATTGGATGCCTACATTTAATGGTCTATTTATAGAAAATTACTGCGTAACTACACAGGTGTAGTTCGCTGCTTGTGTTGAGTCCCGGTAGGTTGTTGTGCTTTCCAAAACGATCCATTAGACCTCCATAGTGGTGATAATCTAATCAATTCTCGAACTTAATTTTGTATTGGCGCAATCATTTACTTCAAAACGGAGCTCATCAGACCTTGAAACTCTCATTCCCATGTCATCCACAAAAACTAAAAATAACTCCCAGAACGGGTCCGATCCCGAGAAAATGTGATTTCGGACAGGTTGCACTAAAGCTCCGAATGAGCCTCTGGATTCACATTCTCCTACTTAGTATAATGATACGGCTTACTGAGAGTAATTTCAGAGACAAAGCTCCCGAGGGTTCCAGTCGGGATAATTTCCTCTTACGAAACTGTGGAGCCGTTGTGCCCTCTCTATCGGACAGTTTCGGATGTTGGTCGATCCTTTCCGAAGGAAAATTTTTATCGGGGTCCGTAGTTTTGGAAACGGCTCCACGTAGCCAACCCAGCAGGGCGTACAAACAAGGCTTTTCATCGCTTGGTATTCTCAGTACTAAGTTGCAACAACCACCAATCCTCTTTATTTAACTAAACTACTACTTTGTTTTTCCTCGTTACGTTTATTCACCCCTCACGAAGAAACGTACTATAGGTATTGGAATTATTCAAGTAAGTGCCTACTACTACCTAGCTTGCTGATTGGCCACTGTTGATAACCTTCCGTCTTCTTGAGAAGGACAATAAGTTTTCATCTAGGTACGCATCTGCAAACTTCTTAATAAGTACTGTACTACAAACTTTTAATACTTTTTACGTCCCTGACACCAATTAAGGTAAGAGTTACAGCTTTATTTCCCTTGATTAATTATTTCATCATTTAGTGGTACCTTTATAGTTCGTAATTAACGACGCCTGCTTGCTGATTCCCCCTCCTTAGTTCATTTGGAGCCATTTATTTAAATTTCTACATTTGAATTTCTTATTTATCTAACTCCTTTACCTTATTACCGAATTTTGGAGGATGGTCAGGAACTGGTCCACTCACGGTCGAAAAATATCCGAAATAAACTCCTTTCTCCGACTCCACAGTACCTCAGAAACACGAAAGTGATTATTGGTGTTCATCCGTAAGAAAGTTGAGCTGAAGTGTGCCATTTGATTCACGCTCATGTTGATGATTTTTCTTTTCACATAATTAGGGATGTTTTCAACAGACTTTTATCCCAAATTATTTAATAGATTATTTACGTTGTATGAACATTTTGACATTTGTTACCATGCCATCACAATACAAAATCATGACCATTGATTCGTGAGATCGATTTGACTGAGTACCTCGGGTTTCGCGTTTGTCCCATGATCCCTGACAATTTTAGCAATATCGGATTTGAATTGAGGAATTGTAGTGCGTGTGACAAGAAGTTGTAGGCACACAGACAGACACCCAATCTATTTTTTTCGAAAGTGCAAGTGGACATTTTGATTTTGAAGACAAGAAAACGTTTTCCTCTCAAAAGCGAAAGCAATGCTTCCAGTACCTCGGTAGATTCGAAAGTAATAATGTATAATGTATAATGTATAATCTATACATATAATAAATCTATACATATAATAAAACAGTGTCTGTTTGTTTGTCTGTTTGTTTGTTTGTTTGTCTCGGCATCAATTGAGAACGGCTGAACGTAGAAAGTTGCGGCTGGTACCATTTGACGCAGAATTTATCTGGGAAGGTTTATGAAAAATCCGCATTTGAATCTGTCCATCCGTTGAAACGCTATGAATGAAATACTACTAAAAAACGTGTTATAATCACTTCTATGAGGACGTTTATGCTTATAATAACTTTGAACGGTTGGACGTAAATCCGATTGTAATTAGATTCTGGATTCAGCTCGACGAGTACATTCAAGTGGTACTTCAATCAGGATGTTAGTGGGAGGGGGGTACAGGTTATGAGAGGGGGGGGGAGGGTCTACAGAAATTTCAAAACTAGGTACTTGACCAATTGGAGTGCAACTTTGGGAATTTGTTGTGTGAACATTGAGGAATGTTTCTAACCAGGTAGGGAGGGTTCATAGAATACGGGGGGGGGGGGGGTTGAAGGCAGTTAGGGTTGGCATTGGGGAAGGTTTCTGATCAGTTGCGGAGGGGGGGATACAGGGGGTGTCTGTTCTACCGTTGCGAAGCGCGGGTACACAGCTAGTGTATAATATATATGTGTAATATATATGTATACGGTAATATATATATGTGTTCATAATTGTTGTTAACATACTCCATTGTCTCTGGATTAATCATAACATCGGGGGAGTTATGAACAAGTGCTTTGAAGTGGTAATTTTGCAGTCTACAGCACCTTTCAAAATTATGTATATAGTGAACATTAGAAGTGAAACAATACTTTTCACGTAGGTATTCAAGATTTTGTGCATTTATGATGGGGTTCTAAAAGCTGTCAGTACTTGAAGCATGTTAACTGTTTTTCATAATTGGCAGTAAGTCTTCACATAATTCCCCAAATCCCCCGTCGGCCGTTATACGATCTCTGCAGATTTTAAGCAATTGTTTGGAATTGGGAGCATCACCTGAGATACTGTGCAGCGCCCGAATACGTAATTGAATTTACAGTCGTACAGTCACTGCAGCGGTGAGTTGCTTTCAATTCCATCAGTGTAACACATCCTAATAACAATGCTGTCGTACAGTCGGTGCAGCGGTAATTTGCTTTCATTCCAACATTATAACTTACATCATAATAATATTGCTCTCCACAACTTCGTTGGAAAGCTGCGTTTCATTTGTAAGTCAAGGTTTTATAGGCGTCGGGCTGTAACATATTAAATAAGGTAAATCAAAGTAGGTAATAATAATTAGTTATTAGTTTTAACGAGTGTGAAAGAAAAACAGCCAAGTACGATTGCGATAATGTTTCTTGGCTAACTTGATAATACTGGTAAGCAGTATTTTTATCGTTGATAACGCACCTACGTAATTAAAACGCTTGTGTTTATTCCTACATTGCCTTGTAGCACTGTTTCACAACTCTGCCCTAATTTGATAATTATGACTTTAATGCGGTACTGTTTTCATTCAATCAAAATGAAAAACTATACGTAAACGTGAGCAGTAGATTACTGACCTATAGTGTTATGATACAGAAAACTAAAATAATAAACCCCTCTGGAAAATTTACTGGATTATCATTCACAATCAGCTCAGTTTTGATCGCTGGCACAACGTTTTCATTTATATATCAATATTGCAACTCAACCGAATCTAGGAATGTATCTTCATTAGATAAATCTTGGTTGTTACCAACCTCATTAACTTTGGAGATCCTTTCCTTCTTTCTGCAACAACTTTCATAATGACCAACTCGACGACACACCGAGCACTTATGAGTACGGACTTTACGTATGACAGTCCTCGTCTTTACATACGTATGACAGTCGAGACTTATGAAAATCCTCGTCTCCGCACTTGAAACACAGAGAATATCCTGGCCTAGTAGCGTCCTTAGGGGGAGCTTTAGACATTGAAAGTGCCGCTACAGTGGAGGAGCCTTGGTCACCACGAACTGTATTTTGGTGACCTTTAACTGATTCGGTAAGTTTAATTGTTGCGATAGCTGATTCCATGGTAAGAAAGGGATCCATTTGAAGATCCTCTGAAAGCTTTAGATCTCTTATCCCTACTACCAAACTGTCACGGAGGAGTTCGTCTCGAGGCGTACCATAGGCACAAATTTTAATCGGTTTAACCAAATTCAGGATGAAATTTGCAGCAGTCTCTTGCTCGACAAGCTGACAGCTTTTATTGGACTTGGCTCTTTGATAAACTAAGGATTTTTTTATCATTATTATGATTATTATTATTTTTTTTTTACAACATCGAATTTCAGGATTTATGTCTTCAGAGTCGTCTCCTATACTTGGCAGGCTCATCTGAACTTCATCTGGCTCGTAGTAAGGAAGTTAGGCGGTATCGGATGAACTTACGCCGCCAAGATACCCAGTCAAGGGTATTTTTGGCATTCAAGAAATCCTCAAACGGAAGAGATGAAAAAGTATAACCCTTCCGGACTCTTGATGGACATAGGTCTTCATCACTGTCTTCTTGCATTTTACTCGACTTCTTATGGTTTTGTCTAGTTCGGGGCATGATTTTTTTAAATACTCAGCACTTCTGACACCATTTAGTGTTATATGAAGTAAATAACAAGAGTCAAGAACGGTAGTTTCATGAATGCTCAACAAAGAATGAACTTTATTCTTATTGTCAAGATAATTATTCACCGTTTACATCGGTAACTAGGGATACTCGTAATGTTATTAGAGAGGGTCCGGGGAGTAGGTAGTGTGATTCTGATCCCACTACAGGTAAGATATTGAGTTCCAGGAGTCCTAGACTGGAAAATCTCAGTATTCATAGTGTTGGTCAACATTTGATTTCAAGGTTCATAACCTTCATCAGTGGTTCTTGCTGCTATGCTTCAAGTAGTTGACATTTCTTCAGCTAATGCTCAGTTAATCATTCGATGGCAAGCCGGATGGTTGTGATCTAGTCGATGATTATGAAGTACCTATACTATGAATACTGTGAACTTTTGTAGAAATCTCGTCCTTTCCATTGAAAGAAAAAAATTTAAAGACCATAAAAAATTCAAATGATTCCAGCCGAATTCTAGGGGGAATTGTTAATGTATGCATCCGCCATATTAATTTTTTTCATTATACGAATTACGTTGCCTTTTATTCCTTTTGCAAAGAATGATTATATTATCTTCGAAGTGTCTATACCAGTATAGGAGATTATCTGTTTTTGTTTGGCCTGGTAGGTAGTGGGTATCTGGAACTGAAGGTAGCAGTTCGAAATTCTCCCACTAGAGTGCTCCCGGTGTGACCGGGTGGATCCGGTTGTTCTGTTGGCGGGCCGGCGATCGATTTTGCTTCCCAATATCGATCGCTCCCCACTCCCCTTTATTAGCCCAAGGCGGCCATTATTATTATTATTATGTTCTGAGTTCTTCATTGCGATAATTACTTGCTGTTGACGTTTTTTATCATTATTAACAGTATACGTGCTTAATTCCAATAAAGGATTTGATTTACACTCCGTTCAAACCGTTCATTATCGTGATTTATTCACCCGCTCAAACATTTGGTGCCGAAACCCGGGAGTTTGGTGAAATCTCGAGCGCGTCCGAGATCAGCCCCGTTAACCTCGCGACCTCATGTCGAGTTTTCGCCGTTCGCACCGTTTGCTCCGTTTTGTTTGTCGTTCTCCGATCGCCGTCATGCCGCTTAAAGGCAAAAGGAGATCGCGGCAACCGGACCCATCGTTTCCGAGTGAAGATATCGCCTTGGCACCGCTCGCCGCCCCGATTCACCTCGACCCCGCGGTGGTCGATAATTTGACCGACGCACAGCGGGACCTTTTTAAGGAATTACGTCGCTGGTCAGTCAGAGCGATCGCATTCCTCGACCAGCAACCGGTAAGTGCCCTGTCAGATAGCCTGAGGGCTAACTTGCGGAAGGGAGAGGCCGGTTGCACCCGTTGTTTTTCAATTAAGCCCAAACCGTTTCAGCCCACGATGGGTCAGCTCCCTGAAGCCCGGGTTACCCGTGCCTTTGCCTTCGACCAGGTCGGAGTTGACTTTTGCGGTCCTTTCACCGTTTCGGTCGCTGGGTTGCACGGTGCTCGTGCTGTTGAAGTATACTTGTCCGTTTTTGTGTGCTTCACGACCAAAGCCGTTCACTTGGAAGTGGTCATGGATCTAAGTACCGATGGGTTTCTCCAATGTTTGGAGCGTTTCATGGGTCGTCGGGGAGTTCCGTCCGCCATCTGGAGCGACAACGGTCGTAATTTCTTGGGTACTTCCAACCTTTTTAATAGAATCCGTTCCACCAATCCCGCTGACCCTGATTCTGAAATAGCTGAGCGACTTGCCAATAGAGGAGTCGAATGGAAGTTCATTCCGCCTCAGGCACCCCACTTCGGCGGATTGTGGGAGGCCGCTGTAAAATCCGCTTAACGACTGTTAAAGGTGAATTTAAGGGACCAAACCACCACGCTTCAAACGTTCAGTACTGTTGCCGTTAGAATTGAGGCCATCCTTAACAGTCGCCCACTCGTTCATCAGTCCTCCTCCCCTGATGACATACTGGTGCTCACCCCCGCTCACTTCCTCGTTCAACGCCCTCTTACCGCGTTGCCTGAGAGCAACGTTTTTGAGTTCAGTTCCCGTTTGGCACCCAAGTGGAGGTTCGTCTCCAATCTGGTTGGCCAGTTTTGGAAGAAATGGCACTCCGAATAGCTGTTAGAGCTCCAGACCCGAGCTAAATGGAATACCCCTGATCGTCTGCTGTAATTGGTGATGTGGTGTTGATTAAGGAAGATGACATTCCCCCGCTGTCCTGGCCCATGGGTGTGATCGTGGACTTGATTCCCGGTAAGGATGGGGTAACTCGCGTTGCCAAGGTCCGTTCCGGTTATGGGGAAAAACTCCGCCCGTTAGTTAAACTCTGCCCGTTACCTAAGGACTGTTAATACCCGCTAGTGCTTTTTAAGGGGGGACCTGTTAGAATGAGTCCCTCATTCGTGGGGGGAGGATGTTTGGCCTGGTAGGTAGTGGGTATCTGGAACTGAAGGTAGCAGTTCGAAATTCTCCCACTAGAGTGCTCCCGGTGTGACCGGGTGGATCCGGTTGTTCTGTTGGCGGGCCGGCGATCGATTTTGCTTCCCAATATCGATCGCTCCCCTCTCCCCTTTATTAGCCCAAGGCGGCCATTATTATTATTATGTTCTGAGTTCTTCATTGCGATAATTACTTGCTGTTGACGTTTTTTATCATTATTAACAGTATACGTGCTTAATTCCAATAAAGGATTTGATTTACACTCCGTTCAAACCGTTCATTATCGTGATTTATTCACCCGCTCAAACAGTTTTAAATGTTTAAAAATTTGTTTTTTTAGGAAAATCCGCTGTGGATATAAGTTGTGGAAACCAAATCGCAACTTCTTTCCTTCGCGAGTGATTTAGCTTTAGTTTGATTGGCCCGCTCGCACGACCTTCTCGTTGTTATAGCAGTTTCTGTTTTTTGTTTTTTTATTTTCAATAATGAACCTTTGGAATCGAGCATGAAAAAATTTTTTTAACCCCCCTATTTTATTGTCTAAACTATTGTATTATCTAAACACATTACTGCTGTATGACTGTATTTTCAAAGCCAATAAATTTTTTTTTAAACCCTCAAAGTTTGATGGTTTCCGTTTCAAGGTAAGTAGAATCCTAAGATGTAGTAAAATACGCTGTAAATTATTACACAACGGTTTATTATGACGGAATATTAATGACTGAATTATTGAATCCCGCGCATTTGTATGAAACTGTTATTCCCGGGCCGTTTCCACTACTCGATTTAGGGCTTTCCTGGGGGGAGCTCGAGGGTAGGTACTGACCACAGAAAATAGTGATCTACGCAGAAGGGGCATCTATACAGGTAAATTATTACACAGCGGTTTATTATTTTCCTTATACTTCATGAAACAAAAATTAATTAATGATGCACTTATTGAATCGCGCGCATTTTTATGAAACAAGAATTCCCAGGCTGGCTCCATTACTCGATTTAGGACTTACCTGGGAGGAGCTCGAGGGTATTGACCACATAAAACAGTGATCTACGCAGAAGGGCATCTATAGAAGTAAATAATAAGCCGTCCTGTAATAATTTGCAGCGTTTTTCCAGTTTAGTTTGCATTTTCACTGAGTAAACATGATCTTGCATTATTTTTGGAGGAAGATGAATGCATCTTGGGGATAGGAGAGGGCATGCACCAGTTTTCAAAAAGAGACGTGAAGAAGGGATTTTTTCATTTTTTCTTCAACTATCGACATATATTAATATGTTCCTCAGTGTCAGTAAACTTGCTCAATTTTTTCACGAAAAAGGACAACTCATCTGGGGAATGTGAAATCAACGCAGTGAGAACGAAATGCCGAACTGTGGATCACATTTTGTACCCCAAGTGTGATTCACGAGGTTCGGAGGAGTTGTGCGGGTTTGCATACTCCGTCGCGCCGCGTCAAGGAAACCGGTTGTGTTGAAAATACATTGAAGCAGTGGTAGAATTTTAGCCGCAAGGGACGGCTATAGGAAATCCCACCTTGAGGTGGCGTTGGGGAGCTAGAGTAGAGTCGAAGCTGGCCGCACTGGTTCTCACTCTTTTCACTGAGTCGCTCTTTTCTGACAGTATAGTATCCATGAACGGCTGTTCGCAGTGTTTTCCTGGTCATCCAACGCCAGTTTTCTGTTCGTCATTCCAGTACACAGAAAATCGGAGGGACGAGAAACTGAGCACTGCTTTCTCGATTCCAACCATAATCAAACTCAAATCGTTCTCAAACGCTTATCAAGATGGTACTGGATCATGGATGGACGGTTTTCTAGGAGTCAGCTAACCGCCAGAAAAAGCCTGTGCGAACAAAGCTTGTGATTATTCGTGTTTTGGTGCTCTGCTGGTTATCGAGCTGTGGGTTTGCACTGTTTATTTATTAACGACCGCTCGATATTCCGTATACCGGTACGAATTACCAGGGCAGGGACAAACGGGTGATGGATGGCGGTGGGAGGGGGGGGGGGGGGGGGGTGTAGAGAAACCGCGGGAAAATGGGAGGTGAATGGAGCCGGAGAGTCGAGCCCTTTCGGCTGAATGGCGTGGGGGCGGACGGAGCCCGGGTATTGATCCTGGGAGCGAGGAGCCCGTGACGTCAACACCGGGGCGGTTAGGGGTCCTGATGACGTCAAACCGTCCTTTTTCCCCGTTGGGATAACCCCGGGATATGGATTGCAGAGTGTCATGATGGGAAGGGGTGTGGTGGGGGGTACAACAACTCAAGTGCGGGGGCGGCCGTTTGTCAGATGAGTGGGAGGTGTTGGAGTTAGAATTGAGTTCCTGTAACTCCCCCGTCACCCATTGCTCTCTGAAGATTGCTATATACCCGTCCAAGGCGTTTCTCCAACATCCAGAATCTCTCAGTTTTCCTCAAATTTCCAAACCATTCATTTACACGATGCCAATACACATTTTAACTAATTGCAGCCAAATATTTTGCGTTTGCACAACCATTGTCGTTACAAGGTTGAATTCACTGTTATACAGAAACAGTTCCACAAATATTCCGTCGAAATTAGCATTGAACATATGTTTTTGATATCATTGACTCAACAGCGTTACAAAATTTGTCACGACTCCACGTCACGGAGGTAGCGCACAAAGAGTTGTCTGTGCCTCGTATGTCTGGTTGTCTATCGCTACTCTACTCAGCGAGCCCCACAGGCTTGATTTCTTTCCTATTCAACATTCTGTGCTGAAATTTTAAATGGAGTCTCTTTCTGACTGCTGGGTTACAATCATCCTTGTCGTCTGAGACAAAAATTGAACTCCGATCAACTGAGTCAATAAGTGAGAAGTGAGCCGCTGAGCCCTCTGATCAGCTGAGGCGACGATTGAGCTCTGATCACCTGAGTCAGTAAGTGAGCCCTCTGATCAGCTGAGGGAACGATTAAGCTCTGATCAGCTGAGTCAGTAAGTGAGCCCTCTGATCAGCTGAGGGAACGATTAAGCTCTGATCAGCTGAGTCAGTAGTAAGTGAGCCCTCTGATCAGCTGAGTCAATAACTGAGCCCTCTGATCAGCTGAGGCAACAATTGAGCTCTGATCAGCTGAGACAATAACTGAGCCCTCTGATCAGCTGAGGGAACGATTAAGCTCTGATCAGCTGAGTCAGTAACTGAGCCCTCTGATCAGCTGAGGGAACGATTAAGCTCTGATCAGCTGAGTCAATAAATGAGCCCTCTGATCAGCTGAGGCAACAATGAGCTCTGATCAGCTGAGTCAATAACTGAGCCCTCTGATCAGCTGAGGGAACGATTAAGCTCTGATCAGCTGAGTCAGTAACTGAGCCCTCTGATCAGCTGAGGCAACAATTGAGCTCTGATCAGCTGAGTCAATAACTGAGCCCCCTAATCAGCTGAGGGAACGATTGAGCTCTGATCAGCTGGGTCAATAGCTGAGCCTTCTGATCAGCTGAGGCAATGATTCAGCTCTGGTCACCTGAGTCAATAACTGAGCCCTCTGATCAGCTGAGGGAACGATTAAGCTCTGATCAGCTGAGTCAGTAACTGAGCCCTCTGATCAGCTGAGGCAACAATTGAGCTCTGATCAGCTGAGTCAATAACTAATCAGCTGAGGGAACGATTGAGCTCTGATCAGCTGGGTCAGTAACTGAGCCCTCTGATCAGCTGAGGCAATGATTGAGCTCTGGTCAGCTGAGTCAATAAGTGAGCCTTCTGATCAGCTGAGGCAATGATTCAGCTCTGGTCACCTGAGTCAATCATCGGGCTTTTTGATATGCTGAGTCGAAAATTGAGCTCCCTGGTTATCACTGTTATCAAAAATGAGCACAGCCTCAAGCATGTCCCATTTTGATGTATTATTTTATCAATAGTGATCTAATAATCCCACTTCAAAATTTTATGGTTCGCATTCCGAAAATGGAATAAAAATTTTCTTTCTGCCGTTCGCCATACTTGGCACTTTCCTTTGTTACTATGAACCAAAATTAATGAAATTTGGTTTGTAGGTCCCGTTTAGGGTCTAGTTGGTCCGCGAAGCTCGGCGTTACTGTCAGTAACCTCTAAAGGTGCGTCCACACCAAGCGAGCAGTGACGAATGGGTTTCGCGAGCTAACTCTCAGAAAGACTTCTTTGCCTCCACGTCCACACCGGACGAGCATTCTTGTTCGCCAGTGTTCGTCACTGTTCCCCGGCAGTGTACCTATCGACCATTTGAAGGTTTTCAAGCATACAGTTCTGTACGTCGAACACATTTGTCAATGTCCCACTCCATAATAAAAAAAATCAACAAAGAAAAAATTTAATTTGTATCGGCACAGCACGGTCAACTGATAAAGCGGAACGGAGGAATGAAATGCATGCATAGGATCAGAAAATAATACAGAATACAGTGGATAAGAATACAGTTAAAATACAGTGGGTAAGAACGTAGGTAGAAAAATCTGGGAAGTTGAGTTCTTCAGCATAGATATAGATTCCAGTTCCCAGGTCTACGAACCCTCCCTCGCCCACTCCAGCTGAGCTGTTCAAGGAATTAACAGCTAGCAGCTAGATTGAAAAATAATGAGTAAATTCTGGAAGTGGAATTAATTCGTTCCCGTTATTGTAATCATATCTGGTGGCGACTCAACTCCTGTGTGCGTTTTGATTTCCTTCTAAAATAATATTCAGGAAAATACTTTCACCTTCAATGTTCCGTCACTGGAATCGGCAACATTCGAAGCAGGTGCAACGTATGTACAACGTGGGTACCCATGTTCACGGGCCAAAACATAAATAAATAAATGAAGAAATACCAACTCAAATGAGTGGAGCCTTCAGTCGGCCTCAGAATATTATGTACCGAGGTACCTACTACATCTACTAAATACACGCGGGGACCATAGTTAACTTTACTGGTCGGACAATTTTACTGAAACTTGAAATAAAAAAACGTAAATTCGTGGATTATTTCATTCTTACTCATCGTGAACAGTGATAGCTGACTCTGATGTTCTTGGCGGCTCCCAATAGCATCCACACCAGGCGAGCGTGAACGACGACCACTCTTTGATGTACCGACTCCAAGCGGGAGCGCCGGCGAGCCGAGCCGATCGTCCTCGAACGTTCGCGAATGCGTCCACACCGCCCGAGCATTTGCGTTCGCGGGCGTTCGGCTCGGCTCATTTCAGAACGCCGCCGCCGTAGCCGCCATCGGGTGGGGCCGAAATGGCGCGTTACAGGTGAAGGCGGTGGAAAATTCTACCACAGAAAAGAGTGACCTACGCAGCCGTTGTATAATAATTTGCTGCATTTTTCTCATCCATTGATTACTCACCTGCTCGAAAAGTGTTTGAAGAATGTTCATCGGTTAATTTTGCTTGATTTTCAAGGAAATTGGAAAATCAGTGTTGAATCAAATCAGGTTTTTTGAAAATTTTATGTTGGAAATGTTACATGAAAATGTATGCTCAAAAAATTAATATGATTAACCAGATTTCAGTGTACTTCCATGATGGAATTTTTTATCAAGTCGATTTTCGATGGGAGGTATTCAAAATAGAGAATCATACGTACCGGAGAGGAGGAAGTTGAGCGCTATGTAATCCTATAGCGTTGATTCATGCATCATTACATTACAATGCATACAATACAGCATAGTATCCTACAGTGCTGACGGGATTATGAGTGAGTATAATCAAATTTGCGCTCTCCGTAGCGCGACTAAATCAATATAATCGGTAGCGTAGGATTGTGCTTCAGGCGCCTGACAATATGCGCAGTGTGTGACAGTACGCATCTGATGTATTGGATTACTGGAGGCGGATTTAGAGAAGCTCCTGAGTAATACTATAGATAACTGATCATCTCATCAACCTTCGGAGTGTATCATCGCCAGCGAAAAGTTTAGGCTTTAGGGGACAGAGTGGGAGATAACGTACCTAAGGGGGATGAAAAACGCTGCAAATTATTGGACAGCGGTCATTTCAAAGAAAAACGGAGTTATTGAAAAAATAGTCTATTTCCACTACTAATACACGAAACTGATATTGTTAGTTAACTAACAGTAACTGTCATTATTAGTTACTGACGATGGTTTGATCACCGAAACCGGTATAACAGTGTTTTTTGCGTTTTTTCGTGTATTAGTGGAAATGCACTATTTTTTCAATAACTCCGTTTTGGTTTATTATTCTATGAATAATACACCTATGTATTCGGTCAGCAAAAAAATTTTATAACACCCCCTCAAAATTTTTTCATTTCCGTTTCAAGGTGCGTAGATTAAAAAACGCTGCAAAGTCCTTGTCACATGGGTTTATTATTCTACTGGACATGCCTACAGAAATATTGGCTGTTCATTTATTGTTTATTTCTGGTGAAATAATTTAAATAGCTATTTCTGATAGTTTCCACCATTTTTGGCCTCTAAAACACGAATTAGGTACGCTCCTTTTTTTTCAATTTATCTTTGATAATTGCTTGTGCCATTTAATCGTCTTGATCCACGTGTTGATACTACTTCCAGTGTTATTCTGCAAATTGATGGTGATTTCAGACGATTTCCCTGGTTTTTGACTCATAAAAAATCAATTTTGGGAGCTGAACATCTGGTAGAACCTCGATTTTCCACTCTTTGGTCAAAATCGACTTCATATTCGGTCTTCTCGTCCCCAAAAACATGAAAAACGATACCTCAAAAGCTCATTTTACTAACATGTTGCTAAAACACAAAAAGTACCTATTTTTACACACATTTTCACTCATAACACCCCTGGGTATATTCCGATCGGGCTGAAAAGTTTCGGGACACAACTAGGGCCCAAATGGAGCATGTGTGCGAAAGAACGAATTGTTTAGGCCAAAAATGAAGCCTGTACACGTGATACGGCGGACGGCGTACGGCGGACGGCGGACGGCGGACGGCGGACGGCGTACGGCGGACGGCGTACGGCGGACGGACATTGCATTTTTTGAATCTACGCACCTTGAAACGGAAAAGAAAAAATTTTGAGGGGGTGTTATAAAAATTTTTTGCTGAGCGATTACATAGGTGTATTATTCACAGAATAATAAACCAAAATGCTATGTCCTTCCGCCGTACGCCGTCCGCCGTATCACGTGTACCGGCTTCATTTTCGGTCTAAAAAAGTCGTTCTTTCGCACAAATGCTCCATTTGGGCCCTACTTGTGTCCCGAAACTTTGCAGCCCGATCGGAATATACCGAGGGGTGTTATGAGTGAAAATCTGGGTAAAAATAGGTACTTTTTGTGTTTTGGTAACATGTTAGTAACATGAGCTTTTGAGGTATCTTTTTCCATGTTTTTGGGAACGAGAAGACCGAATATGAAGTCGATTTTGACCAAAGAGTGGAAAATTGAGGTTCTACCAAAGGTTCAGCTGCCAAAATTGATTTTTTATGAGGAAAAAACCTGGAAAATCGTCTGAAATCACCATCAATTTGTATAATAACACTAGAAAAAGTGTGAACACGTGGATCAAGACGATTAAATGGCAGTACCAATGATCAAATATAATTTGAAAAAAAAAGGGAGCGTACCTAATTTGTGTTTTGGGGGCCAAAATTGGTGGAAAGCATCTGAAGTAGCTATTTCAATTATTTCACATGAAAGAAACAATAAATGAACAGCCAACATTTCTGTAGGTATGTCCAATAGAATAATAAACCCATGTGACAAGGACTTTGCAGCGTTTTTCTTTGGACAGCGGCTTATTGTTTTCCTGCGTAGATGCCTATTCGGCGTGGGATACATAGGACTGTTGACCCGAATATTTCATCCGTTCGGGTTGTGGATAACCAGTAGTGTTACATACCCACCTAACAGTGCAGGTAGGTACATATATCTAGGGACCAGCAGAACGTCCCGCCCGCCAAGAAAACCGAAACCTCCATATACCTACCTACATCGACCAACAGCACTGTTTACAAGACAGCACAAGTGGTGGAACTCGGTCCCCTGGGGGTCTCCGGTGTTCATGTTTCATACACCCATTCTCGAGGGGCCCCTGAGGACGTGTACCAAATTTCAACCCTCGGGCTTTCAGGTGGTGAAATTATGGAAATTTGAAAATCGCTGTTTTTCAAGTTTCTACTTCTGCTCGTTCTCGCTGTTCTTTGACAGGGCTACAGCCTCACAGACATATCGGGTTGAGCTTAAATTTTGAAATTTTACGGTAATTGTACCTAAGTACCTAGATAGTACTGAGTAGGCAGTAAGTAGGTAGTGCTGAGTAGGTAGTAAGTAGGTATGAGTAAGTATGTACCTACTGAGAAAATTTATAGGTACCTACTGGGAAAAAATGTTCACTTCAACAATGAAAAGATGTAATACCTATCCCCCAAGAACAACCATGTTGTAAAAATTTGCCCGCCAAAAAAACTTCCTCAGCCGCAAAAAGGATTAATATCCGTTTCGCCCACCAAAATAGCATGCTCGGTGCTTCGGATCTCGCTCTTGGATTGGGTATAGAAACCTGGTCCTGCCCACTCTGTTAGATATGAGTATAGGAACCTGTTCCTTCCCCCCAAACCGTGAAATTTCTTTCAACGCTGTTTGGAGGGCAGCTTTTTGCCTTGGCAGGCGAAACAACGTTGAAAGAAATTTCAAGGTTTGGGGGGAAGGAACAGGTTTATGCACACATGTCCAACAGAGGGGGATGGAACAGGTTTCTAAATGCGAATATCAATCCTTTTTGCAGCTGAGGAGGTTTTTTTGGCGGGTAAATATTTACAACAGGTTTGTTCGTCGGGGGGGGGGGGGGGGGGGGGATTTACTAGGTAACAACACAGTCATACAAAACTCTGAGGTTTCTGGAAAACCTTGAATTTGACTTCGAAAACCTTGAACTTGAAATAGAGAACCTTAAAATTTAATGGAAAACTTTGCAATTGAAATGGAAAACGTCGAGTATAACTTTGTTCTCGAAAAGCTACAGCTCTGTTTTCTTCTTGTATAGTTGGAGCCTGGCGGGGTTGGCATTGAAGAGCCCGCATAAGCTACTGCCTATGAGCGAGATAAATGCTGATTGTCTACCTCCACTGCATTAGTCAGCGCAGGCCTCTATGGCCAGACTGTTAAAAGGGGGATTATTCAATAATAATGGGGTTTCACATCCGTTTCCCTCTTTTCCTTTCCCTTCTTGGCCAAACTATAGGTGCGGACTTGGTGAGAGGGTGCGAACTGATGAGGGAATTACAATCAGTCCAGAGAAATGTCCAATAATTTTTCCTGCTATTGACCGAACTGGACCATTGACCTCCAGGCAAGTAACGCCATACTGTGATGTTCTTCCGCCACCCACCGGTTTGAATTTGGCCGGAATTGTAGTTTCCAGCTGGTTTTACTGACCATTACTACTTTTTTTTCTCTCTTCTTTTGGTTTATTTATTCTAGTTTTATTTTTTTCAATAATGAACCTTTGGAATCGAGCATGGCAAAAAAATGTAACCCCTCTCCCCCTCAAATTTGATGGTTCCTTTTAAGGGTACGTAAAATCCGAAAATCGAATTTAAAAAAAATTCTGTCCGTACGCCGTACTCTGCCCTTTCCGTAGTTACCAAGAACCAAAATTAATGAAATTTTGCTTTTAGGTCCCATTTGGGGTCTAGTTGGCCCGCGAAGCCTTGGCGCTACTGTCATTCATCTCTAAGGGGTGAATAATAGGGGGGTGAAATTTTCAGAACGTCGTAGCTCGAAAACTTCCAGCAGAAGGGTATTTAAATTGATCTCGAACTAAATAATTTTTTGAGGCCGCCCGGAGCATTGTACGTCCAGACGTTCGTTTGACCCGAAAAGTTTCGTCAACGTGATCGTGAATGCAACGGTATAAATCCGGCCGAGATATCATTGTTAGGAAACACTGATTATAATCACGGATGGCTGTATGAAATGGAGTTGGTTGTTCCGTGGCATTTCATTTGAAGAATGATGGCTGTTTTGGATTTTGTTGATAGGAACTTCCGTAACTTGAACAAAGTTTATGCGTCATGAATAACAACAAATGATTGAATTGATTGAATTATTGAATCCCGCTCATTTTTATGAAACTGTAATTCCCGGGCCGGCTCTAGTATTCGGTTTAGGGCTTTCCTGGGGGGAGCTCGAGGGTAGGTACTGACCACAGAACAGTGATCTACGCAGCAGGGGCATCTATACAGTTGTCTGATCATTTGCAGCGGTTTTTAAAAAAATAGTTTTATTATTATTCAGTGAGAGTTCCGGAATTAGTACAGATTTAAAAAAAATTTGCTTTTCGTGCTTTTTGTTTATGAGAACAATATCATACGCGGAAATTCATGTAGCAGTGAAGTCATTGCCGCTACTTTTCCCTCAAATCTACAGCACAGCAGTACAGACATTGCGACCGTTGTGAGTGCATGTTGCTTCCGGGTCTGCCAAAATAGCAGAAGCCTTGCGATGTTTTGTGAGGGAACCAGTTTTTGTCCTCTAAAATTAAACTTTCCACTCGCATTTTGCGTTTCAGACGTTTTCGGTCCAATTAGGTTTCTTGTCTGTCCGCTCTGTCTCTGCGAACGGCTGCCACGCTCGTCCCGGATGAATCGTTGTGATGAGCTGTAAAGTAGAGGGTCGGTGATGGTTGGCCCGTTAGGCCCTGAACGGTCCCATATTAGTTTTTATCAGAATTGGACTGTGGTCAGCATACGCGCAAAATGGAAATCCGCGTTCAAATCACCCCCAGCACCCAAATGGTCGATCATTTTCTTACAGGTACGAGGAAGAACACCTTGCACGTGTTAAACACCTTGTGCAACTTAAAAAATAAACACATGAACACATTCAAGAAACTGTAATTTTAAGCAAATGTTGAAGAATGTTGTACTTGGCTGTGTGATGCTATTTACGGCCGAAGTTAGGAAGGGCCCAACCAGTTAGGCGAGCGGATTACGTCGCATATAAGAGGAAGCAAAAGGCGTTATTGTTATTCAACTTCTTCCAACTGCCCTGGTGTGAGCCTTACTACAGAGGGAATCTTTTGTTGTTTCCCGCAGCCCTCCTTTCTATTTGGCGGTCCCTCGTCCCAACCCTCGCCCAGACTTCGGATATGACGGGTTGAAATTCCTCATTTTCAGCAGCTTATTTCGAAATTCCTGTTCAAAATTCCTCGTTTTCAGCAGCTTATTTCGAAATTCCTGTTCAAAATTCCTCATTTTCAGCAGCTCTTTTCAAAATTCCATTTCGAAATTCCTCATTTTCAGAATTTAGTTAGATGTACTCATCCTGAAAAACACATTACTTGTAAAGTTTTACTAGTGAACTCTCATAACGCTCATGATGTTTGTGGAAGATGAAGTTTTGGTAGGTTCCTGAATTCATTTCTTCCTTTTCCAAAGGAAATTATTACTATCACGGGTTTTTCTAACGTCTAGGGACTGTTACATTTTAGTTATACAAAACCGTATATTCAGAGTACAGATACAGAGTAGTAGATGGCAATATAACTTCAACGGGAGGGGGGGGATTCATCATCAACTGATCAATGTTTCTTCATATTTTGAGGTGCGCAATACCGGCCAGAATACACCAGTAGCTGTAAAGGAGGTGATCATACGTTTCTACAAGGTTTCAACCTCGGCTCACACACCAATTATTTATCCATTACCTGGAGTATGACAACTATTTACCCACGTCCTTATCCTGAGCAATATCTTACATTACCCAATATATTCCTGATCGAGGCTACGCTGAACGCAGTTCATGCCCTTGTTACCGTGAAAACATTTGCGGCATTTTATAAAGAAAAATGAAGTAATCAGAGTTTGTCGGTGCCTACCTAGATGATCAAATGTGGATGTTGTCCAGCAGAATAACAGAATAGGGTAGAGAAGACCAAGAACTAGACGAGGTTTCTTCTAAATAGGTACCTTCTGCTTTTTTATTCTGCAGCCGATTTGGAAAAATTTGTGGAAAATGTTTCTAACGAAATCTCGTTATGTCTATACCTTGGTATATCCCCGTATCGGCTCCCCGTATTCACCTGGGGTCAATGTTTTCTTGGTTTTCATAGGAACTTGGAAAGCTGAGGGTGAGATATTTGATTGTGGTAGCCATCATCGTTCGTTTTCCGCTCTTTATTACTAGATTTTTTGGGTCAGAATGAACAAAATGCGTTTAATTTGTAAATTGCTGTCAGTTTTATCATGGGCTACTCGAAAAAATAATCGCTGTTTTACATTCAAAATAATACAAATAATCTGTTTTCCATGGTATGTTTGATCTCTCGTTTGTTGTGAATGGCTTGTTTACTTGCGAGTAAACAATTTTTTTTTTTTTTTTTTTTAAACAAGTAAATTTTACAGTTGGTGTAACATATTTTATATACAAAATAATATGGCACAGTGGTGGGAGTAAAAGTCCAGTGGCTTTCTCCCATATATATTATTTTTTACAGTTCTTAGGTAAGGTACGACGGTGGACGGGGGCGGATGAGTCTGCTATGGAGTGTCGTTAGGGGGTGGAATGAGGAGGTCAGTGTGGCGCTTCCGTTTCAACCTGCGGTTCGGACGGTCCGGAGGAAATGAGTCCAATATTCCTGCTACTAGAGGGTTAGGGTGATCATGGAGTAAACCATGTTAGCTAACCATGTCCTCATTCCAGCCAAAATACTAAAAATAAGCATAAATTTAATTGAAACCCGCTGCAACTTAGTTGCCTTGGACACTATTTCATGTATTTTGTGGTGTTTGACAGCCCAAAGAACGTGGGAGTCGCCAGTATCGTATATATAAAACTTGAAGTTTTACCTATATGTTTGCTTTTTTTGTATTTCTTGAGTGGATGGCCAAACGACTGAACGGATCTTGATGCGGTTTTTTCCGGCGGTCTCTTCAAAGGCCGGCAGGTAACATAGGCTACATTAATTTTTCCAAATCCGACTCCTTCATCGTAGACTCGGTGGTCCTTCACGACGGCAGAATGTTTACATTTCGCCGTACCTAACTAAGGGCGTGACGTGAGTGGTATAACCTATAACTTTCGGAAGCGGTTTTGGACGAAACGGGATTTGATGGAAAGAGATTTTCTCGCGGATTCCAACGAAAACGATTTCCGTGCGATGAGCCGTCCGTTCGTTGTAAGAGGATGTTGAGAGTGTTGCCTGGTGGGTAGGTGAAACATTAATACTGGCACTCGGATTTCTGGCTGTTCACCGTGCAACGCACGGTTAATCCAGCTAGTCTTGAATATATATGTTATCGGCAAAATGTGAAATAAAGCATTGTATACAATGCCTAGGAGAAGTATGAAATGAGATTTATTTCATACTTTGCCTAGGCATTGTGGCATTGTATTCATACATTGTATACAATACGATATATACATTACCACAAAAGTATTTCACACTTTACCGGTAACATCTATTGTATATAAATTGATGTATTTTCCCAATTTTGTAAATTTCTTCGGTTTTGTTGCTTTAACTTTCGACTTGTCCTTTTAATCAAAGTGGTTAAAATTGTTGTAGGTAGTTACGTATCTATGTATGCTTGAGCATAGCTTCCGAACGCCTGGAGCAATTTTAACAAACTTTTTTGCATAATATTTCGGTTAGTACCTATAGGTACTCGGAGACAAACCACGGATTCAGTTCCGAAATTGAACTCCCAGATCATCATTGTCCAAAATGAGGTGTCAGCTGGATCCTACACTAACTACATATCCGTGGCTCATTGTTTTCGTCGGTATTTTTCAGCAGTCTTGCAGGTTTTCTTAGCAATTTGGCCTGAAATAAGGTCATACGGAGATAGTTAGGTTACGTAGAGTAGGAAAGCAGTCAAATGTATACCTACATTTCTTAAAGATGTAATTGTTACCTATGTAAAGATGTGTGTCATCTTTTATTAATGTTCATTGTATGGGTGAGGAGTCTTTTAAGGTACTTCTTTCATTATCATCATTCATTTATTTATTTATTTTTTCCAGCTCTGTGCCTCTAGGATCGGGGACTCGAGCAATCGCTTCGTCTGCCAGTTCTGATAGTGGTGATGATTGAGTTCTCAATTTACATTGAAAAACGCATAATTTTAGTGGTTGGTTACGAAGTACCTAACATTTGGATTAGGTGCCTACTAATGAAGTTTGGATTTGTTCATATTTTCAGCTCCATTTCACCCTCCTTTATATCTTTACCTCTTGTGGGAACTCCTGATGATGGCAAGTCCAAACTCGATTGGATTTTGATAAATTAATCATCTGAATAATTGACGTGGTCGCAAGAAACCAGAAAGTGAGACGATGGAAGCAGTTAGCCTTCCGAGCTGCCCCCAGACGACTAACCCGACCCCCCACGACAGCCCCCCGTGGTGGGAGAATCCCCCTCATTCGCGACCCCCCTTCAATTCCCCTTCAATCCAAGAGGGGAGGGAGCGGGTTTTCATAGAATCATTACCTTCAGTCAGTCGGGTGTTGAGGGTCTGACGGGTTCGTACTTTTCGTGGCTCCCAGTATTCAACAAGTGACAACTTCATCCTGAGCGCCTACTCGTCAAATAGCGTCCTCCCGGATTGGCAGAAAAAGTGTTCGAATTTTTCGTTCAGTTCAATTTTCTGCAAGCGGGATTGCATATTTTTTGCGACTGGTGTTGAAATAAAGTGGTCAAGACGTCGCCCCGCAGCCAGCCCGGTTTCGTCTCTCCGGCGTCGTCTCCCACCTCCACAGTGACGGTGTTACCGTACACTCCGCACTCTGAGAAGGTAACATCAAATCCGTACACTTCATCACGTAATCGAGTTCATTCCATAATTCCCCGATCCGATTCCGTGGCGACCCCATAGAAAATCCCGTGTCCTCATCCAAACATATGGAAAGCCTAAATGTTTTGACAACTGAACCAAATTGTTGTTTCCATAAAAGAAAAAACACTCGTTTTCAAGATTTTTTCCTCACACGTCCGAAAATTAGTCTAGATAGTGATGCTGTGCCTACGGGAAGGGGCCCGTCCGGGACAGCGATCCGGACTTTGTCCCAATCAGACGGATCTCCCCCGCCGACATGCGAGCAAACAACTTTGAACCCACATAAAATCACCGAACAGGTAAAATCAAATCGACTGAACCATCCGACGCTACTTACAGCTTCTCATTTTTCTAGAGGGTACAGATCTGAAATGTTGATCTCCGAAACCGATGAACATTGCTCATTACGTAGGTAGAGTGATTTTCATGTAAGTACGTACTAAGTAGTACCTACCCCACGCAGGTACGCTATAGATTTGAGGGAATGATGAATTACTTTCATCCAGTACAAGAGCATTAACAGTTTACCTACATGATAACATTATCATCATGCAGGATAATGTTATATTGTAGGATAATTATTGTGTATTTACTAACTAGTTAGGACTTAATGGTAAGTCCTAACTAGTTAATTAATACACATATAATTTTATTGAGAACGAAACGTGATGTACTTAGTCCTTCCTATTCATGATACCGCTAAGGTAAAGCCTGTATGTGGACGAATATGGAAGTATTTGTATTTACAAAAAGAAGCTATATTTACCTATTTACGTAGATTTACTATATTTTCATGCGAATGTACTTGCCTACCTACCTAACTGAAACCAAATTACGCATCATTAACATCACAGGGGTCATTTTATTCATGCTATTCCACAGCGTTTGTTCAATTGGTATGCACATATACATTTACATTATCGAATTAAACACTACTGAATTCTAAATATCACTAATTGAGATTTAAACATCCCTGGTTATTACTTAGGTACCTATATTTATAATATCCGTTTTATCTAATATTAGTTATTGCTAGCAAGCCTCTCCCCGGTTAATGACCAGTTTATGACTGATGTGCAAGTTCTACAAATTTCCTGAATTGTCGAGGTTTAAAATTGATGCATTTAAATCGCAATCGACGGTGTATCTAAATAGTATTCAACTATAGTTTCGAAGTTGATGGATGTACGGACGGAGGTGTGTATGTGTGGACCATTACGCGGTTCGAAATGCATGCTGATTTAGAAAGGCTTTTATAATAATAAAATTCCATTATTACGCTAAATGAATGGGTTTTATTCCCCCTAGATTTTTTAAAATTAAATTAAATGTGAACACGTTTTTTCATAGTTTCTTCAATTTCTTTCAAACATTTGGGAAAAGTCGGTAGTGAAAAAACGCTATGAATTTATTGGCGATTAGAGTTCCTAAGGAAAGAAGTATGAGGTAAATAAAAGTTGATGTTATGAAGTATCATCAGATTTTGACAGCCTGATTGCTGCAGTTTGGTTGTGTAGTATTAAATATTTGTTCATTACTTGCACAAAAAAGATTCGGAGATGTTCTGGAAAGATTCATCGAGATGCACTGGAAAGATTCGGGTCCATTTTTTCTTCTGATACTTTCCTGTATCGGTTGTCACTTATCATCTTGAAATGTTTAGTTCATGTCTGTAGGCGTTCGAGAAAAAAACCTCCCTGAATACCCATAACGTGAGCGCAAAAAATGATGTCCAAAGACCATAGGAACATACGATATTGAAACAAGCATCAGGAGGTATGCTGCTTCTATCCATATTGGTGGGAAACTTGCACCGTTTGAGAGGGATGCAAGGTTGTGCATGTGCAAAGGATCCCATAACTCTGATCCAGACTGAAACAGCCCCAGTCAATTTCATAAAAATCGTATGGATAAAATCGTAATTAGAAAGTTCATGTTTAATCATAATTTTAAGGCGGTTCTAGTGACCACGCACTCTTACAGTAAATCAACTTCAGTCGGATAAATAGACCCTGAGTTATCCGTGTGGCAACGTAGATCGATATAAACAGAAACTCGTGCATATTTTGCAAAACTCGTGCAAAAATGTTCGATATAAGCCAATAAATTTGTCATCGCAAACGAAAGTTCGGTTTGTCGGAGAAAATTTTTAATTTGACAGGGAAAAATAAATGTTGGATTGAACTAACGACGGCATTCTCTAGCGCCATCGTATATTTTGTTCCTCCGCTTTTTATCAATGTTTGACTATTACACCTTTTACCCGATGAAAGTTAATCTTCCCATTGAACCCCGTCATCGTTATCACAGACTTAACTACTATTCTTCTTCTGTCCATATTCTGTTCGGTATTCGTTTCGCCGCCTTAGGATCTGGTTTTTTATTTGGTTCTATTCTTCGCTGATATTTAATTAGCGATCAGTTTTTATTGTTGGAGTCATCGAGAAACGATTGTTTAGGTAGTTGTTGTATTCCGAAAAGTATTTGAATTCTCGCGTATTATAATCTTCCGAGCAGAAACCTACCTCCACTTGGACAGTGAGCAAGTGTAATTAAAATTACTCGATTTCAGAGGTTAATTTATTTATGAAGAAGTGTTATAATATTTATGTTCTTTTCACTACGACCCCCCCCCCCCCTCCCCGATGCCATCCTCTATTGAATTTTATTCCATGTGTGGAACCATTCATAACGTTTCTTGTGTTAAAATATTTTCTTCCTCTCGCTTGAAAAAACCCCTGATAGGAAAGCGTTTATTTCTTATGAATTTCGATTTCGATAGCTTTCGATTGGATAATATTGGATTCTTTGACCATTCATTTTAAAGCCAACAATATTAAATTTCTTGGGAATCAACAAACATTAAGGTCGTACGGTCAGTCGGTCGGTAACATTAAGGTCGTTAGGTCGTTTTTCTCTTAAAATGATATGGTTGGTAGGCACTCAGCACCGCAACCAGTGTAAAACTGCAGTTCTGTTTCCGCTTTGTTTGATGTAGAAATGCTTATCTGCTGAAATGGATTTGATATCCTAGTTTATCATGCTGTTCATGAAAAGCGGTGTCCTTGGCAAAAGTATTCCACGGCTCCCAAATAAAACGGCCCATAGCAATAACTGACGCCCGCCACCCAGATGTGCTCTATCTTTATGTCACTCGATTCCACTCGGTCAGATCGACCAAAAAAAAAGTCGAATTTACTGGATGTTTTAACTTCGTATTTAGGTTGTCTAACAATTGCTTTGATAGGCTGTTATGCGTTTACCTCTATTTTCAAATGTAGAACAAGTTTTTTGCCCGGTAAGATTATGATGCTTCCTGCCACCGTTTTGAAACTCGCAAAACCGACCTGATGTAGTAGTAGTATTAAATTATGTTTTGTTAAAGCAACCAGGATACCTCATCATGTGCTCAGTTTAATAGTTGTTGATTTATTTGTAATCATTGGTAAAATGCCAACTAGGGTCAAGTGAGGTTGGTGGTGTAGTTGGTCTGTGGGATTGAAGTGAAAAGTGAAATGAAATGTATTTTATGAAAATTGCTCAGGTATAAGAGTGCCCATTCACCACCAACCAACTACATCACCAACCTCACTTGACCTTTGTTGGCACTGTACCTACCAATGATTATAAATCGACTATTATTCAAGCAATAAGTTCATTGAGCACATGACGAGTTATCCTCGGGGAGGGGGGGGGGGGGGGGGGGTTATTGACTGTGACCCGAAATCATATAGATAAAATCATTTTGGTTGATTAGAGGTACCCCCTGATTTATCTACCTAGTTGATTGCTGCCTACACGTATCCCGGAAGATTCCCATTATATCACAATATAATTTTTCTGTCACTTGTTTCAGTGATGACCTTAAACCATTTTTTATTATTATGTGAATAATGCGCCTATGTATTCGCTCAGCAAACACTTTAACCCCCCCCCCCCCCCTCAAATTTTATTTTATTTTGCGTTCAAGGTGCGTGGATTCCAAAAATGCAATGTCTGTACGCCGTATTTTCGGTATAAAAAAACTCGTTCTTTCGCACACAGGCTCCATTTGGGTCCTAGTTGTGGCTCCGAACCTCGGCAGCCCATCGGTCCCCCCTCTTTTCTTTTCCTTGAGATTGTAATGATCATGAGCTTGTGGAGGTATCGTTTTCCATGTTTTTTAGGGCGAGAATACCTAATATAAAGTTGATTCTCACCAAAGAGTGAAGAACTGAGGTTGTAGTGATGGTTCAACTCCATAAATTCATTTTTTATGAGTCAAAAACCTGGGAAATTGTCTGAAATCGCCATAAATTTGTATAGTAACACTAGTAGTTTTATTTAAAAGGTGAATCGACGGATGGTACTATCAGTGATGAAAGGTCATCGGTCAAACACAGGAGCCTAATTCGAGTTTTTGGGGGCCGAAATTTGTGGAAAACATCTATTTCAATTGTCGTAGATGAAAGAAACGATAAATGAACAGCCAGCATTTCTGTATTACGTCCAGTAGAATAACAAACCCATGTGACGAGGACTTGCAGCGTTTTTTTATTCTGTCCTTCATCTTCACCTCCCATGTTTTCGGTCGCAGTTGCTTCTCTCTACGTATCCCCAAACTGTCTCTACCTATCTCCATACCCGCAAAACTCTCCCGAAGGAGAACAGTGATTTCCGTCGAGTCACGAGGGGATTTGGGTTTAATGTCCCAATTGTATAATAACTACCGAATCTTCCCTGTGGTTTTAATAGCGAACAGTTTGAAGGTAATTTTATGGCTCATTGTTTCATCTGTGAGAAAATAATTTATCGGGGACGTCAAACCGCTTGTGGCTGGAATTATGACGACACAGTTTGCGTCATTGTTTGGGTATGACGTCTAGGGTGGTGCATCGTTGCGTTGTCTGGTGCATTATAGCAGGTTTTAGTATGTTCGTATGACGTCTTTGGGATCATAAACCGCCCATAATATGAGTTCAAGTCATAGAATTGGTTAGCTGGATTGCAGTGTAATGAAACCAGTGGGAATAATGGAATTGTTAGTTATCGAAAATGATAGAACCAAAAATTTTCCCCGTCCGCCGTACTTCGCTGAATATTTATAAATCACATTTGGTTTATTGGTCCGATTTGGGGTCTCGTTGGTCCGCGAGCTCAGCGTTACTGTTAGGTGAAAAGTAGGGGTTGCCATACACCGGAGCTCGAAAACTCAGTAGAAGGGTATCTTTTTTATGGCGTTCCTAAATTGATTGTGAATTTCAGGTTTTTTGAGACCACACGGAGCACTACGTCAGTTGACGGCTGATCGTTCTCTGTACGGCCCTGAAGTTTGAACCGCAAAGCTTTGTCAACAGGTGTGTGAATCTAAGAGGTTCAGCCCAGATATCATTGACAGGGAACAGCTGATTATAACCGCGCATGGTTCTACTTAGGTTCAGCGACCATCAGAATTTCAAAAATGACGTGGTGGAGAGTTCGTGGGGCCTGTGATAACACGGTCGGCTCCGGGGCTTTGCTGAGGGAAGCACGAGGGTAGGTATTGACCGCAGAAAATAGTGATTTGCAGAAGGGGCACAGGGAAGTAATATATATCATTTCATTTAATCATATAATTTAAAGCACCATATAAAACATATAATTTAAGAACAGCTAAATATTGAATCGAAAAAGGCATGGTTTGATCCGAACTAAATCACTCGCGACCAAATCGTGGAAACCCATTTCAAAGAAAAACGGAGTTATTGAAAAAATAGTCTATTTTTTCAATAACTTCGTTTTTATTTGCAATGGTTTGATCCATTTTACAAGCCGAAGCTATGAAAATCCTATGACGTTTTAATTAAATGGTGTGCAAAAATAAAAACAACTGATACCACTGCGCTACTCAGCGTTGGAAAATACTGCAAAATCGTGCGGGATGTAAGAGGAATTGGTGTGCTGCCGTCAAAATTTACGCACGAAGAATCCACGCTATGCACGCCAAAAAAGTCGCAATTCTGTGTGCAGTACATGTTGAATCCGAGTATTATAAAAAATTGCGGGGTGGGTGGGGGGGATTTCAAATGACGAAGTTGGAAGTCGTTCCGAAACATTTGGATTCATTGTACAGAAAAGGAAATGTACATATGTGTGGTTTTTCATAATTTTTTTAACAGCGAAATCGGACTGCATAAAAACTTGGGACATATTTGTATGACTCATAACTATATAGTGGTAAACAAGTAGTAAACATTGATACATCAACTTCCCCGAAAATGGTATAAGATGGTGTATCGCTCAAATGGCCACGCTGTGTCACTGGAGCTTTTTGAAGGTTACTTCATCTCGAGTGTGCTTGTTTAATTGTTCTCTCCTTTGGTTGGATTATTTTTCTTACTGATGAAACTGAACCCCGGATATTGTTGAAGAATATGAAGCAATAAAATGTTTTAAATGATTTCATTTTGCCGCTCCATAGGTAAACTACCGGTCAACTCTGAGACGGGATTCGAGAGGAAACCTTGGCAAAGACCATCGAAGAGTGAACGCCGGCTTCTATAATTAGCAGCAACACCGACCACGTGATACAAGTGTCAAGGGGCTTCTGGGAGGATTTTTTAAACTGGTTATAAAAAAGGAGTCCGCCCACACGGACGCATAGGAACGCGATGACATGATAGCAGGGCGTGTGTGTGTGTGATCGAACGGTGACACCCCACGTGAGGCTCCTGTTGGATTGATAAGCCTCAGTGACCGAAACACGAGATGTAACCAAAACATGTTAAGGTAGGACTGGTTGATGCATCTCCTTCCACACGCTTGAACTTGAAAATGAGGGCATCAGCTCGTTCATTGGTACTTGACTAGTTGCAGACTTGTCGTTGTTGGTCTTGATTTGTTGATTGGTTTGGATTTTGTGTTCAGCGACATTAGTATCCCCAGGTTACACTAGATCAGCGGTTCCAAAAGTGGTGGTCGCGGACCTTTAAGCTGCCCCTAGACGGTCAGTCTGATTGATCAAAAGATTGAACAGATTGAAGTGAGCTTCAATAATTTCTTCAGTCGTTTGATCAGTACCCTTTCGGAGTGTTGTAGCTGTCTCTCTTCTCTTCCCAGTTTCGTCTGCTACGTTTTTCTACTCGTTTGTATGATTTTCGACGTTTTTTCTGTTCTACTTTTCGTTCGCGGAGCTGTGCTGAAACAATGAGTTCCAACCCGGGTTTGTCCTTCCTTTTACTGAGTGTAGCTGCCCACCAACAGAAGAGAAAGGATAATAATAAAAATAAGAAGAGGAAAAGGCGGTGGTCAAAAGAATGGTAAGTACAAAATGAGAAACCGTTTCAGTCATGAACATCTCAGCGTTCTGCGCGATACGGAGCCAGAGGATTACAAGAACTTTCTGAGAATGAACGATGAAAGTTATGACATGCTATTGGAGTTCCGATTGAAATAATCTTTGTCCTTCACTTTCAACACTGGTTGATCACGGTATAATTCAATCACCACACTCATGAATTCGCGTTCTGATTGAGTTTCACCCTTCGCCAAAGAAGAAGAGTTGGGAGGCGTGGGCGACGAGGAGACCGACATCGTTGGTGCCGAGCGCGTGACTGAGGAAAAGATTGATCAAAACGCTCCTAGACGCTCAAACGCACTCTTCAGTTGTTTGCCTAAATCAAAATTTCTATCAATCTTCTTCAGTCATCAACTCAATCGTCAAACACACTTCTAGACGCTCAATCATGACTGTCTCAGTCGATTGATCAAACACTTTTGATCAAAATACTGACCGTCTAGGGGCACCTTAAAACCCTTGGAATCGAGAGGGGACGGGGGGGGGGGATGCTCAAAATTTAATGGTTTCCCTTTCAAGGTACCTACGAAGAATCCGAATGTGGAATTGAAAAAAAAATTCTGTCTGTCCGCCGTATTTGTTTTGTCTTAGTTACCACGAAGAAAATTAATTAAATTTGGTTTGGGGCCATATGGGGTCTAGTTGGTCCGCGAAGCGCTGTCAGTCATCTCTAAGGGGTAATAGGGTTTGACATTAATTTCCAGGGCGCTGTTTTCTCGAATTTTGTGCGTTTTCAAATTGATCTCGAACTTGAGAATTTTTTGAGACCACCCGGAGAGCAAGCGGTTCAGCCATTTGTTCACAGTAAGTTGTACCGAAAAGCTTCGTCAACAACGTAAGCTTCATCGTTTATGCACAATTTATGTGCATAAACGTTAGGTATACATCCAGCCCAGATATCATTGCTAGGGAACACCTGATTGGTTGGTTGTTCTGTGATATTATTTCATTTGAATAATGATGGTACCTACTTTAGTAATTTCAAAAAAGTTATGCTTCATGAATAACAACAAATAATTAATTATATAATTCTTGAATCCAACGCATATTTATGAGACTGTATTTCCCCCGCCGGCTTCATTACTTACTCGATTTAGGGCTTTCCTGGGGGTAGCTCGAGGGTAGGTATTGACCACACTGAAAACAGTGATGAACGCAGAAGGATCATACTTACAGGTAAATAATAAACCGTTGCGTAATAATTTGCAGCGTTTTCCATTTTCGGATTCTACGTATCTTGACATTTTGAGGGAGGGTTCAAAAAAAGTTTTTTGCTCGATGCCAAAGATTCATTATTGAAAATAATAAACCAAAAGCCATTAAGTAACTAGATGGACTAAATGTTTTCTAACATCCACAAAAATGATAATTTCTGTCATCCATATCCTTCATAATCACCAGCAAATTCGCCCTTGTAGTTTAGAACTTCTACTTAATATAGGAATTATAATAGTCAATAACCTGACAGGCCGATTTTTTATTTTTCGGCAGAAGCTCATCCTTTCTTACCGACAAAGATTTATATTTTCGCTCAAGTTCTTGTAAGGCTTCACATAACTTAACGTGAGGAAACTTGCCGGCAAGAACTTCTCGTGAGAAAACCCCGACTTTGGCGTTTTAATTTTCTTTTGAAAATGGGATAAAAATGTAATAGTACAGCTGAGTGTTAGCTAATGGAGCGAACAATTGTTTAACAGCTGTAGGGTGTGTTCGCAGACCTCAGCTATGTAAGCATGTAAGGGAAGGTTCGGTTTCCATGTGATCCAAGAGTCGTGCGTTTCGTTTATTTGGCGAACAACTAGGTATAAACAGCAGATTTAACGCTGAATTTAATGAAAGAATTACAGTTTCGATTTGGTTAATGCCGCCACTAGTTTGCACGGTTTCCTCCTGACGCTCTGATTCTGGTTGGGTGGTTCATTTGCGTACATGCTGGTACATGTTACATTCTCTACTCAACATCGCTATCTAATTTAGCACCACACCTTTTCCATATGCTCCACTGACTAAAAGTCAATTAAATCGCCTTTCATGTATCCATGTAACCAACAGATCACCATTCTGTTAATACTTGGATGAAATCAATTATGTGGATGCTGAAGCTCCTCACAGGCATATATAATATTTATTTTTCGGTTTTAAAAAATCCCCATAGTTCTACTTCCACCGAACTTCTAGAAAATAATGAAAGACGGCCGATTTCACCTGAAATTCGAATCACAGTGCTTAAACCGAGCATTAGATCATCTTGCAATCATGATTGAGTGTAGCCCAACTGCTCTGCTAATCATTATCAGGAGCTGTTTAGTTCTGGTTAAAACCCTTATCCGCGATGGAAATTGTTGGAGAAATCGGCTTCAGACTGTAATTAGCCCAGTATCCGTGCATTGCACCCAGGATGAGACGCAGACATGATGTTCCAGAAATTAACCCTCCTCCAATTCCTTCATGTGTAGAATCTGAGTTCCAGTATTCATGCCTCGGCTATCGACACCCACGTTTTTTGAGCAATGCCTGTCTTCTTCAGACTTTCAGTTCCTAAACTATGTAAAGGTTTTATTTAATGTCTGAATTGGATAAATGGCAGAGTACCTACCTACCAATTTGTCTATGTTAGAATTATTTCTTATATAAATCGAAAATCTAATTTAAAGGGTTAGAAAAACGGCAATATGATAGCAACCCGATTAGAGATGAGGAAAATCAGAAAACAAGGGAAACGAAAGGCTTGAATTCAAATGATGAATCATTCTAAAAACCTCTTCTGAGGGTCGCTCACTAAGTGACATAAAATACTAGAGGAAAGAATTTGTTATGGCCCAATTTTGCTATGGTTGAGCCCCATGTTCTTCGCCGCAAATCATTTTGCCCACTAATTTATCATTTGAGATATGAGGTAAATTTTCTCGACTTTGAAAAATCAGGACTTCCCTGACTTGTGCTTGTATTAAATTTTAAAAACACTGCAACGGTTTATTATTATTTTTATTATTATTGTTATTATTAATAATTATTATTGTTATAGAACCCCATCTGCATAGATTCTGAATTTATGTTAGTGTAAAACGCTGATCTAGTGGGTCATTTTTACTACCTACCTACCCATGCACCCCCACACAGACACGACAAAATCTCGTCATATTCGAAGTGATAAGCATTACACAGTAAATAAAAAATATGCATTTATCCGCCGCTCCCATCTCCTGCATCGCGCCATTACTGCCCCACGAACTTTCCACCCAGTCATTTTTGAAATTCTTATGGTCGCTGAACCTGAGCAGGACATGCCGTGGGCAGGTTCCAGAATTTGCAGTACCATATGAACAGAAGTAGGGCTTATTCGTTGGCACTTGGGGCTACCTGAGCGACCCTTCAGGGGCAAGGTGGGACTCCGTGAGGATCAGTCGTAAGTCGCCTCTATAAATATTCAACTTTTGAACTGCGAATTTGAATGATTAAATGATAAGATTCAAATTCTGCGGAAAATGTCGAGAATAAAACTAGCATAAACACAACATGGTACCTAAATAATTGAACGTGTACACATCAAGTACATGCGTCCGACGGGCAGTCCGCAAATGAACTCATGGCGAGGGGTACGGGAGTGGGGTTACCTGGGCCGTGAGTCATCGAATATGAGCCGCTGTTACATAGTCATCTTGTAGTGAATGTATAGTTACGCACATCCACTACTAGAGGCAGCGAGGTAGGTTGTGCTCGGTTTGGTTATAGTGCAGTGCTACCACCATGCCCAGGATATTTTAGGTTTAAGGAGAGTGATGAGGAGGGAGGAGAGAGAGAGATAAGTCGGCGACTTAAGGAGAGCCTAGAATGGTTGGAAAGGCGAAGGAGGCGAGTATTTATAGCCCTTAGGGCTATCTCCCTCCATCCTCCAGCTAGTGGAGGATGGTGGGGATCCCCACTGGGTTCCTCGGTTGTCCTGCGTCTTCCGTCCCCACTTCTATGTTTATTTGGCGAGATCTTAATTTCACAGGAGGTGGTTCTGGGAGGATACCACGACACATCTGTTCCCTAGCAATGATATCTATCTGGGGGCCTTACTGTGAAAGGAACGGCTAGACGTACAAAATGCTCCAGGTGACCCCGGAATCCCCAAGTTCGGAATGAATTTAAAAACGCAGCCAACTATTACACAACGGTTTATTATTTACCTGTATAGATGCCCCTAAATGGAGTACCGGAGCCGGCCCGCGAATTAAAGTTTCATACAAACGCGCGGGGTTCAATAATTAAATCATTAATTGTTAGTAGTTATTCATGAAGCATAAGGTAAATAATAAACTGTTGTGTAATAGTTGGCTGCGTTTTTAAATTGTGGATTTACTGTTGTGTAGTAATTTACCGTTGTGTAATAATTTACCCAATAATACTTCAGCGTTTGTTCAAGGTGCAAAAGTAACTATCAACAAAATCCAAAAGAGCCGTCATTTTTCGAATTGAATAATATCACAGAACAACCAACTCGACTTCATGCAGCCATACTTGATTATAATCAGGTGCTCGCTAGCAATGATGTCTGGGCTAAATGTATGCAATTTGATTCACCCTGCTGTTGACGAAGCATGCCGGTGCAAACTTCGGGGCCGTACTGTGATTGAACGGCTGCATGTACAATGAACGTGCAAGAACTATTCAAAAATGTCGTGAGTCCCTCCCGGGAACACTCCACTACAACCTTAAAGCTCTCACCAATATTCCTATGTAAAAATTACCTTCCGCTAATAAACATCTGAGTGGGGAGACAGGCAACAGAATCCAGGGGACACAACCTGGGCCCCCCCCAAAACTCCCAACAGGGGAGTTGGAGGGAGAGGCCTCCAGTTCCTATATAACCCTGGATCCTGGGGCTTTAGCTTCATTCGACACTTCCTCTAACCAGCTCTCTCTTCTCTCTCTACCTTCCTCCTCCCAGATGCCTGGTGGTATCCGCCGCTCTGGGAATTCACCTCCTACCTTCTCCTCTTGTCTACATCGGTGGATTACCGCCGCCTAGACAAGCACCTTCCTTCCTTCACCCACATCGGTGGATTACCGCCGCCTGGGTGAATTTCCTTCCTCTCGCCTACATCGGTGGATTACCGCCGCCTAGACGAGATTCCTCCCTTCACTCACATCGGTGGATTACCGCCGCCTGGGTGAATTTCCTTCCTCTCACCTACATCGGTGGATTACCGCCGCCTAGGTGAAATTCCCCTCGCTCTCATCTATTCACTCCTTCACGCCACCGTGATGATAAATTTAAATTCATCACAGTGGTGAACCCGACGTTCATCCAACCTTCTACCCTTCCTCCCTTCTTACCACCTCATGTGTCGCCCCCAGTCTAGTTCGGTGTCCCGCATTTTAAATTCACATTTAAAATAGTCAGTTTAAATTCGCAATTTTTGGCCCACCCGCATCCGCTCACACAACCCTCAACGCTCCGCTGCAACCACCTCCGCCGCCGCAAATTGCGAATTTTGAAAAATTCAAAACCTCAACAAATTTGAATTTTGTTCCCAGACACCTCAACTATGGACCCGAACTCGCCGTCACCGCCGCTCCTCCGGCCGTCCCTGCTGCAGCCGCCGACCGCTGCGACATCTGACGCAACCGACAACCCCTTCACCAGCCTCTCACCACCCAGCTCCACCGCATCCGCCGCCGCCGCTGCCGCCGCCGCTGCAGCTGCCGCACACGCCGCCGCCGACGTCACGACGGCCTCTGCGTCGTTCCCGCTGTCGCTACCCCCCTTCTACACGCACGACCCCGCACTCTGGTTCTTCCAGGTCGACGCTGCGTTTTCTGCCGCCAACATCCGCAGCCAGCGTACCCGCTACTCACGCATCATCTCCCTGTTACCATATGAGATCCTCCTGCAGACATCTGACATCTCCCCCGACGCCACGGCCGCCTACGACGACCTCCGCAGCCGCCTCATCAACTTATACCAGCCCTCCAAGATCGCACGTGTCGCAGCGCTGTCCCAGCCCCAACATCTCGGCGATTTGAAACCTTCCCACCTGTACCGTCGCCTACGTCATCAACTACACGACGTCGTGACGGCCGACATCGCTCGGACGTTCTGGCTGCGAGCCCTCCCCCACCCCATCCAGATGGCGCTCGCCAGCCACCTCGACGGACCGGACGAGCCGCTTCTCCGTCTGGCCGACACGGTCTACGACCTCGCCGCAGCCGCCAGCGTCACGGAGGTCGCCGCACCCCGCTTCCCCACCCCACGCAGGGACCGATCGCCATCTGAAGAGCGCCGCCGGCCCCCCTCCCTCCACCGGCGCCGCTCCCTCTCCGTCGATCGCCGGCCGATCCCCTCCTCCGACCACCGACGCCAGCGCTCGGCCGACCGCCGCACCGTCTCCCCCTCCCAGCAACAGAGAGGGAGGTCCCCAAAAACGGCGCCCCACTCCAACTCCACGCGCCCCACCAGGACCTACCTCCCGGCGGACCCCCCCCCCACCGATGTTTCTACCATGTGAACTTCGGTGGGGAGGCCCGCAAATGCCAGCCCCCCTGCTCCTACTCCTCCAAGCAGGGAAACGCGGACGCCCGCCGGTAAATCCGGCGGGCCCCCCTCCTCGCCAACACAGGGGGGACCACCACCAACCCCCCCCCCGCCCGCATTCACACCACCTCCACCTCGCCTCGCTACCCCTCCTACGCCGCCGCCACGGCTGCCAACCTCCCGACCGCATCTGACGGCGCCGCCAAACACCCCACCTCTCCATCAACTGCTCCCCCACCCCGAGTCAGCCCCGCCAAGCCCGCCTCCAGGGCTGCCAACCTTCCGGCCGCCACTAGCGCCGCCGCTCCCGTTCCCCCACCCCGGAACGGCCCCTCCAAGCCCGCCTCCAGGGCAGCCAACCCCCCGGCCGCCGCCTGCGCCGCCACTCCCGTTCCCCCACCCCGGAACGGCCCCTCCAAGCCCGCCTCCAGGGCAGCCAACCCCCCGGCCGCCGCCTGCGCCGCCACTCCCGTTCCCCCACCCCGGAACGGCCCCTCCAAGCCCGCCTCCAGGGCAGCCAACCCTCCGGCCGCCACCAGCGCCGCCGCTACCGTTCCCCCACCCCGGAACGGCCCCTCCAAGCCCGCCTCCAGGGCAGCCAACCCTCCGGCCGCCACTAGCGCCGCCGCTACCGTTCCCCCACCACGGAACGGCCCCTCCAACCCCGCCCCCAAAACAACCACCCCTCCGGCCGCCACTCGCGCCGCCACTACCGTTCCCCCTCCCCGGAACGGCAAAAAATCACCCCGCGTCTCCTTCGCGGGGGAACAACCACCACCATCGCACCCGCCCATCACCTCGGACGAACCAAGCCCCCCCCCTCCGACGGACTCCAACACCTCGCCAATTTTACCTCACTCCGCCCCAGCTCATCAACGCCTGTTTCTGAAGTGTTCAAAGACGCACGTCCCCTTCCTCGTTGACACAGGGGCGGCGCTCTCTATCTTCCCCAATAACATACTCCGGCGACAGGCGCGTTGTTACCGGCAACTCCTCTACGCCGCCAACGGTACTACCATCCCCTCGTACGGGACGTACCGCTCATCAATTCATATGAGCGGGCTCGCGTACGAGTGGGAATTCACCGTGGCGGACGTAGAGAAAGCTATCCTGGGGGCCGATTTCCTCGCATATTTCGGCCTCCAGGTAGACGTCCGTAACGCGCGCCTGCTCGACCCCTCCACCCAGAAACCCATCCCCGGGTTCATACATGCGGTGGACCGACCCCCCTCCAAATTTGAACAACTCCTCCTCAACTACAAACCCCAGCGCCGCCCCTCAGCCCACATCTCACAGACCCAACACTTCATCGAAACCTCTGGCCCCCCAATATCCGCGAAAGCCCGACGCCTCCACCCCCTCCAACTCTCACAGGCCCGCAAACATTTCGACCTCCTCATCAAGGACGGCATTATCCGTCCCTCCAAATCCCCGTGGGCTTCTCCACTACATATTGTGCAGAAGCCTAACGGGGATATCCGCCCATGCGGCGACTACCGCCGCCTCAATGCCCGTACAACCCCAGACCTTTACAACGTCCCGCACCTCAGGGATTTCTCTTCCCACCTGCACAACACCACCATCTTTTCTACACTCGACATCTCCCGTGCCTTCCATCACATTCACATCTACCCCCCTGACGTTCCTAAAACAGCTATCATCACCCCTTTCGGCCTGTTCGAGTATATCAAAATGGGTTTCGGCCTCCGTAACGCTGCCCAAACATGGCAGCGTTACATGGACAACATACTACGAGGCCTACCCTTCGTCTTCTGTTTTTTGGACGACGTCCTGATCGCTTCCCGAGACCCAACCGAACACCTCGCACACCTGACACAAGTACTTGACATCTTCGCGGCCGAGGGCCTCACCATTAACACTCCAAAGTGCGTCCTCGCCCAGCCCTCCGTCCGCTGCCTCGGCCACCAGGTCTCGTCCGAAGGAATAAAACCCCTACCAGACAAGGTTCACACCCTCACCGATTTCCCACGTCCCAACACTGTCTCAGAACTCCGCCGTTTCCTGGGTATGCTGAACTTTTACCGTAGACACATCAAACACGCGGCACAACACCAACAACCACTCATACACGCTATCCCACAACCGGCTAAAAAAAACGATAAACGCCCCATTTCATGGACCCCCGCCCTCACTACCGCCTTCCAACAATGCAAACAGGACCTAGTTGACGCCGCTCTATTGGCCCATCCCGATCCCCACGCCCCACTCTCCATCACCACAGATGCGTCCGACTGGGCCATCGGGGCAGTACTCCACCAACACACCGGCGCCACCCCCCAACCTCTCGGCTTTTTCTCCAAAACTCTGTCCCCCACACAAAAAAATTACTCCACCTTTGACAGAGAACTCCTCGCCATCCACGAAGCCATCAAACACTTTCGTGACTTCGTGGAGGGCAGGCAGTTCTCTGTCATAACCGACCACAAGCCCCTCACCCACGCCCTCCTCCAAAATCGAAAATCAGCCTCCCCCCGTCGCCTCCGGCAACTCGAATTTATCGGACAATTCACGTCCGATATTCGTTATTTGCCGGGGGCCGACAACTGCGTTGCCGACGCCCTCTCCCGCCCCACCCCTGCGCCGGTGGCGGAGCTACTGCCCTTCCCTTCCCCGCAAACCCTCAAAAACCATCAAACTCCTACCTCCGATCCCGCTCTTTCCCATCTCATCTCCGCCTCTAAATTGGAACAGCTGCCTCCCCTAGACCTCTGGTGCGACGTATCGGCCGACACACCGCGCCCGTACGTCCCACCGGAGCTGAGGAGGCAGTTGTTCCTACACTACCACTCCCTCCATCATCCCGGCATTCGGGCGAGCCGGGACCTCATCAAAACGCGGTACTTCTGGCCCCATATGAACACGGATATACGTACCTGGGTTCTAGGGTGCCAGAAGTGCCAGCAATTCAAGGTCTCGGCTCACCCCCATGTACCTCCTCAACCTATCCCCGATTCTCTCCCGTGGGAACACGTCCACATGGATCTGGTCGGCCCTCTTCCCCCCTCCGAGGGGAAGAGGTATTGCCTCACCATGATCGACCGTGCGACAAATTGGGTAGAGTGTATCCCACTCGCCCACATTACCGCGGACGCCGTCGCCGCGGCCTTCCTCACTCAATGGATCAGCCGCTACGGTTGTCCGCGGACACTCACGGTCGATCAGGGGAGGCAATTTGAATCAGCCCACTTTGCCGACCTCCTCCGTTCCCTCGGGATTCAGAAAATCCGCACCACTCCTTATCACCCCCAATCCAACGGGAAAATAGAGCGGTGGCACTCGGTCCTCAAGCAAGCCATCTCCACATCAGCCACTTCCCCTTCATGGACCAAAACCCTCCCCTACGTTCTACTTAGCCTCCGCACTTCCGCCCGTCCTTCAGACAACACAAGTCCCGCACAACACGCTTTTCGTGACCCTTTACGTTTGCCAGCCGACATCTTCACCCCACACCCCACCCCGTCAATTAACAGGGAACCACTCCGCACAACAACACCACACAACGACACCACCTATCCCACACGTTTTTACACAGCCACTCACATGTACTTGAAGGAGCCCGGCATCCACAAAACATTTTCACCTCTCTACGCCGGGCCCTTCCACGTCATCCGCTCCACAAACACCACGGCTACCCTGTTAATTGACGGGAAGCCCCACACTGTACCCCTCGCCCGATGTAAACCAGCCCCCGTCCTCCCAGACACTTCGCCCCACACCACTCACCCGACCACCCCTACACCACACACGCCACACATCACCTCCATTTCGCCCGCCGGACCCCAACGTCGCCACCCACCTCCGCGACGTCCCGGGTACCGGCTCCCACCGGCTCTTCCCCTTCACCACCGCCCCGGCAGTGAAGGGGCCCCTCTGTCAGTCTTCACTAACGTGAAGACTGTTAGAGGGAGTCGCCTCCCTCACCCCATCACCTCACCATCATTAAACATTCACCACATTACACTGCACACTGTCCACACCCAGGGAACGGCGGATTTCACAACCCCGCTCCGATCTGCCTCCCCTGAAACCGTACCAAAAAATTGTACATACCTGTAAATACCTATACATACCTGTAAATACTACTTGTAAATACCTTGCCCCTGTAAATATCTAGCTATCTATCTGACTATCACCCCTCTTATCATCATCATCGAACTCATCACCTTTGTAAATATTGTCACTTCATCAAATTTTTCATCACACCCTCCTTGTACATATGTTTCCCATCATCAAATTTCGTCTACTTACATCTACTTACATCTACTTATGTCTTACTTCTACTTATGTCTTACATCTACTTACATCTACTTACATCTACTTACATCTACTTATCTACTTATGTCACCTTATGTCTACTTTTGTCTACTTAGCCCTACTTATGTCTACTTATGTCACCTTATGCCTCCTTATTCTACTACTTGTATATCACCCTAGATTTAAGACACCTCCGGTCACTCTTCTGCCTTCAGCACTGCAATTGTTTGTTCCAGCCTTCAGCTCCTGTATCCTTGCGCCTTCAGCTTCCCCTTTTTGTTTCCGCAGCCCTCAGCCACTGTCAACTTGAGCCTTCAGCTACCTCAAACATTGGTTCGAACTGGGGGGACCTCTGTCGTGAGTCCCTCCCGGGAACACTCCACTACAACCTTAAAGCTCTCACCAATATTCCTATGTAAAAATTACCTTCCGCTAATAAACATCTGAGTGGGGAGACAGGCAACAGAATCCAGGGGACACAACCTGGGCCCCCCCCAAAACTCCCAACAGGGGAGTTGGAGGGAGAGGCCTCCAGTTCCTATATAACCCTGGATCCTGGGGCTTTAGCTTCATTCGACACTTCCTCTAACCAGCTCTCTCTTCTCTCTCTACCTTCCTCCTCCCAGATGCCTGGTGGTATCCGCCGCTCTGGGAATTCACCTCCTACCTTCTCCTCTTGTCTACATCGGTGGATTACCGCCGCCTAGACAAGCACCTTCCTTCCTTCACCCACATCGGTGGATTACCGCCGCCTGGGTGAATTTCCTTCCTCTCGCCTACATCGGTGGATTACCGCCGCCTAGACGAGATTCCTCCCTTCACTCACATCGGTGGATTACCGCCGCCTGGGTGAATTTCCTTCCTCTCACCTACATCGGTGGATTACCGCCGCCTAGGTGAAATTCCCCTCGCTCTCATCTATTCACTCCTTCACGCCACCGTGATGATAAATTTAAATTCATCACAAAAAACTTGAAAAAATTCGAGGTACGGCGTCCTGGAGATTTCAACCCCTATTTTCCACCCCTTAGAGATGACTTAATTAACGCCGAGCTTCGCGGACCTACTAGACCCCAAATGGGACCTACAATCCTACAAACCAAATTTCATCAATTTTGTTTCATGGTAGGTAAGGAAAGTACGGCGGACATTCAGAACTTTTTTTATTACATTTTCGGATTCTACATACTAATTTTGAGGGGGGTTAATATTTTTTTCATGCTCGATTCCAAAGATTTATTATTGAAAATAATAAACCGAAATTCATAATCCTCCACGTTCTATCGAAAGTTGTCGAGCTCACGCGCTTTGAAATTTGCATCCCCTATTTTTTCACCCCTTAGAGATGGCTGACAGTAACGCCGAGCTTCAGGGACCAACCAGACCCCAAATGGGGCCTAGTAAACCAATTTTCATCAGTTTTGGTTCGTGGTAGGTAAGTAGGAAGAGTGCGAAGTACGGCGTACGTTCAGACATTTTGGTTCATTATTCAATAATGAACCTTAGGGATCGAGCATGGAAAAAAAAAGTTGACCCCCCCCCACCCCCTCAAAATTTGATGGTTCACCTTTCGAGGTATGCAGAATCCTAAAATGCAGTAAAAAAATGTATGTCTCCGTCGTATGCCGTACTTAGCACTTTTCTAAGTTAACATGAACCAAAATTAATGAAATTTCTATGTCCAGTTTGGAGTTTAGTTGGTCCTCGAAGCTCGGCGTTACTGTCAGTCGTCTCTATGGGGTGGAAAAATAGGGGTTGAAATTTTCAGAACGCCGTAGCTCGAAAACTTTCAATAGGAGGGTATGGTTTTTTTTTACGTTTTTATATTGATCATGAACCAAAGAATTTTTTTAGACGACCCGGAGAGCATTGTACGTCCAGCCGTTCGTGTACACTGAAAAGCTTCGTCAACATGATCGTGAATCAAACGTTATAAGTCTGGCCCAGATATCGTTGCTAGGGAGCACCTGATTATAATCAAGGATGGCTGTAAGAAGTCGAGTTGGTTGTTGTTCTGTGAATTGTTTCATTTGAAAAATGACGGATCTTTTGGATTTTGTTGATAGGCACTTCTGCAACTTGAACAAGCGTTGAAGTATTATTGGGTAAATTATTACACAACAGTTTATTATACCTACTATCTACGTAGAAGGGGCATCTATACGGGTAAATAATAAACCGGTGTGTAATAATTTGCAGCGTTTTTCATTCCATTTTTGGGTTCTACATACCCTGAAACGCAAACCATCAAATTTTGAGGAGGGCTTTATTTTTTTCGTGTTCGGTTCCATTCCAAAGTTTTGTTATTGGAAATTATATAAACCAAAAGCCTGGTTTCAGAGTTCTATTTCTAGTTGGAAAACTCCCCTGCTGAGGAAACTATCTATTGATAAATATCGATGATTAAAATCGATTAATTTGTGAAGCTCTAGATTGAAATGGTTTTTTATCGAAAATGAAATTACCCTGGACTTCCCTGGACGTTGGTAGCCTGATAATATTCTCTACTCCCGCTTCTTTCCCCGTCAGTGTTGACCAGGTCGGGTTGGCTCCTCGCGAAAAGTTCACGCGGTGAAACGCCAAACGGCTTAATACTACTCCACTGCCGCGGCCTTGACCTTCAAGTTGACTCACGCCTTCTTTCGCGGACCGTTTTTTTTTCTGTGGGAAACCTGTACTTTATATCGTACAACCGCGATTATACTAATTATATCGTCTTAATTATGTAGGCGTGGTATTACTATAATATTACGCAATCATTTGAGCGTTAAACTTAATTCTGCATTGCGTGTAGGAAGAGAACTGACAGCAGTCATCTCCCCTTATACCATTATAAAAATCTTCTCTTACACCTCGTATGCTATGATATCATTAACATCTCTTTCTCCTGTCTTACATCATCAGTACGCAGTATTACTTGCAAGAAGATTAGTTTTATAGCTATTGTTTATTATTTGTCGTCCGCTGATGTTGGTGTTGTTCTTGTTTCTGGAGATGGTCCTAGTGCCGACACCGTTGACGGTTTGCAACTCACTGTCGATTGTTAGTAAAGTGCTCTTTGCTCTTGGACAGGTATCCAAACACTTTGTCATTGTAAACCTTCAAGAAAGTACCCCTTGATTACATGCATTTATATACAAACATTCACACATATTTATATGCGTACATAAAATACGCATATACATTATTTATAGGCATACATGAAATACATTTTTATGTGGTTTAATGTATATATTTATGTACGTGGTTTCAATTACCGGGCGTTAATTTTCACAACATTTAAATTATTACGCTGCGAAAAAATCAGTATTCCTCCTGGCAAACCTCTTTTGAATTTCGATGGTTAAAAGAGAAAGAAAACACGTAATTCGCACAATTACCTGGTAGGTAATGTTTCAAAATATCGCACCTACATACTTGAATCACGAATGCAGTCATTATTTTGGTGAACTATCGAGGTTCAAACACAGGTTTGCCAGTTTGGGTTCAAACACAGGTTTATAGACCCTGCTTTCACAAAGAACTTGATGGACAGGGCACACACAAAAAGATTATACCCTAATACTGGGTAGGAACTAGGGTGGCCTATGTGTTGGGAGTGGAGATTGATTTTCGTAAGTCTCATTTATCAACGCCTCATCAATAAACTGGAATATCTGAATACATTCATATCCAGAACGGGTTTGTCGTCCTCTAAAATGTTAGATTTTCTATAATTATGTTTTGGTTTGTCTTTCATGAACGTCGTTACTGTCCCCCTTCTGGACTCCTACATAGTTAATGGTGCCTGAATGACTATTGTGGAGGTGTCTGTCATCCTGTGGTACACTGATTATGATGTTATGCACGCAACACTAATAATTTGAATTCTCAGTCATGCCGTTTGTGTCGCAAAATATGCCCCGATAACCCATCGGCTAAACGAAAATGTTAGATTCTGTGAATGAAACGGAATTCGCCTTGGAGAATGTCAGGGTTCCCAGTTATCGACTGAATTTATTGACGTCAGCCAATCCGTACGCGAGCAACGCACTCGACTCGGTACTCCAGGTCGAGACCAATCCGTGGTCTATGTGGCAGTCCATCCCTCCTTCGGCCACTTCTCCCGTTCTCCCCATCATTGTAGTTCTCCCCACTACCTTTTCACGCTCCTCAGAAGGTTCTAGTCCGTTCTGGATGTTTTAGCCCGTTGCCGTGGAAACAGTTGCTTCTCGGGACATCGCCAGTCCGTTCTAGTTGGAATCGCGAATCGGTCACCGTTACTGTATGAACCCATTCTATGCGTACCGTTCGAGCGTGATCGTGAATTTCATGCTGCGCCCTGCGTCTTCATTTAAGGTTTACTCCACTACTACAGGGATTGATATTAAAACTTCTTTCCATCAAAAATGTGAACGTCAGCTTCTCTAGGACTGCTAACGTCCTGAAAGTCTATTTTTACCGTGGGGAAAACGTAGTCACAGTTGCATATTTTTTATAATTTTCCGAAATTCGACGTTTCCTTGAACGATCCTCACGCTTCAAATCATAATTTTTGCTGGCACTTCCAGAAAAAGTTCTTCGTGATCTCGGTTTTCCAACAGTTTAATTTATTTATTGAACTTTCTTAAATGCATTCCAACTATCTATTGACCTTCATTGTGTTATGACTGCGAAGGACTGTTGATTCTACCCATTTGTACCCAATCCAGTTGTACGTGCATACCTACCTACAGCATCCAAAAAGGAAAATAGCAGGTATCCTCCTTCCTCCTCCAGCGTAATAAATTAGTAAATTGAACATTTTCCTTGTCCACATGATGTTTGCCATTTACAAAAAATGTACACAAAACTGAAAAACAGGAGGCTCTGGTAATAGATCAATTATGAAGGGAAAAAATATAACGACAATTGCAATGGATACGTTGGTAGATCGGTAGTTAATTCTGATTTTTCAACACCTGGATTCACCTGGATTTTATGAGGCTTTTATTCTTAAACAATGCTTTTGTTAGGGGTACGGCGGGTGATCGTTAATACTTGGGGTTTTTAATTTATCAGTGATCTGCAACCGTAGGCGAGGATTTAGTGTCGCCTCGCCCTCAGTAAAGTAACCGGTAACAATACTCCGACAAAAGTGGAAGGAACTAAAACCTGTTTTGTGGTCGGGACGAAGGTGTGATATGCCAGTGAGAGGGAAATATGGGTGGAAAGGGAGAGAGATGGAAGGGAGAATTTGCCAACGGATGCATAGCTTCCGCCCTTCGATGAATAATACCGAATAGTATGGCGACGACTTCCGGTCATCTGGTGCGAGTCACTGTAGCATCCTCCTTCCCTCTTATTATGCACATCAAGATGCTAGTTGATACAATGATAGATGATGAATCCAGCACGAAAATTCGTGTGTAATACAGATTATCGAGCGCTTCGAGCTTATAGGTACTTTATACTTAAAAAAAAAATCAGTCATGCAGCATGACTTAATGAGCGAATTTTCAAAGAAATATTCGAATTAATGGCTATGGTTTTGAATAAAGGAAAACTTCGGTCTAAAATTTGGTTTTCTATGTATATTCTCTTCGTATTTATTTTAATTTGTACGTTTTGTCCATCCTGATTCTACCGTTTGTTTATTACGTAATTGTACTAAGTGCTTATTTATTTGATCGCTGTGGGTAAATTCAAGGAGTTGTACTAATCGTTTGCCTCCCCCTTTTTTGCTTCGAACTCTCGTCTTCAATTAATACTTCTCACATTTTTCAATCTGACCACTCTAAGGGGGTGGGGGTAAGAGTTTAAAGATTATCCTAGTTTTGGGTAATTTTTGCGCACTTTAAATGCTCTAATTTAAGAACGGATTTAGATATCTAAAATCCGATTTCACTATCGTGTTCAGCGTGCAAAAACCTTTAAAATGAGGGGTCACTTGTTAGAAAATAACATTTTGGGGATTTTTGGGTAATTTTTGCGCACTTTAAATGCTCTAATTTGAGAACGGATCAAGATATCTAAAATCCGATTCCACCATCGTGTTCAGCGTGCAAAAACCTTTAAAATGAGGGGTCACTTGTTGGAAAATAACATTTTGGGGATTTTTGGGTAATTTTTGCGCACTTTAAATGCTCTAATTTGAGAACGGATCAAGATATCTAAAATCCGATTCCACCATCGTGTTCAGCGTGCAAAAACCTTTAAAATGAGGGGTCACTTGTTAGAAAATAACATTTTGGGGATTTTTAGGTAATTTTTGCGCACTTTAAATGCTCTAATTTGAGAACGGATCAAGATATCTAAAATCCGATTCCACCATCGTGTTCAGCGTGCAAAAACCTTTAAAATGAGGGGTCACTTGTTGGAAAATAACATTTTGGGGATTTTTGGGTAATTTTCGCGCACTTTAAATGCGCCAAAACCCTCCTTAGAGTAGGCCAATTTCGCCCATCTTCGAACTTAGCCTTTCGATTGCCAAGATAGATTTTTTGTGCAAATTTGAGCTGTTTATCTCAATTCTATCGAGAGTTATCGTCTGGAGTGACACATATATAAATAAATAAATATATATATAAATATATATATATATATACATATAAAAAAGTGTTAAATTTCAGGAATCGTTTTAGAATGGTCTGAAACGGATTTCTATGAAGAAAATTTCCAAAAATTTATATTATTTAAATTTCGAAGCCATTGCAATAGCTTCATTTTCTTTGAAAATTCGCTAAAATAAAAATAAGTTATAGCTAAGTATCCAGTTATGTTGGCCACAGATCATCACAGAAACTACTAAAGTAGTACCAACAATTCCAAACAAACTTTCCAAATAGGTAGGTAAACCTTCCGATGTCTGTCTGTTTTGTAGGATCTTTCTTTACATAATTCGTTTCGGTGGTGGACGCCTTTCGTTAATCCCAAAAATTTGTGAACTATTCCAGTAGCGGATATTATGGCTAATTATTGAACATTACCATTTTATCAACAATTCGCTTTCATGTCTCTGAGTTAAAATCGTATAATTATGAGGTTGATTGACCACACCAGTCGTTGTTGTTTTAACTCCTTTACTTCATCTGCAATATTTCGGCGCCATGATGGCCGCCCTCGTCAGGCACATAAGGTCACAGGTGGTGGTTAATCACATTGTTAATCACATGTAGTGAGCAGACTACATACTGTAGGGGTAGTTAGGTATCATCATTACCCAGGTTGGTGTGCTTGACGGGTAAATTATCACAGCAGGGGTGTTATTGGGATTAGCCTGGTGAAAAAATTTTTTGTTCACATTTTCTGACAATTTTTTTTTAAATTTGTTGAATTTTTTTTTTGTAAAATCCATTTTCACTCTTCAAAAAGCGCTGCAGAACGTATAACACGCGAAAGTTACAGCGCTCCAAACCTGATATCGTCAATTATGTTATTTGACCATGAATTGCTGCGTTTTCAAATAGTAGGTAATTCGACTTCTAGTAAACCGATCGAGTTCATATTTTGAACACTCCTCAGGGAGCCCCAGTGAACAAGTGTGCCGAATTTTAGCTGTTAAACCCCTCTCTAGCCTACTCCTAGAATTTGCATCCCCCTCCCCCACCGTACTGAAAAAGGGGGGGGGGGGGGATAAAACTCACAAAAGGCACTTCCTTGGAGCATAGCGATCAGCTCGATCCGATCCGTTGTCTATGAGGCTGTAGCCCTGTAAAAGAAGAACATCAAGAAGTAGAAAAACTTGAAAAATAGCGATTTTCTCAAACTTCGATACCTCCTGATGGTACACGCCCATCGAGACTGGGTGCACGAAAAATCAATATCGCAATTGCCATTCGAGTGACTTTCAAAATTAACTCTCCTTGACAGTATCGATTATTCGATCGCATTATTGTCTGGCCTCCCGGAATGAAGTTTGCCCGGCTTGTAAACGTGCGATCCCGTTTTCTCTAAAGTCTTATATCGGATGTTAGTAGTTGTTCTGTCGCCAATTTTTCTCTCTTCCTTGTGACAAAAGAAATGCATTAGGCGTCTTTCTTGTTTGGTAAACAGGATATTTGCTCGGTGGACGTAGATTGATTACTCTGTAAACAAGGTTTCCGCTGCAGACAGTGATTGATATCAACTCTTCAAAATTATTCTACCAAAATTTGTACTTTAGATACACCCATGCAAAATAGGTGAATCGGAAATATCTACGTCGTCAGTGGAGTCGGAATGGCTTCGTAGCTAGTTAAACATGTCAATCGGGTACATATGATTTCCATCTTTGATTTGAAAACTATTAAAAACTATTACCTATTTTACAATTGCTAGCTGATCGGAAGTTAGCTGGTAGGTAAACGAATAACTGGTCGTGATATATTCCTCTTTAATCCTTCAAACACTCTTTCAACAGCGATCTGTTTTAGAGTGAAATTAGCCAGTTTCTGGAAGTATTATTATTAGCATAACTGTTCTATACAGGTTTACAAATAAAAGTTTAATAATAATAGCTCCACATGAAAATATCATAGGTTACGTTTGGCTCTCAAGTTCTTGGCTACTTTTTTTTTTTACTAGTTGGGATAATCATGTTTTTTTTTAAAACTAGTTGGGATAATCATGGTTTTTTTTAACTAGTTGGGATAATCTTTTTTTTTTTTTAAACTAGTTGGGATAATCATGGTTATGTAAATGAAATTATGAGGCTGAATCTGGCAACAACCCCGTTATTTAAGAACTTTCCATCTTGGTTCACCGCCTAACGTCAAGAAGGGATAACATCTGGCTGCGTTTCGTCATCGTGAACAAGTTATTAAAATGATAGTTCTCCTTGACCATTGGTCTGAATGTGAAGCGTCGAGCGGCTCTTTTCGTTCCGAGAATGATAATTCGGCGTAACATCGACGTGTAAAATTCCGGTTTTTGGAAGTTAGAATTCTAGGCCGTGCGTGCGGCGCCGGCGTCTTGGAAACAACTTAATCAATTTTCGGATAAAATACGTCATTGCATGCTTTGATTCCAAAGTTAGTACGTATATTACTGTTCTTCAAAAAGAACAGAATTTTTTCAAGCATTTTTTTCAAATCTGCACACCAATATATTGTCCTTCATGACGAAGGCTGGCCTTGGCTACATGATGAACAATTCAGAGTTTAACCAAAATTAATGTAATTACAATAGAAAGTGAGTTGAAAATGAGCAATTTTAGAACGCAAATAGTAGGTCAAAAACAGCCAATAACCAACCTCCTAAGTTTGCTTTTAAAAATTCATCAAAGATGATGATAATACCTAGGATAATGACTTAGGCGACTTAGGCAAAAACGCTGCAAATTATTACACAACGGTTTATTGTTTACCTGTACCTATATAGCGTACATCAGTGCCCCTTCTGCGTAGATCAGGTTTTTCTGTGGTCAGTGCACCCTCTTGTTCAATTTCCTATTACTGCTTGATTTATTGGAAAGCCCTAAATCGAGTACTGGAACTGGCCAAACAAGAATTCTATAATTAATTATTTGTTGTTTTTTATCAAGCATAACGTTTGTTCAAGTTAGAAAAAAAAACTACATACCTAAGTAGTTACCTATATATTTTTTTTTTAATCCAAAATAACCATCATTCTTTGGGTGAAATAATATCAAGAAACAGCCAACTCGATTTCATATAGCCATGCGAGATACCGTTTCGTGTCCATCATTTTGACGAAGCTTTTCGGTGCCAACTTCAGGGCCTTACTGTGAACGAACGGCAGGACCTGCAACGCTCCTGGTCCAAAAAATTCCCAATTTCGAGATCAGTTTAATAACGTAAACAATTCTAGATAACGGCGCCCTGGAAATTTCAACCCATATTTTTCACCCTCCAGATGACTGACAGTAATGCCGAGCTTCGCGGGCCAACTAGACCTCAAATGGGACCCACAAACCAAATCTCGTTAATTTTGTACGGCAGATGGCAGCAATGTTTTAAATTCCATTTTCGGATTCTACTTACCGGAAACCATTTTTGAGGGGGTGATTAAAAATTGCATGCTCGATTACAAAGGTTCATTATTGGAAATAATAAACCAAAAAGAGTACTTCAATAAATTGAAAATTAATTTCAGAAAAATCAACGAAAGATCAAATATTTTGAACTTAAAAATTTCTCAACACTTGAACCAGTTCCTTGAAATTGGTAAATAAAATTGAACGTGAAGATTCGATGCAGTGAACAATTATTTGTACTACATTGCCGTTGTGGATAAAAGTTTAACGTCTTCCTTAACAGTTTAAGTTCTGATTTTTGTGGACAAAAACCATGACGTATAAATGCATGATAGTAGGCTGACGGGTAGCTCGCATGTGTCGCTTTGAAAATCCGCTCGTTAGGTGCATACTGCATGACTGGAACTCTTTTCTTAAAATGATATTCTAATCGGGTTGACGACTACGCTAAGCGCTTCCACTGTCATCCCTTGTTCCAACGTTGAAAACCTCCAACTCAAAACCTCGTGCATACCTTTCGAGTAAGGACAGGACATTTCTTGAAAGTTGGTCGACAATTTTTAATTGAGATGGATGAGAACTTGTTCTGTTGCTTCTCTTTGATTAATTGCGGGTTTCTCGTTTCCCAAGTTTCTCCTCCCCAGTTTCTCGGTTCCCTGGGCCTTCGAAAATTGAGCGGTCGAACGGCTCTTGTAAGAAGATTCATTCACTTATAATTCATACTTTTTAAATTTATGGTAGATTTACCCATGGATAGGTATGTTGTTGGGGCTATAGAAGTTGATTCGCGCAAGTCGAGTTGGGTAAAGAGTTTGGCATTTGAATTATTGTTATATTAGGTTATTATTTGATCTTAAATATGTATTTATATCCCATGCTTTAAATGTTATATTTGCTTGACGATCGACATTTCTGAGCCCATAAAAGAGAATCGGCATTTAGAGTGCTCTCAAACTCCAATGATCGACGAATCACTTAACCTTTTGATTTTTTTTTTTTTTTTTTTACCACTCAGAAATGTTAGACAACACCGCAAGGAAGTAGAGTATGTACTGTTATTGTGTACCTTTGTACGGAGTCTTTGAAACACGAGTAGGTATGAAAAATTCGTCCCAATAATTAGTTGATTTTATTTTCTTCCTATTTTCTTCCTTCTTGTTTTTCCAAATGAAGCTTTTGGCTGGTGAAATGTTGATGGCGAACATAGATTAGTTCACAGACAGAGATGCATACATATGTAGGTACATGTAACCTATTTTATCCTACAGATTTATTTATTTATTTATTTATTTATTATGACACGGGCAACAAAGAAGAAAACAGTACTCATGAAAAACAAAATAGCTGACTTTTCTCCACAGTGATTTACCAAGATGATTTATAGTATGTATTATAATAATGGATATTATATTATTTATATCTATATATAATATTATCTAGTACTAGGATTTATAGTACGTATTATAATAATAGATATTATATTATTTATATCTATATATAATATTATCTAGTACTATTACCTATTATCTAGTACTAATAGTACTATTATCTAGTACCTATTATAGTGATAATTATAATACCTAACCTGATTATTGTAATGTCTTATGATAGACATTGTATTCTATTACTATATACACTACTAATCATAGCTATATGGCCAGTTGTTACTATACTGCTGGCTGTTGTTACTATAACATTATCTGCTTTTCTCAGTGGACTCACATTTCTCCACGCAGCGCGGGACTTGAGGTTTTTATTCAAATGTCATATTACAAACTGCAAGACACTAGTTTTTTCTGGTGTCTTATATATAACCTTACCCTACTAACTTTTCGGAAATTGAAGGCTGCAATACACGGTTTATTATTTTCCTGTATAATAGATCACCGCTTCTGCGTAGATCACTGACTTGCTATTATTGTAATACCCCGATTTAGCAGGGTGGGTTTTTGCTGTGGATAGCCACCCACGACCCCCCACTAGGTCATTTTGGTTTATTATTTTCAATTATGAGCCTTTGGAATCGAATATTTATAAAAATGCCCGCCTCCCCCCTTAAAATTTGACTGTTTCCGTTTCAAGGCAGGTACGTTGCTTCCGAAAATGGAGTTTAAAAATTTCTGTCCGTCCGCCGTACTTCGCACTTTCCTTAGTTACCATGAACCAAAATGAATGAAGTTCGGTTTGATGGTCCCATTTGGGGTCTACTTGGTCCGCGAAGCTCGGAGTTACTGTCAGTCAAAAATAGCTGAAAAATAGGGGTTCAAATTTTTAGAACGCCGTAGCTCAAACACTTTCAATAGAAGGGTATTTTATTGCGTTTTTAAATTTAACTCGAACTTGTGGATTTTTTGAGACCACCTGGAGTATTCCAGCCGTTCGTTCACAGAGCTCTGAAGTTTGGACCGAAAAGCTTCAACATGAGGGTGAATCTTGCTGTATATTTATATAACTCCACCCCAGATGTCATTGATAGGGAACAGCTGAATTCACGCGCTTTATGAAATTGAATTGGTTGTTCTGTGAAAGAGTCTCGATTTCAATGTTTTGTTATTGATACTTAATTATGAACCAAAATTTTATGATTTGCCTGCTACATAATTATTACGAAGGTGAGATAGGTAGGTGGGTATTTGAAGTCTACAGACTCCTTATGTCTAACGATCCATGACCAGTCCTTCCCCAAGACCGGGATGTTGCGTGGGTCATTGCCTATTCCGGCCCCGCCTCCTTGGTATGCCTAAACTAGTCTATTCCAGCCCACGCCATATAATAGACTTCGCCGTCACTTCTAAAACAACCCATCTACGGAAACGCCACTTTTTTTTGGCAGAAAACCACTTCAGCTCCTTCCATCTTATAACTACATATCTTATGCCTTCATGAAAATCGTATGAATGAACCCACAATCCAGCGTCTTTAATACTCATATAGATGACGACCATTCTGTTGATTACAAAACAAATTACGACTACTAATTGATTATTTTCTTGTGTTTACAGTGCGGATCGCTGGAGGTGGAGTGCGAGTGGAGGGTGCCAGGGGGGATGGAGGGCCTGTCTGGCGACGGGGAAGGCGGGGGCGGCTGCCTCCTTGACCCCTCAGGACAGCAGCGCCTCGCCGTTCTGTCCTATGAGCAGGTAACCAACGACCACACGATGGCTCCTCATTCACATTACGCTGTCTCTATGTACTCCCTCCTATAATTTCGTCACCATAACAAATTCCAAGTTGGACAAAATTAACTATCCGAGTTGTTATCAAACTAATAACCTAAGATTTGATGCGTAGAAGAATTTGTTGTCATATTATTGTGTAAAATCATGCTAATGTGCCTAGCTATTAATTGCATTTATTGGAAACACTCCTTCGACACCTCAATAGAGTTCGAGATTGCACTATACTATTTTCATTTGGAATCGACAAGTTGTGCATTACAGAGATCGATACATCTATGCATAGATATAGTCATAAGCGGTTCGGTTTGTGACCCTTTCACATCTATTTGCACCATAATGGCTCTATTCATTAGCCGAAACCCCATAAAGACCGTCATAGATTGGTTATGAAGGCACCGAGGTGTGGAGGTAGGTATAAATATAATTATAATAACTATAATGTAGGTACGAGTATAAATATAATGTAGGAAGGTATAAATATAATATAAAGTACGTGTAAATATAATGTAGGTATAAATATAATGTAAATTAGGTACGTTTTTGTCACATTTGACCCTGATACCTATGGTTAGGTAAACATCGATGTTTTCACCTTCTTTGCCCATCCCTACTGATGACTAATTTCAGATCCGTCGAACAAAAACTCGAATTTCTTTCTGTCCGTTACTTTCTTGAACTACACTGTGCTTGACTGTTCATATCTGAGCAATACCTAGTGGAGGACTCAGTTCGTGTATTGTGGTTCCAAGTGAAATTATTACTACTCCTCTCTTACGTTCATATGTGTGAATGCTAATACGTGGTTATAGGTAAGTAGTTTACATAATGTATTCTTTTTTAATTTATAATGTCACTAGCGAACATACGTTCATGCCTTCGGGCGGAGAAAGCAAGCGAAATTAAATTATTTGGGGGGAAAACTCAGTTTACCAAAACTCAGCGGCAAAAATAAAATTCTGAACGTTGCTGACAATATTAAACAGCTTGCTAACATCATAAACAGTTCAAAACTTAGACAGATTAACCCGGTGGTCGCTAAGGATGGCTGGTTTGACGAATATGAGGAATTAAGGAGGTAACACAAATAGCCATAAACCTTCCCTCCTGGGCAGTTCCACTCATTTTGCAAAAAACGCACTAAAATCCATCCAACCATTAAAGCGTGAACCTGTCAGAATTAATCTATTATAGTTATAGATCATGGTTGTAGTGAATCGGTGTAGCGATGATTCACTACGGGCGGCATGAGGTTGTGCCCGGCTGGTTCCACACTAATAGATGTCACCAGTTCAGGTTCCACACTATCAGATGTCACAAATTCGACGGGTATCTTTTGGGATGCATGTGCCCGGCGGGTTCCACACTAATAGATGTCACCAATTCAGGTTCCACACTATCAGATGTCACCGATTCGACGGGATCTTTTAGGTTAAGGAGAGAGGAGGAGTGAGGTGAGAGAGTAGTCAGCGACTAGAGGAGAGCGTAGAATGGCTAGAAAGGCGAAGGAGGCGAGTTTTTATAGCCCTTGAGGGCTGTCTCCCTCCATCCTCCAGCTAGTGGAGGATGGTGGGGAACCCTACTGGGTTCCTCGGTGCTCCTGGGTCTTTGGTCCCCACTTCTGCGAGTTTATTTGCGAGATCTAATATTTGCAGGTTTACAAGGAGTGGTTCTGGGAGGATACCATGACAATGGTTTTTTTTTTTATGGTCTTCAGTGTATGGACTGATGTTACCATGGTTTTTTCTTTTTCTCTATTTTTTATTAGGAATTGTTTGAGACCATTTGCAATAAACATACCTCAATGATAATAGGCAAAACGTAGTCATTGTAAAACTTAATTACAGTGTTCTTTCATGGAAGAAGCACTTGAAAGTCGCACATTTTAAAATTATATTGATCGAGTTGAAAAGTCGAGTAAAAAGTTGAGTAAAATTGATGTTGATGGTCCTGATGTAGTGTTCGTACCACTTTTTCACTTTATTTTGTAAATAACTGCGCTATGATGTTCATGATGTGTCTAGGTCGCAATAGTCGTCGGACTTCCGGTCTTCTGAAGCCGTCGTTGACAAGTGGGTTGAAATGGTCTTGATTCCGTTGCACAAAGTTGGTTAGGTGTTGGGTCAGAATCTGCGTGGGATTGTCCAGCTCAAAGTCATGATATATTGTCTCATTCCTGACAAATGGTGGCGTCTGTATTATTCGGCGTTGGAGTATGGAGTTTTGCTGTTGCTCCAGCCTCTTGAATTGCGAACACGAACAGTTTCCCCCCAAATTTATGGCGTAGGTAAATTATGATTTTATTATTGAGTGAGACATGGCGACTATGAAGCAGGGATTTCAAGCATGTGACCCGGCTGCGCACTCTACCTATGAGTTCGGAAACATGTTCGTTAAATGTGAGCCTCTTGTCTAAAAAGACTCCTAGGGCTCCTATGGCCTCTGGCTTTCGGTATAGGTTGGCCTTGGTAGTGTAATGTGTTCAAATCCCTATTGACACCTCTGAGGATGGATGGCGAGTGATTAGAGTTGAACTTACAAATGGAATTTGAGTATTACCTGAAGTTTTCGTAGGTGGGCAGATGGCCCTGTAAACGGCTTTGCACAGTACCGCTACAGGTTTAGGTGTCGCAGGGCTGGATAAATGCAGCTGAAAGGCTAACAAAAGGTGGTGCCTTTTGGCTACCAGAATTTGTGACTCTACGTGTGTTGGCAAGAAGTTAAACAAAAGGAATTCAGTAACACAAAAGAATTTATTCAAGGAAACAATCATACAAGTTGGGGGGGGGGGGGGTTCACGAGGTCGGATGAGTTGATATAAAAAGCAAGTGAAGTTAAGTTAAATTCGCGGGATTATACATTAAAATGATATTACAGGTGACGTGGCAAGATGAAAATGATCGTTGGGCACCAGAGTCAGGGTTGTTTTCGATGGGTTCAGGGTGGGTCCTAAGGCTGGGTTCACTGGTTTCAGTTGGAAGACTTTGGGGTCAAATTCAGCGGGACTAAGGCTCAAATTTAGAGAAGTCGCCAGAGGCACTGAAACAAAACAGGCAACGTCCTGGATTACTCCCGCAATAATGATGTGCCTGGAGAACGCCTGAGGGGCGCTTTTACTCGACAGTGTCGCCTAAGTCTCAAACGTGAAATAAAGGGGCTTCGGTTCTTACCTCCTGTATCCGTCCTGGCTCGTCTAGGGTAGTACGTCTCTCGGATCGTCCTGGACTGCGGCGTCGTCTCCTCCTGTAACAGGAAGGGGTTTACGGCAGCACCTGAATAATAGGTCCAAGGGCCCGCCGAGTGCTTCCTGGCCGCGGTTGGTGTAGCAACGATACTCGCTCTTCCGTTCTCTCTCTTTACGTCGATTATTAAGGAAAATTCAAAAGGGGCAGTCAATTTCAAAGGTCCAATCACGCTTACTAAAACTGAAAATACTGGGGTCGCAATGGCTACTATTCTGATCACTGGCTATGTCGCAAGGGGTACTGTCTCAGGTAGAGTCTCTGGGGAAGTGTCATGGCGACGGGGAGCGGGGATATTTATAGGTGACCCCCTCCAGCTGCGTCGGGGATAGGCGCAGAAGGCCTTCCCTCTCCCGACTTCCACCGCCCGAGTCAAATTCGCAACGACTGCCCGAATCAGCGGCCTCGGCGAAATTGAATTTGACTACAGTAGTATAGGCGTGGTTCGACATATTTCAGGTTGTATGTGTATGTCACGACACAAGTCTTGAGTGAGTTCACTTTCACGTTCCACTTAGTGCACAATTGGCCAAGCACCGCTTGGAGCTCCTGGAGACGGCGTGCTGCGTCTATGGAGTCATCGTGACGAGGTCATCAGCAAATCATCCGGAGAAATCTTGGTCAGACGGGAGTGGCATGTCGTGGCAATATAAGGAGTAGAGATACGGGGCCCAGACGCTTCCTTGTGGTACTGAAGCTCGTAGTTGTCTCGTTGTCGAATGTTCATTTTAAATTGTGGCAACAAATGAGCGATCTGTTAGGTAGTGACGGACCATTGTGTACAGATTATTGGGAAGGTATGGGCACAGTTTTAGGAGTAGCCCTTGGTGCCAGGTACGGTCGAAAGCTTGCTCCAAGTCAGAGTAAGCTGACATGCAGAACTGACGCTTGTGAAATGCGTTTTTAATGTAATTGGTATATCTTTGGAGCTGAAGTGGGCGTGTGTGAGATTGTCGGAAACCAAATTGTTGATTGGGAATCCCGTGTTTCGTATACAGTTTTAGGTATGGGAGGAGAAGGCGTTCAAATATCTTGGATAAAACTGACAAGAGGCTGATTGGTCGGTACGAGGATGGCAACTGCGGCGGTTTGTTTGCTTTCAGGATCATAAATATAGAAGTGTGCTTCCACTGCTATGGAAAATATCCCACTCTCTTGCACCAGGTGAAGATACGGGCAAGTTATATCTTGCGAGGTACTTTGGGAATAAGAGGCTGAACGATCAGGTCTAGTCCTGGAGCTTTTCGGGTGGGGGATGATCGTACTGCTTTTTGTATATATCTTTTGGCGAGAAGAATATGGGCGGAGAAGGAAAACAGTGATGATCGAAGTCCTCTGAGTCAGTTGATAGTGGAGTCGGGATATCATGAGGGCTAAAACGTTCTTCAAGCATGTTTGCGAAAAGATTCGCCTTTTCTGATGGTAACGATATCCAACGCGTTCCCTCTTGCAATGGCGGGATGACATGATTTTTCTTTATTATGACTTTTGTGGCTCGAAATAACGAGCGGTCTTTAACCTGCAAGGAGAGCAGTTTTTCTCTTAGTTGGTCTTGTCGTATGTTTACCACCTCTATCTTAAGTGCATTGTTCAATAAGTTGAATGAATGTTTTTCATTGGTGTTCCCAGTTCTCATCCATCTTCGCTTGTTACCATGTACAATCTTCCATGTTACCATGTACAATCTTCCATGTTACCTACCATGAACAAATTCGGTTTGGTTATAGGTCCGACGGCTAAACGATCTCATGGACGAAGTCGTGTGCGTCCACGGGCGTGGCAACTTCCCGACACTCGAGGTGAAGCTCAAGGACCTCGTCAACGTTGTTCGCAGCAAGCTCGAGGCTGATGCCCGCAGCGGCGGAGCTGGTCTCAAGGTACGCAAATTTACATTCAACTGAGTCATTCACAGGAGAAAAACGTCTGCCAATTCGAGTAGCCACTATAGCTTCCTCACCTCAATCGCATAAACGTACGGAATAGTTGAGTAGGTTCGTTTTGGACCATCTATGATCCAACCCGCGCGTACCTTTAAAATGTCAGCTCTCTACTACTATTTTTTTGTAGTTAGAAGCGTCACAAGGAAACTGTCAACATTTCATGTTCGCGCATGCGCAGGCGAGTGTTATACGATTCCAATGAAATGCATATGGAACTATCAAAGTATTATTCCTGATCGACCCTCCAAATCTGAACTCATTTCAACGATATTTAAGGTAGTTATGGTCGTTTCAAGTAAGTATTTCACCTTTGCATGCTCAGACGAAACGATTTCCATGATTTTGAAATGGGAAATACCCCCAAAATGTCAGCTCTCTACGACTATTTTTCGCGTAGTCAGAAGCGTTACCTACAAAGAAATGGTCAACATCTCATGTTCGCGCATGCGCAGACGGAAGATACGTTACGATTCCAATGAAATTCGTATGGAATTATTGAATATTATTCTTGATCGACCCTCCAAATCTAAACTCACTTCAACGATATTTAAGGTAGTTATGGGAGTTTCAAGTATTTCACGTTTGCGCATGCACAGGCGATTGTGATTTTTCAATGATTTTGGTATGGGGCCATCTGTGACCCAACCCACACCTACCCTCCAAATTTTAGCCCATTTCGACCATTATTTCGTGTAGTTATGGGCCTTGCAAAGAATTAGGTACCACAGACAGACAGACAGACACGGAACCAAAAAAATATTCCTTGATGTCTGAAACGCAAAATGGTAGTGGAAATTTTCATTTTGGAGGACATCTTTTTTATTTTTACTCAATCACGAATCCAAGGCTTCCTACCTTCGGTTTGGAAGCAAAATGGTAGGGGGAAGGGTTACAGTATACATAATACATAATATATTATAAAAACGAATCTCTGTCTGTGTGTCTGTCTGTCTTCCCACGGCCTAACGGCTCGACGGATATCGACCAAATTTGGCACGGATATCCAGTAGGCTCCCAAGTTGTGCAACGTCGCATTTTTAATTCCCTCACCATAGCGGAACTATGGTCGACCATGGTCAACTCCTGAATGGCTCGACGGATATCGACCAAATTTGGCACGGATATCCAGTAGGCTCCCAAGTTGTGCAACGTCGCATTTTTAATTCCCCGACCATAGCGGAACTATGGTCGACCATGGTCAACTCCTGAATGGCTTGAAGGATATCGACCAAATTTGGCACGAATATCCAGTAGGCTCCCAAGTTGTGGAACGTCGCATTTTTAATTCCCTGACCATAGCGGAACTATGGCCGACCATGGTCAACTTCGTTAATTGAAATGGTAACCCCTATTTTTTATCGCGTATTCGTAATCTACGTGAAATTCTATCCACGATCGACCCTTCGGACTACCCCCGCGGTCGACCATAGCGCATCCATGGGCCCCTCCATGGTCGAATCCCGAATTGCTCGACGGATATCGACCAAATTTGGCACGAATATCCAGTAGGCTCCCAAGTTGTGCAACGTCGCATTTTTAATTCCCTGACCATAGCGGAACTATGGCCGACCATGGTCAACTTCGTTAATTGAAATGGTAACCCCTATTTTTTATCGCGTATTCGTAATCTACGTGAAATTCTATCCACGATCGACCCTTCGGACTACCCCCGCGGTCGACCATAGCGCATCCATGGGCCCCTCCATGGTCGAATCCCGAATTGCTCGACGGATATCGACCAAATTTGGCACGAATATCCAGTAGGCTCCCAAGTTGTGCAACGTCGCATTTTTAATTCCCTGACCATAGCGGAACTATGGCCGACCATGGTCAACTTCGTTAATTGAAATGGTAACCCCTATTTTTTATCGCGTATTCGTAATCTACGTGAAATTCTATCTACGATCGACCCTTCGGACTACCCCCGCGGTCGACCATAGCGCATCCATGGGCCCCTCCATGGTCGAATCCTGAATTGCTCAACGGATATCGACCAAATTTGGCACGAATATCCAGTAGGCTCCCAAGTTGTGCAACGTCGCATTTTTAATTCCCTCACCATAGCGGAACTATGGTCGACCATGGTCAACTCCTGAATGGCTTGACGGATATCGACCAAATTTGGCACGAATAACCAGTAGGCTCCCAAGTTGTGCAACGTCGCATTTTTGATTCCCTGACCATAGCGGAACTATGGTCGACCATGGTCAACTCCTGAATGGCTTGAAGGATATCGACCAAATTTGGCACGAATATCCAGTAGGCTCCCAAGTTGTGCAGCGTCGCATTTTTAATTCCCTGACCATAGCGGAACTATGGTCGACCATGGTCAACTTCGTTAATTGAAATGGTAACCCCTATTTTTTATCGCGTATTCGTAATCTACGTGAAATTCTATCTACGATCGACCCTTCGGACTACCCCCGCGGTCGACCATAGCGCATCCATGGGCCCCTCCATGGTCGAATCCCGAATCGCTCAACGGATATCGACCAAATTTGGCGCGAATATCCAGTAGGCTCCCAAGTTGTGGAACGTCGCATTTTTAATTCCCTGACCATAGCGGAACTATGGTCGACCATGGTCAACTTCGTTAATTGAAATGGTAACCCCTATTTTTTATCGCGTATTCGTAATCTACGTGAAATTCTATCTACGATCGACCCTTCGGACTACCCCCGCGGTCGACCATAGCGCATCCATGGGCCCCTCCATGGTCGAATCCCGAATCGCTCAACGGATATCGACCAAATTTGGCACGAATATCCAGTAGGCTCCCAAGTGTTGCAACGTCGCATTTTTAATTCCCTCACCATAGCGGAACTATGGTCGACCATGGTCAACTTCGTTAATTGAAATGGTAACCCCTATTTTTTATCGCGTATTCGTAATCTACGTGAAATTCTATCCACGATCGACCCTTCGGACTACCCCCGCGGTCGACCATAGCGCATCCATGGGCCCCTCCATGGTCGAATCCCGAATTGCTCAACGGATATCGACCAAATTTGGCACGAATATCCAGTAGGCTCCCAAGTTGTGCAACGTCGCATTTTTAATTCCCTGACCATAGCGGAAATATGGTCGACCATGGTCAACTTCGTTAATTGAAATGGTAACCCCTATTTTTTATCGCGTATTCGTGATCTACGTGAAATTCTATCTACGATCGACCCTTCGGACTACCCCCGCGGTCGACCATAGCGCATCCATGGGCCCCTCCATGGTCGAATCCCGAATTGCTCAACGGATATCGACCAAATTTGGCACCAATATCCGGTAGCCTCCCAAGTTGAACGTAGGCACATTTTTAATTCCCTGACCATAGCGGAAATATGGTCGACCATGGTCAACTCCTGAATGGCTTGACGGATTTTGATAAAATTGGGCACAAATACCCGGTAGGCTATGGGATTTTTCCGTCGTTTGTTGGTTCCACGATACTGCGTACAGCGAATCTCGGATAGCGAGCGAAGCGAGCGGTCAGGCTAGTAAAGAAATATTCGTGCTACTGCGTAAAAAGATGATACAGCAAGAAACTATACCACTTTCCGTAAAATTTTATAATTTTTTCGTGATTTTGGCCCTTGTACCGATTTTTGACCCTTATAAAGTAAAATTTGACCTTTGAATGAACCTGTGGAATCGAGCATGAAAAAAAATTTATGGATTTATTTCATTTATTATTTATGGATAATCAGGTGCTCCCTAGCAATGATATTTGGGCCGGATTTATACCGTTTAGGTCACGATCATGTTGACGAAGCTTTTCGGTGCAAACGAACGGCTGGTCGTAGAATGCTCCAGATGGTATCAAAAAATTCTTTAGTTCAAGATCAATTTGAAAACGTAAAAAAAAACCATACACTTCAATGAAAGTTTTCGAGCTACGGCATTCTGAAAATTGATAATATATTTATATATTATCAATTTATTTTATATATTTATATATTATAGTACATAATATATTTATTGTGAACTTCCATCCAATCACTTCGTTAACCCAGTGTTACCGTCAAATATTATGAATACATAGGCTGTAATGCTAATAATGAAAATATAGCTTGGCTGGCCTACAAATTGAGCAATAGCCGGAAGGTGGATGCTCCCCATTATTAATCTAGTTCTGATTCAGTCCCTTGTATGACGTATGTGTGTGAGTGTATGTGTGTGCGCGCTGCTTTTTTCATTCATTCGTATAATTCTTGTAGTGTCACCCTTCGCTTGTTACTTGAAATCCATTTTCATAATATTCGAATCCTCAGGTGCGAGATATTAGACTGAACGGCGGTGCAGCATCGCACGTGCTAGCAACGGAGTCTACCCCCTACAACGACCTGGACCTTATCTTCGGCGTCGAGCTCTCCAGCGGACGGAATTTCGACCGAGTGAAGACGGCCGTCCTCTCCTCCCTCTTCGATCTCCTTCCTGAAGGAGTCAGCCGCAAGAGGATCACCACCTGTTCCATGAAAGAGGCCTACGTTGGCAAAATGGTTAAAGTGAGTACCAAGAGAGTGTTTTTGGTTTATTATTCTTTGAATAATACACCTATGTATTCGCTCAGCAAAAAATTTTTATAACACCCCCTCAAATTTTTTTCTTTTCCTTTTCAAGGTGCGTAGATTCCAAAAATGCAATGTCCGTCCGCCGTACGCCGTCCGCCGTATCACGTGTACAGGCTTCATTTTTGGTCTAAAAAAGTCGTTCTTTCGCACACATGCTCCATTTGGGCCCTAGTTGTGTCCCGAAACTTTTCAGCCCGATCGGAATATACCCAGGGATGTTATGAGTGAAAATGTGCACAAAAATGGGTACTTTTTGTGTTTTAGTAACATGTTAGTAACATGAGCTTTTGAGGTACCGTTTTCCATGTTTTTGGGGACGAGAAGACCGAATATGAAGTCGATTTTGACCAAAGAGTGGAAAATCGAGGTTCTACCAAATGTTCAGCTGCCAAAATTGATTTTTTATGAGTCAAAAACCTGGGGAATCGTCTGAAATCACCATCAATTTGCATAATAACACTGGAAGTAGTATCAACACGTGGATCATGAAGGTTAAATGGCACTACCAATGATCAAACATAAATTGAAAAAAAAAAAAGAAAAAAATGGGAGCGTACCTACCTAATTCGTGTTTTAGGGGCCAAAAATGGTGGAAACCATCAGAAATAGCTATTTCGATTATTTCACATGAAATAAACAATAAATGAACAGCCATCATTTCTGTAGGTATGTCCAGTAGAATAATAAACCCATGTGACCAGGACTTTGCAGCGTTTTTAGTGTTGAAGTCAAATTATTGAACAAATAATTCTCCAGCATTGAATGTTGGTACAAGCCACCATTCCTTATGTACGATCATTATTTGACTTGATCCGAGATCCATAAAGGCTTTCTATAGATAATTTGCATCAACTTGTGCAAACAGAAAGCAATAACCCTAATTTCAATAGGAAATTTTCGTGGCTCGCTATTTTTTTCTATTTTTTTTTCTTTTCCAAACTGTTCAGTAACGGAAATTAACACTTATTTTCCACATAATGAGGTGTTCATGTAGGAAAGTCTAGGCAGAAAACGAGTGTGAAATTTTGAGTTCCCACTAGAAAAGAGGTATTTTCTAGTGGGAAAAGACGTATAGGTATCGCCGAGTAGTTCAACTCAAATCCCGCTTAGAGTGCTGGTGCATTACTACTTTAAACGATGTACAGAGCCGCAGTGGATGGATGGATGAACCGCAAATGTATAAATAAATTAAAAAACGTCCTCATAATCAAACCGAGAGAAGGTTCACCAAAGGTTGCATGAATGGTTTGCCACTTCTAATGTTGGGTTTTTGGCAGCACTGAGAACCTTCGCCTCTGAGGGTGGTCGTCCACTGGAAGCGTAATTACGCGGCGCGGCGCTACAGGCGACACAAGCGGCAACCTAACAAGCGGCTACGAGCGACAGAGGTCGTCCACTGCAAGCGCCTTCGCGCGTCAGGCTTCAGTTTTTTTTTTCAAGTGTATTCGATAAAAATGGGGACTGTTCCTTTTTATTCGTCATGGAACCAGAGGAATTTTATTTCCTTGAAAGCAGTAACCATTCGCGATGACGGATGTTGGATCAAAGAGCATGTTGGGTGGACCCGATCCTCTCCAAAAGGGAATCTTTCGGGGAGTTTCACCACCTTCACCATTAACTTGAGGCTGACCCTAACAAATTTTTCGATTATTATCCGTTTTATTAGTGTTATGATCCATTTTCTGCCCAGAGGGTAATTTTCTCCTACTCAAACTGGGGCCTGCGCGTGAAGTGATTCGAAATGACCAGGGATACGAGTGAAATGGTAGGTAGGTGTTCCGATGAACCGTCCGTTAGCGATTCCAATGTTTATTTACGTGGAATTCCTACCAAAACCGGTAGGAAAGTGGTACTGAAAACAATGGTATTGAACGAGCTACGAGCGGCAGATCCAACTTTTTTGGATCTGCCGCTTGTAGCGCCTTGCCGCTCGTGTACGCCCGTAGCCGCCCGCTCGAACACGCTTCCATTGGACGATACCACATATAACTCAACGTAGTTGGATCTGTAGCGCGTGTCGCTCGTTGCCGCTTCAAGCGCAAAGCGCCGCGCCGCTCGAGTACGCTTCCAGTGGACGACCCCACTGAAGCTTCACTCTGTCTCGTTCGGCCACCTACCAATCATCGGCCTGATACGTCATTTCTGGCCGTATTTTTACTTTTAGTAATGCTCATATAAAAAATACCGCTTATTTTTGAAAACTGGCTTCAAACTACCATTTTTCCAAGAGTTTTGAATTACAAAAAACGCTGCAAAGTCCTTGTCACATGGGTTTATTATTCTATTGGACATACCTACAGAAATGTTGGCTGTTCATTTATTGTATATTTCATGTAAAATAATTGAAATAGCTATTTCTGGTGGTTTCCACCTATTTTGGCCCCCAAAACTTGAATTAGGTACGCTCGATGGTGCTTTTTTTTTCAATTTATCTTTGATCATTGGTAGTGGCATTTAATCGTCTTGATCCACGTGTTGACACTTTTCCTAGTGTTATTCTACAAATTGATGGTGATTTCAGACGACTTCCCAGGTTTTTGACTCAGAAAAAATCAATTTTGGGAGCTGAACATCTGGTACAACCTCAAATGTCCACTCCTTGGTCAAAATCGACTTCATATTCGGTCTTCTCGTCCCCAAAAACATGGAAATCGATAAGTAACTCAAAAGCTTATTTTACTAATACGTTACTAAAACACAAAAAGTACCTATTTTTATACACATTTTCACTCATAACACCCCTGGGTATATTCCGATCGGGCTGAAAAGTTTCGGGACACAACTAGGGCCCAAATGGAGTATGTGTGCGAAAGAACGACTTTTAGACAGAAAATGAAGCCTGTACTCGTGATACGGCGGACGGCGGACGGACATTGCATTTTTGGAATCTTACGCACCTTGAAACGGAAAAGAAAAATTTTTGAGGGGGTGTTATAAAAACTTTTTGCTGAGCGAATACATAGGTGTATTATTCACAGAATAATAAACCAAAAGACAAAAATTCCGTATTTGAATATATTACATTTAAACCATATCATAGCTGTTTTATCTTACAATGGTTGTTATTAGTTTTTAGAATGCTACCATCAGAATTTTCCCCGGTACAGGAAGCGGATGCCTACCTACCTATCAGGTGGACCTTCATATTCCATTATTCATGGACCTCATATTCCTCAGTTCTGCAGTCAGTCCTACAATAACTAACGGTTATTGCTTTATTGTTGCAGGTTAATCACGACGGCGATCGGTGGTCGCTCATATCCTTGGGAAACTCGCGGGGGCACAGAAACGTTGAACTCAAGTTCGTCGACTCGATGAAGCGGCCGTTCGAGTTCTCCGTGGACTCGTTCCAGATTGTCCTCGACTCGTTACTCCTCTTCTACGACTGCTCCGAGCTGGCCATAGGAGAGAACTTCTACCCGACTGTCGTCGGAGAAAGCGTCTATGGCGACTTCCAGGAAGCACTCTACCACCTGCACAAGAAGCTGATAGCGACCCGTCACCCAGAGGAGATCAGGGGAGGCGGCCTCCTCAAGTACTGCAACCTCCTAGTCAGGTCCTACAAACCCGCAGATCCTGAAAGGATAAAAAATCTCGAAAGGTGCGTACATTTAGGGAAAGTGTGATTTCAGTTGTCGTAGGTAGGATATAGGATATTTAGCTAAAACAATGCTGATCTTCTCTGACTCGGTCAGGTGAAATGACTACTTGGTGATATTAGCCTGGGAGATGCTACGATACTGATTTGCTACTGCTACGATGCTGTCTTGGTACGATACTGATTTATTGTAGTCTTAATATCCTGCATCTTGGCCTCTCGTTGACCAATGACTGCTATACTTGGGTGATTCAGGTTGGTTGGAGAGATATGTTCTATCGGCAGTAACAGAAACGGAAACCGGTATTTTTTGTGTGTGTATTAGTGGAAATAGATAATAACTCCGTTCTTTTATTTTGAAATGTGTGATTCCATGATTTCATCGAGTAATTTAGTTCGTATCATTATAATCTTGTTTGCTTTTACATTAGCATACATGAAATTATGATGTAGATGATGCTCAAAACTCCGAAACTACTGTACGTAACATGGCTGGTTGGATCGGTGATTGATTGAAAAGTGCTTATGTAGCAGCCAGGGTGCAGATAGGGCCAAGTGAGCTCTTATTTGCATGAAGTTTTTAATTTGTTTAAAATGAAAGTAGCTACATTGCTAAAGAAACGTGAAAATGAAGGCTGATCTGTAAAACAATTACTAGATATTCAATTTACTGTAAACCAAATAAAATCTGAAAGAACGGCGGGTGGTTATGCGCAAGTTCTGAGCTGCTTATTGGCTATAGCTACAGCCTCATTAATTGTAAGAAGTTATCTTGAATGAATGAAAACGTCAACTTACGTACATCCTTCTGGAAACATCCGTCTGGATTGCTGCTACCTGGTAAGGTATTCCGTGGTATTTTCACAATGGATCATCAACCACTCTTGTTCTTTCGTTTTTTAACAGGTACATGTGCTCGAGGTTCTTCATAGATTTCTCTGACATCGGGCAACAGAAGGCTAAACTCGAGAACTACTTGTGGAATCATTTTGTGGGGCCGGAAGAGGAAAGTCTCAAATACCAGTATCTCATGGTCCTCCACTCGGTCGTCGAGGAGTCCACCGTCTGCCTCATGGGTCACGAGCGGCGGCAGACCCTTTGCCTCATAGAAGACCTCGCTTGCCAGGTTAGCAACCTTCTCTACCTATCCCACATCGTTCTTCCCAGGCTGCTCAAAGCGGGCTGAACGCCAATAAGAAAACCTTCACAATTCCATTCGAGTTTTGATCCCGTTTTTGAGGAACCACATCCGTAATATTCGTATGAAGAGTATGAAAATCTGTTTCTTTTCCATTACCTAGTTCGAGGGCACTGCCTCGTCGTTTTAGATGGCCCAAAGTTTTTGATTGAAGCGATAAGTGGTACTTAACCACAATTACCCTAAAGGAGCAGTCTATAAATAGTACCTACCCAAATCAAACGCTGAGCTCAAGAACACGTGCCACTCGGGCCTGTGAATCTCATTCTTCTGAGTAGCTCATCAGGTCAATGACTACAAAAAGAGCAAATCGAAGATACGCAACTTGGTAGGCGTTTTTTTTTTTTGTCCACTGGTGGAAATAAGGTGAACTTGGTAAATTGTAATAGTTACCGATAAATTGTAATAGTTAATAGTAAATAGTAAATTGACTTGGTAAATTGTAATAGTTAATTGTAATAGTTACTTGGTAAATTGTAATAGTTACCGATAAGCTAATAGGTAAGCAAGATCAGGACTACGGAACCTACACTTAGACTTAAGTACCCAGTAGGAATAGAGAACGTTGAGACGCCATTTGTAGATTCTGTTGGAAATGTGAGGGAGTGTGGGTTTTGTCAGCCCAAGTTTCTACGTCTGTTCTGAATGTATGTGTACATTACCTATGTAGGGTTGGCGAAGTTTTGGTGCCCCTAATCTTGGCAGTGCGAAAATTCTCTCAGGTGAGCGCCTAAAGCTAAAGACCCTCTAAAAAAAGAAGTAATTTTCTCTGAAGGCTTAATCACAGAAACGAAATGTAATACGTTCACTTCATCGTAACTACACTCGGAGCAGATGTAGTAAGAATAAAAAACTGTGTGCCACCATTTGTTTTCACGACAGCTTTCTAAATTTTGATAGTGTTCAAAGTTTTGTCGGCCCAAGTTTTGATGGGCTCTCCATTCCTATGGGTGCGTCCTACATCGATCCCCCGTGCGCTCCGGACGTTCGCACATTCCATGTTGCCATGCCGCATGAAGAAAAAAAAGGTGTCCTATGTGAGAACGCTAAACGCGCTGTAGTTCCAGCGTTGTAGTTGTTGCTTCAGTTCCAGTGTTGTAGTTGTTGCCGTAGTTTCAGTTTGTTATGCCGTCATCAAGTAAATTTCAGTTCTTACCAGTTCAACCCCTCTTTTACACCATTTAGCTGTTAACAACCGATAATGAAGGAGACTAGACTAGTTGAAGAAATTTTTAAAATGCGGAGCACGTTTGGCGAATTTCATCACCTGTCCGCGGGTGAGAGACAGTGAAGAGCACTTCTTCGTCATACTCTAGAATGACCGTGGATACATTTGATTATATTGTGGACTGGCCGTTTTTGCACTTCTGCAGTTTATTAGCAGTTCCATAATGTTGGGGGAAAACGGCCAGAGAAAATGAAAACAGGAGGCAAAAAACGAGAAGCGGGGGAAGGTAAAAATCAAACTAGCTTGGAAATCAGAGTATTGGGAATGGCTTCACCAAGCGGCCGAAATCACGTCACGATTTCTGTGGATCTCGTTGGTCAAACGCGAGAACGCCCCGACGCACGCAGGGTTTCCACGTAGGGTATTGGTTGCCTGCTGAAGGTTTGGGTGCGCATGGATACTACAGACAACTTTTGATAAATAGAAGATTGCATTTCATTCGTGTGGTGTAACGCCTTGGGATGTCACTTGTACACTCCTAACTCACCCAACTCCATTGATTCTACTGACTGCTGAGGTAAATAGTTTGTGATATCTCATTTGAATTTCCTCATAGTTCGTCTTCTTCCATTCCAGGTGTTGTGCAATGAGCAGTGCCGCTATGTCCCGCCTCCGACCCTGATCTACGCCGGTGGCTACTACTATGCTCCCATCCTGTCTCCCCCTTGCACCTGCACCTCCTACATGACAGTCTCGTCGTAACCTCCCCGTCCCTCGCCCTTCTCATCTTTACTAATTTAGTATTTTCATTCCGTTCTTCCTTAGAACAGCAATAAGGCGGAAAAAAACGAAAAAAAAGTTTCCCAAAATCACAAAAAAATCACATTCTAAGACTTGGCTGGCTCCGTATTCTTACAACCTACCTTTTCTTAGTTATGATATTTTCTTCAAGTACCAAATTGAACGGAAACCTTTTTTGCTTCAACTATAATTTAACCACCCTCTGACGAAAAAAAAATATTTCTTTCGTCAGAGGGTCCTCCTTGAAAATTTCAATTTAAGCTATAACGAAAATTCCCATTCAAAATCCAGATGAAACTCCTCCCATTCTGTTCTGTTCATTAGTAAAAAAAAAGAATATTAAAATACTTTTTTCTCTTGGGATTACTGATATTTTTAGAAAAGAAAAACCAATTCCACCTAGTCCCTTACAAAAATAAACACCCTCAGCTAGATTTTAGACTATTAGGGGGTGAATAGAGGAAAACCATTATAGATGGCAATTCTTTTTTGTCTATGAAGAATCGAGAATGAAATAATAAAATAGTAGTGAATGACAGAAAAATCATTAGACATTTTTTTGTGACTTCCACGTTATTAATAATATAGAGTTTAATCATTGAAAAAAAAATTCAAAGTTGTTAGGAAAACGTTATATTTGTATGGTAAGTATATTTGCTGTTTAGGTAATGAGAATTGTGGTTAATTATAACCCAAAATGATTTTTTTTTCTTTTTCGTAAAAGCCAATACGGATGGTATTCGCGTTTATTGTGTACACTATAAGGGCACTAACGTCACATTTATATGTTAAAAGAAGAGCATGTTCTACTATTTACATACGTTTTTCATATTGTATTTTGTCAACAACAAAAATAAATAAAAGTAAAATGAAGAAAAACGTTTTTTGAGGAATGAAACTGTTTTTGACGATTAATTTCTCCATATCATTTCAATCATGTTGATTGTTTATTATAGCGTTTTACGGTGTATACTGTTATAATTTTATTTGTCTTTTGATTTTATCGAGCCAAGCTGGAAGCTGGATTTCGGTTTGGATGGGTCGCTAAGAAAAGTTTTTTTTAGTACGTCTCCTTAATTTTGCTCGTTTTTTTGTACAAGTTTCCTTCCGTGTTCCCTGTTTTTTGTTTTTAAAGAGATAACTGTCTATGTTACAGGGCTTGAACCAGTTTGAAAGCCATTTTGAGGTGTGTCGAATCATCGATTTTGTCAATACATCCGGATTGAAGATGACGAACTTGTTTTCAAATGAGAAAACCTAGTTCAGGCTGTGTTTAGTATTAGAAATGACGGTTTTAGTACGATAACTTCCTTCGATTCCATTAGAAATCTACCTCCCTGCCAGTTAACAGCATGATTCGATCACACCTCTCAACTTTTTGCGGTGTCCCATGAAGTTTGGTTTTCATGTTCTGATTTTGGAACACCCTGCAGTCATTGTGCATTTCGGAGAGCGAAGAAGTTATGTTGTAGCAATCTAAAGCTGATACGGAGGATTTCGCGTATAATAATCACTGAAATTATACCGTTGACAGTGAAATGTATGTATTTCTAATCTGATTCTGTTCAATGACTGCTAAGTGAGTTGGGGTTGAATTGCACTATGCAACTTGGTTAGTTTTTGTTTAACCAAACACTCTGGAACTCCAGGTCTGATGGAGGTATTTTAATTGAACGTATTTAAAAAATTGTTACAGCGAAGCTCGTTAACCCTTTTAGGTATAGAAATGAAGCTCGCCACAAGCGGGAACCGTCAGAACTGCTCACTTCGTTTATCTTTCAGACGCATTACACCAATTAACCACCTCTACTTCATCTTTCGAAGAATGTACTAGTAAGAAGAATTTGATACTGCGAACGATTTGTGGTTACGAGTAGGTTGGCTTAGGTACTCTTAAGTGAATTTTGATCAGAGGAAGTGGGCGGATATTGTTTTCCTGTTGCAGAGATGAAATTCTGTTTAATAAAGATGTAGATGTGCCAAACCCTTGTTACCTTGCTTCAGTCTTAGGGGGTACTAAATGACCTGAAATTAAATGAACAATACCGGCTATTGTCATTTTGAAAGAATGAGCAAAACAAAAATTTTTTTCTAGGTGTTGGGTTAGTTCTTAAGCGTCAAACCTCTTTAATTCACTTTTTTTTGTCATTGAAGAACGTTTAATTTTTTTTAATAAAAGAGAAGCATCCACGATCTCCATTTGACCACAAAGACTGCATATCAAATTAATTTTCAACAAAATATATTTTCAACTCCGTTTAAAAATTAAAAGAGAAAGATTGTGATACTTGAACTTTATAATTAAGACTTGAAACAATTTCTAAAAAGAAAGAAAGAAGTTATATTATATGAAAATCATATTTATGTATCAGAATAATATAATGTAATTATTGAGTAAGTTTAGTTGTTACAGGGTACCACCCTGAGCCAAGGGTGTTGGATTTTTTCGTTCGTGGAGAGAAAATGAAAAACTACGCCCGACCTAATTGATGAGTGTTTAAAATTACAATGTCTCTGCAATGGGATTAGTAAGATGAGTTATTATATTGTTAACAGAAGAAAGGGTTTTTTCGATGCGATGGAATTTATGCATTTCCCATTTGTTCTTTGAGATTTGGTGGAATATAACTGAGTAAAACTTGCTGATAAGTGTTTAAAATGAATTTTTTTAAATATCGTAGTTCTATTATACCTAACAGAGTTTAATCTTGTGTGTCACTCGATAATGTGATAGGTAAATTAAAATTCCTATTCCTGCTTCATTTTTCATACATAGGTATAATATTTTTCAAAGTACCTTTAGTCGTTTAAGGAAAATAAAGTACTCTTCCCTTGAATTTTCAAATTTTAACCTTGCGAACTTGTTCGGGATACTTAGCACATACAGCGTAGGTACCTATCCGCAAGCTATAAATAATAAAGATCCTCCTCTCCTCAATAGGTTTTTTCTTTTAGGGAATTTTTATGGGTACAATGGCAGCGGGGAGAGAGGGAATTGATTGAGAAATCAAATCGTCATATATATCATTAATGATGTTTCAAAAATATATCAGGTTTGGATAAAAGTATTAAATTTAGCTACTACGTACTTCTCTTAGGTATTTCGGGGTATGGACCGTTCAATTTTATGCGATGTTTCTACTTCTAGTGTTCGCCTAGGCATAATGAAATTACGAGGTACCTACCACTCTGATGAGGAACTAGTCAACCCCTAACAATTTTAAGATGAACATCTTGATTTTTGTGGGGGGCAAATACTCACTCGATCATAATGATTTGTCGTACGAATTTCTGGAGGTCGTTGTCCGCTTCAAAAATTCCATCTCGGCTGCATTTTTCTCATTCCTGTTTTTTCTTTAAAGACCTGCATAAAACATTTACAGGTTGGAATATGTCTTGCTTTTGTTATGTGTTGTCCCTTTGAACCCGGCAAGAAAGATTTTTCTGTTAGGAAAAACGGTGCTACCTTGTTGACGTAGAAAATGTCATAGTCCGTCGCGCTTCATCTGCACGACAAAATTTTGTTTCCTTACAGTATTGGATTTTTTTAAACAATTTTTCAAGTGCAGGAGTATTGAAATGGGAAGTATGCCGCATTTAGAGAAATATAAAATTACATATATTTTTATAGATTAATCAACGTTGCACCCATTAGGTTTTTACCTACTTGGTAGTTGATTCAATGTTATAATCAAAAAAAGATGTAAAAATCGTTGAAGAACATTTTGTTTGAAAAAAGTAGTGCCTCTTGGAAAAATCCTAAAGTGAAATATTAAATGTTATCGTTGGATGTACTAAAAATAAAATCCTGTTTGTCACTTGCGGAAGGTATAGTACTGAGTAGCTCGATTAAAAATAATGCTGCAGTTTTGAGGCATTGCTTTGACAATTTCTCATTTTCTAGGGCCCCAACGTCCATTTGATGAAAGTTAGCAGTAATTCCTTTCCCCTATAATACGAATAACGATATTTGTCCAACTCATACTTGTAACTGGCATGAATGCTAATTCGTAAAAAAATTTAAAGAAAATTCACGCAAAACGCTGTGGGGTATTATACTTAAGTATGTTTTATTATGTAAATACCATTTATCATATATGTGTAACTATTGAGCTGCTCATAATTTCCTATATTAAATCTCAGCAAATGAAGAAGTGATGTATTCAATGGATGAAGTAATAAACAACAGGAAAAATGTTGTTTTTGTCATTGATTGCCTGTACCTTCGTGCTGTCATATAGGTACCTACCTATAGAAAATCCGATGCTATCTATCTACATCATTCATTACCTGTTGAGCAAATGAACTCAGTAGGCGATCGAAGCATGGAATTTAGAGCTAAGCCAGTCAGTCCCTGATCGGGTTTGTGCTTGGACAAGACAGTGTTCGCTGTTGCCTAATTTGGAGGTCTTCAGTTGGGAGTCCTAGTGCCACAGCCCTAATCCAGGCCGATGAGGCAATGAAAAGCCTAGAGCTGAATGGTTGGACCCTTCTTCTCGAATGATCTAAGGCATTAGGTTGGATGTGATTGAACTGACCCATCGATGCACCTCGTTGGGTTTTAGGTGCTAGTGCTCAGAAACCCACGGAAGACAGCAGCATCTGCTGATTCATACAGATTTTCAAGTAAATTTTTAAATTAAACCACTGATGTTTAGCTGTTTATCTCAATTTTCCATTAGGTGCTTCAATAATAAATTTATTGATAAAAAAAATTATCAATGTAATAATAAGCTGTTAGTAAAACGTAGATGAAATCTCACGTAATCACCATTGTGTTTCCAGATAGTAATAATCGTTAGTAGTCCCTAAGAAAAAACGCTGCAAATCCCTGCACAACGGTTTATTATTTTGTACAGAATACCCTTCTGTTATTACACAACGGCAAATTATTTCATAACGGTAAATTATTACACAACGGTTCATCTACCAAGAAGGGGCTGGATTTTGTTGATCGGTACTTTTGCAACTTGAACAAACGTTGAAGTATTATTGATGGGCAAGTTATTACACAACGGTTCATTATTCTTGACCACGAGGGTAGGTACTGACCATAGAAAAAAGTGATCTACGCAGAAGGGGCATCTATTTCACTCCACATCAACCATTTTCCTTCAGAACTTCATTATTTGCGTTTCTTTTTGCCATTTTAGTTACTGTTTGTCATCGACAGAATTATTTTAGCAACATTTAACTCGTGATTTAGATAGGTACCTAGTACCAGGACCTTATCTATACAGAGAGCTGTGATCTATAACAGGGGTACTCTGTACAAAATAATAAACCGTTGTGCAGGGATTTGCAGCGTTTTTTATTGCATTTTCGGATTCTACATACCTTGAAACGTAAACCATCAAATTATGGGGTGGCGTTAGAATTTTTTTCTTGCTCCATTCCAACGGTTCATTATTGAAAATAATAAACCATTGGACAAACTTAGTGCGACGCCAACACCATCTGTTATCGGAGAATCTCACTAGACGTCAGTCTTCTAGCCTTAACACGAACACGTAAAATATACTTCAAACGTAACTTTATTTCAACATGACGAAAACATCACAAAATCAAACTGAACATAATGAAAAAGAAGAAGACACTTCTTCAGGATAATATGGCCAAAAATCTTGTTCTGGACACATCCTTAATGGTACATTTTTTTAATGTGGCCCTTGACGTTCATCTTAAAACGAGACACGCGTTGGAAATAATACTTGTAGTAGGTATCACGATTCCTTAAGTAGCTAACATCACATTCATTTGAGATTCTAAATTCAAACAGCCTTTAATATTTCATTACATTTGGAAATAAGTTACCTAGCGGAATTGTAAAAGAATTGTAGATAAGTGTTTAAAAAGTACATTTTTCGTATCAACGTATCAAAAATATCAACATTATTAAATTTAGTAACTACTGGAACTGTGTTGGGGAGACAAAGGAGGCATTGAAAATTTCCGTTGCATTCAGTCTTTGAAATGCTAACTTGGTGTACCTAAGAAGATCTTAGACTTGAGGTAGGTAGGTCGTAGGTACATAACACTAAGACTTCGGGTACAATTCGAAGTCATTTGAGGATTAGACGGACACTGCAAAAGAGAAGAGAGCTGTGAGAGAGTACGGTACCCACCTATATTAGGCTACAACAATGCACAGGTAGGCAAATTTAGAAGCCAACGCTTCAAGAATATCACACAACCACTTGGTTTTAGAAATCGGGCGTTTGAACGACTTGAATCGAGAATGGACATATAAACAACAAAATAATACTAACAATAAACTGAAATAATACTTCATACTAGAACTAAGTAGGTAGTTTACAAACGCGCGTAAATGACACAAAACTTAAGAATTCAACTATAATATTGATTGAGGTAATGGTAATCATTCTTCCTGTATATCTCCACGAAACAAAGTCTAAGTAGAAACTACAAAAAAGTATTCTAAATGAAACTGGAAAAACCAACAAAGTAACATGACTCTGAAATAATGGTGAAAAAATACGAAGTTGTTCATAAAGGAGAGGACTAAAGCCCTCCAAACAAGGCACAGAGGTCCTTCTCAAGTACTTCGTCGTTGGTTTGTTCTAAGCGTTTGTTGAAACACGGGTCTTTGGCAGGGCAGGCATCGTTAGTTCCAGGAGGTGCGACCCATTCACCGACGATTCTGAGCAGAGCAGCGACCTCGGAATGTTTGCCTTCTTCGGCGAGCTGGAGAGCGGTTTTGTTGCAGCAGACGGCGTCACACTTGGCGCCAGCTCGGAGGAGTTCGATGACGATGGATTTATGGTTGAATTTAGCCGCATAATGCAGAGGGCTGGACTTCTTGAGAGCCTGCATGGTCAAGGACGCGCCTTGTTTCAGCAGAAACTTCACCATGTCGTGGTAGCCCTTCCACGAAGCGTAGATCAAAGGAGTCTCGAATTTGGCGCTGCAGCAGTTGACTAGCCCACCTTGAGCGACGCTATCTCTAGCGAGTGTCAAATTATCCTTACGGACGGCTTTGAAAAGCTCCAAAGTGTTTTCCATCATGTTGATGGCTGCTTTGTTTTTAGTGGTTTGGATGATCATCAAAGGGGATCTCTTTATTTCTATCTTCTTTTTGATAGGTCCAATAGCGATATCCTCCTGCCCAGTAAAAGGAGCATCGATAAAAGCTCCAGCTTCAATCAAGATTTTGAGGGATTCGTCATAATAATGGTGTTCAATGGGCAGAAGATGCAATGCTGTAAATTCACCCTTGTGGGTAACAAGACGGTAATTAACTTCAGCTCCTGCACTGACCAAGGCTCTTATCACATCTGGCTTGTGTCCGGAACGCATACAAGAAATCATAAGGACAGAAGCGTGATCAATCGAATCAATGCGGGCTTTGGAGTTTGGGTCCACACCACAGCTTAAAAAGAGTTCAACCACATTAGCGTGACCACCAGCAGCTGCAGAGAAAATGGGAGTCCCTCCTTCGTATTCGACAGCATTGAGGTCGGCATGATGAGATATTAAAAGTTTAGCAGCAGAATAATGTCCTTTTTTAGCAGCGACATGCAAAGGTGTACTTTCAGCGCTGTTAACAGCTTTAACATCCGCACCATTGTCAATTAGGAGTTTGATATAATCAGTTTGCCCAATCTTAGCAGCCACATGAAGGGGTGTATTCCCTAAATGATTTCGGCTGTTGACATTAGCGCCTTTCCTCAATAGGAATTTACAGGCTTCCCAGTTGAGTTTGGCTACATTATAGTGCAGGGCAGTGTCTCCTTCTTCAATAGTGGCGTTGACGTTTGCCCCTCTGGCAACGACATTTTTGAGTGGCAAAAGCCCTCCAGCAACTGATTTTGAATATGGTTCCCAATGGCCATTCCTGACATTTCGTTGAGCTCCAACTTTTCTCAGTAGACCAGACGTTTTTTTATGCTTCTGTTGGATGGCTAGGTCTAATGGAGTGAAACCCCCAACCACCTCAGCACTCAACTTGGCTTTTCCGGTTCCATGAAGCTTTTCAACAGATTTCAGATCCCCAATATAAGCAGCATAATGAAGGGGAGAAACCTTTTCATAGGTACTGGGCACACTGCAATCGACACCTTTAGCTGACACTAGCGTATCAAGTATTACATGAGCCTTCATTTTCACGGCTGTAAGAATTGGATCATCTCCATCACTATTGGGTATGTTCACAGTGGCTTTCAGTTCATTAACCATTGTAAAAACCAAGTCACTGTGTCCACGCCAGACAGCACGGTGTAGAGGAGTGTACCCTAAGGGGGAGCATTTTTGATTCAAATCAGCTCCCTTCTCCACCAAATATCTTAGTACCTCTTCACGCCCCACTTCAGCTGCTATGTATGCTGGAGTAATATTTGAGTATTTGAGGCCATAACTGTTCAATCCCGAACACTTGAAGTTCACGTCAGCCCCATGTTTCACTAACATCTTCACAACGTTCATATACCCATAAGAGCAAGCCGTCATCAATGGAGTTACTCCCGAATCAGGATCTGTACAATCCACATCATTTTTGTGCTTATTCAGATGCTCTTCTATGAGCTTCACCTGTTGAGTTTTAGCGAGCTCGTGGAGGGGGAGTGTACCTAGATTTGTGATTGAGTGCGCTTTGTGACACGTAATAGTACTTTTATTCTGACTTTGCGGACTCAACTTCTCGGACAATTCTCCCAAAAGAAATTCTATGAAGCTCAGGCGCAATTTTTCCTCTTGCTGTGCTCGTTCCATGACTGAAAAAAGTAGACAAAAGTTTGAATCATAAGGCAAAAGTGTCTTGAGTCAAAAGTCTGTCCATAGTATGTAGGTATGCAACATACTTGAAATGCACTTAAGTACCTACATCTAATAACTATTTACTGAACACTTTTTTGCCCATCTTTTTTGGTTTTATAACTTCGTAATACTACTAAATGCGAACAACAAGATTTGACAGTCCACCACTTATTTTAAAAAGAGCAGGAACCAATTGCGCACAAACACAATGGCCGAGAAAGACAGTTTCAAAACAGTAGTCTATAAAGATGAGTTAGTATAATTCAAGCAACAGACCGTTCTGGAAGAATCTGCAACGTTTTTGCATAGGATCATGGGCTTGGGCAAAAAACTGTACCTGCAAATATTTCCTGTGATCACCAAGGCATCAATCCCCGGTAAGTAATGCAAACGACCTTTGGCCATTCAATTTACTCGATACTCCCTTATTTATGCGGGGTTTGATGCATCCTAAGGCCTCACCGACCGATAGGCCTCATAGACCGATTTCAGCTTCATTCTAATTAGGTAATGAAAGATTTCCTCGGTCGGGTCTCCTGGATTTTCGCCATTGATACCTACAATGGGAAATAATAATAGAAGTCGCTTCCTTTAGGACTGTACAAAACATGTCCCTAAAAATGTATCCCTAATTTAATTTTTATTCAAGTGTCCAGGAAATAACAGGTGATTTATTGAAAAACGGTTTGAGCGCATATATTGCAATATCCATGATACTGATTTTATGACAGCCCATCAAAAAGTAGTGTAAAGCGATAGATGAAATGATATAAACCAAGGACACTAACACTAAGGGTGTAATTAAAAGTAGCTTCCAAACACAAGCGACCGGCCAACTGTAAGCTCAGGATTAGAAAGATCGAAGGTAAGAAACGTATGAGTAATTCACTTTTGATTAACCAAGATAGAAAGCTTGTATAGTATAAGAATCCCTTAGGCACGCCCAACAAAGTTTTGGGGTTGATCAGAGGATGAGAGGTATGCAAAAATGATACCATGCGCCTGAAAACGAAGATTTAGGAAGGGACTTCCACGGAGAAATGGTGGTACATTGCAGAGAAATTCAAGCAGCGATCATTCGATGATCCTTTTATCATGAATAAACCAGGTACTCTGCAACAACCCAACAACTTTCTGAGGTGGCCACTCGAGAGTTATCAAGTATTTGGATAAACTACGATCGGATTGCCAAGCTCGCTGATTGCTACTACAACAAACGTAATGATTCCATCAATCATCAACGCTGCTGTGACTGACAGTGACGATATCGTTGGCTTTCCGGAATTCAAGGTCAAATCCATTCAATCTTAAATTAATAGGTCAGTCTTGCTGCCTCCACGACTTGTGGCAGGGGAGGAAGTGCCCCATTTCGTGTCAGATTCGTCGAATACGGTCGGCCAGATAAATTTTTTCAGTGCTGCACAGCCGCTAGGCTCATCTGAAGCTATTTCTAACACCTTCAAGTTTATTTCGAGAATAAGATGGATACATTCAACGGATCTCCTCCAACAACCTAAACAACAGACTATGGTAAGACGGTTTCAGTCAAGCAGCATGAAAAATTATGCCTACATTTCCAATTATTGAACTCCAACTGTCCAAAAAAGGATAAATATTCAACACGTAGGGGGTATCCAACATAGGTCGTGATCCAATATTTGGGTAAGTTTTAAGGCTACATGCTCAGTGACATGCCGTTAGTTATGATGTATACTGTACATCAACTACACATACCATCCAATATTCACAAAAGCTTGAACTGAGAAATATTTTGAATGATTTTACTGGTTTTTCATCAATTATAAAGTAGGATATGAATAGATAATTTCGTTAGCAAAATATGGCTTGAATAGGATATTACAAAGAAGCATCGGATTCTGGGAGAACGTAGGTAGGAGTTACAGCTGAATAGTGCGTTGACTCACGGATATTGATTTACAGGAAGGAAGAAAAGAGAGATCGACGTTAATTGATTTCAGCGGTTTTGACGATGGAATCTCCTCGAAAAATTTGACACCACAAATATCTAGGTGAGGGTTCAGGCCACTACCTACTACAAAGCTACTCTTAGCGAATTTAGATTTTCGAGTAATTTGAGTATCTGAATTTCTTCATGTAATAAACATAAGGTACTACCTTCAATTAACTATGATAAGCACTTCGAACAAATTGCAGCAACCCATCAAGTCTGAGAACACTAATGAGGCAAATTTTCTCGTCGATTCTGGTCTTACTTTTAACCTTGGGGATCATTCGAGGGACCGCAATATCAGACCAAGATTTAGAAGAAGGGAATGAAATATTGATTTCAAGAACAGGTAAAGAGTAACTAAGTACACTGGTGTAATAGTGAGAGTAGATGCCAGAAACAACATGTGGTCCCGACTTGGAGTTCAGGGCCCTGATGGTGGAGGGATGCCTCCGCCATCAGTCTTTCACAGCCACAAGTAGCACTGTCACCCTTGAGCGACCTATTGTGATTCATACTTTATGTTGATCTTGAGCCTCAAGAGAAAGATCGGTGGGAATTATCAATAAGAAAATCAATTAATTTGCAGTACCATCAGCAGATCTGGAATCATTCGAAAACCCGAAACCCAACAATTTCTTTTTTGAATTCAAAACTGACTGCTTTCCACCTAGAGCACAGTACTTTGTGGTCAGGACAAAGAGGGACTTGCGGGATAGAGAGATCATCCATGCTCTCAAGGTGAGAACATCAGGAATACCTAGCACGCAATAATATTACTTCTGCATCTTGATAAATTAATTTCAAGTGACAATTCATGTTTACAAGTAGATATAACCTATGAGCTAAATCACCTAACACAAACCACTATGTATATTTCAACTGTTGTTCTTATTAGGAGAACATTATTTATTGTCATGCACTAGTTTTACTTGTATTGCCTAGGGCAACTGAGGAGACTACTATCATAATGAGTAGCAAGGTGATTTGTTCTGTATACCTACATAAAAACGTGGATAGCGTTAACCGACGTTAGTTTCATTATATTTCATAGAAACCTAAGAATTAAGACATTATCGTGAAGGGGGAGGTGCATCAGCCTCGACCAAATGTTGCCTTCTGTTCACATAATTCTACCTGTTTGATTTGAAAATTCCAGAAGAGCTTGAATTTGACGGATGCCGTCATATGGGCTGATTCGAAGATCCCCCCAAGTTTTTCTGACCCTGCCACATCACTTCAAATAAATGGCTTCAGTGGCCATCCCCGTAACATCACTAATGGCCTAGACGTTTTGGAAGAACTGCCAAAAGAATTCGATAGCATGAAGGTAACATTCATGGAATTTGAATTGGTTTGATGAACCAACTAGGATTTGTGTTCAACAGATGTTAATTGTGTTTCTAGGCTGATGTTCACCGTGAACCCCTGCCAGAAAAGGGACAAGTGGAAGGTAGAAATATTGATGCGCAAGATACAAAGTAAATATCAAGTTTTCTTCTTCTCACATAACCTGACCCCAAATCCCCCTTCCTTATTATTGGAAACAAAGGAAGAATGAGTGAATCAGTTTGCACCCACATACCAACCACCTACCTGGGGTACCAAACATATGTGGGGAAACAATGTCAAACTGTTCAAATGTGAGCAGTGTAAACAATAAGTTTATCTGCAGCAGGGAGAAGGAGATCAAAAACGTACTCGAACACGTTTTGAGTTGGTCGCCATGGGAAAAACCTGATGACCCAGAAGACGAGGCGGAACATGAGGAAGATAAATCCGAGAAAGACACTGTGATTTTTGACGATTTGGATCCAGACACAGGACCAGCAGTTCAGCATGCGTTTTGGAAGGGTGAGGGCGACGAAGTCACTATCAGAACTGATCAAGGTAAATCCATTAGTAGACACATTGGAAAACAACCACCAACACAATGTTGTAAATATCAAATAGGTCGATATGTAACACCGGCACTAGTGTCTGTGTCACCAATTCTTTACCCATTCTTCTATTTGATGAAGAACTTCTTCTATTGGACGGGATTCTTCCATTTGATGTTTGTGGGGTTTCTTTTCTATGTGATGACGTACTGAATTATACAACGTGTGCTTTTTAATTCAACCATATAAAGCCACTTCACACAGTAGTGCATTTCACCAACTACAGGCCCGGTTCAAAAAAGAGTGTAACCCTGGGGTTGAAGTTTACCTTAAGGTTTCCCAACCATGGTAACGAAAGTGGCGTTCAAAAAAATTCAGTAATCGATCATTAGTGCGATAAATCGAAAACTTTACCATGGGTACGTAACCCCAGCTATTCGAGGGGTTACAAGAAGTTTACCATGGTTACTCTCAAAACGAAGATGGTTGCTCATTGTTTTTGGTTTTCCTATTTGCGCTGCACCATTCAGATCCCGTCCTATTTTGCGTTATTGTGGTAATAATGAACCGTTATAACTATTATGCGAGCGATGAGGATGATGACGTCTTCGTCGAACTAGGGCTAGTCGTAGAACCGAGAAGATATCGGATCAGAGCGAGACATCCCAACTTCGACGCCTGGAGTGAGAAGGAATTTTACGATCGCTTCAGGTTGTCGAAGGAAGGAGTCGCGTTTGTTCTCGAAGAAATACGCCCTCAAATATCTACGGCAGAACGCAGGCAGTTCTCCACAACATCGCAATCATGTTAAAGGAATAACTACCTGATGTTGACAACGGTACTCAGCATCTCTTGGATGAAACTATGTTTAATAACCCTGGGGCCTGGGGAACGTGGCAGGGTTGAAGGGCGTGAAGACTTTCGTTCAAGATTCATTGCATATTTCGAACCATTACGTAGTGAATTATCCTTGTTCCTAACACGTCTGTGTGATTTACCCCACATTATCCTTGTTTACCCCCGTTTAAATTTCCATCAAACAGGTGCAACGCCGAATAAACGTACACCTAGGAGTTGCTACAAATCACTCAATTAAAAAACATAGAAAGTATTTTTAGTAAAGGCAATATTTGTTGCTAGGATCGATTACTACAGCACTTGAAGAGTACGGATTTATTAAATATCATGCTGGGATGAAGTCACGGAATCTAGGTTAGAATGAGCAACAGTGTTGCCTAAAAGTTGCTTTATACGCCGATATTCCATGGAACTATATTATCCATGAATCAAACTTCATGGATTTATAGCGTCCATGTGCGGTTTGACGTGGATTTCTCGTGAAGTATCCATGGCTAAATTTGAAGTTACCAGGGTTTCCCAAATAATCGATTCTATGAAGGTAACCTTACCACAGAAAACTTTTTTGAACGCTCCTGCTGCGAACCCCAGGGTTCCCGAAAAATCGAAAGTAGCCCCAGGGTTAGGTAACTATCATGGTTACACATTTTTTTTGAACCGGGCCTTAGACCAATGACTCAGCCAGTGGCGTAGCCAGGATTGTTGAAAGGGGGGGGGGGGGGGGTTATCGGAAATAGAAAAAATAAAATAAATAAATTGTCATGTAGCATGGCTATAAGAGCGAATTTTCAAAGAAATATTCCTGATATTGCGTAAAAAGATGATATAGCGAGAATCCATACCACTTTTCTTGAAATTACATAACTTTTCCTGATTTTAGCCATTTTTACCGATGTTTGACCCTAATAAAGTCAAATTTGACCCACTTGCTTTTGAGAAAAATAGTTTTATCATCGAGGTAGTCCCTCCGTCGTCATTATCCACCTCACACTACATCAGGTGAATTGATGTTGATTTTAGCCATTAATACCAATTTTTTACCCCAAAAAATCAAAATCTGACCCCTATTCTGTGTGAAAAACAACTGAAATGGTATTTTTCTGTCTTCACTCAACCTTCCACACCACTTCCAGTGATTTTATAGCAATTGTTTGAAATTTTAGCAGTTTTCACCGACTTTTGACCCCTAAAAACTCCAGTTTGACCCCCTTGGAATTTGAAAATTGCTCATCTTCGAACTCATCCTTTCGTTTGGCAATACAAACGTTTTGGAGAAATCTGGAATTTTTACCATGTGCCTACCCAAGGACAGATATCATCTGGAGTGGCACATAAATCTACATAATATATAAATTTTTGCTAAAATCTAGGGATGAACAGAGGATGCTCTGAAACGAATTTGCCTATAAAAATATTTCAAAAATTCATGTTCTGAAAATGTTACCCATTGCAGTCCGTAGCTTTATTTTCTTTGAAAATTCGGTAAAAAGGTTTTACATTACAAAGAAAGCTGAATTTAAATTAAATTTAACAAAGCACTAAATGTTACAGATAACGTTAGGTAAGATAAACTGAAGAAATACAACATTTATTTGGCACCAATGTTCGTGAATTTTCAAGGAAAATATGACTTTGAAATTATTTTATGGGCAAATCCGTTTCAGATCATCCTGATTTCATCCTTAGATTTTAACAAAAATGTATACGTATATTATATATATATTTATTTATGTGTCACTCCAGACGATAGGTACCTGACCTTGGTTACGTGATAAAAATTCCAAACTTCGCCAAAATGTTCTTATTGCCAATCAAAAGGGTAAGCAATTTTGCAAAAATTTGACGGGGTCATATTTGAGTTTTTAAGGGGTCAAAAATTGGTAAAAACTGCTAAAATTGATAGATAAAATCACTGAAAGTTGCATGGAAGGTTGAGTAGACAGAAAAATACCATTTCAGTTGCTTTTCACACAGAATAGGGTCTAATTAGGATTTTTGGGGGTCAACAATTGGTATCAAGGGCTAAAATCAGTATTATTCACCTGAAGTGTGGGATGGTGACGGCGAGGGACTATTTCGGTAAGCATTTTTGTCAGAAAGAGCGGGTCAAATTTTTGGGGCAGATCATTCGTAATCAAATAAGCGTAATATCATTTAACTGTTTAATCATGTTTGATTTTCCGTTTAACCTGCTATTATTGTATAATATAATATGTTTGTTAGTTTCGTGATTGTTCATTCTTAAGATTTAATTTTAATTTGTGATGAAATTTTCGAGCCAATGGGGGGGGTTATGACCCCCTGGCTACGCCACTGGACTCAGCTGTCAAACCCAACATCATCAGGATCCCATCAATCAGGATCAGTAGCTCAAAGTTGTTGCTAAACTCTGTATTTTTAATTTTTAATCTAAATAAGCTAGTAACTTAAAAATTCGAACTAAATGAAAGCTGATTGAATATGTGAAACAAGAAACCATGTCGTGTTATCAGGAAAATTAATGAAGCAGTACATGGATACTTCAACGGACCCATGCAAGGACTTCTACCAGTTTGCTTGCGGACGATGGTCCAAGCTGAACCCTATCCCAAAGGATAAAGGGGCCTATGACACGTTTGAAATGCTCAGAGAATCCCTGGATTCCATACTGAAGGAACTGTTGGAAGAGGCACCCGCACCATCTGAGGAGCCTGAGGCTTACATCAAGGCCAAGAATCTGTACAAGTCATGTGTCAACTACGGTGAGATATGGTACTTACATACCGAGATTCACTCCAACTAACCAAACTCCAAGTTTAAAAAAAAAAGTACTTTCCCAAGCACTAATACCAACAGATAAAATCATTACCTACCTATATGAATTACTTCCTACCTACATGACCATAGTATGCCATGGATAAACTGGATGGCTTATCCTAATCAACATCAACCAGCTACATCCGTCGTCCAACCAGCGTCAGCATTTTCTGCTAGTAAAGTTCATCGGCTCACTTGCTGAAGTGAGGGTTCATCCTGTCTCACAATATCTCAGGGAACCCTTCCGACCATATCGTAGCCTGTCCTTTCGCAGTGAATTCCAAGCTGGAACAGCTTTGGCCCATAAGAGCCAATCCCCTATTACGGAGTAACCCTAACTGCCAGACATTAGAATGGAACGGTTTTGAAAACCCCAAAATATAATGAAATGGCTGTGAATCGTTTGAATCTAGCTTTTCAAGGCATAGCAGGTAGGTAGGGCCTACTAATATCATCATCATACTGACATTTCACAGATGTTTTGGAGCAAAGGGGTTCCAAACCACTGACAGCTCTTCTGGAAAAGTTGGGTGGCTGGCCGGTCTTGGACCCTGAATGGGATCGATCGAGATTCGACTGGCTTTGGTTAATGGCACAACTGAGATTGTTCAACAATGACATCCTCATATCAGAATGGGTCGGACCAGACATAAAGAATTCCGACCAATACGTGATTCATGTAGGTTTTTAAATGAAATTATTTCAACAGACGTTATTGCTGACCATTGATATTGATATCATAATCCCTGGGTGATAAGAGAGTGGGCCAATAGACAGAAGATTGATATAACTAACCGTTCTCCATTCTAATCAAGAAGTATAATGAATAGGCAGTCCCTAGTACAAAATCGTTAGAAGAGAAAAAAGCTGTCCAGAAATTGACTGCGATTATTTCTACTCTTCACCAGTTGACAACCACCTTAAATAACGTTCATCAACTGTGGATTTAAAATATCAATTAATAATTTTCTATCCTTTATATCACGACTTTTATTCCAAAATGAAACTGTTTCACAGCTGGACCAAACGAGCTTAGGGTTACCCACCAGAGATTACTATCTTCAACCGTCTAACCTGCAGTACCTGGAGGCCTACAAGAGTTACCTTGTAAAAGTGGCCACACTTCTTGGTGCACCAGAAGTCAATGCCACAATAGCTGCCGAAGAAGTGATTCACTTTGAAGTAGCACTGGCCAAGGTAAGACGAGAATTTCATTATCTATGTATGTACAAGTACTAATCTTGTGATCGGTTTTATTTCTGGTATGTGGGGGACTGGCCCACAGTACTCTAGCTTAGGTGGGGTCTCCTCCTGGCACCCAAGCTAGCCTCCTAGCCGCTTCACCGACACAGGTGTTAATAGCACGCTTAATTCCTGGGACGACTCAAGTTGATGCCATCCAGGTTGTAGTAAGAGTTCCCCTTATTCGCCTCTTACGACACGCATGGGGAATTCTATGCCACATCCCTGCAGGGACTAACAGCAGAAGGGTTTATAATAAGAAGAAGACAAGTACTAATGCTACGTACAAGTATTGATACAAACTGTACAGTTAACATGTTTTACCGCAGGTAATCAACGCGTTTTACCTAGTTCCACAGATGTTTTTTCATACAATTTACTCTCCAGGGATACTAAGCACACAGCTGCACAGAACTGTGTATGTTGCAACCACCTAGCTTTTCTTGGGCTCTTGCCAACAGATAACCTCAGCACCCGACGAGCGGAGAAACGTCAGTGAGCTTTATCAAAGAATGACAGTAGCAGAGTTAAGGTCGTACATACCTCAAATCAACTGGCAGCGGTATCTCACTATAGTCCTCGGTCGACCTTGCAACTCGACAGAGAGTGTTGTCGTATTCGCTCTCCGGTATCTTGAAGATCTGGTGTCACTCCTGGGGAAAACAGAACCCAAGTGAGTTCAGTGGCTATGCCTTTCCATGATGGTTAAAAATTAAACAAGAAAAAACTGTTAATCAGGAAATGACGAGATTGAACACTGTAGGTGCAGCAGTGGCAGCACACCTGTACCTATGCTAACATGTGAGGGGCCTAGATGCAAAACCGGCAATGTCCACTTTTTCTATTTTTACAGGAGAGCACATTTTCTGTTTCAAGTAGTAAAAACTTGTTCTACCTTTTTTTTATTTTTTAGGAGGCACTTCTACACCGTCTTATTAGTGTAAAGAATTTTCACCCAAGAGATTTCCTTAGAAAAAAAAATAATCGCAAAACAAAATTGGACATTGCCACTTTTGCAACTAACCTGAGGACTTTGCCACTTTTGCACCCAAATTCAGTGGACATTGCCGTTTTTGTACCTGAAAAGTATACGTCATTCATCATAAAAAACAGTAGACTAACGCAAGACTTTTTTATTTTACAGTTTTTTTTAATTCAATAAAAAAAAGGTTAAAAGAACCACCAAACAAGTTAAAATAGTCATATCGTTTTTGGATAGTATTCACTAGGTTGGAAATTCAAAATCTTAAAGATTCAAGTTCTTCATTATCGACAATTTCGTCTTCACCCTCAATTATCTCGCCGGGCTCCTCATATTGTCCCCCCACTTGTTGTTGGCTTTGTTGTTCGATGATGGCCTTATAGAACTGGAGGCTCTCGAGATTCCTCCAGTTTTCACCGAAATGTTTTGTGAGCAGGTTGTCAACGTCTCTCACTTTCAGTCTGCTGACAACAGCACAGCCTCTTTCTATCACATTAGGGTTCATTGATCACGCAGAAACCCCGAAAAATTACGAATTTAAAACACACAAGACAGGCGCGGACCAAAAGAAAACAGAAACGCATCGCGGGAGTGAGCGCGGGTAAGTAAAATGCTTTCAGCTGATTGGATGTCATGGACATTGCCGGTTTTGCAAGTCATAACCTGTTGGACATTGCCACTTCTGCAACTAAGCCTAGTTTTTGAAGCCAAATTTATCGTCATCTGATCTATTTTGACCACAGAATAGCTTATATTCTTATCGAGAATGAAGTAAAGGCCACAATGACGTCAAAAAACCATTTTCGCAAAAAAGTGGACATTGCCGGTTTTGCTTCTAGACCCCTCATGTATGCTAGGTCAAATGAACACATTCAAATCATACAGAACTTTTTTTTCAACTGAAATCAAACTAATCCATGCAAATAGAAGCAGGAGTACACAGGTCGTGCTGTCAAAGTAAACTGTACTTATTACTCTATGCACAAATGATTTTTTGTTGCAGAACCATTTCCAATTACCTGCTATGGCGATTTGTACGTCATAGAGTCAACAACTTGGATGACAGTTTCCAAGAGGCGAAGCAGAAGTTTTATTATATTCTCTTTGGAAGGGAAGAATCACCTCCGAGATGGAAGAATTGCATAGCCCAAGTGAATGGCAATATGGGAATGGCGGTTGGAGCCATGTTTGTGAGGAAATATTTCGACGAATACAGTAAGAATGATGTTAGTAAAAATGTATAATCCTACAAATGCAAAAATTACGTACTACAAGACTACTAACATGCGGCTTCACCCACAGTACCTTCCCACCAATTTGGCATTCAATGTGTAACATAATATCCAAGGAGAAAGGCAATCAGTATTTAATTTTAGTGTTCTATAACAAGATCACGGATTCAATATCAAAGCAGTATCTGGAAGTTCTCACAGTAGTTTCAGGCGGAATATGAACTCGTGAGTTTAAATAACATGAACAGAGGACAACATGGCCTACGCTTTCAGTGTTGTTGGTCTTCCTAACTATGGGTGAGCCAGGGTGGCGTGGCTACTGGAGTAGTATCCATGGTGAGCACTTGAGCAGCCTCATTGTAGTGGTTCATTCTGGTTTGTAGCGAGCTTTACACCTCCCAATACCTTTTATAAAAAATAACTTCACGTTCCATAGAAGCAAAATTACGGAGATAGAGTTACGAGTAATCTTTTCTAATATAAAACTCGAAGTGTTCTAAAAACGTCTAAAACCCCTACACCGATTTTAATGAGGGTGGTCTCGACGGACATAGGGTATGGTAAAATGGCCAAATTGTCCTCTTTCGATGTGAACCTTTTCCTTCACGACCCGACTGTTTGGTTTTTACGAATCACCGAGTAGTAACTATTTTTTGTGTGGTTGGTGAAATGTTTTTGAATATTACTGTTCCCCAGCCATTCCTGAAAAATACTCGAAAAATTGCACAACGAAAAATAGAATGTGTCGCGATCCTCTGCCCGAGCTCGACAGGCTAAAGTCAACATACTTTTTATCACCTACAAGAGTAGTAGCAGAGCTTAAAACAAGAAGAAGCAAAGCTTCAAGCACTAGTATGACTCGTCAGTTGAGAATACTATCACCCGGGCTTAGCTGGGTATACATGCTAGTATCTACAAAACACAAAGTTTGTATGTAAATGACTGCAAATGACTGAACGGAACTTGATACGGTGGATATGGTTTTTTTCTGGTGTGCTCTTCAAACACAGGTCGGTAACAATGGCTACATCAATTTGCATTGGCTACATGAATGCACGAAAAAACGCGAAAAACACTGTTATACCGGTTTCGGTGATCAAACCATCGTCAGTAACAAACAATAACTTATTCCGTTTGTTATTGAGTTATTGACGATGGTTTGATCACCGAAACCGGTATAACAGTGTTTTTCGTGTATTAGTGGACTATTTTTTCAATAACCGTGTTTCTTTGAAATGGGTTTCCACGATTTAGTTCGTATTGAACTAAAAAAAATTTTGAAACCACCCAGAGCATTGTACGACCAGCAGTTCGTTTGCACCGAAAAGCTTCGTCAACATGATCGTGAATCAAACGGTATACATCCGGCCCAGATATCATCGCTAGGGAGCACCTGATTATAATCACGGCTGTCGAGTTGGTTTTTGTTCTGTGAATTGTTTTATTTGAAAAATGATGGATCTTTTGGTGGATTTTGTTGATAGGTAGGTACTTTTGCAACTTATTTATACTTACTTTATTGGGTAAATTATTACACAACCGTTTATTATACTACCTACGCAGAAGGGGCATCTATACAGGTAAATTATTTCACAACGGTTTATTATTTACCTTATGCTTCATGAATAACTACAAATAATAAATGATTGAATTATTGAATCCCGCGCATTTGAATGAAACTTTAATTCCCGGGCCGGCTGCAGTACTCAATAGAGACTTTTTGCAGCACCGAATCGGGTGACGATTGGGAAACCGTTCGGTACAAAAGGGTTAGTGCGCATGCTCAACGATCCGATCGGCAGGCGAACCGTCATGAGTTGAAACCGTCATCCGTTGAAAACCGGGATTGAACGGTCCGTCTTGACGGCGATTTGATGACGGGAGCTGGTGCTCCCCTCAAACGTGACCCTAACAGCCGGTTTCCTCTTATCAGACCGTTTTGGAAGTGGAGGAAGACGATAGCAATGTTAGCATCTGAATTTGCTCGCCCTATCTTGCCGGCCACGGTTTCCCAATCGTCACCCGATTCGGTGCTGCAAAAAGTCTCTCATGTAGGGCTTTCCAGGGGGGATCTCGAGGGTACTGACCACAGAAAACCGTGATATACGCAGAAGTTGCACCTATAAAGGTAAAAAATATAACCGTTGTGAAATAATTTGCAGCGTTTTTAAATGAAATGTTCATTTTCACAGACAATCCCGCTTCCCAGGACATGTTTTGGGGGTGTCCGGTCTGATTCAGTCCTGTTTTAGGTTTATTATTTTCAATAATGAACCTTTGGAATCGAGCATGAAAATACAATTTTCAACCCCCCTCGAAATTCGATCTGATGATTTGATTTGATGATGGTTTCCGTTTCAAGGTATGTAGAATCCGAAAACGGAATACAAAAATTTCTGTCTGTCCGCCGTACGCCGCACTTTTCTTAGTTACCATGAACCGAAATTAATGAAATTTGGTTTGTAGGTCCCATTTGGGGTCTAGTTGGTCCTCGAAGCTCGGCGTTACTTCAGTCATCTCTAAATAGGGGTTGAAATTTTCAGAACGCCGTAGCTCGTATTCAATAGAAGCTCAAAAAGAATTTTTTGAGACCACCACCCACAGCATTGTACGACGAGTCGTTCACTTGCACCTAAAAGCTTCGTCAATATGATCGTGAATGAAACTGTATAAATCCGGCCCAGATATCACTGTTAGGGAACACCTGATTATAATTACGGATGGCTGTATGAAATCGAGTTGGTTGTTCTGTGATATTATTTCATTTTAAGAATTATGGCTCTTATGGATTTTGTTGATAGGTACTTTTGTAACTTGAACAAACATTGTTTTACGAATAACAACAAATCATATTACTGAATGATCGAATCCTGCGCATTTTCATGAAACAGTAATTCCCGGGCCGGCTGCAGTTCTCCGTTTAGGGCTTTCCTCGGGGGAGCTCGAAGGTAGGCATTGACCACAGAAAGGAGTGATCTACACAGAAGGGTGCATCTATATAATGTAAATAATAAATGCTGTTTAATAATTTGCAGCATTTTTCACCTGTCCTGGGAAGCGTCCCGGTTTTCCCAAATTCTTACATTAATATTAAACTGCCATGATTAATCAAGTTCCTAAAACAATTATTGCTCATGTTCTAAGGCTGTGCAAATGTGTAAGTTTCTAACAACTGTTCATCACGTTTTCAGACTGTAAACATTAAATAATGACGTTCCTAGATATTCCTACGTAGGTATATATCGACTCTCCCGAGCGCACTTGTCGTAACCCACAAAAAGGCGGGACATTTTTTTCTGCAGTAACGTGTACTAGAGGGTTGTGGGTACATCACCATTGAATTTCAGCCTGATCCGACAACGCTAAATACCTTAAAATCCAATTTCCCCCTCTACTTTTCCTTAAATCTGGAATTTCCAAAAATTCAAATGAGTGAAGAACATTTGTCGTAACCAACGAAGAAACTCTACTTGAACTGTAGGTTACTACTTCAATAATTTTCTTTTATTAGGTGCATTGTCGTAACCAACTTACTTCACTCTCTAGAGTGGATTCCGACAAATGTAACGAATCTCCTAATTGTAGTAACCAACATGGGAAGTCTAACGTTGTGGGTTACGACAAATGCTCGTTTTAGTACCTCCTACGTCCCATTACTAGCCACACAAGAAAAAAACTCAGCTGGGTTCCGACAATGATGCGTAATTTGTTTTTGTCGTAGCCCACAAAATTACACGTCAGTTATTATAAAATTTTGTGGCTTACGACATTTGATCACCCTCACCCGATCAAACAGTTGTACTCTTTCTACAACGAAACATTTTATAAGACCGGGACGCGGAAGGGGATCTGTTACCTATGGGGAGAATAGATTGGAAAACGAAGAGCCAACGAGATGTCAAGCATTCTTATGATGTACATCCATTCAGTTGACGGACGTAAAACAGTACGACACAGTTCCCTGTACTGTAATTCATGTGTAGGGCAGAACAAGAATAAAGTGGTTGTCTCGACGATCCAGTGGTGCTTGGAAAATACTCCACTCAGGATACGATTCAGATCACTTTCCTCCAGCCTGGGCATACCTATATGCCACCCGATTCGGTCCATGCTGTAATAGAGAGGGCCTCACGTGGCGAAACAGTGTGGGCGCCATCTGAATGGAATACAATAATAAGAAACGCCCGGAAAAACCCTCGACCCTATGGCGTCTCGTCTAATTTCCTTGATCTCAGCACATTTTACCACAGTCGGACACAACGATTCACGCCAATGAAGACAAATCAAGCGTGAATTTTTCAGCCATGAAGAAGTTTAGATTCACGAAGGGCTCGAGGGATTTTTACGACGAAGTGTCGTACGATCCTACGGAAGCCGAAACTCGCATCACTGGAGAGGTGGAGCAAGGTGATATAAAAAAACGCGCCAGACGTATTCGTAAAACGAAAGCTAAGCTCACCACTAGAAAGAAGATCAGACAAGCGATAGCTCAAAATCACGACCAGCCTCTCTGAACCATTGCCAGCGTTCAGGTCCCCGCTTGCAATTCCAGCGACAAAGAAAAGGGACCTGATGAAGCTCATAGAGGTTTGTTATCCCAAGGGAGTACCATGAAGAGTACATGATGATGGCTGAACACGTCACTCTACCCGATGTGCTATCCGAAACTGATGAGGAAGATCCGTTGGGCGAAGAGTCGATGCAATATAATATTTGTCGTGAGTCCCTCCAGGAATCACTCCTCTAGTAAACTTAAGCTCTCACCAATATTCAACCACGAAAGTTAGGCTCCGTTAATAAACGATACGAGTGGGGAGACAAGCCACAGGACCCAGGGTACACAACCTGGAGCCCCACCATCAACCCCCAACAGGGGGTTGGAGGGAGAGGACTCACTTTCCTATAAAACCCCGGATCCTGCGACTTTAGCTTCATTCGACACTTCCTCTAACCAGCTCTCTCTTCTCTCCTCCTACCTTGCTCTCTCCTCCTCTAAAAGAACCTAGATGTCGGTGGTGGTCAGCCCATAACCGCCTAGGCAACCTCCTCTCCTAAAAGATTCCAGATGTCGGTGGTGATTCGCTCATAACCGCCTGGACACCTACCCTCTAAAAGATCCTAGATGTCGGTGGTGATTCGCTCATAACCGCCTAGGCAAATTCAACCACTCACCTCCCCAAAAAGATCCTAGATGTCGGTGGTGATTCGCTCATAACCGCCTAGGCAAATTCAACCACTCACCTCTCCAAAAAAATCCCAGATGTCGGTGGTGATTCGCTCATAACCGCCTGGGCAATTTCCCTCACACCACCGTGATGCCAATTTTAAATTCATCACAGTGGTGAACCCGACGTTCACACAACCTTCTTCCTCCTTTTCCCTTCTCATGTGTCAAACCCCAGTCACAAGTTAAGTTCGGTCCGTGCAATCCAATTTCAAATTCAACCAGTCAAAGTTCTAATTCAGTCAGTCAGTTTAAATTCGCATCTCTCGCTCACCACTCACACCAGCCCGGAGATCGCAACCCTCTCAAATCTCCGCTCAGCCGCTCCCGATTTCTGCGAATTTTACATTTGAAATTTAATATTGAAAAATTTTGAATTTTCAAGTTTCAGCTGCGACAAAACCTGAACCATGGACCCGAACACTCAATCGCCCCCGCTCCTCCGACCGTCCACGCTGCAGCCGCCCGCCGCCACGACAACCGACGCAACAGCCGCTGTCGACAACCCCTTCTCCACCCTCTCACCGCCCGGCACAATCTCACCGACGGCGCCCGCTGCAGCCGCCACCGCCGCTGACGTCATGACCGCCTCTGCGTCTTTTCCTCTCTCTTTACCACCCTTTTACTCACATGACCCCGCATTGTGGTTTTTCCAGGTAGACGCAGCGTTCTCGGCCGCCGGTATCCGCAGCCAAAAAACTCGCTACTCCCGCATCATCTCCCTGCTGCCGTACGACATCCTACTACAGACGTCGGACATCTCCCCCGACGCCGCCGCCGCCTACGACGACCTCCGCAGCCGCCTCATCTCGCTATACCAGCCGTCCAAATTCGCACGAGTCGCCGCCCTGTCGCAGCCGCAACAACTCGGCGACATGAAGCCCTCCCACCTCTTCCGACGCCTGCGACTTCAGCTGCAAGGGATAATGACGGCCGACATCGCCCGGACCTTCTGGTTGCGCGCGCTCCCCCACCCCATCCAGATGGCGCTCGCCAGCCATCTCGACGGTCCGGACGAACCGCTCCTCCGCCTCGCAGACACGGTACATGACCTCGCCGCATCCGCCAGCGTCAGCGAAATTCGCACCCCCCGCACTGCACCTTCCCCTAGACGAACGGACGAGCCCGCCGAACGCCGCCGGCTCCCCTCCATCGACCGCAATCGACCTCACTCCTCGGAGCGCCGCCGACCCCCCTCCACGGACCGCCGGCGCCCGGCCTCCTCCGAACGCCGCCCCACCCCTCCACAGGACCAGCGGAGGGGGAACTCACTGGCCCGTACATCCCGGCCTACCAAGACGGCAACAAGACGGCCTACCTCCCCGCCGACCCCCCCCCCCCCCCCCACCGGTGCTTTTACCATGTAAACTTCGGTGGGGAGGCCCGAAAATGTCAACCCCCCTGCTCCTTCCCCTCCGGGCAGGGAAATGCCGACGCCCGCCGGTAAGCCTGGCGGGCCCCCCTCCTCGCCAACACGGGGGGGACCCCCACCATCCCCCCCCCCCCCCCCGGCCCGCATCTGCGCCACCACCACTACCGAGACCCCCCGCTCTTCCTACGCCGCCGCCATGGCCGCCAACCTCACGTCCGCGCCTCGCAGCGCCGCCGCACCCCACTCACGGGCGAACACCGTCCCCCACCACGGAACGGCCCCTCCATGGCCGCCGCCACGGCCGCCAACATCACGGCCGCGCTCAGCTGCGCCGCCACAACCCCCTCCCGACCAACTACCGTTCCCCCACCAAAGAACGGCCCCTCCACTGCCGCCGCCACGGCCGCCAACCTCACGACCGTGCCTCACGGCGCCGTCACCGTTCCCCCACCACGGAACGGCCTCCCCACTGCCGCCTCCACGGCCACCAACCACCCCACCGCGCCCCGCTGCGCCGCTACCAAACCCACCCCACCACCAACTGCTCCCCCACCACGGAGCAGGCGCCCCACCAACCGCGTCTCCTTCGCAGGAGACGCCTCCCCACCATCACCTCAACAAGCCCGCCCCGACGCCAAGGCTACCAACACCACCCCACGAACCTACGCGGAGGCCGTCCGCCAAAACCCCTCCACCGCCCCAACCGACGCCGTTCTGCCGCACACCACCCCTGCCCACCAACGACTATTTATCAAATGCCGGCGGACCAACGTGCCCTTCCTAGTGGACACAGGGGCGGCGCTCTCCATCTTCCCAAACTCCATTCTCCGTCGTAAGGCGCGCTGTCATCGCCAGATCCTCTACGCCGCCAACGGTACCACCATCCCCTCGTACGGGACGTACCGCTCGTCCGTCTACCTTAGCGGACTCACGTACGAGTGGGAATTTACCGTGTCGGACGTGGAGTCGGCCTGGGGGCCGATTTTTTGGCATACTTCGGCCTCCAGGTAGACGTAAAGAACGCGCGCCTGATTGACCCCGCCTACAACGCCCCAATCCCGGGTTATATCCATGCGATAACCCAACCCCCGAACCAGTTCACAACCCTCCTCGACCACTACCGCCCCCAGCGCCGCCCCTCAGCCCACATTTCTACCATACAACACTTTATTGAGACCTCGGGCCCCCCAATCACCGCCAAAGCCCGCCGCCTCCACCCCTTACAACTATCCCAGGCCCGTAAACATCGTTAGATCGCGGACGGGATCATCCGCCCCTCCAAATCCCCTTGGGCTTCACCTCTGCACATAGTGCAAAAGCCCAATGGGGATATCCGCCCTTGCGGCGACTATCGCCGCCTCAATGCAAAAACCACCCCCGACCTTTACAACGTCCCCCACCTCCGGGATTTTTCGTCCCACCTCCACAACACAAAAATCTTCTCCACCCTCGACATCGCACGTGCGTTCCACCACATAAATATCCACCCCCCAGACATACCAAAGACGGCCATAATCACCCCATTCGGCCTCTTTGAGTATGTAAAAATGGGATTCGGCCTCAGAAACGCTGCCCAAACGTGGCAGCGTTACATGGACAGTATTCTACGTGGCCTTCCATTCGTCTTTTGTTTTTTAGATGACGTTCTGGTCGCCTCTCGCACCCCCGAAGAACACCTAGACCACCTGCGCCAAATTCTGGACATTTTTTCCGCCGAAGGACTACAAATAAACACCGACAAGTGCGTCCTCGCCGCCCAACCCTCCGTCCGCTGCCTCGGCCACCTCGTCTCCCCCGACGGAATCACACCTCTCCCGGACAAGGTTCAAGCCATCACCGGATTCCCCCAGCCCCGTACCGTCACGGAACTCCGCCGTTTTTTGGGTATGTTGAATTTTTACCGCCGCCATATAAAACACTCAGCCCAACATCAACAACCGCTCATACACGCCATTCCCCAACCCGCCAAAAAAAACGACAACCGCCCCATCTCTTGGTCCCCCGAACTCACAACCGCTTTTCAAACTTGTAAAAGGGGCCTTGTGGACGCCGCTCTATTAGCCCATCCCGATCCCCACGCTCCCCTTTCCATCACAACCGATGCCTCCGATTGGGCCATCGGGGCAGTGCTCCACCAGCACACCGGCGCCACCCCCCAACCCCTCGGGTTTTTTTCAAAAACCCTATCCCCCACCCAGAAAAACTACTCCACGTTCGACAGAGAGCTCCTAGCGATCCACGAAGCCATCAAGCATTTTCGTGACTTCGTGCAGGGCAGGCAGTTCTCTGTCGTAACGGATCATAAACCCCTCACCCACGCCCTCCTCCAAAGTCGCAAATCCGCCTCGCCTCGTCGCCTCCGGCAACTCGAATTCATCGGACAGTTCACGTCCGATATTCGTTACTTGCCGGGGGCCGACAATTGCGTGACGGACGCGCTCTCCCGCCCCACCCCCGCGCCGGTGGCGGAGCTACTGCCCTTCCCTTCCCCACAAATCCTAAAAACCCACCAACAACCCGACTCCGACCCAACCCTCTCCAACCTCATCTCCGCCTCCAAACTCCAACAGCTGCCGCCCCTTGAGCTCTGGTGTGACGTAACGGCCGACGCACCGCGCCCTTACGTCCCACCCCACCTTAGGCGGCAGCTGTTCCTCCATTACCACTCCCTCCACCATCCCGGCATCCGGGCAAGCCGGGACCTCGTAAAAACACGGTACTTCTGGCCCCATATGAACACAGATATACGAAACTGGGTTCTTGGGTGCCAGAAGTGCCAAACATACAAGGTCTCGGCTCACCCCCACGTACCTCCTCAACCCATTCCCGACTCCCTCCCGTGGGAACACGTACATCTAGATCTGGTCGGCCCCCTTCCCCCCTCCGAGGGGAAGAAATACTGCCTCACCATGATCGACCGTGCAACAAATTGGGTGGAGTGTATTCCGCTCGCCCATATTACCGCGGACGCCGTCGCCGCGGCCTTCCTTAATCAATGGATCAGCCGCTACGGTTGTCCGCGGATAATCACGGTCGATCAGGGGAGGCAGTTTGAGTCGGCCCACTTTTCCGATCTCCTCCGTTCCCTCGGGATCCAAAAAATCCGCACCACTCCCTATCATCCTCAATCCAACGGGAAAATAGAGCGGTGGCACTCGGTCCTGAAACAAGCCATCTCTACTTCAGCTACATCCCCCTCATGGACAAAAACACTACCATACGTATTACTCAGCCTTAGAACTTCCGCACGTCCTTCAGACAACACTAGTCCGGCCCAACACGCTTTCAGAGACCCCCTCCGCTTACCAGCCGATATTTTCCCGTCAATTAACAGGGAGCCGCTACACACTTCAACACCAGTTAACGACACAGCTTATCCGAAACGATTCTACACCGCCACTTACATGTACCTGAAGGAGCCCGGCATCCACAAAACATTTCAACCCCTCTACGCCGGGCCCTTCCAGGTCATCCGCTCCACACACACCACAGCTACCCTGTTAATTGACGGGAAACCCCACACCGTACCCCTCGCCCGATGTAAGCCAGCTCCAGTCCTCCCTGAACAACCTCACCACACGACTCTCACCCCCACACCAGAAACACCACACATTGCCTCCATCTCACCCACCGGACCCCGACGTCGCCGCCTCTCTCCGCGACGTCCCGGGTACCGGCTCCCACCAGCTCACCCCCTTCACCGCCGCCCTGGCAGTGAAGGGGCCCCTCTATCAGTCTTCACCAACGTGAAGACTGTTAGAGGGTGTCACCTCTCTCACCCATCACCCACCTCTCCACATACTTCACATCCATTACACCTACACCCATCCACACCCCACACCCTATCCATACCCAAAGAACGGCGGATTTCCGCGCACCCCCTGAATGTAATCCCAACCCACCTACCATGACCCATTGTAAATATTGTAAATATCCCCTGTGCATATTGTAAGAAACCACTGTAAATATTGTTAAAAAAAACACTGTACATATTCTAACCCCATATCTAAGTCTACTATTGTACATATCCTAAATACTATATCTACACTAATCCTACTCACTATTGTAAATACTATATCTACGTTAATCTTACTCACTATTGTACATAACACCACCAATTGTCAATCCTATACCTAATATTACTCGCTACCTACCTAATATTACTCGCTAACAGTTGTACACATCTTCTTCCAACTCATCTATGTAACTGCTCATGTACCTACTATGTATAACTCACCAACTTATGTAACTGCTTATGTAAATACCCTTAATCTTAAGTGCACTTTCACCTAGAGTTAAGAACGACGCCCTCAGCACTCAACCTGTTGCCGTGGCCCTCAGCCGTTGCCACCTTTTGCCTTCCGCCCCTCATATACCTCACCACGCCTTCAGCGCCATTTATGTTTGCCTTGGCCCTCAGCCCCTGGCACCTTGCGCCTTCAGCCCCATCTTTATCATAGCCCTCAGCTCTCCTCGAATTTTGGCTCAAACTGGGGGGACCTCTGTCGTGAGTCCCTCCAGGAATCACTCCTCTAGTAAACTTAAGTTCTCACCAATATTCAACCACGAAAGTTAGGCTCCGTTAATAAACGATGCGAGTGGGGAGACAAGCCACAGGACCCAGGGTACACAACCTGGAGCCCCACCATCAACCCCCAACAGGGGGTTGGAGGGAGAGGACTCACTTTCCTATAAAACCCCGGATCCTGCGACTTTAGCTTCATTCGACACTTCCTCTAACCAGTTCTCTCTTCTCTCCTCCTACCTTGCTCTCTCCTCCTCTAAAAGAACCTAGATGTCGGTGGTGGTCAGCCCATAACCGCCTAGGCAACCTCCTCTCCTAAAAGATTCCAGATGTCGGTGGTGATTCGCTCATAACCGCCTGGACACCTACCCTCTAAAAGATCCTAGATGTCGGTGGTGATTCGCTCATAACCGCCTAGGCAAATTCAACCACTCATCTCTCCAAAAAGATCCCAGATGTCGGTGGTGATTCGCTCATAACCGCCTGGGCAATTTCCCTCACACCACCGTGATGCCAATTTTAAATTCATCACAATATTATTATTAAGTGAATAAATAAAGGGTTCCGTGTTCCAAGTTTCACATAGCGCCTCACTTTTTCTCCAAGTTCAGTCCACTGAGGACGTTCCAGATCAATGGCATGATTCATTCCAACTTTAATCTCTAAGGGATCAATTTGCAGCAGGCAAGTACTGCTGACTTGAAACGTTTTTTCTGCTGTCAAATTGGGTTTGGACCAAAATTTTCGAGTATTTATGGATTTATTTGTTTTAAAATTTATCTGGCTAAAAGGGTGTGTGGGTTACGACAAGAGAACCAGTCAGAGATGATTTTAGTTTTTCGGCTCTCCTGTAAAATTAGAATTTTGTGGGTTACGACAAGTGCGCTCGGGAGAGTCGATATATTGCTCGTCTTCCTAAATATAATTGTTGGTAATTTTGAAGGTTGAATCCATGTCTGTGTCCTTGTTTTTAGATCAAAAGCGTCCTGGGATGCCCTGGTTTTTACGTACACTATACGCGTTAGGGGTCTGGGATGGAGATGGCAACTCATCCCCGTTATTAGGCAAAGATCCAACCATGGTTTTATCAAATTAGGTGTTTGACCTACACGTGATTTCGGAAGATACAGCCTACAATACAGTTCGATCCGGCTTAGATAGCGATGAATAACTCGCCGAAATGCAACACCAATACCAACATCATGTTGTCAGTAGGTGTTGACAGTAGATAGGTACATTAGGTCAACAAATTTCGATCGACTGAGCAGCTGATGAAGCAACATGCTGCTGCTTTACTAAAAGACAAACTGAAATGAAACTTACCGGCTAAGAAAGCATCACCTGTTGGAATGATGAACTTGGATATGAACGGTCTCGGTCGTTTACATTACGATTAACTCATAACTCTGTAAACTGCAGACAAGGACTTGAACTGCCTACGATACTGTACAAGTCATGAAACTACCAAACGAACAATATTAGTCTATGAAAAATACGGTATTACGCGGTAGAAACATACCATGGGGAGATGGCACGAGTCGAAGACGAGGGTTGAAAACAAAGTAGACGTATCTCACCACTCCATGTAGTATGGATGCTACACACAAGTTTTCCCGCCTCTCCATAATTACAAGCGCTGCCTACAACAAAGCTTATTAAACTGGCGGGTACAATAAAAGTAGGTAGGTAATTACAGAGTATTTCAAATGGATATTTAATACATGGGTTTAGAATTTATTAAAATTGGAGCTATTTTTACCCAAATTTAAACTAATGCTATGCAGGTACGGATCAAACCGAAAATTGATTGCGTTGATTCAACCAGTCTACGCAACGTGGACCTGGAGATGCTAGGTAGGTACCTATAGTGCATTCAATTGAGAGTGAGAGCATAAACAGAATGCGAAACCATCAAAGCACCATAGCGTTGCGGGTTAGTATTCCCCAATTGCATATGTTACTTATGGGGACCTTTGACTTTAATTTCCGAAAATGGTTCATGGGCAAGATACTGGCATCAGCTTCAATCTCCATACTTGCGATTCATCAGTTTTATTTTCATTCAAAGTTCGTCGTTTTCAAAAGCAAAATATTATAGTGACCTCAAGGTCGGAAACCGGCTCAGCCAACTCGGTTGGCATTTCTCCACCGAAGAGAGGTAAGGTGACAACTATATCACTAGAAACGATAGAATCACTGTAATGAACGCGTGCAAGCATATGTGTGAAATTTATAGAGGCTGATCTGACCGATACATCGTGCAGATGGTGGATGCCGCGACAGGTGTATAAGCAGCCTCTGTTTACTGGGTGCTAAAAGAACATGGAGAAAACGGCTGCTTTTGTTCACCAAAGAAGATTAGATCCCATCCCAAAAATAGCTGATTTGGTCGATTCTTTAGATCTAGAGGCAATACACCAAAAAATTCATCAGTTATATCTTCGAAATATACTTCCTACTATAGATAAAATGTTTTTGATGTTAACACGGGCGGTCCCCTCCCCAATTTTTAAAAGAACCACATTTTACAAGTCGTCTCAGAACTGCAATTTCGATTTGTCAGACGTCGAAGGGATTCAGTGCTGCTTGAATGGGAGGAGCTTGTTTTGTGAAGAAGGGAACTGAAAACCGTCAAATTTACTATGGATTTGGACGAAACATGCATTAATTCTTGACACACAAATTACACCATTGTCGTGATATCCTTCCAGAACTCACTTTATATTTCATCTTAGGATTGTTCAAATAAACCAGACGAATGAAGTGGCGTACGTGATAGGCCGCAGGCAGAAACCCACTCTCTTCTCCCATCCCTCAACGGTCGGAAATGACCGTCAAGGGACTGGGGAAGGGTGGAAGGGCCATATAAAAACCCGCCGTTCTCGCCCGTCTCTTCATTCAACGCTCAAAACTCAAGTCGATGACTTCTCTCTCTCTCCTCTCACAACTCCTTACCTTTTACATAAAAGATCCCAGACTGGTGGAACCGGTAAGGTGGTAACTTCCAGAGTGGCAACCACTGGGCAAAACCCTCTAATGTCTTAGTGGTGGAAACCTCACTGGCTTTTGCTATAGGTGTTAACCAGAGGCACTAGATCCATCACTTCCATCACTCTCATCCCCACACCTCACCACTACCTCATACTCAATCAAACCACCACAGTGGTGAACCTGACATGGACACGCAACTTTCTGATGGAGTCTCCCAACCTGCTACCCCCCACCCTACAACGCCCAGCGGGTCCCCTCGCCCTCGCCGCCGGTTCCATCCCCACCGCCACCTCTCTTCACACATCGAGGCTCGTCCCCTTTTCCTGACCGCAACACCTGGAATGTCTCCAGCCCAACCCCCAACGCTCATCAGACCGGCCAAGGCCACCCGCCACCGCCACCTCTCTTCCACACCGTCTGCTGACCTAATGAGCTGCTGCCCCTCTCCACACGATCGCCCCCTTCTTCGTCGACAAACAGCCCCCTCTCCATCGATGGCCCCTTCTCCCAACCCCAACACATGGAAGGCCTCAAGCACGACCCCTTCCACCGATCGCCAGACCGACAAGCGCTATCCCCACTTCGCCCCACATGGCATGGCCCCCGCCACCTTCTTCCCCTTTGCCAACACTCCAAGGTGCGCCCAAGTCTCAGCCCTCCCGCCCCCCAACTCGCTGGGGGGACTCATTCGCCCTCATCCCCTCGACTCACTGAGGGGCCTTCACCCTCAACCCCTTCTACTCACTGAGGGGCCTTCACCCTCACCCCCTCGCCCTCTGCAGAACCACATCACCGTCACCACGTCGCCACTCCCACCGCCCCACCACTGCCGCCATCACACGCTCGTTCGACCTCCATCCAGCTCCTGTGCCACCGCTTCGACCACCGCTTCTCTCCACCTGTGCTGCACTTACTGCCTTACCGCCTCTGGCCTTTGCTGTTTTTTCCGCCTTCCGCACTGTAAACTTTTGAAATTTGTAAATATTGTTACTCGCCAAATTTGTTACCTAGTTTTAAGTCAGCCACCTTCAGCATTGTCAACCTGCGCCTTCAGCTTTCCTCTGTCTTTCTATTTTGCCTTCAGCATGTCACTCTGCACCCTCAGCACTCATACCTTCTTGTTTACTTTGCACAATCTGGCGGGACCTCTGTCGTGATATCCTCCCAGAACATCACTTTATATATTATTTCACCTTAAGGTTGTACAAATAAACCTGACGAATGAAGTTGCGTACCTACGTGATAGGTCGTAGGCAGAAACCCGCTCTCTTCTCCCATCCCTCAATGGTCGGAAACGACCGCCAAGGGACTGTGGGAGAGTGGAAGGGCCATACAAAAACCCGCCGTTCTCGCCCTTCTCTTCATTCTTCGCTCAAACCTCAAGTCGATGACTTCTCTCTCTCTCTCCTCTCACGCCTCCTTATCTTTTGCCTAAAAGATCCCAGACTGATGGAACCGGTAAGGTGATAAACTACCAGAGTGGCAACCTCTGAGCAAAACCCTCTAATGTCTTAGTGGTGGAAACCTCACTGGCTTTTGCTATAGGTGTTAACCAGTGGCGCTAGACCCATCACTCTCATCTCCACACCTCACCGCTACCTCATACTCAATCAAACCACCACAACCATGATACCAACTTTTTTTAAATTCATTTTATTTTATTTTTTTAATGTAATTTACGTGCATCTGTGTAGATTAATGACCCTTACATGTTACATCACAGGGGGAAGGTTAGCAATCAACCCGTAATGAAAATCGACAAATTTACTATTTCGACGAAACTTGGATTAATGCTGGACATCGAATTTCATCATGATAACAAATTTTTTATTTTTTATTTTTTGTTAATTAGGTATTAAATAGAATTTACGTGCATCCGAGTAGATTCATGGCCCTTACATGTTACATCACCTGCTGGTTAGCAATCAGTATGGTAGGCAACCCCGCATCACGTGGGTGATATGCGGGCTCGATTTCATTGTCGTTTGTTTGTGCTCTCACGCTAAATTGTACGTACTGTAGTATCTGAGATGCGAGCGAAGAGAACAACCAGTTATCTACTAACCTTTACACAAGCGAATCTACACATTAACCAATCTACATCCACGCACTTCCTGGTGAAACCGTGCTGGACTGCTGGTCCTGTAGCACTAGGCAGAGACCGTATACGTATAACGATGAGTATCATTATTTTTATATTGACAGTTTAGGAAAGATCATGCACGGACCCAGGCTGTGGTTGATATACAGGTGGGCCTAGACGCTCAGATTTGGGTAATTATGGTAAATCAGAGCATACCTACATTGATACTTGGCAATTCAATAAACACGTATGTAGCAGCTTCTCTCGGAAAATCAATTTCTATCAGTCAGAATGAATCAGGAGTGTCCCCATTCGACTCAGCTTCAAAAATTATGTGGAAAACTATATCTAACTTCTCTTCATGGTTTGATCGAGTCGGGTCATATGTTTCTTTTCTTCTTTTTTTGGCAATGTTCGCACTTTTCTCTCTCAATTAGTAGGAAGGTACAGTAAAATAGAAAATGACAATACCGTTGGAAAGCTGAGATCCTGAGGAAGTTATTCCGGTTGAGCGCAAGGGGAATTTGGGTTGCTCTCTCTGCGCTTTTATTTTTTTTTATTTTCTGAGATCCGCCCAATTCCTATTTTCGAACGACAATTTCAAGGGTTCTCACCACTCAAAAATGATTCATATTAGCATATTCTAAAAGGAAATTTAACCAGCTTTTCAACGGTAGCCACCACCAATTATTGTTAGTTTAATTTTACAAATGGGTTTCATGGTCAGTTTTGTGTTGAAAAACGTGATTCACGAGAAAAAACTTGAAATTTCAAAAAACTCGAAATCTAAGAAAAATGAAAGAAAGAAAATATTGCTAGGGACATTTTCGATCGGAAATGATCTGAAGAATTGATTCCTGGCTTCTTGCAGACCTGTTCCAAGAACACCCTGTATAATAAATTATACCTACGTATATAATAATCACCCATCAATATGTCAAGTCTGTAACTACCCATCGACTTTAATACTAATTTCGAACAAAAAGTGCCTCATAGAAATTTTTAGAAAAACGCTTTAGTTTCGAGTTATTTTGATTTTAAGATTTTTTCGGGTTCTCGACCTTCTATCACAAAAATGATAACATCCCTAATAAGCAATGCAAAATTGAATTTGATAATACCGTTGGAAAGAGCGTTAAATTTCCTATCTCCCTACTGCTACACCGAATTCAGACGGTGAAAAATTGGAATGAAAAGTAAATTTCTCAAATTTGCGATTTTTGTTTTCAAATTACTACGACTCAGAAATAGTAGGTCTGTAGCTTCCAAGGTTACCTATAGTCATTTTCAATTGTACCGTAGTAATTACGGGAGAAAATGATGCTTGAATGCAAAACCTTGAAACGTAAACCATCAAATTTTGAGGGGGGTAAGAATTTTTTTTTTTCATGCTCGATTCCAGTGGTTCATTATTGAAAATAATAAACCAAAAAACGTGGATTTTTATAGGAAATTGAGTGTTACAGCGTGTTATACTACTTCACTGGACATATCCAAAACTTGAGAATACTTATAAGTAAGTAATTTTGTATGCTGAATCGAATGGTAGTACTCCCGAGTAATTTCAACACTGATGAAAAGCTGAATTTCTATAAATCTGTTTGTGATGGATGAGTTGGGGCGTACATCCACCACGAGCGGTGTGAGGGGGGGGATGCGCCCGGAATTGGTTATGAGCGAATCACCACCATGATCCGGGATCTTTTCGGATGTGTCTGTTGGTTATGGGCGTACCACCACCATCCACAGATTCTTTTAGGATCGTTGCCTGGTCGTCCAGGATCTTTTTGGAAGTATGCTCGGTTTGGTAAAGGGCGGACCACCACCATGCCCGAGATCTTTTAGGAAGCTTGTCCGTTGGTTATGGGCGTACCACCACCATTCACGGATTCTTTTGGGTTAGGAGAGAGAGACCAGGTAAGGAGGAGAGAGAATAGTCAGCGACTAGAGGAGAGCGTAGAATGAGGAAAAAGGTGCAGGAGGCGAGTTTTTATATGCTTGGGAGCTGTCTCCCTCCATCCTCTAGCTAGTAGAGGATGGTGGGGACCTCCAGGCTGGCCCTCGGCTCTCTTGCGCCTTCTGTCCCCACTTCTCGGTTTATTTGGCGAGCTTATTTTTACATACAAGGGTTGTGGTTCTGCGAGGATACCACGACACTATTGAACCTATTTTCTTACCACATTTTTACCTACATACCTCCTCCAGGATCCACCTCCATGAATTAGCGTCTGAATTTGGAAATGTTAATAATAGCAGGACTGCGACCACCAACTTGGATGCGGGAATCGAATTAACTAACAGATATGGACTTTATCATGCTATCGTTTTGATTTATTATTCTGTGAATAATACACCTATGTATTCGCTCAGCAAAAAAATTGTATAACACCCCCTCAAACTTTTTTCTTTTCCTTTTCAAGGTGCGTAGATTCCAAAAATGCAGTGTCCGTCCGCCGTCCGCCGTCCGCCGTACGCCGTACGCCGTACCACGTGTACCGGCTTCTTTTTCGGTCTAAAAATTCGTTCTTTCGCACACATGCTCCATTTGGGCCCCAGTTGTGTCCCGAAACTTTTCAGCCCGATCGGAATATACCCAGGGGTGTTATGAGTGAAAATGTGTGTAAAAATAGGTACTTTTTCGTTTTAGCAACATGCTGGTAACATGAGCTTCTGAGATATCGTTTTCCATGTTTTTGGGGACGAGAAGACCGAATATGAAGTCGATTTTGACCAAAGAGTGGAAAATTGAGTTCTACCAAATGTTCAGCTCCCAAAATTGATTTTTTATGAATCAAAAACCTGGGAAATCGTCTGAAATCACCATCAGTTTGTATAATAACACTGGAAAAAGTGTCAACACGTGGATCAAGACGATTAAATGGCACTACCAATGATCAAAGATAGTTAAAAAAAAAGTAGCGTACCTAATTTGTGTTTTAGGGGCCAAAATTAATGGAAACCATCAGAAATAGCTATTTCGATTATTAGGTACGCATGAAAGAAACAATAAATGAACAGCCAACATTTCTGTAGGTATGTTCAAATAGAATAATAAACCCATGTGACAAGGACTTTGCAGCGTTTTTTGTTTTGTGCGTGCGTGCGTATGTATGTGTGTGTGTGTGGGGGGGGGGGGGGGGCAAGCTCAAGACAATGGTCTATTCCACTCCACTTGAAACTCCTGCTGTTATTCACCACATATCCAAATTCAGGCGCTAATGAATTCATCGAGGTCGATCCAGGAGTAGGTAAGTAGGTACCTACACACGAGGAGAAACGTGCTAAGAAATATTTAGGTTCGTTAGATCGAAAAATCAACTTTTCATCAGTCGAAATGACTCGGGAGTATCACCATTCGATTCATCATGCAACATTACGTATAAGTCGATAACACTCGCTTACCACTCAATTTGATCAATTGATCAATTGATTTGAAAAATCCACTTTTTTTCATTCAAACATAATTTTCTCATGTAATTACTGCAGTAAAATTAAAAATTACCATACCATTGGAAAGCTGAGATTTTGAAAAAGTTATTCCTGCAACGCATTTGGTAGACACCTACTATTTCTGAGTCGTAGTCATTTGAGAAAATTAATTTTTTAGCCCAACTTTTCACCCATTTAATTAGGTGATCTAAAAAAATTGATGTTGCATCAGGGAGATAGCAAATGTAACGCTCTTTCCAATGGTGTATCAATTTCAATTTTGCACTGTTAATTAAGGGTGTTACGAGTATTTTTGTGATAAAAGGTCGAGAACACCGAAAACATTTTAAAATCAAAATTACTCGAAAACGAAGCGTTTTTCTAAAAAATTTCTAGGAGGCACTTTTTGTTGGAAATTAGTTGTAAAATCGATCTCTGAAGTTTCTTGGTTCCGAAAGTGGGACACCCTGTGTATTACATCATTTTACCCCATCAAACTTAGGCTGTCATACGAGTTATGCTCATGAGCATACCCTATACCTTTACCGTTACCCCAGTCGCATGAATCATACATTTGAGAGTACTGAATGGCTGAAATTTCAGCGAAATCAGTTGAATAGAACCGGAGATTACTGAATGAGAACCGGAGAGTACTGAATGGCTGAAATTTCAGCGAAATCATACTCAGATGCCGCTATAATTTCGATCCTAATAGAATTTGAAGAAATTAATATGGGACCATGTATGGGCAAAACCGCAGTTACCCTCAAAATTTCAGCTCGTTTGTTCTATGGATAGTATTATGTTGGTTACAAAGATTGTAACCGACACGGGACCGAAATAGTTCAGAGTAGAAATGTTGGCGTAGGTACATATTTTCAAATTGTGCATAAATTCAGTGCTTTCTTACCTCCGTATTGGTAGTGTGGAAGCATAATATTTTATGAAAAACTAACCTTCCTCCTACCTCCTTTTACCCCTTTACTGCCCTCCTTTCCAAACGTTGTTATTTATTGCACAGACTTTGATAATGACGAGAGAGATACAACAGTCGTTTCGTGAGATTCTGGAAGAGACGACCTGGATTGACAAAGACACGAAACGGCTTGCACGGGATAAAGTGGATGCGATGGCTCTACGTATTGGATATCCCGATTCAATTCTAGACAGAGTGGAGCTCGACGACAGGTATAAAGATGTAGGTGTTCTTGTTGTTATCGAATAGAATAAAGTCCTTATAGATAGATACCTTATTTCAAGAATTCGCCTGCGTGTGTGCACCTACTCCTTTTTTTGACATTCTTGTTGATACCGATGAGCCGAGATGTCCTTTTCTGGAAGGAATATTAGGTATGTACCTATAACTTTAGGTACAAAGTGTGAGAGCTGGTGGTCATCCAACAAAATTTTTCATTTTTGGAGACAGAGTTCAGGAAAATGATCTTACCAAATTTTCGTTGAATTGGGGGATTGACAAGTTAAGTTGAGAACCTGCATTACTTTAGCGTCAAGTGGGTTTAGCATATTACCTCCTGTTTATCGCCTCTTGATCTTATTAATACTTAGATTTGTAGAAATTCACCTAATGGTGTAAATTTGTAATGACTATAATGCGAACTTTTTGTTCTGAAGGTGGCCATTGATCCAAATCTATATTTTGAAAACACACTTAACATCTTACGGCACCTCACGAGAATTGAACAGAGCCATTTGGGAACACCTGTCAATAAATCGATATGGAATACAGCTCCAGCCGTCGTCAACGCTTATTATTCAAGAAACAAAAACCAGATAAGTAAGTAAAATAACTTATTGAAAGGAAACCTGGACCATGGCTACCTACCTACCTTTGTAGGTACCTACTACTACTACTACTACTACTACTACTACTACTACTACTACTACTACTACTACTACTACTACTACTACTACTAACAAGACTCCTAGTGATGTTTGGATACTGTTTGGTCTCAGTATTTAGTTTCCCTACTGTTTTGATGTACATTGGTTCTGAATGCAGGAGATGTCATGTTTCCTTCTCCCTCCCCCCTTGCGTATACCGTTCGCTCCTTCCTATTCAGTCAACTGGTAAGAACGCTCGCGTTCGGATCCTCGAAACCAACCCTGGTCCTTCCCCAAGCTATTCCTCATAATTTTTTCCCCTTTCCACCTCCGGCACAATAGTACCTCGCGGAATCGCGACGGGCCGTTTTTCGACATCCAGAGGACAGGATACTCCACTCCACCCCGTCGACGGGAGACCCCAGGCGCGCCTAACAAAAGGTCAGTCCTACTTCATTCCCTTTCACATGTCATTTTTCGTGCATTTTATTGTTGTACATCATTATTAGCGGGTTATTAGGTCCCAGACCAAAACTTGATACAGTCCACTCGTGCGTTCCTTGTTTCTATATTTCCCTCGGATAGGAACGTACGTACAAATTAATGGTTCTTCGAGCCACGGATATTGGGCATTTCATTTCTATAGGACCCTTTGGGTTGGTTTAGTGGGATCCATCTTGGGCGTCATCGTCACGTGACGCATTAACGGGCTCCTTATTGGTCACATACAACTTGTTTACTTAGGTTGAGGTGTAGGTGGGGCATCAACACTCTTCATCTTTCCCACTCCTACCTAGTTCCTCATTTCGCATTTGCTCATTTCCCCTCCGCGTGACGATCACTTGCGCTTTCACCCAATCGTCCACACCCTGAAAACCAGCTCGTTTCTGGGTCACGTTTTCTTTCAGTATTGGGGTAATTCCATCCAGTCAGAACGGATTTACTCGGGAAAATAATGGGCCAAAAAGAGGAATTAACTGCTCAGTACAACAAGTATACCGAGAAGAAAAAACGTCTTCTCTCTCGACTTCAGGTCACTTCCGGTATGATTGTGGGCCTTCCAAAAAACTTGGATATATTTCTAGCACGTGCAAGCAAACTTGACGACATTTTCACAGAGTACAATACAGTTTTAGACAATCTGGCCGGCATTCAATTAGAAGAACCTACGCTCGCTACCGATTGTGTAGCAGAAACTTCGACGTTCGAAAATCTCTATTTTTCTATAATTGCCGCAACCAAACCTTATGTTACTCCTGTGAAACTGCCTGATTTGAATTCGAGTTCTACAAGTCAAAACAGTCATTCGCCACAAGTGCAACTGAAACCGAAATTGCCTGAAATTCAGTTAGCCAGATTCGATGGACAAATTCAAAACTTTTCGTCATTCAAGTCCCTTTTTGATGCGCTCATACATAGATCTGATTTATCTGAAATAGAAAAGTTCACTTATCTTTTGGCTAACGTTGAAGGCCCCGCACTTCAATTGATTAAAACTGTAGAATTTCGTCCCGAAAATTATGCTACTGCATATCAAGCGCTAGTAAACAGATACACTAACAATCGAGTGATAGCAAATTTCTATTTGAATAAACTACTCACATTCACACCGCTGAAATCGGATTCACCAAGTAGTGTTCGTAATACAGCCGACTTTATTTTGGCCACCGTAGCAAGTTTAAAATCGCTTAATGTTCCTGACCTTTCGGACTTCATGTTCTTACACTTGGGTCTGCGCCTAATGGATGCAAGAACAAAACGAGCTTTTGAAGATAAGTATGTGGATACTCCATTCCCTACTTTTCAAAACTTTGATGATTTTATGGGCAGTCAAAGTTCGATTTCGGATCTCTTGAATTCTCCGGTGTCCGGAACAACGATTACACCTACAGTTAAGGAACGGAAGCGTGTTTTACTTGCTTCAAATTCGGAAATTTCCCCTTCAACGTCTAGCGTTAATACTCCTAAGACGACTATGAATACTCCTTCTACATCCTCATGTGTATGTTGTGCCAAATCAAATCACAAACTGTCTAAATGTGAGGTGTTCCTTTCAATGAGTGTACCTGAGCGCAAAACGATCATTCAACAAAATCGTTTATGTTTTGCTTGCTTTGGTCGTCACACCTTTTCAATGTGTAAATCTACGTTTTGCTGTCGAATTTGTAAGAGGAAATCCCATAATCATTTATTACATCAGGGAATCAGTTCCGATGTAACTTCCCCCTCCTCTCGTCCGGAATCATCCCCGACGGCGGACGTCGCTATTACTCCCGATGGAAATAATGCAGTCTCACTCACCAATGTCTGCCCAAGACCTTCGGCTACCTCGATTGCCCTCCTTGGAACAGCTCAAGCAACTATTTTCGATGTCACTGGACGCCCTCATACATGTCGTCTAGTCTTGGATTCAGGAAGTCAGGCTAACTTCTTAACCACGTCGCTTGCCGATCGACTAGGCCTTCCCCGAAAAAAATGCTCTTTTGGAATTTCTGGCGTTGGACACTCTCCTGTTCACTCAAAGGTTCAGGGCCTAGTTTCGTGTAAGTTGGCATCTAGGCATTCCCCGGAATCAGCTATATTTCTCGATGCAGCCCTCATTTCTCGGATCACGTCGGACCTTCCTACGACTCCCTTACCGGACCAGCTGCTATCTCATTTCAATTTTCTTACATTAGCTGATCCCGAATTCATTACACCTGGTCCAGTGGACATGCTACTCGGAGTGCAAGCCGTTTTAGACGCTACTCTCGAATTTCCCGGTACTATTAGAGGGAATCCTTCTGCAGTACCCACTATTTTCGGATATGTTTTGATGGGTTCCATTCCCCATGAATCCCCTCCGGATCATCTCAACACCCTCCTTGTTTCCTCTGCTCCGGTTTCCACTCTTCGTAGTCTTGAAGAAACTATGCGAGCATTCTGGGAACAAGAGGAAGTTGAGATCCCTCATCCACCTTCTGATGAAGATGTACAATGTGAACGGCATTTTCAACAAACTATTTCGCGCGACGATACTGGTCGCTACGTAGCTCGCTTACCTTTCGTTGACAACATACGTCCAATTCTCGGTTCCACTCGGGATCGAGCCTTCAAAAGACTTTTCCGCCTTGAGAAACAGTTCGAGAAAAATCCTGAATTTCGAGATCTGTATCATGCTTGTTTGAAGGATTATGTACACCAAGGACACATGGTTAGGGCTAACACCTCGGTGGATTATTTGATGACCCACCATGGAGTGGTTAAAGAGCCCGCTGGAAAGATGAAGGTTCGGGTAGTTTTCAACCCATCGGAGAAAGATCCTACTGGCACCAGTCTCAACGATACTCTACTCGTTGGTCCCAAAAGACAGGGAGATATTGGCGAAATTATTTCACGATTTCGGACTCATAAAGTTGGTATCACCTGTGATGTTCGGCAGATGTTCCGTGCCATCAGTTTGCACCAGGACGACCAGGATTATCTGCACTTTCTCTGGCGGTTTTCTCCTTCAGATCCTATAACAGAGTGGCAGCTCACTACAGTTACCTTTGGTGTTACCTCTAGTCCCTTTACTGCACAAAGAACTATTGCTCAGTTAGTTCTTGATGAAGGCGAAAGATATCCTCTTGCAGCGGAGGCGCTCCGCTCTGAGACCTATATCGATGACGTAATTTCCGGTGCCCATTCTGAAGAAGAAGCTTCGTTGTTGCAATCGCAACTTACTGAGCTTCTAGCAGCGGGGGGTTTCGAACTAGGGAAGTGGGCTAGTTCATCCTCAACTCTTCTCTCAAGCTTTTCTTCGGGCGTCGTCAATTTTTCAGAAGATACACTCACTCAGAGCGCCACCAAGGTTTTAGGGATCGGTTGGGATCCTAAAGCCGATGTTTTCTGTTGTACCATCGATTCTACTCCAGTTCAGGCGAGTAAGCGAGGTATTTTATCCAAAGTCGCGAGGATGTTTGATCCGAATGGTTACTTCAGTCCGGTCATATTTTCATTAAAGGCCCTACTTCAGCAAATCTGGCTTCTAAAAATCGATTGGGATGATCCTATCCCCTCGGATTTGTTGTCCACATGGATGAATCTGGAACAAGAACTCCCGTTTTTGGAACAGGCAAGAATCCCACGTTGTATTTTACCCACCCTGTATCGGGATCTTCAACTCATCGGATTTTCGGATGCCAGTGAGCTAGGCATGGCAGCGGTCCTTTATTTGCGTGTTGAGACCACAGAAGGCGTACACATCCATCTCGTGAAATCCAAGACCAAAGTCGCCCCCTTGAAGTCATGGACGATACCTCGTCTGGAGTTGGGAGCTGCACATCTATTGGCTAAGTTGATTCTAGCCTCTAAAGGTTTCATTGAGCACTTATCAATCGTTAAAATCACCTGCCTGACAGATTCGACTACCGTCCTAGCCTGGCTCCGAACTCCTCCATATCGACTGAAGACCTTCGTTTCCAATCGGGTCATTCAGATTCATGAGGCGTGTCCGTCAGTCTTATGGCGACACGTTCCAGGAACACAGAATCCTGCCGATTTCGGGAGTAGAGGGTTGGCACCATCTAAACTCATAAACCTTGACATGTGGTGGAATGGTCCCTCATTTTTGTACCAATCTTTGAAGGACTGGCCATCGGATCCTAATTGGTCGATTTCCGGCTTGCCGGAACTCAAGCTACCAACCATTCTCAACTTTTTATCGCTTGCCACTCCATCCAACCTCATTCAGTTGATGGAAAATTCTTCTTCACTTACTAAACTACAGCGGATTGTAGCATACGTCCTTCGATTTGCGCATAACTCTCTCCTGAAAGCCAGCAACTCATCTCATCTTGGACGCAGATTTGGACCTATATCTGCCTCCGAGTATCGTGACGCCTTATCCACTCTGGTTCGAGTCACGCAGGCTCATCATTACAGCGACGAAATTGCTTTATTAGACAAGCAGAAGGAGTGTTCCAAACGACTCGCTGCTCTTTCTCCCTTCCTCTCACCTGACGGTTTCCTCAGGGTGGGGGGTCGCCTGGCGTGGGCTCCTCTTACCGAAAAGGCAAAACGTCCTTTGGTGATCCCAAAGGATAGTCATTTGGCTCGATTATTAGTTGATCACTTTCATCTGTATTCTGCTCATGGTGGACCTCGACTAATCCAATCACTACTACACCGGGAATACTGGATAACATCCGCTCGTAGTCTCATCCGTCAGAGAATTCATAAGTGCGTTCGTTGTACTCGTTATACTGCAACCATCACAAATCCAGTAATGGCTGACCTTCCAAAATCCCGCCTTTCCCCTGGAAAGTGCTTCACCCACACAGGACTTGATTTTGGTGGACCCTTCCCTATTCGGTTCAGCAATCGCCGCAATGCCAAGAGAGACAAAAGTTATTTTGCACTCTTTGTATGTATGTCAACTCGTGCGGTACACATAGAAGTCGTCTCAGCATTGTCCACTGAGGCTTGCCTCGCTTCTATGGACCGTTTCATCGCACGGCGGGGGCTTCCTTCACATATTTATTCAGATAACGGAAGAAATTTCCGTGGAGCTGCTCGGGAGATGTCTGATGTGCACACTTTCTTAAAACAAGCCAGCCCTGAATTCGAGAGTTATTTAGCACAAAGGGAGATAGCCTGGATTTTCAACCCTCCCCTTGCTCCAAATTTTGGAGGAGCCTGGGAAATCATGATAAAAGGTGCAAAACATCACCTAAACGCATCATTGGGGATCAGTGTCTCACCTTTGAAGAGTTCGCAACTATTTTTGCTCGCATTGAAGCAATTTTGAACTCGCGCCCGCTCGCCGCTCTTCCTGGAGCACCGAACGACCCTGCCGACTGTCTCACCCCTGGACACTTCCTGGTTGGAGGTCCACTCCTCGCTCGACCTGAAGCTGATCTTCTCGAGGAGAACCCCAGTCGACTGAAGCGATGGCAGTTGGTTAACCAACTCACCCAGTCGTTTTGGCAGCGTTGGAGCAGAGAATATCTGCACTCTCTTCAGTTTCGCAGGAAATGGACGAAGAAGACCCCCGAGTTGAAGGACGGAGCAGTAGTCATCCTTCGCTCTCCAAACACATCGCCAACTCAATGGCCGTTGGGGCGAGTGGATCAGGTGTTGCCCGGCGCCGATGGCGTAGTGCGAGTTGCTAGAGTCAGAACATCCACAGGAGTTTTGACCCGTCCCACCAATAAATTGGTGGTCCTTCCTATCGAATAATCCTTCCCCACGATGCACCCAACCAGTTTTATTTTCAACAGAGTATACTTATTTTTCTAGTGGGTGCATTTCTAATTATCATAGAGTAATTTTTTGTTTGGTCACAAAGTATGTTGGTGAACCCAAGCTTACGTTTATTTTGGCCATATTTTCTAGCTAATCCGTAAGGGAGAGTTCTCATTATTTTTCATTATGCTGTTCAGCAAAATTTGCTAATTTTGGGTGGGGGGTATGTTTGGTCTCAGTATTTAGTTTCCCTACTGTTTTGATGTACATTGGTTCTGAATGCAGGAGATGTCATGTTTCCTTCTCCCTCCCCCCTTGCGTATACCGTTCGCTCCTTCCTATTCAGTCAACTGGTAAGAAAGCTCGCGTTCGGATCCTCGAAACCAACCCTGGTCCTTCCCCAAGCTATTCCTCATAATTTTTTCCCCTTTCCACCTCCGGCACAATAGTACCTCGCGGAATCGCGACGGGCCGTTTTTCGACATCCAGAGGACAGGATACTCCACTCCACCCCGTCGACGGGAGACCCCAGGCGCGCCTAACAAAAGGTCAGTCCTACTTCATTCCCTTTCACATGTCATTTTTCGTGCATTTTATTGTTGTACATCATTATTAGCGGGTTATTAGGTCCCAGACCAAAACTTGATACAGTCCACTCGTGCGTTCCTTGTTTCTATATTTCCCTCGGATAGGAACGTACGTACAGATACCTTGTTTATGATCCACCTGACATAATGCAGCTTACTCAATAACGGTTCAGAAGTTACACCTTGAAGTTCGGTGAGACCTGCGATGTTTTGTTCTTAATAAATGTAGGTCAGGCATTTCTGTGGTATGTACGACTCAGAGCTCAGTAAGTTGTAGGTTGGACTATGTATAACCTATGATACATGAAGTAGACATTCAAAGGAGCGTCGAAATTCTCATTCTCTTATGCACTAATTCGGTAAGAAGCACTTGCTTCAGGTATTAATACCTCGTAGCAATAATTTATGTTCAAAGCGCCAATTATCTACATTTCAAATTTTAGGAATAGAAATTTCCCTTTTTTTTACGTCATTGTCAGCGTCTAGGCTCCGCTCCCTGGCATCGTTGTGTCACCAAAACCTATAAACTAATTCTACAGTCCACCAAGTAAATCATAAGAATATTTCGAGTCATAAAACATACCAGTAGGTGTTGGAATTAGCTTTAAATTTTGTGGCGCAATTTCCGCTGGTGAGGCACCAACAACTAGGTATATTATGTACTGTAAATTCCGATAGTATAACGTTTAGACCCTAAAATTTTCATGTCATGAGACCCATTTGGTGAGTTTGTTCGGGGATAGGCAGCGTGGTCAACTCACCCGAGTAGAATGAGTAACCATGACTTCTACTCATATTTTAAAGTAGGTCCCATTCTAAGAATTTTGAGACCAACCTACGATGAATAGTTCTTTTTCTATGAAGTTTTGAAGTTTTGGCAACAAATTACGTCACACTTTGCAAGGGGGTCCCGCCCAGGCGGGAGGGGTGCAGTGACGTCACTTGCTGCTGAAAATGTTGAAAGCACATAGAAACATAACTATTCATTGTAGGGGAGAGTGCGGTTGGTCTCAAAATTCTCAGAATGGGGCCTACTTTCATTAGAAAAAAAAGGGAAAGTAATCCAAACAGATGTCATGGGTACTCCTCAACGATGTTCGGCAATAAAAGTCAGACTGAAAAAAGTGAATTTGGGTATGGAAAAGGTTTTAAATACCGTTCGAAAAATTCGGATATATCAGATTAAGTAGATGGTTGTATACATTGGTATCTTGATAATAAAGTACCTACCTACCTACTTTGGTTTCAGTGTTCCCAGCAGGGATACTCCAGCCGCCCTTCTATCATCGGTATTTCCCTAAAAGCCTGAACTATGGAGGTATTGGAGTGGTGATCGGCCACGAGATCACCCACGGGTTCGATGACAAAGGAAGACTCTTCGACAGAAACGGCAATCTCCACAGGTGGTGGAGGGATGAGGCAGTAACTCAGTTTCACGAGAGAGCGCAGTGCATCATAGGTAGGTACGCAAAACATGATCGTATTGCGCCAAGTACTAGCGAATGGACGTGCCGCACTGGACGGTATTGAATTTAGTTGAATGCCCCCCATAGGCGTTAAAAAATCACCATTTTCTTACTCAGCAACAACAAAAAAGTTATGATTTTAATTTGCGACTTGTTTTCCTCGCAGATCAGTATAGCAAGTACGTGGTGGACGAGGTAGGCATTCAAATTGACGGTATTAACACTCAGGGCGAAAACATAGCGGACAACGGCGGGATAAAACAAGCATTCCGAGTGAGTCACAATCCAGTCAAAAGGTGGCAGTACGAGTGTACCTTCATGAGTAAACGTACATACTAATAATCCTGGTAACTAGGTATTCATAAGTTCCTACACTTATACAGTCAAATAGATGAAGAACACATATTACGTCACTGCTAATCCCAGGAAAATTGATCGTTTTTGTTACATGTTATTGACGAATAACTTCCATTCATCGATCGTGGCAGCTATGATACAGCTGCTGTATTCCCATAGGCAATCCTGCAATAGGCTAATATAGTACAGAAAGATTTATACATCCATACGTTTCATAAATATGTGCACTACCTACATTAAGTATAAAATCATAAGGAAGAAAATCATGTTATTTCTTATTTTGAGGGTAGACACCTACCTAAACTTTGGTTTATGGTTTGTTGATGTTTTACATATGATGTAGGTAGGTATATTATAATTCGATCACTTTTCATATGATTTCGCAGTCGTACCAAAAATGGACCACCTCTTATGGCGATAAGGACGAAACTTTGCCGGGCCTGAACTACACGGGGATGCAACTTTTCTTCCTTAATTTTGCTCAAGTATGGTGCGGAGAAACTCGGCCTGCAGCTTCTAGAAACAAATTGAAAACCGCCGTTCACTCACCCGGCAAGTACAGGTATGATGGGTCCTCAGGTAAGTGCCTAGCTATTTATTCGTGTTGTCAAAAACATCTTCCATTCAATTTCAGTCACCCCGCACTCAACTAGTCAACTATTTACTTCAAAAATAGAATTTTCTGCTTTACAAATCAAACACGCATCTCTACAATGCAGGTTGAGCATTGCCAAAGATTATAATTGAATCACTCGTTTCAGAAACCCGACATGTCCACAAAATCAAATTTGTGGAAAAATGCAAAAAACTCGTTACAGCCACCTCTATTTTTTCCTACGGTTTTAAACGTGATGAAAGAGAGAGAGAGAGAGAGAGAGAAAGAGAGAGAGAGAGAGAGAGAGAGAGAGAGAGAGAGAGAGAGAGAGCGAATTTATTCATGTAAATATACAACATAATAATGCAAAAGAATTAAAAAAATTGTAGATGAATAATATTGATAAGTCCGTGTCGCCGACACAAGAGTTGTTTTATAATATTACAAATAATTACAACTACGATTACAAATAGTTTTTTACATGTCTACGAAATTTACATTCAATTCTCCTTTTTTTTCTTTTTACCGTCTATACATACTCGTTATAATGGAGTCACACTTTTCCGCACCTTTTTGAATAAGCCATTATAAATTAGTTTTTTTTAATACATTTCTCGAGCTAATAGTAGGTGTCGTGAGTCCCTCCCGGGAACACTCCACTAACAACCTTAAAGCTCTCACCAATATTCCTATGTAAAAATTACCTTCCGTTAATAAACATCTGAGTGGGGAGACAGGCGACAGAATCCGGGGGACACAACCTGGTGCCCCACTACCAGCTCCCAACAGGGAGCTGGAGGGAGAGGACTCCAAGTCCTATATAACCCCGGATCCTGGAGCTTTAGCTTCATTCGACACTTCCTCTAACCAGCTCTCTCTTCTCTCTCTCCTACCTTCCTCCTCCCAGATGCCTGGTGGTATCCGCCGCTCTGGGAATTCACCTCCTACCTTCTCCCCTTGTCTACATCGGTGGATATCCGCCGCCTAGACAAGCACCTTCCTTCACCTACATCGGTGGATTACCGCCGCCTAGGTGAATTTCCTTCCTCTCGTCTACATCGGTGGATTACCGCCGCCTAGACGAGATTCCTTCCTCTCACCTACATCGGTGGATTACCGCCGCCTAGGTGAACTCCCTTCCTCTCACCTACATCGGTGGATTACCGCCGCCTAGGTGAAATTCCCTCGCTCTCATCTATTCACTCCTTCACGCCACCGTGATGATAAATTTAAATTCATCACAGTGGTGAACCCGACGTTCATCCAACCTTCTATCTACCCTTCCCACCACCTCATGTGTCGCCCCAGTCTAGTTCGGTGTCCCGAATTTTAAATTCACATTTAAAATAGTCAGTATAAATTCGCAATTTTTTGGCCCACCCGCAACCGCTCACACAGCTCTCAACTCTCCGCCGCAACCACATCCGCTGCCGCAAATTGCGAATTTTCAAATTCAAACACTCAAATTGAATTTTGTTCACAGACACCTCCACCATGGACCCGAACTCGCCATCGCCGCCGCTCCTACGGCCGTCCCTGCTGCAGCCGCCGACCACTGCGGCTTCTGACGCAACCGACAACCCCTTCACCAGCCTCTCACCACCCGGCTCCACCGCATCCGCCGCCGCCGCTGCAGCTGCCGCACACGCCGCCGCCGACGTCACGACGGCCTCAGCGTCATTCCCGCTGTCGCTACCCCCCTTCTACACGCACGACCCCGCACTCTGGTTCTTCCAGGTCGACGCTGCGTTTTCTGCCGCCAACATCCGCAGCCAGCGTACCCGCTACTCCCGCATTATCTCTCTACTACCATATGAGATCCTCCTGCAGACGTCAGACATCTCCCCCGACGCCACGGCCGCCTACGACGACCTCCGCGCACGCCTCATCAGCTTATACCAACCCTCCAAGATCGCACGTGTCGCAGCGCTCTCCCAGCCCCAACATCTCGGCGATTTGAAGCCCTCCCACCTATACCGTCGCCTACGTCACCAGCTACACGACGTCGTGACGGCCGACATCGCCAGAACTTTCTGGCTGCAAGCCCTCCCCCACCCCATCCAGATGGCGCTCGCCAGCCACCTCGACGGACCGGACGAGCCGCTGCTCCGTCTAGCCGACACGGTTCACGACCTCGCCGCGGCCGCCAGCGTCACGGAAGTCGCCGCACCCCGCACCCCCACCCCGCGCAGGGACCGTTCACCGTCTCAAGAGCGCCGCCGGCCCCCCTCCCTCCACCGGCGCCGCTCCCTCTCCGTCGATCGCCGGCCAACCCCCTCCTCCGACCACCGACGCCAGCGCTCGGCCGACCGCCGCACCATCTCCCCCACCCAGCAACGAAGAGGGAGGTCCCCAAACACGACAGCCCCCTCCAACCCCGCGCGCCCCACCAGGACCTACCTCCCAGCGGACCCCCCCCACCGTTGTTTCTACCACGTGAACTTCGGTGGGGAGGCCCGCAAATGCCAGCCCCCCTGCTCCTACTCCTCCAAGCAGGGAAACGCGGACGCCCGCCGGTAAATCCGGCGGGCCCCCCTCCTCGCCAACACGGGGGGGACCACCACCAACCCCTCCCCGCCCGCATTCACACCACCTCTACCGAGCCTCGCTACCCCTCCTACGCCGCCGCCACGGCTGCCAACCTCCCGGCCGCATCTGACGACGCCGCAAAACACACCACCTCTCCATCAACTGACACCCCACCCCGAGTCAGCCCCTCCAAGCCCGCCTCCAGGGCAGCCAACCTTCCGGCCGCCACTAGCGCCGCCGCTACCGTTCCCCCACCCCGGAACGGCCCCTCCAAGCCCGCCTCCAGGGCAACCAACCCTCCGGCCGCCACTAGCGCCGCCGCTACCGTTCCCCCACCCCGGAACGGCCCCTCCAAGCCCGCCTCCAGGGCAGCCACCCTTCCGGCCGCCGCTAGCGCCGCCGCTACCGTTCCCCCACCACGGAACGGCCCCTCCAACCCCGCCCCCAAGACAACCACCCCTCCGGCCGCCACTCGCGCCGCCGCTACCGTTCCCCCTCCCCGGAACGGCAAAAAAAACGCCCCGCGTCTCCTTCGCGGAGGACCAACCACCGCCATCGCACCCGCCCATCACCTCGGACGAACCAAGCCCCCCCCCTCCGACAGACCCCAACACCTCAGCAATTTTACCACACTCCGCCCCAGCTCACCAACGCCTGTTCCTAAAATGCTCGAAAACGCACGTCCCGTTCCTCGTCGACACAGGGGCGGCGCTCTCCATATTCCCGAATAATATTCTCCGGCGACAGGCGCGTTGTTACCGGCAACTCCTCTACGCCGCCAACGGTACCACCATCCCCTCGTACGGGACGTACCGCTCATCAATCCATATGAGCGGGCTCGCGTACGAGTGGGAATTTACCGTGGCGGACGTGGAGAAAGCTATCCTGGGGGCCGACTTCCTCGCATATTTCGGCCTCCAGGTAGACGTCCGTAACGCGCGCCTGCTCGACCCCTCCACCCAGAAACCCATCCCCGGGTTCATTCATGCGGTGGATCGTCCCCCATCCCAGTTTGAACAACTCCTCCTACACTACAAACCCCAGCGCCGCCCCTCAGCTCACATCTCACAGACCCAGCACTACATTGAAACCTCTGGCCCCCCAATATCCGCAAAAGCACGACGCCTCCACCCCCTCCAACTCTCACAGGCCCGCAAACACTTTGATAATCTCATCAAGGAAGGCATTATCCGTCCCTCCAAATCCCCGTGGGCTTCTCCACTACATATTGTGCAGAAGCCTAACGGGGATATCCGCCCCTGCGGTGACTACCGCCGCCTCAATGCCCGAACAACCCCAGATCTCTACAACGTCCCGCATCTCCGAGACTTCTCTTCCCACCTCCACAACACAACCATCTTTTCTACACTCGACATCTCTCGTGCCTTCCATCACATTCACATCTACCCCCCTGACGTTCCTAAAACAGCTATCATCACCCCTTTCGGCCTGTTCGAGTATATCAAAATGGGTTTCGGCCTCCGTAACGCTGCCCAAACATGGCAGCGTTACATGGACAACATTCTACGAGGCCTACCCTTCGTATTCTGTTTTTTGGACGACGTACTGATCGCTTCCCGGGACCCAAAGGAACACCTCGCACACCTGAAACAGGTTCTTGACATCTTCGCCGCCGAGGGCCTCACCATAAACGCTCCGAAATGTGTCCTCGCCCAACCCTCCGTCCGCTGCCTCGGCCACCAGGTTTCGTCCGAAGGAATAAAACCCCTACCGGACAAAGTGCACACCCTCACCGATTTCCCACAACCCAACACTGTCTCAGAACTCCGCCGTTTCCTGGGTATGTTGAACTTTTATCGTAGACACATCAAACACGCAGCACAACATCAACAACCACTCATACACGCTATCCCACAACCGGCAAAGAAAAACGATAAACGCCCCATTTCCTGGACCCCCACCCTCACAACCGCCTTTCAACAATGCAAACAGGACCTAGTAGACGCCGCTCTATTGGCCCATCCCGATCCCCATGCCCCCCTCTCCATCACCACGGATGCGTCCGACTGGGCCATCGGGGCAGTACTCCACCAACACACCGGCGCCACCCCCCAACCTCTCGGCTTTTTCTCTAAAACTCTGTCCCCCACACAAAAAAATTACTCCACCTTTGACAGAGAACTCCTCGCCATCCACGAAGCCATCAAACACTTCCGTGACTTCGTGGAGGGCAGGCAGTTCTCTGTCATCACCGACCACAAGCCCCTCACCCACGCCCTCCTCCAAAACCGAAAATCAGCCTCCCCCCGTCGCCTCCGGCAACTCGAATTTATCGGACAGTTCACGTCCGATATTCGTTATTTGCCGGGGGCCGACAACTGCGTCGCCGACGCGCTCTCCCGCCCCACCCCTGCGCCGGTGGCGGAGTTACTGCCCTTCCCTTCCCCGCAAACCCTCAAAAACCACCAAACTCCTACTTCCGATCCCGCACTTTCAAATCTCATCTCCGCCTCAAAATTGGAACAGCTGCCTCCCCTCGATCTCTGGTGCGACGTATCGGCCGATACACCGCGCCCGTACGTCCCACCGGAGCTGAGGAGGCAGTTGTTCCTACATTACCACTCCCTCCATCATCCCGGCATTCGGGCGAGCCGGGACCTCATCAAGACGCGGTACTTCTGGCCCCATATGAACACGGATATACGTACCTGGGTTCTGGGGTGCCAGAAGTGCCAGCAATTCAAGGTCTCGGCTCACCCCCATGTACCTCCTCAACCTATCCCCGATTCTCTCCCGTGGGAACACGTCCACTTGGATCTGGTCGGCCCTCTTCCCCCCTCCGAGGGGAAGAGGTATTGCCTCACCATGATCGACCGTGCGACAAATTGGGTAGAGTGTATCCCACTCGCCCACATTACCGCGGACGCCGTCGCCGCGGCCTTCCTCAATCAATGGATCAGCCGCTACGGCTGTCCGCGGACACTCACGGTCGATCAGGGGAGGCAATTTGAATCAGCCCACTTTGCCGACCTGCTCCGTTCCCTCGGGATTCAGAAAATCCGCACCACTCCTTATCACCCTCAATCCAACGGGAAAATAGAGCGGTGGCACTCGGTCCTCAAGCAAGCCATCTCCACATCAGCCAATTCCCCTTCATGGACCAAAACCCTCCCCTACGTTCTACTTAGCCTCCGCACTTCCGCCCGTCCTTCAGACAACACAAGTCCCGCACAACACGCATTCAGAGACTCCATTCGTTTACCGGCCGACATTTTCCCTCCACACAACACCCCGTCCATTAACAGGGAACCGTTACACACCTCAACACCGACAAACGACACCACTTACCCAAAACGCTTTTACACTTCCACGCATATGTACTTGAAAGAGCCCGGCATGCATAAAACCTTTCAGCCCCTTTATGCCGGGCCCTTTCAAGTCATCCGCACAACACCAACCACCGCGACCCTGCTAATGGACGGGAAACCCCACACCGTCCCTTTCGCCCGCTGCAAGCCCGCCCCTGTTCTCCCTCAACCAACATCCACTATCAGTCTCCCGCCGTCTGTTTGCCATGCAACACCTCTCTCCACCACAACTGTCTCCCCCGTCGCCGTTTCCGGATTTCGATTCGGATCCGGAAATGGCGGCGATACTCCGGGACGTGTACGTCCCGGACCCGCTCTCCCCCCTACCCCCTTCGCCCGGACCAACATCATCGCTTCAGTTTTTCCCGCGAAGGATTTCCGGACTTCCTCCCCGGCCCCGGCGGTGGAAGTACCCCCAGTGGCGCATACTGCGCGAATTTCGCGCAGCGCAAGCCACCGGGGTACACCCCCCCTACGTCCCGTTCGACCCCCTTATGGACCCGCTCCTCCACCAACTTCAACTCACCCTACTTATGCCACCCCCACCGCCCCTTCCAAACATCAAAACCCCCGTCCTCAACGAACCCCCGCCCCCCAAATTTCAACCCCCTCTTGCTCCTCCACCTTTTTCAATTTTCGACCCCCCAATTTTAGATTCAGCCCCACCAACACCCCAACCCACCAAACCCACAACACCCCCTCTTCCCCCACCACCGCCGGGGATATCCGCAATAGCCTCCGCCGGGACAAAACGGTCCGGGCGGCGCAACAGACGACGGGAGCGTCCCTCGCCCCGCGTCCCGGCGGCCAAGTCCCCCGCCCCGCTCTGAGAAATCACGGCGGGGCCTTGAGATTTCGGGACAGTGTTTGTGTTCCATTATCCCACAGACACTGTACCGAACCTCACAGCCCCGCCGTGGCCACTTCGTCGCAGCGGGCATCATCCACATCCAACCACACACTACACCCACCTTTTCACTACACCCACACACTCAATACACTTCACCACACACAACCCACACCCAGGGAACGGCGGATCTCGCAACCCCGCTCAATTCTGTCTCCCCTGAACCCGTACCTAAAAATTGTAAATACCTGTACATACCTGTAAATACTACCTGTAAATACCTTGCAAATATCTAACTATCTAACTACTATCTAACTATCAAAATACTATCTAACTATCACTCCTCTTATCATCATCATCAACCTCATCACCTTTGTAAATATTGTCACTTCATCAAATTTTTCATCACACCCTCCTTGTACATATGTTTCCCATCATCAAATTTCGTCTACTTACATCTACTTACGTCTACTTATATCTACTTATTTCTACTCATGTCTACTTATGTCTACTTATGTCTACTTATGTCTACTTATGCCTACTTATCCTACTAGTTTTAAGACACCTCCGGTCACTCTTCTGCCTTCAGCACTGCAATTGTTTGTTTCAGCCTTCAGCCCCTGTATCCTTGCGCCTTCAGCTCCCCTTTTTGTTTCCGCAGCCCTCAGCCACTGTCAACTTGAGCCTTCAGCTACCTCAAACATTGGTTCGAACTGGGGGGACCTCTGTCGTGAGTCCCTCCCGGGAACACTCCACTAACAACCTTAAAGCTCTCACCAATATTCCTATGTAAAAATTACCTTCCGTTAATAAACATCTGAGTGGGGAGACAGGCGACAGAATCCGGGGGACACAACCTGGTGCCCCACTACCAGCTCCCAACAGGGAGCTGGAGGGAGAGGACTCCAAGTCCTATATAACCCCGGATCCTGGAGCTTTAGCTTCATTCGACAGACATCAGACATCTCCCCCGACGCCACGGCCGCCTACGACGACCTCCGCATCCGCCTCGTCACTTTATATCAACCTTCCAAGATCGCACGTGTCGCAGCGCTCTCGCAACCCCAACATCTCGGCGATTTGAAGCCCTCCCATCTATACCGTCGCCTACGTCATCAGCTGCACGACGTAGTGACGGCCGACATCGCACGGACTTTCTGGCTGCGAGCCCTCCCCCACCCCATCCAGATGGCGCTCGCCAGCCACCTCGACGGCCCGGACGAGCCGCTGCTCCGTCTCGCCGACACAGTACACGACCTCGCCGCGGCCGCCGGCGTCACGGAAGTCGCCGCACCCCGCACCCCCACTTACCGCCGCCTAGACGAGATTCCTTCCTCTCACCTACATCGGTGGATTACCGCCGCCTAGGTGAACTCCCTTCCTCTCACCTACATCGGTGGATTACCGCCGCCTAGGTGAAATTCCCTCGCTCTCATCTATTCACTCCTTCACGCCACCGTGATGATAAATTTAAATTCATCACAGTAGGGTCTTTCATTGTAAAGTCAATTTGATTGTACAGTAGGTAGATAATGTATTGAGGGCTTCTAGTGGTGAGAAACAAATGAGGTCTAGGATTTATCACATTGTTTTCCAGAACAAAACGTGTTGGGTATATGGTGTTCCTTAGGGCATACTACAATATCGGGGTGTTTATGGAAGTGAAGCAGTAGGTTCTTTATAAACAATTGTCTGATACTTAAATACTTTTGACTCATTGTAAATCAACCTGGAAGGATAGCGTTGCGGTTTTCCCAGCATTATTTTCAGTAATCTTTTCTGAAGTATATTAAGCTTATCTAATGAGCTGTGTGAGCACAACCCCCCCCCCCCCCCCCAGGTCAAGATACCATATTGTAGTATAGACTGTACGAGTGAAATATAAACTTGTTTTATTCTATATTTATGAAGAAGGTATCGTACATTGTAAAATATGGCTACAAATTTCCTTAATTTAGAATGCACGTAAGTAATCGATATGATTTTTCCATGTTAGGCTATTATCAAGAGTATGACACCCAAATATTTATATGATGATACCCTTTCTAGTTGGTTGCATGAACAATGATATTCAGAGACAGATGGACTACACGAGTGAATTTTGAGATTAAGGCAAGGTGAAATATTAGCTTGACTACCTACTAGCATATATTTTGTCTTATTTATATTTATAGTTAATACGCTCTCCTCCAGCCATCGACTGACTACATTCAATGCTTGTTGCATCTGCTGGAAAACGTTTGACCACTCTGCACCTTTCACTAATAAACCCGTGCCATCCGCAAAAAGAAAAACTTGTCCAAAATTAAGTACAGAAGGCAATATGTTTGAGTAAATTAAATATAAAATAGGTCCTAAAGTACTTCCCTGAATTACCCCATATTTTATTTATTTCACATGACTATATTGATGACCCACCTCCACAACTTGTTTACGACAATCTAAGTAACTTGAAAACTATGATAGACTCGAGCCAGCAATACCGACTTTTTTCATACGGCCCAAGAGCAAGGCTTGATCGATGGAATCGAAACATTTACGTAAATCTAAAAACGTGATTATACCCTTTAATTTGTGGTCACGTATTTTATATAATTCCTCAGTGATATCAAACAACGCATCTTCAGTGCCTACTCCCTGCCAAAATCCATAAAAGAAAGTAATGAAAGAAAATGAAAGTAATACATTTGAAAATTTTAAAAAGTTCCAAATGGGAAACACAGAAGTTAAACTTTTTTTGTGGACATGTCGGGTTTCTCCTGGTTATGAAAAAAAAAAAAAAATTGAATTTGAAAAAGTTTCTTTTCCAGCTCAAGGCGCCCGGATGATTTCAAATAATAAGTTTATTACTCATTCAAGAAACCAAACAAAAAATTGATGAAACAAAGAAGGATAAAATAAGTTTAAAAAAAATTTCTCCATACTGAGTATTTTGGGGTATCTTGAGTTGTGGTTGGCCAGGCAAAAATCATTCTCCAAAATTTCTTCACATTTTTTGAGGTACGAAGGTATTTCTTGATTCTTTTCAGGTCCTTCATTTTTTGCTTCCTCACTACCGAACGTAACGAAGGTTTGTATTCGCGCAAGAGTCGAAAAAATGTATATCCTCTAAAATGAAAATTTCCAATCGCATTTTACGTTTTAAGACACCAAGGAGCATTTTTGGTTCCGTGTCTGTCTGTCCGGCTGTCTCTGTGTGGTCAGTTCCTTGTAACGTCCATAACTACCCGAAATAATGGTCGAAGCGGGCTGAAATTTGAAGAGTATGTGCCGGTTAGGTCACAGATGGTCCTATACCAAAATCATTGAAAAAGCTCTGCGCATGCTCAAACGAGAAATACTTGAAAAGCCCATAACTACCTTACATATGGCTGAAATGAATTCAAACTTGGAGGGTCGATCAGGAATAATACTTCGATAGCTAAATTTCATTGGAATCGTACCGTAACTTTCGTCTGCGTATGGGCGAACATGAAATGTTGACCATTTCCTTGTAACGCTCTCCTAACTAGGCGAAAAATAGTCGTAGAGAGCGGACATTTTGAGGGTACACGCGGGTTGGATCGCAGATGGTCCCGTATCAGAATGAACCTCCCAACTATTCTTTACGTTCGTGAGATTCAAGTGAGGAACATATACTGCCTGCTCGGATTGGCAGACGTTTTTAATATTCATGGGGTGTTGGCCTGAAGAGTAGGTTCTGGCAGTTGGTAGGCAGATTTCAGCGTATTTTGCATTATTCACGTTGAATTTGGACTTTATTAAACCATCAGTATATCGAAGTGCTTCGATCATACCTTCTTTGTTACTCTGTTAATCACTTCAAAACTATAGGGGAGACCGGGTCGTGTTGGCATAGTTTTTGGTTTTTGATTTTTCTAATTTTTTCGACGATACTTGGAAACATTCTGATTAATGCTGGTGTTAGCACTACAGCTTGGCTACAAGATCCCCTATAACTCATTAATTAAAACCAATGCTAAGCCGTTCAGCCAATCTCCTGAAGGCTTCCAAATGTGCCAACTAACCCCACCCCTGGGGTGAGTTGGCATACCCCCTGGGGCGTGTTGACATAGGCTGGGGTGAGTTGGCATAATGCAATAACTCGATTGAAAAAAACGAATTGTAATGTACATTTTCATGGTGTCATATCAACAATAAAAGTCGGGATGGGGGAAACTTGCACAGGTGGCTGCAATTGTCTAATAATTTTCGTATTGTGGTACCAAATGATGTCTTCCTCTTCTGGCCAGCTCCAAGTTTTCCCTTCTTTCGTCATAGTTGACACGCGATATTGGTACTTACTTCCTGGGTAATTACGGCCGTCGTATTTCACCAACACATAGTCTCCAATGTTGAAACGAGCGGCACATGGAGAGGGAGGAGTAGGCTGGTTCTGTCAACAAGGTGTGCTTGAACAGCATTTTTGATTTTTCTTCTGTCTATTTTGCTCGCATGTAGGTGCAAACCCTGTGCAAAACTACAACAAAAATAAAGAACTTGGTACCTACTTTCAATTTCTACGACTACGTACCTACTAATTATTTTATCATTCAACATAAGGGATGGGGCTAGTTGGCATAGTCCTCAAAGTTATGCCAACTAACCCCACCCTTTTCTATGCCAACTAACCCCACAGCGATTTTCTAAACAAGATGGCAGCCTCTAATCCGTAAACTACCAAAAGAATCGATTCTGCTACGTGAATCCGATCAAAATTAGGCCTCTATCCAAACCCATCTCGAAAAGCTGCTCTAATTCAGTATCAACATGCGCAAAATCAAAAAACTTCGGATGGAAAAATTTACTCTCCACTTCAAAAAACACGAATTGTTGCACTCACTCAGTATGAAAAGGAGGAAGAAACTGAAACTCCGTTGGAAGATGAGGCAGGACGACCCCCTCCTACCACTGCGAGGAAGTGCTCTCTCATCTACAACCAGAAACAAAGGGTGTGTCCCAACACGCCCCGGTCTCCCCTACAGTTCTTGTTTTCCCCCCCTGTCGTTTAGAGCAACCCTGCGAACTACACGGATCAGACATCTTCGTAATACTGAGTTACAAATAAGTAAAAAGACAGTTAAAAACAATGAAATAACGTTCAAATTCAAGTCTGAACGCATAAAATAAGCGAACAACCGTGTGGAGGGGGCACATGGGCAAACGTCGGGTTTCTCTTGATCACCAAAGATGACCAACCCTCTAGCTTTGTTTTGAACACGAGGAACTGTCGGGTTTCTCTTGGAAAATTTACCTCTATGCAGTGACAGTAATAATGCAAAAAAAGAAATTCGATTTGTTTGGACATGTCGGGTTTCTGAAACGACTGATTAAATTAATTTTTACGTTAGTGATTTGCCACTAAGATCTTCGTGACGGAGGCTAGTGATTGTGCTAATGCGCTGTTCTCGACTAACAGACAAATTTAATGTTTCCGATAATCCAAGCTGGAAAACCAAAGCTTGTTCAGTTTTAATTCGGTCATATATAATAAATTTACTTTACAAGGAGAGTGGATGATTCGAATTATAAATGATATTTTTTAAGGGTTTAAGTTTAGCAGGCATCCAAATATATACGAACGATACCTGTACGATACTAACGAGTTGAAGTTGAAAACTGAGTGAACTATTAAACACAGCTTGAGGGCTCGTAATAATCGAGTGCAGTTTCCGGGGGCCATGAATCGGAAAGAGCCACTGGAGCTTACAGCAGTGAACGGATTTGCATATGACATTGTGTGATGTCGTTGACTCATAATCCGAATCCACCGACCGTGAATTTAGCGTTGAACGAACTCGTGCACTATCTCCAACAGAAATTGTGCGATGAGCCCATTATACTCGTATCTATGACTAGTTCCATGGTTACTCACTTTTCCTCTCGCTTTTGATCGAATCTAAAAGGTTTATTTATTTTTTAGGTATTGTAATCAAGGATTATTGAAGTAGGAAGGTAGCAGAAATTATCATCTTTCGGCTCACAGTTTTGACGGAGTGTGACAGTGGTGGTGGACCCTCGAGAGTCCCCCTCCTAGACCAGCGAGATTATCACCGGTTAAGAAGGGATATCGATTAGGTCTCCACCGGACGAAAAAATTACTTGAGAGCAGCCACACTGTTACACTCCTCCCCACATGACGTACCTCTGGGTAGCAGAAGTATGAGAGGGAAAAGGGGGAATGAAATTAGTATGAAGTTCTGGTTCAGGAAACGACATCTGAACAACTTCAAGGTGACTAACCTCCACCGCAATGGTAAAACCTCAATAATATTTACTGGTGGAGAACAAAGCTCCTACATTCGAGTATTGGCGGATAATGTTGTCAGAGCTTGTTGTCCAGTGAACTGTGCTCATCTGGGTATCCCTAGGTGATCAAATTCCATCGTTAGGATGGAAAAACTATTGGGACTTCTAAATTGGACATGGCATCAATCGCCTTCAAATGAGCTCGGTATTATTTTAATTATACTGACACTCGAAAGGGGGTAGGGAAGCCAATAGTTGTATGTATTATAAAAGAGATAGGTTGGTGGTAAAGGAATTCTTTTGGGAAACCTTAGGGCTTATCCTTTTGGTAAGCCCACAAAAAGCCGATGGAGTATGGTGAGTTGCTCAGCGCATACTACCAAACCACACTCGGCTACCATGTGACAGATTGTGACAGTGGTGGTGGACCTGTCCCCTCCTAGACCTGCGAGGTTATCACGGTTAAGAAGGAATATCGGTTAGGCTTCCACCCACCGACCCCGTCTCCACCGGACCAAAAAACTACTTGAGAACAGCCACACTGTTACACAGTCAAAACCCCGTTTATATAATCAGCAGGAACTGCAGAGTCAGGCAGGATCTGCAGAGTTTGGAAAAAGATAGAGGAAAGGGAGGGTTAGTGGAAAGAAGACAAAAGTTAATGAATATGTTTGCCATCATTTAGCAAGAAGTGAGAGGAGAGTTATAATAATTAACCGTACTACGTTTAACTGGCATAGGCGATATCTTTCTGGTAGGTACCTATACTTACTGTACAAGACAACCATCCATTTACTTCGTTATAGGTGCATAATATAGTAAATAGGTAAATAATAAAGTAAATGCGTGTATAATATCGTAATAGGTAAATAATAAGAACATTAATTCCAACGCTCGATTCGGCTGTGACCTCGACCTCCAACGTCAATAATGTCAACAATGACAAACCGTGTTAAACAGAGGTTTCAGTATAATATTAGTGTTAAACATAGAACGAGTCTTTGTAAATCCCTTCACCATGGTACCTAGTAGGTTCCTACCTACTTTGCTGAAAAATATATTCATCGTTAACTTCTGCTAGCGAAGCGTGTTGATGGAGCTTCGATGCAGATAAAATGGAAATCTATTTGAATGACTGAAATGAATGAATGAAATTGATGAAATCGAGGTCGATGAAATTGAAAATGATTGAATGAATGAAATCTATTTGAACAATGGAAACATTTGACACAATGAAATATTGTCAAATAGATATGGTGCACTTTCGAATATGCTAATAAATCTAGTCAATGGAACGAAGATGGAAGGCGTCGTCAAACTGATGTAGGTAACACAGTTCGGAACCGTCCCTGGCATTTGCCCAGAGGAAGACGGCTGACTTACGCAACGAAGGAAAACTAGTAGATAAATCAATTGCAAGTACTCCAAAGGCAATTTACCTGCTATTAATTTGCAGTTTTCCGTTGATTTGTAGCTCCGTAGCTGCTGAGATCGACATAGGTGCTTGACGTGAACATTAAGGCCTTTCAGTTATAAGGTTTGGGTTCTTAGGGAGAGTAAAAATGTCGTGGCTGCAAAATTAGACCTACCTGTATTATAACCAAGTGAGAGTAATATGGACGGGGGTGATTAAATATTAGCTATTTTGCGTAACGTGTGAAAACCAATTTTTGTAAAAGAAACATTTTTTGAAGATGATTTTGAATCCCCATACTAACAGTTAATCATCACAAATTAATTTTCCCACGATATTGGGTACGCATTCATGGAAAACTCTAGATTATACATGCGTTCTCATGATACTATGTATACATTGATAGGTACTTACTCAATCAAACTTGCTAGTCAAACTTCGTCATGCAGATACCTCGTCCAAAGTCAGGAAACGCAGGTTCGTACAATAAAGATATACCTACATGGCAGGTACCTTGTATAAATCAGGTACCTTCCTATATGAAAGTGCAAACATCAGCTCGTTCCTTATCAAGTGGTCTACATGTATAACAGTACCTTGTAGACTGTGATGGAACCCCACATTGATTTGCCGCGTCTTTCTTCGTATCATTGCTCCTGAAAAAAAAAGTCAACACAATAGGACTTTCGACGGTTCTGCATGTTTCCACATCTCATTGTTGTCACACTGTCCAACCCCAGCCTGTTCTTTCCTCCGAGCCCAGTTCCATCCTCCGCACTTACCCTGTTTCCGGATGATATAGGTCAGCTCTTGTGTGTTTCAGGGTTATCGGGACTCTCTCGAACAGCGTCGAATTCGCCAAGGTCTACAACTGTCCGCTTGGGTCCCCGATGAACCCCGTCAAGAAATGCTCCGTGTGGTGATGAGTACATTGCCGACTCGCTGTACCACCAGTGGTGGCCTCCCGTCCACAATTTGTCGTTTGGCAACCATCGGCTGTAGCCACGGCCCATGCATGAACAGAAAAATCGGCTTCGTGTTCGTAGTCAACCTGTACCTATACAACCCTATTTCTAAAGGCTGAGAAAATCGAATTTATCTAGTATAGGTAATAAAACATTGTGCTGTACTTTTTGCAGTTCAACTCCATTGTATTTAAATACACAGAGTTACCGGGGAAAAATTAACAAATAAATTTAATAAGGGTGCAATTAGGGTTAAATTACTTCCGTAGTTCTTACCTACCCGTAAAACCTCGTAAAAAAATACAATTTTATTCAAAGTTTTCAGGCTATGGAGTTCTCAAAATTTCAACCCCTATTTTTCACCCCTTAGTGATGGCTGACAGTAACACAGAGCTTGTCGGACCAACTAGACCCCAAATGGGACCTACAAACCAAATTTCATTAATTTTGGTTCATGGTTACTAAGAAAAACGCGACAGAAATTTTTTAAATCTATTTTCGAATTCTACATACCTTGAAACGGAAACCATCAAATTCGGGGGGTAACTTTATTTCCATGCTCGACTTTAAAGGTTCATTATTGAAAATAATAAACCAAAAATTCCTGTTCGTCCGCCGTAAGCCGTACTTCGCACTTTTCCTAGTTACTTACCATGAACCTAAATTAATGAAATTTGGTTTGTAGGTCCTATTTGGGATTTAGTTGGTCCGTCAAGCTCTGTGTTACTGTCAGTCATCTCTAAGAGGTGAAAAATAGGGGTTGAAATTTTCAGAACGTCGTTGCTCGAAAACTTTCGATAGAATGCTTCTTTGCAAGCAGTATTTACTTATCTATTCCCAAAATTTACAGAGATAAGAACCTAAACTGGTTAAAAATTATAAAAAAATAATAGAATGTTTAAAATAATAGATGTTTTCCTAATCAAACACCTAAATCAATCTACGTAGGTAACTATTTGTTACATAAAAATTCAGGCCCTACTAACCTATCTCAACAGGCTTCATTCTTACCATAGGTACCTACTACTCTTTTCAAAATTATTTACCGTGTTAGATTATGTTTCCCAGTCCAGGAAAATCTATTATTATCGTTATTAAAATGTTTCCTCCCAAATACGATTAAAATACTCGATGAGAAGGATGGAGATCGGTCACTGAAAAGAGTAATTTACACCTTCGGTTGTTTCCAGCGTAGGTACCTACTAGCGGGAAAAAGTGTCAACTGCATGCTGGCGCCCACTTTGTCGAGCAAAGCTGTACGAGAGTGCGGCCTTTGGTAATTATTCCAGTGTCTGTAGAAATGTCTGGGACACGGGTTGGCCACCTTGCTCACGCTTATCCATCCACGTTCTTATCTTCTTATCAAACAACAGTCCGTCCACAGAACAGGAGACTGTACCCGTCTACGGTCTACCTTCTGGCTTCTGTCCCCTTTGACCTAAGCACTTTTCGTATAGTTTCTGTCGAGTTCTTCGTTTTTCTTGTGTTAAATTATTATTATTTGATCACTAGCCTCAGTTCTAGTTGGAAGGTGATTGGTAGAATCGTTCGGGATGATAGGTAGAATCGTTGGGCAATATCATTTCCTCTTCAGTCGCGTTAGGTTGAAAGTCATAGCCTAGGTTGATGAAGTGAAAAGAGTGCATCTGTGGAGTATCGCCTCAGCTCGATTTGAGCTCTGTTTGCTGCGAATGCTGCTTGAATGCTACTATGAATAGGATTATCGAGATAAGGTCAGATTTATAACAGTAGTATTGGTAGGTGCCTTACTAGTAAGGTAATTTCCTTGGTATATTATTGTTACGGATAGTACAGACAAAGAGGAAAATGGCGTAGGCTAGCCAGGTTTATTTTTCGAGGAGGCCAGATGAAAAACGCTGCAAATCCCTGCACAGGGTTTATTATTTTGTACAGAATACCCTTCTGTTACAGATCACAGCTCTCCGTATAGATAACCCTTCTATATAATATATGTACTATTCTATACATATTATGTAGATCGCAGACCAGGTCATCGCAGGAGAGGTACAGGTAAACAATATAGTAAACCGTTGTGGTAGTTTGCAGCTTTTTTGTGTGTAATATTCTGCTGTGATAGTTTGCTGAGCGAACACTGAGTGTTCGCTCAGCAAAAAATGTCTGAACACCCCCTCAAAATATTTTCTTTTACGTTTCAAGGTGCATAGATTCCAAAAGTGCAATATCCGTCCGCCAAATCATCCATATCTACTTTTATCTACCTTTATTTTCGGTCTAAAATCGTTCTTTCGCACACAAGCTAGTTGTGCCCCGAAGCTCGGTAGCCCGATCGGAATACACCCAGGCGTGTTAAGGGTGAAAAATGAATGTAAAAATAGGGGGTTTCAAATTTATTTTTTTAAAGGTTTTAGTGAACAGCTTGTGAGGTAGATATGTTTTCCATGTTTTTTAGGGCGAGAAGACGAGCGCGAAGGCGCGACCAGGCGAGAAGATGAAAAGATGAAGTAGATTTTGACCAAATAAGAGTGAAGAATTTGAAGTGGTAACGAAGTTCAGCTCCCAAAATCAAATTGTAGGGAGTCAGAAAGCAGGAAAATGGCTGAAATCACCATAACTTTGTATATACACTGGAGGTAGTATCAACAAGTAAATCAAGACAATTCAACGACTCTTTCAATAATTTTAATGGACTTCACAAGAACTCTTAAACTTTTCTGTTTTTATGAAACTGTAATTCCCGAGCCGGCTCCATTACTCGTTTTCGGGCTTTCCTTGGGGGAGGTCGAGGGTAGGTATTGACCACAGAAAACAGTGAAATACGCAAGCGGGGCATCTATACAGACAAATTATAAACCGGTGTGTAATAATTTGCAGCGTTTTTAAATATAGTTTTTGCCATTCTAAGGCATAATTTCTACAAAAACAAAAAATTAAAATAACCTTTTCTGTTTCTAAATGAGGAAAGAAATTTCATATTTCTTCATGTTTTGTGATATATTGAAGACTTAACACTACATCAGACTCTCTTCGGCAATTTTCCTGTTGTTTGTTCGTATCTCACGGCTAGAAGCATCAGATGAAATTAGAATCCTCGGAACCGAATTAGACCGGAATTAGATAAATTCGGAGATGCTTCGAGAGAAGATCAACCTGAAATCTGTACTATCGGAATTTCAATAACTGGACAGGGTGTTGCAGTAATGACAGTGTATTGCCTGATGATTATGAAAGTATTAAAAACGAGATAGTCCGATTCGAATGATACGAAGATTAATATTTTTCATTAATCCTAACGGTTGTCATGTTTGATTGGTTCATAAAAATGGATACCTCTCAGTCCATTTGGTGGTTTCTGGATGTGATCAATACATGAACTCTACATTAATTCTGTTCTGTACAACAATCATTAATTTATTATTTTCATCTGTAATATAAAAACTGAAGCTCTAACGTAAGAAAGGTAAGCACCGCGAGGAAATCTAAACGATTGGTTAAGAAGGGGGAGGTCCTCCTGAGAGCCACCACCGCCTGGCGCTCGGCCGCTTCAGTTGTTCCGTGTTTGTGATGGTGATCGTGTCTCTGGGCTGAGCTTGGATTCATCGATACGAATTCTGCCGGCGTCTTATAAATCATAAGGTGCGTTAAGAAATAATCCATTTACACAAAATTAATTATCATTATATAATAGAAGTTGTAGATAGGTGCGTAATCTGGTCCTTGAGATGGGTACGTTGCTATACAGGGTGAACCCTTTTCCATAGTTGCTGTAATTTAACAGCTAGAGCAACCTGACGTCCTTTTTTTTCTTCACAAGTAATTTAAGTCGTAGTTTTGACCCTTGTCATGCCATTCTCCTGCATTTCAGTTTTAAATGCTGATTAAGTTTCAGACCACGGTTTTTGTATTTAGTATCACATTTACGTAGTTAACAATTGATTGTATTGAGTTGAATTGAATGAGTCAAGACCCTGAAAATTCTATTTTCTACGTAAATTTATTAACTTCCTTGGACTTAGTCGATGCATTGTGCAGAGCATATTTAGGTCGGCCAAAAGCCAAAGCTCAAAAAATCTCATACATTTTCTTGACATCTCATCACGTGCATGCGCAAGCGAATCGACTGACGAGCTGACATCTTGATGGTACGTGAGGTTGATTCCCGTAGGTTTAATATTTAGTATTGAAATCCGTCTGTTACTACGTCCGCGCTAGGGTGACATTGCTTTCTGTGTAAAGACATTGAAACCACTATTCTTTGAAAGGGCTACCAGACCAGCGGTTTTATAAAAGTAGTCGATAACGATAACCGAATTCCGGACCATTGTTGCAGTTGACCAAAAATGTTATACCCCGGATAAAATACCTATCTAAAATATATCGATGGGTTTCGCCGATAAAAGGTTTTAAGACTCGGTTCTAGATGAATGATGGTAGACGGTATTGTCAAAAGTGTAAAATTTCGTGTTTTACACATCAGGACTCTTGAAGTTCAGCTATTCGTATCCTTATTTTTCATCCTCCATCTTAGTTACCATGTCGACTATCATCTAGCGAACTGATCCTACCTAGAATTTTAAATGTCGTTCATGAAATTTTAAACTTAGGTAGGTAAGGCTCCATTTTTGAAGTGCAGAACAGATTTCAAATTCCGTCAGTAGTATTAGATTCAGATTATTAATTATATCATACCTACTTATTATAAAGAATACGAGAATCTTGGGGCAATATTACTGACCGAATTGTTACGGGTTCGGTAGTTTTCCCTCCCCCATAGTCCGCCGAATGGAACTGTCGTTGAAGGTTTTGAGCCGTAAATGGCAAGAAACGACAAGCCTTTTGTCCATGAATTTTCAGTGACAAGACTCATTCCTAGTGATGCGTCGAATGTTCGTTTACTATTCGGTATTCTGCCTATTCGGCGATGTTTTGAGTATTTGATAGAATAGTAGACACCATTATTCTGTCAAACCAAAGGAAGTGTGTTTAGCAAAGAAAGGGGTCACATTGTTAAGAAATAAATAAATAAATGTATACCAATTTGTATGTTTTTATAATGATTTTTAATTAACTAGGTATTAGATATATTTAAGTTGTTTGTAAAGTTTATTAACTAATTAATTAATGTAACTTCCGTTCCAGCTTAACCTCGGGAAGTGGAACAAATAGCAAATCCAACTGAATATTTGGTTATTCGGTAAGAAATTTGGCCGAATATTCGGTATTCGAAAAACCCCTATTTGGCGCATCAGTAGGTACTAATTCCTTGGAGTGATAGGAACGTGCGTAAAACGACATTCGATAACACTATTCCAAGGCTTATTTCTGTTTTGAACAACCGGGTACGATTGTAACCCGTTCTTAACCGGCGATTCAGTAAAGGAATTTGGGCGTTCCTCGATTTTTTCTTGTCCACAAGTATAGCAGTCATTCCATGCTGATTTTCCATGGTTAAATTTTTTGATGTAATAGGTAGGTATCCTCTTCTTTCCTCGAAGAACTCATATGTCAGTCTAGGTAGGTACCCACCTCCGTCAAGAAAATTCATTTGCAGCTTGTGAGATTATTAGAGGTCATTAAGTTAATCGCATGATTGATATTCCATTACGTCTATACTTTGAACGCAAATGTTTCACAGTTCAGCCTGTAACCATCAGTAGTACTAATGCACATAACTGGTACTTCTAACCATTCATCCATTTGCAGTTTTCGAAAACACCATATAAGGACTACCCAATCATTCCATGTTTTATACGGGTGGCAAAAACAGCGACATTTCTGCTCCGTCATACTATATCCGTATTCCACGGTTCCGTCTGCCTGAAAGGTACATTGCTTTACCAACCCTGTAGAGGATTAAATTTTTTGCCATACTCGGAGTTTTCCCCGCCCATTTAGGGTAATTTGGCAGAATTACCTGTAATAATACACTACCGCGAAATTGCGTAAGGGCAGGGACACATAATTTCCAAGAGAAAAATGATGGTGGTCAGAACTTCCGCAACATTCCATACTTGAGCTATCTCAATCTGCGAGAGGATCTTATTGAATCCGGCCAAATTTCCTAATTACTGGGTAGCGTAAGCGTATTCCTTACCTACCGCACAATGCAACGTACGGCAATTCCCCTTTTCTTCGCCTCCTTTCGTTACTTGGTGAACTACCTGATCTCATGTCCTATTGTTCTCTCTAGTCCGTTTCCACGATCCGTCTTCCCACCTTAGGAGAGCTCTCCAACTGCCCTTAACGAATGCCTGGCGGGATGAAGAAGTTGCTTCATTTCCGTTTTATGGCAAACCAAGTGAAACTGGCAATAATTTCTCACACGACTATTAGGTGTATGATGTATCGTTCGCAATTTGACGTTAATAGAAGGGTGCGGAAGAAGGGATTGACTAAAGTTCAGCGACTTCGGTGTTATCTTCCAGACCACTGGAGGTAGGAGTGAAATATATATATGCCCTCCAGAATCGAAATTTCCACTCGCGTTTTGCGTTTGATACATCAACGAACAAATTTGTTACCATGTCTGCCTGCCTGTACGGTGCTGGAGGTGCCGTTGCTCACATTTTCTGGGATAAAATAGATGGGGGTCGTGATGGTTCCCTATACATTTTATTTAGATGGGACTAAAAGTAGCGTCTGTGCATGCGAGAACAACAAAACTCTTGTGTCGCTTGGACCTCCGGTTCTGTTCAACCGATTTCGCAAGAATTATCATGGATCATGCACGTTGAACCCGGCCCTGATTGGTCCCCTATGAATTTCATCACAGTTGGAATTATATTAGTGGCTACACATGCGCGATTAACAGTAACCTCGTAACGCTCATCAAACCTCTGGTTCCATTCAGTCTACCTTGTTGAAATAACCTCCTGTGTGCTGAGCAGAGCATGGGTCGATTGTTTTCGGGCTTCTTGGGCCCATGCCAATCATTCTCTTGGTTTTAAGGCTCCTCTTCGTTTTCTTTCCTGATATCTGCACAGCAGTTCAAATTACCAGGCCATACTGCACTCTACACGTAGAGTCTACGAATAGAATTTCGCTAAAGTTTTCTTGTTCACGTAAGTTGGGATCCTGATGGTCCCCTATGGGTTTCATTACAGTCGGAATGATAGTAGCCTATGAAAACTGTCTATCGGTTATGTCTGTTCCATTCAACCGATTTAGGGAACATTTTCAGGGACCATGCAGGTTGGGATCATTAGGTGTTTAGACGTCTTGGTTTGGACGTCATTAGGTGAGTACCTGTTGTAGAAAAGTATTGATGGCATTTTAGGTTGCAGAATCTTGTTCTTGATGAACCTTTTCTTCATAGAACTCGTTAATTTGAATGAATTCAAACGCCAGTCAGTCCTCGAAAAACAGGCGCGATGGATTTGGGGACCAAGTTGTCGCTATTTGTCTATTGCAACCTCTTCCAAATAAGTATCCACTCATCAAGACTGTTCAGTTGCATGAATAATAAAACCGCCGAATCAGAAAGAAATAAGCCACGATTTCAGGTTCTATGAGGTTGCAGACAATACAAATTTTACTAAGTGTGCGTTATTTATTTTTTTATTGTATTGAAATTGATGACGTAAGAATTTTAAAGAAATCTGAGGGTAGTTGTTGTCCATAACCTGTGAAACAGTAGACTTTGAATTTTGAAGGGCATTATGAGGGGAAATATTAAAAGGCCCCCATGCCATATACCTACTCGGAGAACAGCCCTAATCAGCCCCCGGAAGGCACTACGCTCGCTGGCCACACCTGCCCTCTGCCGTATCTACCCTTGACACACTCGCTTATGGCTTCCTACAGTACCTAACAGTTTACTGTGTATAGGTTGTTCTGTATTCCCTATCATCAGCTCGTTACGTTTAATTGGTCGTTGAGACGTTTCCATTTTTGAGCTGCATGATGATTGCACACTCAGGGTTTTTTTTGTCCTTGCCTCGATAAATACAAACATACATATATTTACAAACTTTGATAATAGTTTCAGGTATTTGGGTTGATGAATTTAAGATTGAATAATTATGGATGTTTTCAGTCGAACCAGGTTCACAAAACTTAGTTTGAGGATAACTAAATCAAAAATGTAATCTGTTATCTTAAGCAGTGTAACTACGTAGTGTTAAGCTGCAGGATTTAATCCAAAACAAGCCGAGTGAAAGTGAAACCTTTTGAGTTAGATAGAACAAAATAGTTAAAAATCCACCTTTTGATGCAGACATCTTACGCTTAGGTGGGTAAAAATTCAAGATGTCAGATCAACTGTCGCAGATAGAATCATGCCAGTTCTCTCTGCGATGAGCGGCTTTGTAGAGTCATTGAAGTTTTTCAAACTTCCATGCATGACTCGCCTTATCCCCCGCGCCCCATCAAATGGGAAAGAAAAAGCTATTACCAAAGTAGGCCACGATGAACCTTTGATATCACGGGAAAATTGGAACTTCAAAAAAATGTAGCTCAATATGCGCAAATATGGATGGAAGTTTTAAATGAGTGACTAGCGGTAAGAATCACGGGTCAGAAGTTGTTCTTCACGCTCACGCTAGTAGCGTTACCGTACCGTTACTGTCTCGTTGTTTCGTTACTAGCTATGGAGTTGAAGAACTTATAATGGTTTGCCTACCCAGAACTTTTTTTTCAAGATATAACGTGATATGAAAAAATATATTGACTAAATAACAGTTCTCAGCCAGCAACGCTGGCTCGAAGGCAAAACGAATCTTGGTTGCCATTGAAGATCTGTTTTTCTATACACGGATATTTCACCATACTAGGTAGGTAGTTATATCAGAAAAATGGTATAAACAACTAGTTATCTTGCATAAATATTATAATTTGGTTCAGCTTGTTAGGTAAAGATTTTTACATTTAGGATTTACATTATATTGTATTATTGACTGGGTCATGAACTAAATTATGAAATAACAAACGAGTTTACTTTGTACGCATAGGTAAATAAAACGCGTATTCATTTATTTACCTTAAAATTAGAGTTGCCTTGAAAATTTTGTCAGTAATATACTTTAGCTTGTTGGAATTTCGCCCTCATGTTGTTGACTACATATAAACTACAGTTTGTGACATACAAGCCAGTTTTCCTGCACAGAATACCGTTTAAAATACGAGAATCCTATTGTAAACGTAGAATCAGTTGTTGAGCGCTATCGTTTATAGTGGAGAATTCTGCTTGCTACGAGTGTTACTGTATTTATCACCATTAAAAATCGTTTGTAATGTACGAGTACATCGCTTGCAGTGGCATTAGAAGGCAAACAGAAATAATGTTGAAATGAGACTCCAGGGACGCCATTTGATTATAAAAACAGAAACTCATAACGAGCAGTGTTTTTCCCATTATCAAATGTCCCAAATTTGATCATTTACCTTAAATTAATTAATTAACTTGGATGAGAAACTTCTTTTCAAACAATTAGTTAGTATTATTTCGACAGATATTTGTCCATTGCAGATGGTATATTATCGCCTGTAATGAACAATCCATTATATATAACTATTTGTTTTCATCATAGAATCTGATTCTAATATACACACAATGTTAGTCGCTAAATTTTGCCAATCCTTAGACAGCTTAGGCTATAAGGATAGAGATTTTGTACCTGTCGTGTTCCTGTACCTACTTATACGTCAATAGACCTAATATTCTTTTTAAAAAAAATTTAAAAAATTTAAGATATCTATTCTATACTAGACAACTTTCGGTCCCATTGAGTCTACTATAAACGATTCAGTGTAGTTATATTGAGGGTTTCTGTACGATTGATGCAGGGCTTAATGTTTTTATTAGTTGTAGTTCCCGAGTTGTGTTGGTAGAAACAACGCTCTTTCTTTTTATATTTCTATTTTTACCATGGATTCTCTATCAGCTCATTACTTACTCTCAGATCTCCTGTGACTCTCTTGAACTCTGGAAAGCTGTTGGGCAAGCTACCACCAGGTACCGTCTACTTGTACATGCCTCTAAGTCGACCCAACCAATAGCTAAGTGGGAAGTTGGCGAAGAAGAGTCGTGAAGTGAATCGCACGATTACTCTTCAACCAGGCTCAAGCTCTGACATTTCGCCCCCCAGACGTTCCTCTCTCGATTAGCCAACATATCCGAGGACATAGGTCACCCCTTTCTCCCTGCCGTAAACTTAGCCGAGGTCACATCGCTCGGTAAATCAATCAGTAAAATACCGCACTTGGATGTACATGTCAGGTGCTACATATAGAGTGTAAATAGACCGTATTCTCTATTGTGAAATACTGACCCGACAGTCATAATCTTGACGTAAGGTGGTGTTTCACGACGAAGCGAAAGAAATCTTAGAAAAATAACACCTCTACTGACCTCGTATAGGTTTCTAGTGATCTATACATACATGACCCACGAGTTGATGGAAAAGTCGAATTTGTTTGTTTAAGCGAACTTCAGGGTTTTTTTTTTAGTTTTCCACAACCAACAAGTAGGATTTTAGACCATCCATGTCCTACTACGATGCCTAATGTTTAACATCGTCACGAGTAGTTACGCATTTTTGTTGCTCATGGGGAAAAAATATATTAGTTGCCGTCCAAACAAAGTTTGTCCCTGGAGAAAACATCATAGAGTTGCCGACCGGCACTTGCTTGGATAATGACAGAATAATGACAAGTGACTCCCTCGGCAGCAAATGTCCACGTACAGTGAGAATAGCTGATATTGCACCGGATGCGAGAGTGGACCTTATAAGATCCACGCCGCCAAGTCACTGGCAGGCGTTGACCCACGAAATACAGAAGTCCGTGAGTTTTGTGAACGAGTCAACTAATGATCGGACGTGGACACAAACATGATTTATGCTTAGCTAAAAATGATTTTTTCATGCTGAATATTCTGTTGTTCCTTTCCGTTCATCTGCAAGGAGTGCGTGGCTCGTACCAGTTCTGCTCACACAGGTACGAATCCATTCTTATTACAGAATATTGCAATATTGCAAGATTTACATCCGAGCGAGGTAACACACATGCACCTACCAGAATTTCCATTGGTCTCAGTTATTACCTACTTGACCCATTACGAAATTATTTTTGAAGGCGACCACCAGCTTCCACCCAAGTTATCTAACATAGGTACACGCCTACTTAGAGACGTCAACATTCTGTAATGTTTCCGATTCAACCCGATATTGAGGAGGACTCGACTTGATTAGGTACCGAACTCGAAGTCATCAATTTCGCCTCTCCGACTAGTTTGGTTTTTGCGTCTACTCGGAACAGGTATTTTTATCATCATATGCGATCTCAAACGTTTCAGTCCTAAAATGGCTTGATATATCTACTTTCAAATCCATTTCCATTGCCATTTGAAGATCATTAGGAAAATTAGATTGATTCATTTGTGAGTAGATACTCGTACCATGCTTACAACAGTTCTGATTAAAAACGTTCGGTATCCCCCCTCGTGACTTGTCGTTTTTTCACCCGTTGGTTTCGTTCTACCTACCATCTATTGTTAAATGATACTCTGTCTACCTACTCATCACCATAAAAAATATTTTGTCAGGTGTTCGACTTAAAGAAGCAATCTTCGTACCTATTCCTATCCTTTTGACACATTTACGTACATGATCATCGAAGTGAGCCGGTGAGAAACATGGGGAAATCTGTGAGGCGGGGAAGTTTATTAAAGTACCATTAGTTAAGTGATATGCCTGTCTGTTCTCGTAAACGAATTTCGTTTCCTGATATAGGTAGTTTAGCGAATTCTAGGAGAAAATACCCCACTGCAATGGGTAACGTTTTACTCTTAAATATATATTATATAAACATCATGTACCTATTGTAATGGCGTATTTTCTCCAATAATTCGCTAAAACTATATCAAACAACTAAATTGGTTTATTATGAGAATAGAGTGGCACACCCAACTAATGTTTGATGCTTCATCAGGCGCGCGGGTCTACATCATTCCTGACGATATCCAACCTTGGCTGCAAATCTGAATTTCGAAAATAAAAGTTATGCCAAATTTGAGTTTTTGTGCGTCAAATACCAGCAAGTCGGTAAAAATGGCTAAATATCTCCTACAAGAATTTTTAAATTATTACAAAAACGCTGCAAATCCCTGCACAACGGTTTATTATTTTGTATAGAATACCCTCCTGTTACAGATCACAGCTCTATGTATAGATAACCCTTCTATATAATATAATATGTACTATTCTATTATATACATATTATGTAGATCGCAGACCCTCCGTAGGTTAGTACCTAACCCCGTACTCGTTACTAGGTACCTACCTAAATCACGAGTTAAATGTTGCTAAAATAATTCTGCCGATGACAAACAGTACCTAACAAAAAGAAACACACATAATGAAGTTCTGAAAAGAAATTGTTGATGAGGAGTGAAAAAAGTTGCAAAAGTACCTACCAACAAACTCCAGCCCCTTCTACGTAGATGGTATAATGAACCGTTGTGTAATAATTTACCGTTGAGTAATGATTTACCGTAGTAATAATTTACCCATCAATAATACTTCAACGTTTGTTCAAGTTTCACTACCTACCAACAAACTCCAAAAGAGCCATCATTTTTCAAATTAAATAATATCACAGAACATCCAACTCGACTTCATACTCCGATTATCAGGTGATCCCTACCAATGATTGGCCGTATTCACAAATTCCTATTGTGGGCGCGTCTCTAGTTACGAGATTTGGTTTGAATTGTATACAATTTCATTCACACTGGAGTCGAAAATGCCTGTCGGTGCAAACTTCGGGGCCTTACTGTGAACGAACGGCTGGACGTACGATGCTCCGGATGGTCTTAAAAAACTCGCAAGTTCAAGAACTATTTAAAACCGTAAAAATATTTACGTAAAAAAATGGTATAGGCGTTTTGAAAATTTCAACCCCTATTTTGAACCCCTTAGAGATGACTCACAGTAACGTCGAGCTTCGAAGACCAACTAGACGCCGAACGGAACCTATAACCCGAATTTCATCAATTTTTTTTCATGGTAACTAAGAAAAGTGGCCCGTACGGCGTACGGCGTACGGCGGACAGACAGAAATATTTTTATTGCAGTTTTGGATTCTACATACCTTGAAACGTAAACCATCAAATTTTGAGGGGGGTAAGAATTTTTTTTTTCATGCTCGATTCCAATGGTTCATTATTGAAAATAATAAACCAAAAAGGGACAAGTCTTGTAATATTACCTACTCAATGAAATACAGCTCAATTTATAACATATATTGCTCTATATAAAATCGAATGAGAGGCTAAACCCTCAAATCAGCATGGTTCATAACAAAATGGGACATATTCAAATTTCTGGGGGTCGAAAATCGCTAAAAATTGGTGAAATCGTCCTAAATCCAAATAATGCCAACATTGAGTACCCACACACAATAATCAGTAATCAGTGATGTGTGAATGTGGTGCGTTGTTTTGACGCATCCTCTCACGAGTATTATTGCAGTCAGCATAATTAGTAGCCCTCTCCTGAGGCACTACAGTTGTAAATAACGTTGCTGATGAAAATTTTCCTTCTCTCGGTGCTCTGCCTTACTCGATTACGCACAACACACAATTTTATATCCATCCACGAAGAAATTATGTAAGAAAAACCAGGAAACCCAGAACACGGTCACTAGGAATTTCCGCAAGTTCCGTCTTAGAAAAATACTGTATCGGAGTCCCCTGACGTTTTGTGATTCACAGAGGGAAGCTCTTGTTGCCTGAAGCCAACTGGATCAGCCAGCCATAGCGCCACTTCCTTCGTGTTCCGCCAGGTTGCTCCTCAGGTATAACCCTCGATGTAAAACTCACCGAAACATTAATTTAAAATGCCGATTTGAGGGTTTAGCCTCTCATTCGATTTTATATAGAGCAATATATGTTATAAATTGAGCTGTATTTCATTGAGTAGGTAATATTACAAGACTTGTCCCTTTTTGGTTTATTATTTTCAATAATGAACCATTGGAATCGAGCATGAAAAAAAAATTCTTACCCCCCCTCAAAATTTGATGGTTTACGTTTCAAGGTATGTAGAATCCAAAACGGCAATAAAAATATTTCTGTCTGTCCGCCGTACGCCGCACGCCGTACGCCGTACGGGCCACTTTTCTTAGTTACCATGAAAAAAAATTGATGAAATTCGGGTTATAGGTTCCGTTCGGCGTCTAGTTGGTCTTCGAAGCTCGACGTTACTGTGAGTCATCTCTAAGGGGTTCAAAATAGGGGTTGAAATTTTCAAAACGCCTATACCATTTTTTTACGTAAATATTTTTACGGTTTTAAATAGTTCTTGAACTTGCGAGTTTTTTAAGACCATCCGGAGCATCGTACGTCCAGCCGTTCGTTCACAGTAAGGCCCCGAAGTTTGCACCGACAGGCATTTTCGACTCCAGTGTGAATGAAATTGTATACAATTCAAACCAAATCTCGTAACTAGAGACGCGCCCACAATAGGAATTTGTGAATACGGCCAATCATTGGTAGGGATCACCTGATTATATTGGCGGAGTATGAAGTCGAGTTGGATGTTCTGTGATATTATTTAATTTGAAAAATGATGGCTCTTTTGGAGTTTGTTGGTAGGTAGTGAAACTTGAACAAACGTTGAAGTATTATTGATGGGTAAATTATTACTACGGTAAATCATTACTCAACGGTAAATTATTACACAACGGTTCATTATACCATCTACGTAGAAGGGGCTGGAGTTTGTTGGTAGGTACTTTTGCAACTTTTTTCACTCCTCATCAACAATTTCTTTTCAGAACTTCATTATGTGTGTTTCTTTTTGTTAGGTACTGTTTGTCATCGGCAGAATTATTTTAGCAACATTTAACTCGTGATTTAGGTAGGTACCTAGTAACGAGTACGGGGTTAGGTACTAACCTACGGAGGGTCTGCGATCTAAATAATTATGCATAGAATAGTACATATCATATTATATAGACGGGTTATCTATACATAGAGCTGTGATCTGTAACAGAAGGGTATTCTATACAAAATAATAAACCGTTGTGCAGGGATTTGCAGCGTTTTTTAAAAGGAATATTCCACTTGGGTACGAATTTACAACTGTTGTATTTAAACTATCTTCATGTATGGTTATATTGAAACAGCAACGCATGTTTTCTTCCTTCTAGGACTACAACGGAATATGAAGTGAAACTGAAATCCTCCTAACCATCTTTTCTTAGTAACTCGTTGTTCGGTATTAGTAATTAGCCGCTTTCGAAAGTTCACATATAAATGACCACTCTCTTTGATGTAGCGCAATTGCCACTCTCATTGCGGGCTGTTCGACCTTTGCCGTCACACCAAAGCTTTGTTTTTACTTTCATCGTTTTCTCACATTTATCGCTTAGCTGTCTCGGTCTTTGTACGAGTACATCATAAGTCTTGAAAACACTTCAACTACTGTACATTTTTCCTCTCCACTTTGTGTGGGCTTAGAAAAAACTGGTAGGTAGATTTCATTTTGATCCAGTTTCCCACACTAACCTGTTCGGTTTAGTAGGTAGTTATGTCTGTCATAAAAAGCTCGAGGAACGTTGAAAGCGACGTCCCAGGCCGTAATATTATCCTAAAACTTGCTCTCAGTGGTTCCTCTCTTCTTACCTAAACTTGATTGAAAGTAAATAAAATTAAAGAAGTAGATTGATAACATTGATATTATGAAACTTTTGTACAGTTTCTCGAATCGTTAGATCAGAACACCACGCCTGGTGTTTTGAAAGATCCAGTTGTGATAGGTGGTGATCTATAACAGAAAAGAGCATCAAAAGTAATATAGGTGTAATATCTCTCCTTGGCCCGCATGTCCATGTCCGTCTGCGAAGATGAAACCCGCATCCTTGACGGTCCGGTGCTACTTGCAGCTTCCGAGCTTCAAGTCTCAGTGAGATGAAGGGTTCTACTTTAATGTCCAACAGAAGTGGATTACGGTTCACCGCAAATAGGAGTAGCACTTCCTGCAAAAAACGGGCCAGTTAGTTCGCCTTGTGGTGGTCGATCAATCTTGAGGAAGCCTTGTGAAGACATCGGGTTAGCCAAACTTTGCGCCTCCTGAAATTTCAGAAGGGTTGCGCCATTCACGACCTGATTTGAATACAGAGGAAGACGGAAAACACCCCATGCGAAAACAAATTGGGTAGGTATGGGGACAAACGTCTTTCCTGCCTTTCAAAACGTGGCGTATGGGCGTGCCCTGGTCAGTACTCATGACTTGGGACTTTCAAACGTTCTCCCTTTACCTTGGAATCAGTTATGCCCGGAAGGTATCGTGCCATCGTGCTTTTGGTTCTTGAGTGAGCGCAGTACCTACCCGTTTTGATTGTCTGAAACCGCTCATCTTGTATTCAAATGTCTCACTCAAACATATCCGTACATAAAAGTGTGGAATACCCACAATAATATGCTATGGCTTCTTGGATGTTTGGGCCGCAACTCCCTCATTTCCGTATCTGATGGATATGTATCTAACGTGCCAGGAAGGGTTCTTTCCTTTTCAGTCGAACCACGCAGTGTTTCTTGTTGCATATACCAGGTTTGTTATCCACTCAAGTACACCTAACCACGTTAATTTGTGTTGATCGATATTTTTAGGGTGCGGGCAAAGGATAGTGAAGCACAACAACCTTTTTAATCTTTGCTTTTTCTCTTGCACTGCTACAGACCTCACTATCTCGTCCACCTATTCTCGGCAGTGAGAGTCAAAAAGTCGATAGGTACAAGTGAACAGGTATGCGGAAAAATATAAAAACTGGGAACCATAGCAGTAGCTCATTTTCTTTGCTTATAAATTTGATACGCCTTTGCCTTAGGGTTCTTTCTCTCTTCCCAGTATTTCTGCTTACTTAAATATGTTACAAGCCACTGATTGCATCGAAATACTCACTTTGATGTACAGATAATTTCAATATTGCGCAGTTTGCAAGGCTGCTACCATCCTAGTCAACATCCATAAAATGGGTACCAAATACCTATAAAGTAGGTTTTTGTGGGTTTTCTTTGCAATACTCATCTTTGATAAATGTCTAAGCGCAAACCCGCGTAAGTCGTTAGGTGTTAGGAATGGACACAGATTCGAGAACACTATCTAGAACCCCTCTATTTTAAAGCATGATTGTACGTACTATTCTATGATGTCACTTGTTGTAGTGCCATTCAAGCCATCTTTAGTTTGTGCTTTGCTGCTATCTTTTAGGAGTGCCGGTGGAGGTATGGTTTCAGGATATCCCATTGCGTGGGAAAAATACGAAGATAAGTTCGAGTCCCGCTTTGAAGAACGGCTTCTGAAATACGAACAACAGTTAGTAAGAAGACGAACGGAGTAATTATAAAAGAAAACGGTTGATGAGCCATTAGGCCTACTTTGATGGCACTGTGGGTCTAATGACACCGAGTCCACTAATACCTTCCTTGTGATTTGAAGTTGAAGCGGAGTCCCTATCTAACCGGGGCACGGACCCGTTCAGGGGACCTGCAACCTCTGGGGTTTCCTTCAAGCATATTTAGCGGTCCGCGTCAATCGCCTCCAACAACCATGGTCGAAATAATTATGAAGTTTACGCCACCCGCGCACGTCGAGATGAAGTCATTAAACTGGTTCGGTTGGAGTTTTTATGAGTAGGTACTTGGTCTGTGAGTACCGACCCCCCAACACATTTTTTGTTGGTTAGTTAAATATTCTTATCGGGACGTCAGCTTGTTAAGGTACGTCTTCTAATGATGATGGTAAAAACTGCAACCCACCACTCAATTTTGGATTATCTATTACTGTTGGTGAAAAAATCGCGCTAAAATTCACTAATCGGCTCCTTAATAACTCCTGAGACATCTGAAATCTATCTGACCTCTACCACCTCTCAACGGCCACCTCCTACAAGGCCTACCCTCTTAATCATTAATCAATCCATCAATACCATCATTAATGATGGTAATGATGTAATTTTTCTGGACATGTAGGTACCTGCATGTATGTAAACAATATGAAAATTTTACACTTTACTTGAATATGAACAAAGAAGTTCTATCCTCCCAATGTTTCAAATCCAGAGTATTTTTCTGAGTAAAGAATTATTGCAAATTATTACACAACGGTTTAGTGTTTGCCGGTATACCCTTCTGCGTAGATAACTGTTTTCTGTCGTCAATACCTACCCTCCAGCTCCTCCAAGGAAAACCCTAAATCGAGTATTGGAGCCGGCCCGGGAATTACAGTTTGGTAAAAATGCGCGGGGTTCAGTAATTCAATCATTAATTATTTGTTATTATTCATGAAGCACAAGGTAAATAATAAACAGTTGTGTGAGAAACCGTTGTGTAATAATTTACCCTTATAGATGCCCCTTCTGCATTGATCAGTTTTCTTCAGTACCTACCATCGAGCTCCCCCCAGGAAAGCCCTAAATCGAGAACTGCAGCCAGCCCGGGAATTACATTTCATAAAAATGCGCGGGATTCAATAATTCGATCATTAATTATTTGTTGTTATTCATGAAACATAAAGTTTGTTCAAGTTGCAAAAGTACGTAACTACAAAATCCAAAAGAGCCTTCATTTTTCAAATGGAATAACATCACATAACAACCAACTCTACTTCATACAGCCATCCGGGATTATAATCAGGTGATCCATAGCAATGATATCTGGGCCGGATTTATACCGTTTGATTAACGATAATTTTGACGAAGCTTTTCGGTGCGAACGAACGGCTATGCTCTGGGCGGCCTCAAAAAATGCTTTAATTCAAGATCATTTTAAAAACATAAAAAAATCATACACTTCTATTGAGAGTTTCGAGCTACGGCGTTCTGAAAATTTCAACCCCTAATTTTCACCCCTTAGAGATGACCGACAGTATCGCCGAGCTTCGCGGACCAACTTGACCTCAAACGGGACCTAAAGCCAAATTTCATTAATTTTGGTTCATGGTAACTAAGAAAAGTGCTAAGTACGGCATACGGCGGACGGAAAGAAACTTTTGGTTTATTATTTTCAATAATGAACCTTTGGAATCGAGCATGAAAAAAAAAAAAAAAGTAAAGCCCCCTCAAAATTTGATGGTTTACGTTTCAAGCCTACCTAGAATCCGAAAATGCATTTAAAAAAAATTCAGTCTGTCCGCCGTGTGCCGCACTTTTCTTAGTTACCATGAACCAAAATTAGTGAAATTGGTTTGTAGGTCCCGTTTGGGGTCTAGTTGGTCCGTGAAGCTCGGCGTTACTGTCAGTCACCTCAGGAGTGGAAAATAGGGGTTGAAATTTTCAGATCGCGATAGCTCGAAAACTTTCAATGGAAGGGTATGGTTTTTTTACGTTTTTGAATTGATCTTGAACTAAAGGATTTTTGAGACCACCCGGAGCATTTTGCGACCAGCCGTTCGTTTGCACCGAAAAGTTTTGTCAACGTGAACGTGAATCAAACGGTATAAATCCTGCCCGGGTATCATCGCTCGGGAGCACCTGATTATAATCATGGATGGCTGTATGAAGTCGAGTTGGTTGTTCTTTGATAGTATGCCATTTGAAAAATGATGGCTCTTTTGGATTTTGTTGATAGGTACTTTCGGGAAACTTGAACAAACGTTGAAACATTATTGGGTAAATTATTACACAATATCACAAACGGTTTATTATATCTACGCAGAAGTGGCATCTATACAGGTAAATTATTACACAACGGTTTATTATTTACCATAATGCTACAAACAATGGCCAGACCATATGCTATGAATAACTACAAATAAGTAATGATTGAAAATTGTTGAATCCCGCGCATTTTCATGCAACTTTAATTCCCGGGGCGGCTCCAGTACCCCATTTAGGGCTTTCCTGGAGGGAGCTCGAGGGTATTGACCACGGAAAACAGTGATCTACGCAGAAGAGGGATCTATACAGGTAAATAATAAACCGTTGTGTAATAATTTGCAGCGTTTTTTATTTCATTTTCGCGTTCTACATACCTTGAAACGTAAACCATCAAATTATGGGGGGGGGGGGGTAAATAAATTATTTTTTTCATGCTCGATTCCAAAGGTTCATTATTGAAAATAATAAACCAAAGGATTATTTAAAAAAAAATGCTTTTGACCAGCGCATCATTATTAAGGTTTGAAACTTATTTTATTGTTCAAATTCTGAATAACTGATGGCCAGAGTGTAGGTGTATGAGTTAGGAAACATTTACAAATTTCAGTTGCGGCGAGGTTTCTATACGATGTTCCTTCATAATGGTTTTCGGTAGTAGCGTCAACGGTTGGAAATGCCTAACTCATCAAGTCCGTAAAAATGCAATGTTCAAAGAATACCAGTTCTTCTGTCGACACTGAAGTGTAAGAGAAAACTAGATTTTTGTGTATCTTCATACTTAATCACTTGGAACTCGTGAGAATCGGTGAAAGTTGAATCGTCCTCATCGAGTAGGAAGGCTTTTGAAACCGGCGCAACAGTTTTTTCCATCGTAACGTTCGCATATTCTCTGACAGTAAGTTGAGTAAACAATGATGTGAGTTGTACGCTGGGACAACTAACGGTCAGCGAGTCATATAATACCAAGTTTTTCCTTACTGACCGCGTTTACAGTCGAGTCAACGTAATGAACCGCCGTTATGGCTTTATAATATTCCAATCATCACACTCGAATGTGTGCCTCGTTCGATGTTTTAACTTGATGTTGCCTTGGCTGTCAAAACATTTCCTTAGTATCGCTTTTGTCTAAAGTCAGTGAGTATTGAACAGAATTCAGTCCTAACATTTTTCGAGGGTTAAATAGATTATAAATTTTGTTTTGATTCTTCTTAATTAATTTTCTTCTGTTGGCAAATTCTATTCATCTGTTGGCTAAAACAACAGTCCTAAAATTTTTTTACAGGAAATTTTTGTTTCGGATACCAAACGATGTATAGGATAATGGTAAGGTAGAACATGAAAGAGCAGTCAGAACAATAGCCCCAACAAGCTGCCAGTATGGAAAATAATATGAACCAGAAGCGAGCACTTTTTCACGTATTATTGCCCTTTAGTATGCACTTTTCCTACTCATCGCACGGTTTTATGGTCCCATTCCGTCTTCCAAAATGGCATCCCTCATTTGCTTTGCATCAAGCGATTCTGTAGCACTTGGCTTGGTTTATGAATACATCCCTGAGGCACACGTTCCCTAGATGTGATGTTGTCAGGGACAAACAAACTTGATGCGACCTCTAGTGCTTTCGTAAGAACCAATCCAGTGATTAGTGCCTTTTCGGCACTAGTAACCTCAAGGTATATAACAGCATTTACCCACAAAACTGTGTTTATAGCGGTTGAGCTGGTGTGTAACCATTTTTGTTCCTTTCGAGTCAACTTACGGCGAGCTGTAGCGTAGGAGTTCTATTTATTTCTTTAGTGATTTTTCGAATAAATACGCTTCAGTTGACTTGGGATTTTAGCATATACGTACGTTTCTTTTTGGGCTGGAGACAAGAATGTTTTTTGCGTGAACAAAATCGCGTGATGTCTTTCAGACACTTCGATTTCTGATGGTTTTCTCTTGCAACCAGTCCCTGTCTAGGTAAATGTAACTCCGTTAGTTTTATTATCGAAAATTGTTAACCACTCGTCGGGAGGCTCTCAATTTATCTCAAGAGCTCACATTAACAAAATAACCCCTCCTCGACTCTCTGTCGTATAAAACACATCAACATTCCAAAGCTCACGTATGGCAAGTAACTTCTGTTGTTATCATTCGATCAGAATTGTTATTATTTCACAAAAATTTGCAGTTCTCAGCACTTCGCACATCACCATTTCCTCCGCTTCACGATGAATACGAAGCCCTAGTGAGGAGTACCCATGACTTCTGTTTATATTACTTTCCCATTTTTAAATGAAAGTACGTTCATTCCAAGAATTTTGAGACGAGCTGCACTCTCCTACGATGAATAGTTCCTTTTCTCTGAGCTTTCAAAGTTTCGGCAACAAGTGAGGTCACACTGGGCAGGGGGGGGTTCCGCCCAGGCGGGGGAGGGGGTGCAGCGACTTCATTTGTTGCCGAAACTTTGAAAGCTCATAGAAAAACCGCTGAAAATTATTACACAAAGGTTTATTATTTACCTGTATATATGCCCTTTTCTGCGTAGATCACTGTTTTCTGTGGTCCTCGAGTTCCCCCAGGAAAAAAAATCCCCAAATCCCTAAATCGAGTACTGGAGCCGGCCCCGGAATGAAAGTTTCGAACAAATGCGCAGGATTCAATAATTCAATAATTGATTATTTTGTAGTTATTCATGAAGCATAAGGCAAATAGTAAACCGTTGTGTAATAATTTACCTTTATAGGTGCTCCATCTACGTAGATAGTATAATGAACTGTTGTGTAATAGTTTACTGTTTTGTAGTAATTTACCGTTGTGTAATCATTTACCCATCAATAATACTTCAACGTTTGTTCATGTTTCACTACCTATCAACAAACTCCAAAAGATCCTTCATTTTTCAAATGAAATAATATCACAGAACAACCAACTCGACTTCATACTCCGTGGAATATAATCAGGTGTTCTCTAGCAATGATGATCTCGGGCCAATTCCCGATTGTTAACGCGTCTCTAGTGATGATATATTTGGGCTGACTGTGTACAATATTTCATACACCCTCCTGTTGAAAAAGCCTGTCGGTGCAAACTTCTGGGCCTTACTGTGAACGAACATCTGGACGTACAATGATCCGGGTGGTCTTAAAAAACTCCCAAGTTCGAGAACTATTTAAAACCGTAAAAAAATTCTAGATAATGGCGCCCTGGAGATTCCAATCCCTATTTTTCACCCCTTAGGGATGACTGACAGTAACGCCGAGCTTCGAGGACCAACTAGACCCCCTATTAAACCGAATTTCATCAATTTTGGTTCATGGTAACTAAGAAAAGTGTGAAGTACGGCGGACGGACAGAAATTTTTGGTTTATTATATTCAATAATGAACCTTTGGAATCGAGCATGAAGAAAATAAATTTTAACCCCCCCCCCCCCCCCTTAATATTTTATGGTTTACGTTTCAAGGTATGTAGATTCCGAAAAGGCAATAAAAAAATGTCTGTCTGTCCGCCGTACGCCGCACTTTTCTTAGTTACCATGAACAAAAATTTACGAAATTTCATTTATAGGTCCCGTTCGGGGTTTAGTTGGTCCTCGAAGCTGGGCGTTACTGTCACTCATCTCTAAGGGGTTCAAATTAGGGGTTCGACATTTTCAGGACGGCTATACCTTTTTTTACGTGAATCTTTTTACGCTTTTAGTTTGTTCTTGAACTTAACGAGTTTTTTGAGACCACCCGGAGCATTGTACTTACGTCCCGCCATTCGTTCACAGTAAGGCCCCCAAGTTTGCACCGACAGGCTTGGTCAACAGGAGGGTGAATCAAATTGTATACATTCAGCTAAATATCATCACTAGGGAGCACTTGATTATAATAACGGATGGCTGTATGAAGTCGAGTTGGTTGTTCTGTGATATTATTCCATTTGAAAAACACTGCAAATCCCTGCACAACGGTTTATTCACCACAACTCTGTATAGGTAACCCGTCTATATAATATAATTTGTACTATTCTATACATATTATGTAGATCGCAGACCCTCCGTAGGTTAGTAACTAACCCCTTACTCGTTACTAGGTACCTATCTAAATCACGAGCTAAATGTTGCTAAAATAATTCTGACGATGACAAACGGTAACTAAAACGGCTAAAAGAAAAGCAAATAATGAAGTTCTGAAGGAAAATTGTTGATGTGGAATGAAATAGATGCCCCTTCTGCGTAGATCACTGTTTTCTGTGGTCAATACATACTTCGTGGTCAAGTGTAATGAACCGTTGTGTAATAAATTGCCCATCAATAATACTTCAACGGTTGTTCAAGTTGCAAAAGTACCGATCAACAAAAATCAGCCCCTTCTTGGTAGATGAACCGTTGTGTAATCATTTACCGTTGTGAAATAATTTACCGTTATGTAATAATTTACCCATCAACAGTACTTCAACGTTTGTTCAAGTTTCACAAGTAACTACCTACAAAATCCAGTAGTCTATCAGAAGAAATACTATCGTAGAACAACCAACTCGACTTCATACAGCCATCCTTGATTATAATCAGGTGCTCCCTAGTGATGATATCCAGGCTGGATTCATACCGTTTGATTCACGATCCTATTGACGAAGCTTTTTGGTGCACAAGAACGGTTGGAAGTATACAATGCTCCGGGTGGTCTCAAAAAATTGTTTAGCCCAAGACAAATTTAATAACTTAAAAAAAACATACCCTTCTATCGAAAGTTTTCGAGCTACGGCGTTCTTGAAATTTCAACCCCTATTTTGATGACTGGGGGTCATTCTGTGAATTCCGACACGCAAATATGCAACGTTTTTCATTGGTTACTACACAGTTACTACCTTCTGTTGTAGCAACCATAAAGAATATCGCACTCGAAAGAAACAAGAGTCAATAGCTACGTTTTTCATTGGTTACTACACAGTTACTACCTTCTGTTGTAGCAACCATATGTTGATGGCGAGTTTTTATTGCAGTTTTGGATTCTACATACCTTGAAACGTAAACCATCAAATTTTGAGGGGGGGTAAGAATTTTTTTTTTCATGCTCGATTCCAATGGTTCATTATTGAAAATAATAAACCACAATGAAGGCTGTTCTGGATTTTATTCATAGGTACTTTTGCAGCTTGAACAAACGGTGAAGTGTTATTGATATGGGTAAAATATTAGACAAAGGTAAATTATTACACAACGGTACACGGTTTATTATTGGCCTTACGATTCATGAATAACTAAAAATAAATTATTGAATTATTGAATCCCGCGAATTTGTAGGAAGCTTTAATTCTGGGTAGGGCTTACTCGATGTAGGGCTTTCCTTGGGGGAGCTCGAGGGTATTGACGCAGAAAACAGTGATCTACGCATAAGGGGCATCTATACAGGTAAATAATAAACCTGTGTGCAATAATTTGCAGCGATTTTTATTGCATTTTCTTATTCTACATACCTTGAAACGTAAACCATCAAATTTTGCGTGGTGGGGGGGGGGGGGGGTTAGAATTTATTTTTTGTTCATGCTCGATTCCAAAGGTTCATTATTGAAAATAATAATCCAAATAGGTGGAGTACGAAGTGCTGATTTTAGAGCTGATACAATTTTTTTAAATATATATTTTTTGAAATATGTTTTGCAAGTTTTAATTGGTTTCTATACAATTCTACTCGTTTTAGTTTGACCTTTCTGTATAAATTTTGTTTCTTGTCTGTGAGTCTGCAAGTCCGAGTCTCGCGTGTTATCCGAGTATTCGTAATGAGGTGGGAACTGGAGAGTAGGTGTCTCTATATATATTGTTCCATAAATACCTGTATGAACTACATGTATATTTATGGAATCGAAGTTCCGAAAGCAGGTGATATGCCAATTCATTCATTTCAATAATTCTCTATATTATTATCTTTTGATTTCCCAGCACGTAAACGGAACAACCTGAGGAACTAGAACTAGTCCTCTCGGGTCGTAATCAAGATTAAATGCATTTATTACCTATGTGTTTCGAGCTAAAAGTTATGTTATATTCTTTCCTTTGGACTGTGAGCTAACGCAGATGAATGGACCCCATAACAAAGCGAACCGTATTTTCACGTCATTAAGAGCGATTTCGAGTCCGACCGCGAAAAGGGCAGCCGCAAGGATGATCCGTGGACCGTGTGATCCTGAGGGGCATGCTGATGTTGATTTTCACAGGGAGTCATCCACGCTGAGTCATTCCGCTATAGCCCCGCGGATCCAGCATCCAGAAAAACCGCGGGAACCTCTTTGACGATCTCTGAGAGCCAGCATCGACAATTCACGTCAAACGTGTCAAATCCTTCTAGACTACTAATGTTGCCAGTGGACAGTATTGTATTCATTGTGACAGTTTTGGTTTATTATTTCCCTGATGAATTTTTGGAATCGAGCATGAAAGAATTTTTTTAACCTCCCCCCTCAAAATTTGATGGTTTCCGTTTCAGGGCACGTAGAATCCGAAAACGCTGCAAATTATTAAACAGCGATTTATTAATTACCTGTATAGATGCCCCTTCTGCGTAGATCAATGTTTTCTGTGGTCAGTACCTACCCTCCTGCTTCCCCCAGGAAAGCCCCAAACCGAGTAGTGGAGCCGGGCCGGGAATTACAGTTTTATAAAAATGCGCAGGATTCAATAATTCAATAATTAATTATTTGTTGTTACTCATGAAGCATAACGTTTGTTCAAGTTACGAAAGTACTAACCAACAAAATCTAAAAGCCATCATTCTTCAAAATGAAATGATATCACAGAACAACCAACTCGACTTCATACAGCCATTCGTGATTATAATCAGATGTTCCCTAGCACTGATCTCTGGGCCGGAATTATACCGTTTCATTCACGATCATGTTGACGAAGCTTTCCGTTGCAAATACGGTTGGTCGTGCTATGCTCTGGGTGGTCTCAAAAAATTCTTTACTTCAAGATCAATTTAAAAACGTTAAAAAAACCATACCTTCTATTGGAAGTTTACGAGCTGCGGCGTTCTGAAAATGTCAACCTCTATTTTTCACCCCTTAGAGATGACTGCCATTAACGCTGAGCTTCGTGGACCAACTGCTAGACCCAAATGTCCCCAACTACAAACCAAATGTCATTTGTTTTGGTTCATGATAACTAAAAAAAGTGCGAAGTGCGGCGGACGAACAAAAATTGTTTCTACATACCTTGAATCTGAAACCATACAATTTTGACAGCCGGGGGGGGGGGGGGGGGGGGGTAAAAATTTCTTTTAATAATAAAGAAAATAATAAACCCAAAATGTTTGTCCGTGTAGTTACCATTTACCAAAACTAATGCAATTTGGTTGTAGGTCCCATTTCGTGTCTAGCAAGCTCGCGAAGTTCGGCGTTATTGTCGGTCACCTTAAGCCGCGGTTACACTTGAGGTGTTGGGCCCAACACCGAATATTCGCCCATACTCGCCCTATGCTCGGAGTTTGCCGAATCTTGACGCGCACCCCCGCACACACATACGGTGTTGGCTCTCAACCCCGAGCATCGACGCGTATTCGGGCAAGCGACGATGAACGCAGTTTCGCAATGCAAACACTCGGCCGCATGTGTGTGCGCTGCACGAATACACTAGTTGGCGAATATTCGCCGCCTTTGACTCGGGACAAAAAACCGCCTTTTGACCGAGCATCCCCGAGCACCAATATTCGCGCGCATCCGGGCATTTGTCCCGCGGTTACACTTGCGGGAAGAGGCCGACGAATATTCGGTGTTGGGCCCAACACCGCAAGTGTAACCGCGGCTAAGGGATGAAAAATAGGGGTTGAAATTTTCAGAACGCCTTAGCTCAAAAACTTTCAATAGAAGGTTACGGTTTTTTAAATTGATCTCGAAAAAAATTTTTTGTGACCACCCGGAGCATTCGACATCCAGCCGTTCGTTTGCACCGAAAAGCTTCGTCAACACGAGTCCAGCCCGGATATCATCGCTAGGGAGCACCTGATTATAATCACGGATGGCTGTATGAAGTCAAGATGGTTGTTTGTTGATAGGTTTTGGTTGACTTTCCTAACTTGATCAAAATGTATCCATCATTAATAACAACAAATAATAAATGATAGAATTTGTTGTGATCGGCTGCTACTCCACAACCTACACTATGTGTAGACATGTATTCTCTCAGAGTGGGGACCCCCCGACCCCCCTCTGATCACGTCAGGGGGCTATAAAAGAGCCGAGTGCCACCAATAAAAGAACCATTCTCAATCAAAGCGATCGACTCGTCTGTTCTCCTCCTCAATCACTACAGAATTGTTGAATCCACCGACTATTTATGTAACTGTCATTCCCCGGCCGGCTTCAGTACTCTATTTTGGACTTCCCTGGGGGAACCACGCGGGTAGGTATTGAGGACAGAAAACACTGATCTACGCAGAAGGGGCATCTATAGGTAAGTAACAAACGGTTATGTAATATGTTGCAGAGTTTTTTGATGTTCAGCACAGCCAATGGATAGTAGGTACCTACCGTTGATGAGTAATCAGGAAATGCAAATCTGCTAGCTCGTACCTAGCTGCTGGGGTACGGTAGGCATACGAATTTTAAAATACTAGTTTTGAAGCGTTGAAACTCCATTCATTTCTTGAAAATATTTTCTTTTACCCATCGACACAGCGTATCGAACCAGATAATATATAAAATCCAATTCTGCCGCTCGCATCTGCATTGGTATCGTCAGGAAATGGACACAGTCTTGACCCCTCAAAACTCGAAGTTTGAAATTTGTCTGCCTAGCGTAGGTAACCATCCAGTTGCGAGTGGCTGCATTGGATTTTATTGATTGGTGTCATGAGCTGAATCCTGGTTGAGGTACAAGATCTACAAAGAGTACGATGAAGACTGAAGAAAAGAAAGGTAAGGCTTCTGAAGCCTTGGGGCTTCCTTAAAAATGTATGCAAGAACCTTAGTGGGATGAAGAGCACACGTGCCATCGTTGACCTCTTCCGTCGATACGTTTGAAGTGCTCTCGTTAGGAAATTTCGCTCGGTTTTTTCGAGACCAATTTGAAGCTGCTCGTAAAAACGAAACAAAACCTTGCTGAAAAACAGTCGGTTTCTTAAATACTGTTAGGAAGTTCATCTTCAGAATTTAAAACTGCTAATTTTCCCCAAGGGAGAAGACTCTTGAAAGGTCATAATTGTTCGACGCTTAACAGTGATTTTGGGACCAGCTTTGCTTTATTGTCTTGTTCCCTCGAACGACCTAAACTTCAGGATCTTGAGAGTCGGAATGGAAGGGCTGTCTGGTGCCAACGTTAATATGTTAGTCCCCTGACGACCTGCCCTGAAACTCCAACCGGAACTCGAATGGGTCACTGCTCCTTGTGTTCTTCGAAAACCAAATCACGTTGTACGTCCATAGATTTTTTTTGTTCTTGTGGAGCCCTGTGGTTTATTCCATGGGGCCTATCAAAGGAGGCGGATGGGTAGAAAACAACCTTTTTTGCGGTCGGTCGTTCTTCTCTCAATTTTCTCCTGGGCGAAAACATGTTGGTCATGTCAGGTATAGCAATTGAATTACAGCCATCTGAATTCGAGAGCATGCTTTTTGTGTTGATATTTTTATGTGCATACGCCATGCTTTCTCTGAAACAACTCTCCGAACCCCTTTACCCGTTACACGAATCTGCTCATAGATATATTTCTGGTTTGTTACATCCAACAATAACTTCTAAAATCGGCTATGAAAAAAAAGTAATCATCCCCCAAACATTTGTTAGTTTATTTCTCAGCTTGAGTGGGTGTGAATCAGTTAATCACACCAATTTTAAGGTCCCAAGACGGAAGCGGTGGTCCCTATCCATCTGATTGGCTGTTGAATGTGATGACAACACATTATAACATACCTATCTTGGTAGTATGGAGAAAGATAGTTAATAATCACAACATACCGTTTTCAGGTCGCACTCACACTCATCACTTCAGCAACTAGAGGTTGCTTAAAAATTCCTAGTCTGCCAGTCTGGGCAGAGGTCGGGAACCTGGTGCACTGTGGGAGCGCTGCAATTTGTTCAGATCAAATTAACTATAATTCATTTTATTATAATGTTATTCTAAATGTCGAGAACTGATCACATGCGCTTGCCGACTCCCGAACAGGATTGTATTACCGCGGAATATATTGATAGATAGGTAGACTATGTAATATATATGTGATAGGAAGTTGATAAATACGGTTACGGTACGTTGCTTCACAATGAAAACCCATTGCACCATCATCCCTATTAGGTAGGTACACTGCCATTAAACTCGTTCTACATTTTGATACGCGGTAATTTAATATGGGCTCTAGATGTATAGTAATTGATCCCAACACTTTTCATCTTAGTCTCCATCGTTATACTTGCAGTAATTGGTATTGAATAAATAGATACCAATCGGATACAGGTAGAAAACCGATCTTGTTCTTCCAGTGAAGGTTTCCCGCATCTAGTTACGCAATCACGATTCTTCTTTAAAGTGAATGTAGTTTATACATATATATCTCTTACTGCCGTGTCTCGAACGACTCCTGGATCCGTTACTAGTTATTCCATCTATTGGGTTACATCGTAATATGACATTGGGTGTCTCCTCGAAATGTGTAATATGTATCTCAGTGGTCCAGTGATATATTGATCGGTTCACGTTTCTTTACTCACTTGTATTGATTGCCTACTCATTCTAAGGAATTTTTTGCACAACATCAACGCTACCATCTTGATTATACGTTCATAGTTTCTATGACTTACCATATTCTTTACAAAACTGTCACTGTAGATGAATCCGTATTAAATGCTATATCGATGTTATTGGTTCTTGCTGACGTTATAAATGTAGGTACGTTTAGTAGGATGAAATTATTATCAAGAAAACTTCTATTTTCCCAACAGAATCTCGAGTTTCATTCTTTCTCAACAGCCAACCAATTCGGGCCGATTCCAAATGTGGAGGTCGAGTTTGAATGGGAAGTTATAAACTCCTCGTCCTCTTTTCTACATTTTGTGGCTGTCAGAAATCTCGCGGGTGTCCTGTATTTGAACAATTACCAAAGCAACGTGCTTGATTTGGACAAGTGGTGCGTACGTATCCTTGAATGATCTACCAGCGCGTCCCTTAATAATATGAAGCTGATATAATGGTTTAGATAATATATATTACATACCTATGTGAATTATTATAGACATGACAATTTATTACAACATGTTGGTTGTAAGTATATGGGTATGTTTTGTTTGTTACAGGTATGGCGTTCCTTCTATACGTATCTGCTAATATTCAAGAACGAGTGCGGTAAGTTGGATTAAGATTACGATGTTATCAGTATTATGCTGGCAAATCAACGAACTACTGTATTCTATTATGTTGTCAAATATTTCTTAATTTTGGAAAAACAGAAGGAGCAAAAAATAAAAACAATCTTACTTCTGTCATAGTGATTGGTTCTCATACATGTAATAGGGCGATTGATGAAAACAGGACGAAGCGAATTTTTCCTCATAGAGAATGGCCAAATGCCGCAGCATGGAAAATGCCAGAAGTTTTTAGTACTGTTTGTAGGATTAAGGAGGGACTGTTTAGGAATTCGAGGAATGCGTTGAAAAAGCGTCAACGGATGGTTGATGAGGGAATCTGATTAAGATACCGTATATTCTTATTGTATATGTAGCTGTGAAGTGTTCCTATATATTTCTGAGGTTCAAATTGAGTCCAGGGATTAGAGATTGAGCAAGGACGTCAACGTAAGATCATACCTACTAATTTAAAAAATCTCACTGTCATTATTAAATTTAATCCAATGGAGTTTCCAGTATTATCAATAATGCGTCCTTCTTCACATTATATTAAATATTATTTTTAATTGCATGCCTAGTGTAGGTGGGCAGTATAGCTTCCTCACATTATACGATATAATTGTGTGTCAGCAAGATTCAGTGCAGCAGGATTTATAAATGGGGAACTTCTTATCCCCAACTAAATACCAAATATGAAATTTGAGCAAAATTGGAAGTTGTATTCGAGAAAAGTTAAATATCTTCAAAATTTCAGCTCGATCGGAATTTCATGTAGACAGACAGGACCACACGGACCTGTTTTGTCCCTTTTACGCGAAATTCATGCGGAAATTCGGATTTTGCATGGGCATACATCTTTTTCGGTTCTTCCATGAAAAAAAGCTACTTTCGGAAATGAGGAAGAAAATTGATCTTCCCCTTCACGAATTTGACTGAAACTCTTCACACTCGCTTTCCTAGAAACTAAGCCGAATTTTGACAGTGTAGCAGACCCACTGTGTAAGTAATCCGTTGTCCAGATTCAGTAGCCTGAAACAGAGGTTTGAAAGGAGGTTACTCATGCTGTGAAATGCAGGAATTTGAATGATGAAATACTGTCCAGGAATAGGACGAACTACCTTCGGCTTCCTCACATCCATTTTAAGATGTAAGCAGAAAGAAAAGATGTAGGCAGCATCTTTTCGCTCGAGGTGTTCCTATCCTGATCCAGGGATATTGCCTGAAAGATGAAGTGGTGGGTAGTTCATAATTTTATATGATTATCAATGATACTTATATCGAACTTTCATTTTTATTAGCAAGGGCAATGTAGACTAGGGCGGTAAGAAAGATACAGGTGAAAGCTTCCTGCGAATAAAAGAGCGACGTAAATAGAGCTATCGAAGGGATCAATATGTCCTGGTCCTGGTGAAAGCACTCCGTATCGATGCATGTGATTTTATCCCGTGGGCGTCACAAAGACTGATGCCTGGCTTTCGTACGGAAAACTGGAGCTGTTGTGAAAATTTCAGGATGGACTTATGGCGAATGATATGGAAGGAACAATACCCTGGAGTATCGTCTCCTGCAAACTTTCTATGAGCACCTCCGTCCAGCGAATCTTGGATCCTTTCATTTTAGGTTTAATGGGATTCCCGTTAGACGAGCCAAGAATGGCTTCGATATTACGATGGGCCTGTCTCATCGTAAGGAAAGTGAAAACTCGTCATAGTGGCCATTGTTTGTGAACCTACTTTCAACATGGACTTCCGGAGTTTAGGGCGCCGATCTGCTACTCGTGCACTAGCGAAGAAGAAAAAAAAAAACTTACCGTAGTGGATTCATCACAACCTAGTCAATGTAGGCACATAATAACTACGAAGCATCATGACTGTGCAGGATTGAAAACCTCGACAATAGCTGCTTATGCTGTTCAGGTTGTGATTCCACCCGTTCGAGAATCTCTGTTTGTGTGCTAACTTATCTACATCACGAAAATGGCGTTGAAGTATGTGTTGAGAGCGCATTGACAGAATTCCTATGAAATTAGCATTCAAATGGTTCAGTCCTCTATCCTCCCAATTCCTACTTATTTCAACGTCACTGTTGCTTTTTTATTCAATACCTAGAAAAGAGAAGCCGAGTACTCTCGCAAGAAACGTTTAGGTACGAGTTTAAGCTTAAAAGTTGATGAAATATCCACTCAGGGCTTATGCAGTTTGATCCTTGGATGCCATCCCATGAATCCGACGCTCAGTAATCAGTATTAGTTATTTACCTTCTAGATCTCAAATGGAGAGCCCTCAATTTTTACATTGATTTTAGCATGAATATGCTTTAGCCGTGACCTAACTAGCCAAAAAAGGAGAGGGGTACTGAAATTTCAAACGTAACCGATGGATTGATCTCAGTTTAAATTTCTCCCTTGAGAGGGAAAAACATTAAATCATGTTTAATGTTTTTCCCTCGCAAGGGAGAAATTAGATATATTATAGTTTTTTAATGTCAAGAAAAAATGAAAGCCACAATTTCACTGAACTCTACAAGTATAATGTTGCATTTACTGTACTTATTATAGAACTCGCCATCAACATATGGTTGCTACAACAGAAGGTAGTAACTGTGTAGTAACCAATGAAAAACGTAGCTATTGACTCTTGTTTCTTTCGAGTGCGATATTCTTTATGGTTGCTACAACAGAAGGTAGTAACTGTGTAGTAACCAATGAAAAACGTTGCATATTTGCGTGTCGGAATTCACAGAATGACCCCCAGCCCTAAAACATTAAACATGTTAAAAGCAATTTCGTAACGAAATCTGGGACGACAACATTTGTAATGATTTTCACGTACAACCGATTCGTTGCTACGGAACTTTAACTTCGCCAGTTATCATCGTACAAAAATCGTTCACCACTCGTTGGATAGCTCTCGATTTACCTAACCATATTACGTTAACCACTGCGGAGTGCGTGGCCGACAAGCTGCGGTATGAGCGTGATTGTTTAAATAATTGTTTACACACAGGTGATCATTCTCACTAACGAGGTACGTGGTACGTGGTGTGGGTGCGGGAGGGGGCGCAAAGACATAAAATGTGGGACGACAACATGGATACCGATGATACGGAACTATGTAACTGTTGCGATAATTTGTTGTGACGCGGTGATTATATAAGATTCAGATTCTTACTCGACCTTGAACGCGTGGTTGATCTTATATACGAAAATCATAGGAGTTCCAGTTGTATGACCACAAAAAAAAGCTTAGGTAAGTACCTATTACACTTGCAGCATTTTTGGAAACAGTAAAAACTTACCGTTGCCTCCTTCGGTTCAGTTGTTGAACTCCTATCAACCTCCTCCTTCATTATTTTCTTTGCTCCTTTTCCCTTCCTTCTCACTCGTACTGACTCCATCGGGCAAAGTAGATTGGCGACAATTCCTCGTTTCCAAGATTCAATTTGTTGAATAATTACTGGATGAAGTATTGAAAACAAATGTGCAGCCTCACATAATGATACCCACATTTTGGGTCAGAGAAACAGCGAGGAGCACATCATGAGGCTAAAGCATATTCATGTTTTGTAATTTTAGCCAAGGGCTCTAAGTAGTACTCAGGCGAGGCGCGCAGCGCCGAGTTTTTTTAAATTCAACATGCTTCCTGCAGTTGGTATCGGTTGAAAGAGATTGGCCTCCCCTCAATATTTTAACCAACGTCATCCGCCACAAAAGAAATCTGTTACCATTAATTTTTTTCCTCGATTTGTTGCTTCTTATAATATATATTTCTCTAAAGATCTATATTTCCTACCTGAATCACGGTGGCTCAGCATGATTCAATATAAGACCCCGTAATTGAGAAACGATCGTTGATAGCTTTTTTCCGCCTTTAATTAGATTTAACGGTGATCTTACAAGGAGTGGAAAAATTCCAAGTCACCATCTCATTATGGAAGTACAATTAAATCAGGCGGCAGAATGTAGGGTGAGGAAAAGTTTCCGATATGATGGCGAGAAATCGGGAGTCATCTTTCTCAATGGAAGCTCGCCGGTCGTTTTTCGATTTAGCCGTCGTGATCGATTCAGAGTGTGCCATTGGAACGTTTAGTCGTGCGATTGTGACTTAGTGATTTCATTGTGCCATAGACGAGCGTTCCGTTTGCTTTCGCACGTCATGTGTTGAAGTGCCCTAGATTCAGCTCTGTACTTTCATTGTATTTCCTGTGGAGTCGAAATCGTAGAGCATACGTTCTGGTAACTAAAATGTGGTAATGAATGGTTTTTGGTTATTTAGTTAGGTCTGTACATTTTAAAGTTACTTGTCTCACTGAAAAGGGTAAGGGGATATCAGCTCGGTCTTAGAGCTCCCATTTGAGCTAAATATCAATATTGTCATTCATTTTGATACTATGAAAATTAAAATATGTAAACACTCGAAAGAATTAAACTTGCTAACCATTGTGATTAATACGATCTTTAAAACTCTAGGAAAAACTCACACTGACGTTAGAACTCACACCTGTTGCAAAAAAAAAAAAAAAAAAAAACCTTGATTCCAAAGGCTGATTATTGAAAATAATAAACCAAAAACAAATAAACTAATGAAAAAAATAAAATGTAGTCTGTACTTCCAAACCTCGATTCACACGAGGAAACTAATTTTGTATTTCTGTGAATAATTCATAAATGAATTATGAAGGTGTGCATTATTTAATTATTGAAGGTGTAATTATGAAGGCGCCAATCTGAAATTTGTATTTGCTTGATCTGATGAATGGTCAGCAATTCGGAGTGTTTGTTACCTACCTAATTTTTTCAGCCCCTGGCATATTATCCAATTTCTCGCTCGTTCACTATCATTAGGTTCGTGCTGATCTTCGAGAAGCAGAAGTATTGCGCTGTAGGTAACCTGTATAAGTACCTATACATCTCTCACCTTCCATCATTCATCTTGGAGATGTGTGCGCAAGTGAGTGGACCAGAGGGTATGTTATGAATCCCTGAACCATTGCAAGGGTGTGTGTGTGTGATGAGGGGGGGGGGGGGGGATTTGTCCCTTATTTCGGATAAGAAAACTCCAAGGTATGTACCTGACCTTTTTCGAGGAGCAAAGTTGTAGTAGACATATTACCCTTTGCCTACAGGAAGACATGGATCAACATTTTAGAAAGAATTGTGAGGATCTGTACCGTACCCCACACCTACCTAATGTTATCAATTAAACCCATATTCATACTATTTTGAGCAACGCAAGAGTACCTAATCAAGCTTTTGTCCGTTAGAGTATTTGAGTCCGACATTCTAGTAGAACTCGATGAAATTATGAAGTTCTTCTAAAAGGGGACTAAATGAGATGTGGTGACCCCCCCCTTACATTTTTAAGGATCTGAAAATCCGAGCCCAATTCATAAGTGGTAATTGTATCACAGCAGTTATGTTCCACACTCTGAAACAATACAATTACGCACGAGTACGCCCTATTCATACGAGTACGCACTATTATTCAGCTAATTTTCCATCATAGGAGCTCATTTTCTCTCTCTCGTGTTCTTCATTATCTCTAACCTAGGTACACTGCCCCTAGATGACCTTTCAAAATCCAATTCCAAACCACCTGCCTCATTATTTTTACCTCGTGGATTGGGGAAAAGTCGTCATGCGTTTTAAAAGTTCGAGTAGTTTTCCCGCTCGCACCAAATAATGAAAGGGAACCCCGGTTTATGAAGACCACCTTCATCGCTTAGCGATATTTTCCATTAGGATTCGAGATGAAACACAGCAGCATCAAATCACAGATCTCTCTTCAGAAATGTTAATTCATGTTTTAACGACACGGAGTTCTGTAACTTTCCGTTCCTCATATTACGTTAATGCACCGGTAGAAACGAGTAGGTAGGTATTAAAACCCAACAGAAATCAAACAATCCAACTGGCCTACAGACCAACATGCCATCTGGGAAGATCATGATACAAACATCATATTATTATGTAACATACCCTGTTACTTGTTGAAATGCCGTCGCAACATAAAGTAAAATGGCCCGTGAGTTCTGTTTCAAGTCATTGTTTCAAGGTCAAGTGCTTTAGTTACCGTTTGCCGTTTTTACTGTGTCATCCTATGGGATACGTGTTAATTAGTGCAACGTTAATGTGGCCTTATGAAGGTTGGCAGTCTGTGATGGAGCCCATGTGATGAGTGACCATACCCAGTAGTAGGATGTGTGGCCCAGTTAAGGCGCACAGTCGCCCCTAAACAAATCGAGATTTCACGGTTTTGTCACTGTTACTGGTAGGTACCTCGGAAGTGCGGTAGAGTTGAGCGACCATCAACTTTATGTCCACAGGCGACTGACTCCTTTTCGGGCCAAATAGGACCAACGCCTAAGGCTGTAATGTGAGCTGTTGGCAAATAATTTTGATGTTTTCAGATGTATTGAGAGTGCAAATGGACAAGTGGTCGTCTTGAAGTTTCCTTTTGTGTTTTCTCCACTTTTAAAGGGATGATGACTGTTGAAACCGATTTCAGACACGGTAGTAATGAGATCATGATTGTATAATCAGCGAACATGAAAACAACTACTGTAGCAATATTATTACCTACCACAAACTACATGCATTGATCGTTATAATGTTTGTGCGTAATATATATTCACTGGTAAGCTTCCATGATTTCGCAGTATTAAAAACCAGGTTTGATGAGGTAAGGGCCTCACGACACCCCTTATAACGGATAGAGAGGTTTTGGAAATGTCACGAATGAGAAATGGCCGATGATAGTCCAAATCCGCCTCATTTGATTCTCATCGATGCCGATTTGAGCACGTCCGCCGGGCACCACCTGTCGAGGTGAAAGCTGGAGAGGTTTTTCACGGCAGAACTATATCCGTTCGTCAGGATGAATGCGAATGCCTTTTGCCACCTTCCGGAAAGTGGTTCGCATAACGGGCCCCATTAGTAACAATTACCCGTGAGTAGAGAACCGAATCTTCAGTATCCAGCAAGTGACAGGATTTCGTAGACGACTTCCAGATCATGTTGGTGAATGAACTCACTTGTTGTAGGTTTTGTTTCTCCGATGGAACACAATGCGAATTGATTAGTCCTCTGGAATTACAGTCCTTGAAGGATCAAGTCCTTGTCGTCAATATTGTTCACCATTCCTTGTGGTGTAACGCCTTTCTCCTCCTGTCCCGAATTTGGAGTCGACTGGGGCCCTCCTCTGCATCACCCACCCATCCAGTTGATGAGCGCACCTAGTTCTTCTTTAATAAAACTCCCAACAGGAATTATAGTGTCCGTTTGTTGTTGAATCAATGCAACAGTAAACATCCGATCAGTGAGTAGGTCTATCAGGACCGAACACCTGGAGTATGGTAGCGTGGTCTAGAATTGGGAAACCATGACGAATAGGGAGAAAAACCCTGCCTTCAGTAGGATTTTCACTTTAACCTTCTTTCACTACTTAAAATATCCTATTTTAGCTATACAACTTTTGTAGCAGTTAAGAATTGTCTCAAATTTGATTCCATACAAATCTCATACTCAGTTGGAGCAGTAGTGAAAGAACGTCAATCTCCTTTTTTGCACCTCATTTTCATTTCAGAAGTTGATATCCGGGAATATTTCATTGCGTTTCAGCTTTCCGTAATGAAATCTAATTAGGTACGGATTTAGTCAGTTTTAGCCCCTTCTTTGACGAATATTACTATTCTGTGACATCGAAGCAGCAATCTCAGGCCTGGATAAGCCAGTTACCACAAGGTGAGCTTTGGTGATTCCTCGATTTATTTATATCCATATACGTTTCGCTCATAATCTGCATGTCAAACATATAGTCCATTCATCACCATTTGTATTCTCAAATTAACCAGCGCAATTCTCGTTAATTAGCAACTTTAGTATTCATCAGAAAAATGATTCATAGGTACATGGGTCGTGTAGGATCCATGGGTTACCTGGGCAACTGTTTCTATATTCCGTTTCCGTTGATTCCCTTTCTTGGATATTTTTTTTTTTTTTTGCGAATATTAAAAGAGTAGAAAAACGCTGCAAATCCCTGCACAACGGTTTATTATTTTGTATAGAATACCCTTCTGTTACAGATCACAGCTCTATGTATAGATAACCCGTCTATATAATATGATATGTACTATTCTACACATATCATGTAGATCGCAGACCCTCCGTAGGTTAGTACCTAACCCCGTACTCGTTACTAGGTACCTACCTAAATCACGAGTTAAATGTTGCTAAAATAATTCTGCCGATGACAAACAGTACCTAACAAAAAGAAACACACATAATGAAGTTCTGAAAAGAAATTGTTGATGAGGAGTGAAAAAAGTTGCAAAAGTACCTACCAACAAACTCCAGCCCCTTCCACGTAGATGGTATAATGAACCGTTGTGTAATAATTTACCGTTGAGTAATGATTTACCGTAGTAATAATTTAACCATCAATAATACTTCAACGTTTGTTCAAGTTTCACTACCTACCAACAAACTCCAATAGAGCCATCATTTTTCAAATTAAATAATATCACAGAACAACCAACTCGACTTCATACTCCGCCAATATAATCAGGTGATCCCTACCAATGATTGGCCGTATTCACAAATTCCTATTGTGGGCGCGTCTCTGGTTACGAGATTTGGTTTGAATTGTATACAATTTCATTCACACTGGAGTCGAAAATGCCTGTCGGTGCAAACTTCGGGGCCTTACTGTGAACGAACGGCTGGACGTACGATGCTCCGGATGGTCTTAAAAAACTCGCAAGTTCAAGAACTATTTAAAACCGTAAAAATATTTACGTAAAAAAATGGTATAGGCGTTTTGAAAATTTCAACCCCTATTTTGAACCCCTTAGAGATGACTCACAGTAACGTCGAGCTTCGAGGACCAACTAGACGCCGAACGGAACCTATAACCCGAATTTCATCAATTTTTTTTCATGGTAACTAAGAAAAGTGGCCCGTACGGCGTACGGCGTACGGCGTACGGCGGACAGACAGAAATATTTTTATTGCAGTTTTGGATTCTACATACCTTGAAACGTAAACCATCAAATTTTGAGGGGGGGTAAGAATTTTTTTTTTTCATGCTCGATTCCAATGGTTCATTATTGAAAATAATAAACCAAAATTATCATTAATGGTGAACTAGCTTTAGATCCTAGAGTTGGGATTCATAGGAACAAATCTCAGGAACTAATCCCATATCCTTTGCAATTTAGTGGATTTATAATACGCACACAGGATTGAAACAGCTGAATTCATAGGTTAGTACGTTATTGTTATCACGAGAGTAGAGACCCAGACTAGATCAAGCATATGAAATTGTGATCCTAGCTGAATCGAGCCGATAATTTTCGAACGAGCGGCTTCGAACCAGACCGATCAGACCGATTCGAAATTCGCTCGATTCAATGTCCGCTGAGTTACCTGATTTTGTCTTTCGCAACGGAGGACCCCTTTCCGCCAGTCTCTACAGGCTGTATTGAAGGATTTTCGGTACTTCTTCATTATCTGGTATACACCAAAAAAAATTCTCAAATTTTGATTAAATTATTTAATAACGTTTCTCAACAACAATTACCATTATCTCAAATACATCGATTGTTCAGTCAGACAAGACGGTGGGTGTACAAGAAGTTTAGTTCCCATTCCGCCGCTCGCATTGTCAAGCGATCTGGATGCTCGCTAGCGCTCGCATCTCAAAAAAGATAAACAATCCCAGAAACTATCCCGTGAATGAGCAGGTTGTTTGGGACTTCTGAATAGATGGTACAAGTATGCAATAGTTGTTTTGTTGTTGAGAAACGTTATTAAATAATTTAATCAAAATTTGAGAATTTTTTTTGGTGTATACCAGATAATGAAGAAGTACCGGATTTTCTCTTCTTTCCGTATTTATTTCCGAAAAGCGTGCGACGAACTTCGAAAAGGTTCGAACTTTTCCTGTTCTTAAGATGGAGTGCTGGCGGTCATGGCCTGGACCGTGTCAATGTCTGTGACCAGTGTTTCAGTCCGGGTCACGTCAGGTTTCTGATTAGTTCGTGAGTTCGTCGTCCTTGGGTGAACTCCTTTCTTATTCCGTTCGGCCGATGTCAGTTGATTGTAGTCAGAGCCTTTTCGATTCATCATACGATTGCATCAATAATTTCCTTCTTCCCATAAATTTTATTAGTGACTTAAAAATCGGGCTTGTTGGGGTATCAGCAAATGTTGTATATAACCTCATCATATTGTATCATCATTAAAGCTTTGTACCCCGTTGTGAAATAAGTAAGTAGGTAAGTACTACTGCTCCCGTTATTATTTGGCGGTGTGTCCCCCCCCCCGTCACGTCTCTTGCATTATATCCGCGTCGAAGATACAGGTGCAATGAAACTTGTTAGTAGATAACTTCGGGAAATTATTAGGTCTCTTCGATTTGCTACATCAGCTATACTACAATTTAAATTACTACGTGAAAACCTGAACGAAGAAGTCCTCTAGCGTTCTTCTTTATTATTAAACTTGTAGTTGACATAGCCGTAGTTTCATGCCTGTCCACGAAATAGCTGATGGCTATCTAGGTACGTAAGTTTAATTGCGATGCAATCCATTTGTCCTGAGATGCCGTAATATTCCTTGTACGCACGGGGTTTGCTTGCTGATGACTTGATGGGCGGCTCAACCCACCTTTGGTCGGAAATCGAATCGTCCATACTCACAATTAATATCTCCGAAACCCGTAATTTTCTCCAGAGTAATCAATGCTCTGAACTATTCCGAGGGACCACTGAAAACCCGAGTATCTAATATTGTTCTTCTGTTCGATTTGTAGGCACCGTGGCGTAATAACGTGACGTTGAGTTTGAATTGATACTTTGAGACATCTACTGGCAGAATGTTGGCCTCAGCACCCCGCAATCTAGTGGTATTACAGCACTGATCCACCTTTTGACACTAACTTGATCTCTACTCTATTTCTTGTTTCATGATCGGTTCGTACTCCGTGTTCAACCCACTCCCCAACTATTGTGCCAGTTTGAGAAGGTGATGGTTATTAGTTTGGTTCGACCGTCGATTGAAAAGCCCTTTTTAATTCGATAAGCTCGACTATTCGAATTTCTGGTCGGGAAACAACTTTACTCTCCAAAATATGGATTTCTTAAATTGACGGGTCAGATTCTGGTTTATCAGTAATTTACTATAAACCATTTTTACTCCGGTTCGCCCTCTTAATAAATTATTATCAATCAACAAAATTGCGTTTTTTTATTAATAAAAAAAATTCATTCCTTCCAGATTCTGAGAAGTAATTTACATTAAGCCCTACAGCCGTATCGAGATCAATTTGGAACTCTTAGGAACTACCACGCTGTAGTTTTGGTATTGCAATGATAGGTACCTCTAGTACACGATCTACCATGGATTGAGTTTTGGTAGTGTTGGTTTGGTGTTAAGTGTGTCTACTACTGTGGATGGAGTGGGTGGGTGTCTTTTAACTGTTCGTAGGATGTAGACACGAGTAGGTGATAAGAATATATTTATGTTGGTGACTACCAGTTCTGCTAGTGTTTTACTGTTGGTTTTACTTGTAAATTGATTACACAAATGAAATCCTCTTAATGGAACTTCCCCCTTGGCATTCCTTAATAGTAATCGGATATAGCTAAAAGTTCCTATAACTTTCTCGGTTCAAAGAATGTGAATACAAGAGGTTTCGATTAACTAAGTACAATGAAGACGGAATTAGCTCGTTAGTTTCGGTGAAAGTGTTAGTATTTTATCCCATTCGTATTACCGCGGATTTCCATTCAGCCTATTCGTTTTGCGAACCGTTTCCTACCGACGTCTGGTAAAATTTTTTATGGTAGTTATATCGTAATGTTAAGATGTTGGTGGTGATGTTGGAGTTTTTAGGATCATTTAGATGTTTACAAGGCCAAATTTTTAACAAAGACTGTTTAATGCGACAATGGCGATCAGTTGCCTACTCTACACAATATACATAATATATGATCATCTATATATTTTGCATTGAGGATGATAGGTAAGGGAGCAAAATTGGCGATCTTCACTTCCATGCTGTCGTTGTGCTCAATAGTTAGAATAGAGAACTGGGTTGATTTCAAGATATATTAGGATTGCTTGTTCCTAAGTTGTAATAATTAATTGTTTGAATGTATAAGTATGTACATGTACATATACTATTTTTATTCCCCTGATGTATCAGAACCTATCCTGGTCGATGAGGAAAACACGTTTAAGGATGTTCGATAAAATATGGCTTCTTTCTTATACTTATGAACTCAAGCTACCCACCGGACTCAAGGTGTTAGTTAACGACGTAGATGAATGATTCTATCCATTTGACATCATTGCTCCTTGGACTGCTTTCAACGGGATTTATTGTTGACGATGAGGCTTACTGATTATAGTAATGGAATATTGGGTTTATTCTTGATCTAATTGAGGAGTGACATATCAAAATGGAATGCTTCTAAGCTGGAATGTTTAACCGACTATAAGTACTATCGCCAGGTTATGTTGTCATCGTTAGTTACCTACATCTAAATACAAAGAATAGTTGAAGAAGAGCTGCTATAATTTTGGGAACTGTAAGCTACAAAGTTTTTAATAGATATGCTAGTTTGTGTTAACGTTTTATGGAAGCATTTAGTTTTGTTGCTGTCTTAACATGATGGTAACATTCAGCTTTCAGTTCAACTCCTCACTGAATAAATTTCTTTGCTCACTAATAGACGAACCATATATGCATGATATTTTATGCTGCATTGATGAGTAAATTAAACAAAGAAGTACCTACGTTGGTTTTATAGTGAATTAAGTACCAGTTTATAAGAAAAAATGCATCCCTACTTAGCAAAGATTGCTGCAGCAAAACTTGCTGCAAAGAAGGGATGCTACTTACCCGAGGAGAAAGAAGTTGATACTTGAAATATAGATGAGAGCTGAAAGGAATTACTGTAGTGATCAAGAAAGCAAAGGTGGCTATTTCTGAAGGAGGGTCTGTGTAAGAAGCTACCAACCGAACTCGTAAGGTTGCCCCGTACTGAGATGACCCACAAGTGCCCCTGACTCATCGCAGTTTCCACCTGGTCAGCTGTGTTACCTTTCTTTCTGATTCTTTTGTTGAATCATCGTTAACAAAAAAAGGGAGGAGTTGAAGAGGGAAAGGATCAAAAGAGCAAATCCTTGAAGGTTGAAAAATTAGTTTCCCGGTCCTTGGGGAAGGAGTCGCGACAGATGGTGATCGCGGGAACTCCTTGTTTTTCACCTTTATGGCTCCTTGCTTTGTATTTATTTGATCAACTTTCAAACCTGTCAGATTGAAACGTTCTCCAGAGATCACATTAATTATTATCGACTTATGTATGTTATACATATCCGGATAGTATTTGCGAGTGTACCCAATCTATCGAATACACAGCTACGTAGGACTCATTATACAAGTTGCAAAAGTGTTACTTCATTCCACCTCATAATCTTTTGTCAGTGTATTTTTGAAACATATTATGTCTGAGACGTTACAGATAAAATTCAAGTTTAAATAAGGAATCTCTTTGTTCTTGTCACGAGAATATGGCACCTGTTTTTTGCTAATGGTTGATGTTTCGTGGGTGATCTTGAGAGATTCAAGAAAGAAAAACCGTCGATACTTTAGCTTGTTCTCTTTAGCTTGGCTTACTGCTCCGGACCAAATGGGTACCTACTAATTAATTAGTATAAACTGACATCTAAAAATAACCCCTGATATAGCAGAGATGATGAATGGGCATTGAAATTAATAATGGTAACTACCACTTGAGGATCCGGAGTACCACAATGTTTCTGGCGTGACGCACCTTTTCTCCAGGTTTTTTTGTTTTTTGTTTGCTAAACATGAATCAGCTATATCACACAGCAGTATTCACATAATCCCGACCCATGCGCATTCTCTACTACTCATAAGACATCTCCACCCACAACTCCATCTCTGTTCGCTATTGGTCTTTCTGTCGGAGTTCAACTTCCAAAAATACTGATGCCTTCTTGGATGTTACGTTACTTGGCACGTCGTGAAGCACTGTTATTCCTTCTTACGTTTTGGTTCATTGGAACTTGCATCTACTTGGCTATATAACTTCAGCACAGGAATTGTGCAAACTATGAATGATGAAGAAAGTAGGTTGGTGGAAAAAAATGTTGAAGCCACCGCAACCCCGTTAGGTCTCTCTGTGTATTCCTCATCGGACACCTCTCGGGCGATGTTGGTACCTTAGAGACTGTGTTCTCTAGTCGGAAACAGTGCTGTCCTTTCTAATTGCACCAAGTTGTGCTTTTCCAGGATAGTTAAACAATATCCAGTGGGAAAAGGGGCACTCGGCTTCGACCTAGAATACTTTGTGCCGTTTCAACTTGAGCGACTTACTCTTTCGCACTAATTTTAACGTTACTTTTCAGTCATCAATTACTCAATTACTTTTCAGTCATCAATTTAATGTTCTCATTATGATCTATTCTCCTCGTTTCTGTAGAACGCTGGCGATGTTTGCATCAAAACAAATAGAACAATCTTCCCTTCAGTCCTGTTAAAGAATTATGGAAAACTCGGGATAACAGATCAGAAGATTTTAAAACGATGGTAACCGAAAGCCGCGTTACTCTCCAGCCATTTCTTTTGGTTTATTGCTATGAACTCAGGTGAAGTTTTGTTTCCAGGTGCGGTGTTTACAGTTTATTGCTTGTGATCATATCTAGTGACGGGCCACGTGAGTATCAATCTGTACATAATTATATCCGGTATATGTGCAGTGGTCGTGGAGGCATACGAAGTGATGTGAAACAAATGATCTAGGTAATAGTAAACAATAAAACCTTTTTCTGGCTTCACAGGGCAGTGTTTTTGAACGTCTAGATTTATTGCTAATCTTTACACGAGGTTGCACCAAATGGTGGCTGGTAAATTTCACCTTTTACCGTCGTAAATAAGCTCGTGGGTCGACTTGCATAGGTGGTGTTTTTGATCCTAAATGACCTGATTCATAGTTAGTTAATTAAATCTGACGAAGTTGTATAACCTTTCGCCTCGCTTTTTCCGTTCATTATAGTTGTCCATAAGGGCCTTCTTTTGTTTGGATGCACCACAGCCGCCATCCGCCACAGCTAACGAGCCAGCGAATCTCGACATCTAATCAAATTACCGCCGTCACGACCTGGTCAGAGCCAGCGTATAGTATTCTTAGTTATCACGGCTTGTCTCAACCATCTGACTCGCTAGACTGATGATCTGTGAAAGGTGTGCATCTGGCAAAGGTCGGAAGTAGTTCATTTGTTACCGACCCGCGCGACCGTTTTGTTTAAAGCGTTTCTTATCTTTCGCCGATCGAATATTGGTTTTTGATGGGCGTGAAGAATAGGAGGGGCTTGATGATGAGATGGGAAGTATTGGTAAGTATGTGGAATGTTCTGCATAAGTACGCTCTAGGTTTAATCGTTGTTGGTGTTGAAACACCCTGATCAGGAATGTGATCTGTAGTAGGAACCGCGAATGTCATTTGAATACTCTACGAGTATATTTGCGTACCTGCGCTAAGTTATTGAAACACCCATATTTTAAAATTAGGATAGGTGGAGGTGATGGTCCCTTACCGACTTTGGTTTATTATTATCAATAAGAATACCTAACAAATCTTCTAATCGACCTCGAAAAAACCATTTACAACCCTGGGTCAATATAGGAAGGGAAGTGAAAAATAGGGGTCTACATTTTCAGTACGGCATACGTAGCTCAAACATTTGTAATGACTTAAAAGGGCTTTTTCACAAATCCGAGTAGATCTGAGCGAGTTGATTTGTGTTTGAGGATTATTCAGGACTACCTGAAGCATTTTACAACCAGCCATTCATTCACAAGTGAGTGTGTGCGATAAATCGGAAAGACAAAGGACTAAGTTACGTATCGTTAGCCCTAAATGCCATGTATTGTAATATAATTAGGTCAGAAGAACATTGTTAATAAGATATATATCTTGGAGCAGCAATAATAAAATATGAATTTAAAAAAAAAATTCATTCACAATAAGAGCCTTAAGTTTTAGCAAAACGTAATAGTGGGCGAACAGCTTGTTCTAATCACTCAAGGTTTTGTGACAGGTAACCCGTTTCTTTGTTCCCGAGTGGTTTTGGATTTGCGGGTGGTAGATCTACTTCCTGATAGAAATTGAAGATTAGGTGAGTACCTACCAAGTGTCCAATAAAACGAAGAAAATCTTCGGGTCTACCTTTTGCAATCCAAGAATGATCGGAACTTAGTTTGAAAATTCAAGAACCTACGAGTGGGTCAATTCCCAACCACCCTCTAAGTGGTTTCTTATTTTAGTCACTGATCACAGTTTTTAACTAAACGTTCGTTGTTGAAAAAACGAAACTTGTGGTTCGATGAATATGGAACCATTCGGTTACCGTCCCGCACCGCCTACCCTCACTCCCTCAGTATGGTACCTATTTTAGCTCTTTAAGACCGCTCTTTGTTATGGTTGATATTACACCGTTGCTGAAGGATTTGGAGCAATTCTTTTGTCCTTGCATTTTTTTTGCCGTCTATCCATAATATACCTACCATCATTCATTTGAATAATATCGGTCTGGGCAATCAGTCTTTCAATCAAATGTTTATTTGCAAAAGACAACGTAGACATTGCAGTGAGTTTGACAAAGTTCGGTGTGGTCAGTATTCAGCACGATTGTGAGTATTTCCCAGTATCTTGACATCGCTAAGTTATTCGAGGACTCGGTTACTTTCACCTCGTCCTCAAGGAGAGTGCCGATGGTGGAGCAATGAAACTTCTTCAGCTCACCGCGGAAGTCGTAGCGAGTCGCGTTAAAAGAAAGATCGCTCCCCCATAGCCCTCCCATAATGGGGCAGTAAAAAGTTATCGATGTTTGTTTTAATTTACGACTTGAACGTAATCCTGTCATTACGCCGCCCCGGCAGAAAGCTAATGTATTCATCAACCGGAAAACTGTAGCGGAAGTCGAGTACTACGAGTTTTTGCATGTTTTATTCGCGTAAATTATGTGGTATTACTTGGTGTCTTCGTTTGAGCAAAGTTTTGTTTCCTTCTATAACCTGGGTAATGAATAATTCGTCAGACCATACACTTTTATTTTTATCGAGAGAACGATTTGAGAGACTTTGCATAACGATGGAACTAGTGAATATATGAACATCAGATAACCCATTGATCAAGAGACCATGCAACTGTGATAGATATAGCCGATGTTCGTTATGATCGATACCTGTAAAACCAGGTAAGTGTTTCATAAGACTTACAGTAATGTAAGATTTTTTGCTTTGTTAGGGAAGTGTAAGAGATTCCGCTTCTGGCTTATATTTACTGACATCTTCATGAGAAGTAAACAGCCACACTTACATACATACCCGTCGAGTATCAGCTATAGGGGCCACCGAAAAATTGGCCGTCTTCGTGGTAGATTAGTGGTTATAATTATTACTCGTATGTTATTTCCATATTATTTATTTTTATTGTTATAGGTAGTTTATCGTTAGGTATTAGGTTATAGTTACAGGTGTTATAGGTAGTTATTGTTATAGGTAGATTGTTGGTTACAGGTTAATTGGTTATTTTCCAGGAGGGTGGTCGTTTAGATATAGGTACTGGGCCAATCTTGATGCCGAATATGGTCGTAAAATATCCAGTGTGGTCGTTATAAACGATGTTTTTCCATTAGTATAACAGGCCAAACTTTACCTCAAAACCCCGCTGTTATTGGCAACTGGTCGTTATAAACGATATGTTTACTGTAATAGTATTATGTTTTCAAAAACGCTGGAAATTATTACAAAACGGTTTATTATTTACCTGTATAGGTGCCATTTCTGCGTAGATCACTTGTTCAATACCTACCCTCGAGCGCTACCCCAAGGAAAGTCCAAAATGGCGTACTGGAGCCGGCCCGGGGGACCGAAATTGTTTTATTCCATTTTCAGATTCTACATACCTTGAAACGGAAACTGTCAAATTTTTAGGAGTGGGGGAGGGGGGGGGGCTAATTTTTTATTTTTTATTTTTTCATGCTCGATTCCAAAGGTTCATTATTGAAAATAATAACCCAAAAATCAGACAAGTATCTCACTAATTATAGTCGAACATCATTTATTCATAATTCAAAAACTAGCTGTTGAATGAAAATAGTTGGAATTCTGTCCATCTTTTGGTTAACTATTTTTATACTTTACCTAGCTTAGTACTCGTCCAAGAAAGGCACTTGTCGGGACCACAGGTAATTGAATATTTAATTAGGATTAAAATGAAAAGGAAATGAGGAAATGAATGATTAGCGGGACCCAGACTAATAGAAGATATTTTCAAAGTACCGATGTTTTTGGAAAAGGAAGAACACCTTTGCACTTGCACAGACAAAATGTACACGTGGATTTTGATAATTCATTATGGAAACATGTGGGTGCTTACCCCACATCTTCCTACAATGTTTCAGCTCATTTCAGACCGTTGTATTAAGTTTATATAGCTAGATGTCATATCTTATGTTTCTAGGTTGTTATTCAGAACGAATAAGGGTTGTCTATACGGGAAACATTGAACCATTCTAGGAGAAATTGTGCATTCGCCCATTTTTCTCTGAATAATACACCTATGTATTCGGTTCGGATTTTTTTTCAACATCCCTCACATTTTTCTCTCTTAAGGTTCAAGGTGTGTAGATTCAAAAGTGTTGGAATGCTATGTCCGTCCGCCGTGTCATCAATATGTACCTAAATTTTCTGTCTAAAAAAAGCGTTCTTTCGCACAGAGGCTCCATTTGGGCCCTAGTTGTGTCTCCTATCTCGGCAGCCCGATCGGAAAACACCCAGGGGTGTTATGGTTGAAAAATGAGTACTAAATTAAGTATTTTTGAGGTTTTAGTAAACTTGGGCTTGTGAGGTATCGTTTTCCATGTGTTTTAGGGTAAGGAGACCAAATAAGAAGTTAGTTTTGACCACTGAGTGAAGGACTGAAGTTGTTACGAAGTTTAGCTCTCAAAATTCAATATTTATGGGCCTGTGAAAATTGCTGTAATCACTAGATATTTGTATAATAACGCAAGAGGTAGTATCAACAGGAAAATCAAGACAATTCAATGACAAGCTCAATGATCGAAGATAATTCTTCAAAAACAGGAGCCTAATTCAAGTTTTTGCGGCCAAAATTGGTGTAAACCATCAAAAATTGCTATTTAAATATTATTACACAACATGACAGAAACAGTAAATGAATAGCCAACATTTTTATATGTCCAGTAGAATAATAAACCCATTTGATAAGGATTTTGCAGAGTTTTTGGGGTTCTTTTAGCCATGCCCATATTTCCATGATTTAACGTCTATACTTTCAATTTTCGTTTTACCTACTTTTTATTTACTGCATTAGTGCATTTGCTGTTATTGTACACTTTGCGGTAGGTACTGCGAAGGCATGTGTGGCGTGATGGGATTGTTTATTGTTTCATCATAAATATATTCTTTAGAATTGGTGTGCACAATCGTATTCAGGCAAATAAGTTTGTATGCATACTGGCTGATGATCAACGTAAAATGAAAAAAATTGACAACGTGTAAGCAAACAACAATGGGGTACTATGTAGTAAGAAAACCGATGTCCGTTATTTTATACAGGAAATTCCTATAATGGTGGTGATACGAGGCGATGACTTCCGGTCGGGAGTGTGTAAACTACGCCATCTGCCACTGTTCGGGTCTTGGCCACCCACCACTCTTGCCAACGACCACGTTTGAAAACTGTTACCAAACAGATATTAACAAAACAAATTGAGTTTTTCAACTGAATGGCCTTGAAGTTGAGTGACAGCCATAGAAGTGCAATGTGAATCGTAAGAAAGCATTTGAACCAGAGGAATGAAGAAGTATGAAAGGATTATTCTCTGATGTTCATTTCATTTACAAAATCAACAGTGAAGATGTGAAAGGCCGATTAGAACTACAATCTCATTTGCTTTAGAATAGTGAGTTGAGGCTTGAGGCCCACGTAAAACACATTTCTTCCACTATAACTCCATGATAAATAATGGATGAGTCTACTCTTGTGGTTTGTTAGGACTTAGCAGTTTGGAGCCTTTCGTTAATTCATAAAAGAACTTCATGTTCTTTGTTTCATGCTATTGGTTAGGGAGCTTCCAGAATCCATACGAACTAAATCACTCGCGATGAAATCGTGGAAACCCGTTTCAAAGATGAGAAAAGGATTTATTCTGCTGTTATCTATTTCCACTAATAAACAAAAAATACTAATATTACCATACCTTCCGGCAACCCTTTAGATTTAATACAAAAAATACTGTTATATACTTGCCAGTTTCGATGATCAAACCATCTTCAGTTATTATGATTATTTGTTTCTGACGGTATGCAACAAAGGTATACAGTTTTTTTTTGTCTGTTAGTGGAAATAATCAACCTTCCAATTACTCCGTTTTTTTATTTTTCCAGAACTCGTTCTGCTACTCCTGAATTGAAGAAAAAAAAAGTGAGGGGCAAGGAATGGTTCCGAACTGCTTGTCCGAGCCTTTTTAAGTTGGTCGGGTGATCTAGAATAAGGAACTTTAGGTTAGGTGTAGGTTGTGGCAGAATGTGACAGTGGGCCCTCGACAGCCCCCCTTCTACACCAATGAGATTATCACCAGTTAAGAAGGGATAGCGATTAATCTTCCGCCAAACCCCATCTTCACCGGAACAACAAACGACTCGAGAACTTCCATGTCACACTCCTCTCCACATGACATACTTCTGGGTAGCAGAAGTATGAGAGGGAAAAGGGGGGTTGAAAGGTAGTATGAAGTTCTGGGTCAGGAAAGGACATCTGAACAACTTCAGGATGACTAATTTCCGTCGTAATGGTACTACCTCAATAATTTACTGGTGGAGAACAAAGCTCCTGCATACGAGTATTGGCGGAGAAAAATGTTGTCAAAGGTTTTTGTCCTGTGAATTTTGCTCATCTGGGCAACCTCTAGGTGATGAACTTCCATCTTTAGGATGAAGCAACTATTGGGTCTTGTAAACTGGGACACGGCATTGATCGCCTTCAAATAATGAGCTCAATATATTTTAATTATACTGAGCTCTAAAGCGGGAATGGTGGTGGGGAAGCCAATAGATATAGGTGTTATAAAAGGGACAGGATGTTTGTAAACGAATTCTTCTGGAAACATTTGGCCTTATACTTCTGTTAAGCCTTCAAAAAGTGGATGGAGTATGGTGAGCTACTCAGCGTATACTACCAAACCACGCTCTGCTACCATGTCACAGAGTGTGACAGTGGACCCTCGAGAGCCCCCCCCCCCCCCCTTCCCCCCGACCAGTGATATTATCACCGCTTAAGAAGGGACCCTATCTTCACGAGAACTGCCACTGTCACAAGGTGTATTTCACCCAGAGTGCTAGCAGCGAATTTCATGTGAAAGTGAGAAATTATAGTATAAATCGTTGGAGATAAGATAAACGTCCCATGTTATGGGAAATATAGTGGAAGTTATGAAGGTTTTACAGTTTTTTGTAACGGATTACCCAAAGTGCCTACTTTTACTGACAGACCTGCGTTGTTTACGAGCCACTGAGGTGAGGGTGATGTTGGGGGTGGGGGGAAGGGGTTATTAAAAAAATTGTATGCTCGATTCCAAAGGTTCATTATTGAACATTTCATTTGTTTCGTTTTATTCTTCGTTCCGTTCCATAATACTTCTTTGTGAAAGATAGCGCACCTGCGCCCTCCAGTGAATGAAAACGGAGGGTTGCGTGTCAGTACGCAGAATGAGGGATTTGAATGCCTCCGAGGCTTTTGGAAAACAAAAAAAAACTCCCAAATTACCATCGTATCGCAAACCTGTGTGGTATGGGCGTGAATGCTCTTGCGCAACAGCCCCCGAAGGAATTGTGAAACCTGAAAAGTGTGGTATCCGTCCATAAGGGGGTGTATCTAACGGTATTAATCAGCTTTGGCCTGATAGAATTCAGAGTTGCAGAGAAAGGTTAGGCATATCCTCCATCTATAAGAGCCGATTTTTCTCTTTATATAATCACACCGAACTGACCATGAGCAAGGTGAGGTAAAAGGTCGACCCATTGGGCAGAGGTCTTTGTCTCGTGGCAACACTGACGATAGGTCCGATGTGGCTATATCCAGATAAACCACTCTGTTTTTGGAGCGAAGGCTCCAAAAATAATGTTACAATCTTACTAATCTTACAATTGGCATGGCTCTAGCAATACTGTGAAGCTGCATTTTTTCTTGAATGATGAAGAATTTTGGCTGTTGAGTGATTTGTAGAACTCTGGAAATTAGTTGACCCTAGCTTAACGATTCCTACCAACTTACGGGGTCCGCATTCTTCTTTCTACATACCATTTAGTTGTTGTTTTATATGTACTTTTTTAGGCTTGAGGTTTTATATAACCCCCAGTTCGTAGCATTTAAAACGGTTTGATGAAGATGTACCTAATAATTGAAGCTCCAGAATCAGAAATGACCCGTCAGATTTACTGAATGTGGGAAGTAAATCCTAACTCTAAGGTATTGTTACCTGGCGAGGGGGAAGTTGTATTGGTATGTTGAGCTCGTTGTTGAACTCGCATTGTTGCTTAGAAAACTACTGCACCTTCTCATTGAGAGCATAGGCATAGTAAAACATAAATCATCACAATACATTCATTTGGTAAATAAATGCTCTTGACCTTGAGTATACTTGACCTTGACACTTCGTTTCCAGACTGACAATATAGCACTTGAGAGATTGTTCTTGAAATAGGTCGGCTTAGATGTGTACTGTACATGGGTGCATAAATACACAGTATTTGGTGGTATAATTAGGTAGTAAATTTCCACAATTGATTACGATACCTGCATGACGACTGGATGGGCCCATATAGAACAGAAACAGTATGAACGTCAATAACTTTATCCCCATCGACTATAGGATTTTCCTTTAATTTTCACGACGTAGGTACCTATACAACAATCACGATTACCAGCACCTAAGTGTTTTCTAGTCCTTAGCGTATAACTTCCTACAGTATGAGGTTTCTCTGTTGGGATTATCATAAAAATATTAAAAATCCATAGCCACTCGTCACCTCAGTCGAGATCGTGCTCTGCGTTTGTGCTCTTTGATAGTGAACTGCCTTCCAACATGATTGAGTCAAATTACAGGATTAAATCAAGGGCGAGTGACAGAAAAACAAATGCACGACGAAGTGTTTTAACTAGCTACATAACTATTCTTTGTTACCGATAACATTATTTCATTCTTCTTCCTTGACCCCTACCTTGGACCAGCTGTAATGATCGTAATAAATCCCAACGTTTCGTTTTTCTACAAAGAACAATTTCAACAACTCAACGCAGTACCAACTTGGAGTAAGGGTACCCTTTCGAAACTTACCTTGTCTATTGAGCGGTTTGTCGGTAGGTAAGGGCACCATATTTTCATCATAGTTGGTTGTGTGCCTTGAGGCCGTTCAGTCTTTTTCCGCGCTTGTTGCGCCAAAAGCGCGGATGAGGATTGAGTTAGATGGGACGTGGATAACCTTTGCATCCGCCCGCGGTTACTGTGTTCAGAACGTGGTGGAGTGTTTTTCATTCCGATGAGGTAAGTAGGAATCACATATCGCGAAGTGCAAATCAAAAGGTACATTCCAGATCTAGTGGATAATTTATTCGAAGCGTCGATACGATCTTTATAGAACGAAATGAACACAAAGCCTATCCTTACTGGTATTGCTAAGATCAGAGTTCGAGCGAGTTTCATGGACAGCAAAAATAGATTGGACGATGAGACTTTAGAGGACGGATCATACAATTTTCGGGCTGCCCGGCCTATTTGCATATACATAAGACGTGTATCTTCAGTACTCATTATTATGAAATAAAACGGTGATCCCTTATGAGTATTGTTACTGACAGGTATTATAAACCATTCAGATTGTTAAAGTTCACTACTTATGGTATGCCAACCGATCTGCAATCGATTCGTCACTATTTTGACTGTCCCATGTATTATCATTTTTGGATTGACTGTTTTTCTGTTTACAATCCACTATATGGTATACATACATGGTTTCCAAGATTTTACGTATTTATCTCTACGGTAATTGATTGTTGTTGTAACGCTTTTCTTATACTAAAGAATTTATTATTATAATTGAAAAAAACAAACTAAATCGAATTGCTGTAGTTTGATAGAGTTAGCAAAATGAAGTTCAGCTAGGGATGACAGCGAGGAAAAAATCGCGAGCAGATGAAATTAATGTGTTATGGATCTACGTATCGTGTATTCACATGGTTTACAGTTACACAGGTTACATATATTATGGTAGCTGTGTAGAGTCTGGTACTTCCAAAGTCGATCCGAGTGTGATTTCCTCCCGTTTTCTGATGCAAGACGCGATCGGAGCCCCTCAGGGCGTTTTCAGCATTTTCTCCGCAAATCGTGATAGGGCTTCTCTCTTGCTCAAACTCAACAGCTTCGAACAATAATGCCTAACCCGACGCCCGCCCGTGCTGCGAGGTGAATCTTGATGTAACGGTTTTCAATTAGCTAATTCAACAGTTTGATCGCACTGTGTTCCTTGTACTCGGTATGCATCCAATCCCAGCATCTTACGTCATTCATTTTCGGCTCTTCAAACACGAATTGACTGAGTACTTTGCTCATCATAACCATCTGTGACCTCAAAAGCCTTCAACAATGCTGCTTATCTCGAACGTCAAGCTGCTTATTGTCGTTCACCTTTAATGACTTGCGGCCTTGAATGTCATGTAAAATCCAAGTTCAAATTTCATCAGTTATTTCTGCATTGAGCTTGTGTGCTAGAGAAGCTGCACATTCCTAGGTTCCATGTCATGAGGTACTTTATTTCACTCAAATGCCTCAATAAATTATACTGAAATCTCGCGATCAGTAAACTTCGATGTAACCTTAGGAAAAAGTCACACTTTCCCCCCCCCTTTTTTTCATTCAAGTATCTTTATTTTCTGTACTCCTGTTGTCATTTGGTGTCTTCTTACCTACAAGATTCGTAATGTTTGACTGACTCGAAAAGCGTATGTATTTATGTTCCGTATCCTATAACCGAGACGAAATCTCACAGAGACCGTATGAAGAGGATAGGAAGGTGAATTCTCGTGGAGGATGGCCCGACCACAACTATGTCTGTCTTCACGCACGCACGCATCCGAAAGTAGGTGCGCTACTCCACACTGCCTCCGACTCAGTGTTGTCAGATACCTATAGCTTTTGTTATTTCAATTCCTACTTTCTGCATGAACTCACATCACATGTAGGTACATAAAATCATCAAAGTACTTGAGTTGTGTGCTACAAGTAAATATCTCGCTCCGTTCTCAAATGAGAAGTAGAAAAAAACTAATTCATTTTGGTACTGCCTCGTGGTGGTGAATTTTGCAACTAAACTCGTTGCAACTAGCCTTAAATTTACAATTACTTATTCCTCAACACAACTCAGTTCATGGAACTTAGGAGAGGGGGGTTCTTAAGACACGCTGATATTTTAACGTGAGCTATGAATTTCAGTATTGAAACATCAAGACGTGATAGAAGATAGGGATCTACCTAAGTAGGGTTATTTAAGGTGACGGAGGACGATCAGTCAAACGTTGAAGCAGATGTTGGATGCTCCACTGGACCGAGACACCACTGGCAAAGGTGAACACCAGTCTTCAGGTACACGTTACCCTCCTGTGTTGTGTCTTCAGTTCACTTCGTCGATAACTTTGCATCTTGAAATCGCTCGTTGACCTGACGTTGAGCTTGCTTCTTTCAAACGTAATAACGAGTAGTATTAAAAATCCGTCTGCCTGCCAAAGCTCTATCCTCGCTCTAGTCAGTAATTCAATCCGACAGCGACAGATGGTAACTCGTCTACTAAATTGTCCGTTCAAACAGCCATCCAAAACTGAATTATCATGGGTTAGTAGGGAAAAATTGAAGTTGGACGTGAGATGCCATCAGACATGGTCGTGGGCTGAAATCTCGCCCGTGACCTCAGCAATATTTCAATCCCCCTATTACCATGTCAGCACCTTTTTCCATTATTCAGAAAGTCCGCCATCATAAAATACTCAGGTTTTACAAACACGGAAACGGATACTTATCAGTTATATATATAGCAATAACTCACGAAGAAAAAAACCCTTGAAACTTACAGCCCAGGAAAGTGATCAGCTCGTGACCTCTGAGACCTCGCTCCGGATCAGGCCTCTGTGATACACTGCACACCTCTAATCAGGGGAAAAAAAAAAATCTGAACGTGAACTGGGGTACTCGACGGCTGCCTTACTCCACGCACTCAACAACCTTAACGACTGATTGGTCGGAAAGTGAAGCCACTCAGTTACGACCTTCAAGTTCGTTTTTGGTGAAAAAATTGACCTGAACGGGAGGAATTTCAATCGGAAACCAATCATGCATTTTTTCCGTTTCTTCACTGAAGTTTTGACCTTGTAATCATTTCCAGTAATATTCGCTTTCTAGGTTTGGCGGTGATATGAGTTCATGGAATAGTTTTTATAATAATTTAATATTGTATTGCTGTAATACATGTAATGTTTCGATGGAATAATATATATAATCCAGTGGAATGTAGTGTATTTCGTTGTATCTATCTACTTGGAATATTTAAACTGGTACTAAATATATGATAGAGAGGTAGACACGTCTGGAGGTACGCACACTATTATCTTTAGTCTCTGAAATAACTTGGAGTACGTCCAGGAATCCCACTACCTATGTAATGAAGATAAGGTGTCAGGTGATATTATACTGTTGTTTGTGGCATACGATTATTTTACTGTCTATGATGTCACGCATGTGCACCCCATGTGGAAAACACCGTATGGAACTGAGAGATACGAATAACCTCGGACGTGAGACGACTCTTTAATTGAAGTTATATTTCACCCTTCATCGAATGGCTTGAACACCCATCATGGTCTCATCGTTTTTTCTTTGGGACATAAATCAGTCACCCCCAACATAATCGTGAAATAATACCGATATGCCGAGGTACCTGTAATGGGTAGGGTATAGGTTTAACTTTCTATTGTTCTTGAATAATTGAGAGGGATATTGACTCCTCACGAGGCAAACTTGAAAATAGCTACATAACCGAACAATCAATCCCCTTGTAATAAGAGTAAATTTTGTATATGTTGTGGTGGTTGTTCACACGTCCCAACGACGTGTTGCGTGAAGGCACCGATCTTTAATTACGCGGATAAACAAAATATTAATTGAAGAGGAACATCCGAACTGAATCACTTGCGCAGAAATCGTCTTTACCGATTAGGTATTTCAAAAGGAATAATATATTGTTGAACCGTCATGCAAATATTTTATTACAGTTTCTCACATTTTCTAGTTCTCCGAAGTATCGAAGAACCGAAATAGAGCCAAATGATTGAACAGCCATAGAATTAGACCGAAAATTGTGGAATAGGCATAGCAGACGAATTTCGTCACACATACACGTTCGTCATACACACACGTTCGTCATACACACACGTTCGTCATATCACACACATCCTTGGCATTTTTCACGGATTCGGATTTCGAATAGGTTGAAATTGAATGGATTGAAGTAGCGGTTAATTTTTCTCTCACTGAAATAAATCAAATTTCTCACTAAAACCTCCCACAAAACAAATCTCTCATGAAAACTAAAACATTAGAGCACCTCATTTCAGCTTCCGAGGGTTGTCCCTGGAACTTGCAGTAATCGAGTAAGTTATTTGTTCCCACGACGATGAAGAGTTGAACTATCATACATTCCTTCCGATTCTGATGGTGGGTCGCTAAAAACAAACATTAACTTAGCCTAACATTAACAGCCTGTGCGTAGTGATGATTTTTTTTTTTTTTTTAACTAAATTGGAAATGGGAGGTGGAATGAGTGCAGCTGATTGAAGTGAACACCAGAAGGCTGCCCTCTTCACATGGATCGTTTTGTCGTCCTTCATTGTGCTTTGATGGTATTTAACGAACGTTTTAGTGAAAGGGCTAAAGTAGGTGCCGTTTTCTCGTGAGAACGAAAGTCCCATAATGAATGTGCCCAGAGCGTCGGCGTCGTGGAAACAACTCGGAACAAGGTCGCAACTTGTCGAGTATACCAAAACGGACTAGAAAGGGAAGATGCCGTGCAAGGCCATTCCGACCAATCTTGCACTAAACCATCAGTTACACTCTTAGTTATATTCTGTTCCTTTTAAGGAGAGCAAGAAAAAAAAATGTTGGGAAATTCAATATTACCTGAGAGTTTTGGTCACTCGACATCATCTTTGGGGGTAGATTCCAATTGAGAACGAGGTCAGAATGGAAGAATTAGGGCAATCTTTATGAGAACTGTTTATATTATATGGAGTACATGACCCAAATGACGTTACTCAGTAAATACTGTTATCGTAATAAAACGAGCGCCAATTGATCAACGTCTGTAATTTTCATTAGGTAGTTCAAATGAAAGTTCGTTCATTTGTCCAGTTCTTAATGTTTTATTGAGACAGTGAATCATTATCATGAATAGTTGCTCAGCGTTTCCACTCACATTCCATCCACATACTCAGAACTTTCGGAACATTATCAAAATACTTGGCAGGTGAGAATGATGAGTTCGGTCATATTTGAAGCACTCTCTGTGAGTGTTGATGAGCCAAAACCCTGGCTCACACCTTTTTCCAAAAAACACCTTTTTCCAGAACATCAATGTTGTCTCACGCAACCTATTTCTCCCATGATCATAGCGTGGCGAACTAATTACTCGTGATTGAATTGTGGAAGAAAACTAAATTATTGAAATTCCCACTATTAAAACAGAAGTAGCTACACTGTTGAACCCGTTTCGGTGATCAAACATCGTCGTCATCAATAATAAATTATTGAATGTGTTTGATAATCGAAACAGGGGTAACAGTGTAGCTGTACTTTTGCTGTTAGTGGAAATGTTTCAGTATCTCCGTTTTAACGAAGTTTTGGAGATTTATCTACCGTAGAGGTGGCTAAAATCACTACAAAGCAACTCTCGACACCACCGTTAAGTAGATAATTTATCACAAGTCAACGTTGCGATTAACATACCTAGGTAAATAAAATACTATCCTGATTAAGACCTTGTCTGTTCGCGGCATCTCGGATCAGTATTGATGACAGGGGAACTTGCGCGTGATAGTTCCTTCATATACCCATACATAAATACGTATCTCCTAAAAATGGATCACGGAATTTCATAATGAGAGCTGCAGTTGTTGCTGCGGTGAAGCAGTGTTTGCAGTCACTGTTAAACTACTTAATGTCTGCTACTCTTTAATCAGGTTTGATTTTGTGCCAGTACTATGAGAGTAGAGCAGTTCATTCGATGATCATTTCGTCCTCCAAGAACCCGCGTACTTCGTAAATCCCGTGCTTTTAAAAAGGGAGAGCGCTGAGATAAATATCCTATCTTAACAGGGATTCGCAACTAATAATTATCATGCCTCACTTCATCCGCATTCAACTATCTACGTTCACTTATTTGAATCGCAAGTAAAGTCGGGAAGTTATCTTTGCTAATAGCCCGCTTTCTCCGAACAGCAAGAATTCCGGTAGAAGCCGGTCGACTTCAAGGTCCTCCCTCAACCTCCGATCTGGATGTTGAACGAACCATTTTACCACGCAGATTAGCCTGTCACTGGTTCATAAATGCATCTTAAAGTTCCCTCATCTGCTCCCAACTCATGGCTGAGCTGAGAGACGAGATGCCTCAGGGCAGGTCCAGGAGTTCTCAAAGGTGCTACCTGTCTTGCATTTCGGTACCTGCCTATCTTGTGGATTCCACCTCATTAAAAACTCGTTTTGTTTTGCTGTTAAAAGTCCTTAAAACACCTCAGTTTTCTTTCACTTGATTTGCATTGCCCTCTCACGGCTCGCGATTTACTGCTTCCGTTTTAAACTAAAAGATTAGTAAGATTGAATTAATCATTTTTGATTAAATTCATCGACTCTACCCACTCAGGTAATTTCCGTGGAAATCCGACAGCGACTTGTCTACTAAATTGTTGGTGCAAATAGTATCCAAAACCTATCATGGTTTAGTAAGGAAAAATTGAGGTTGAAATTGGCACCTCTAGATTTATGATAAGGACCGTTCAGCTATACAGTCGCTGATGCTAACGGGTGTGGAAGTTAAGGTTATTCACTTAATCAATTTGTACTAATGCCCACATTGTTTATTATTACAGTTTATTCATTCTTTTCAATAATGGACCTTCGGAATCGCTCATGGACAAAAATACACTCAAAATTTGATGGTTTCCTCTTCAAAGTACGTAGAATCCGAAAAATATACTTCGCGCTTTTCTTGTGACCATGAACCAAAATGAATGAAATCTGGTTAGTAGGTCCCCAGCTGGACCGCTCGGTTGGACCGTGAAGCTCCGCGTTACTGTCCGTCATCTCCAAGGGTTGAAATTTCCCGAACGCCGTAGCTCGAAAACTTTTAATAGGGTATTGCTTTTTTTAACGTTTTTGAATTGCTCTTGAACTAAAGGATTTTTTGAGACACCCGGAGCGTTGTACGTCCAGCCTTTCGTTTGCACCGAAAAGCTTCGTCAACATGATCGTGCATGAAACGGTCTAAATCCTGCCCAGCTATCATTGCTAGGGAACACCTGACTATAATCACGCACTGCTGAATGAAGTCGAATTGGTTGGTCCGTGATATTATTTCATTTGAAGAACGATGGCTCTTTGGATTTTGTTGATAGGTACTTTTGTAACTTGAACAGCCGTTATGCTTCATGAATTTATGTTTCATGAATAACCACAAATAAAGAATGATTGAATTATTGAATCCTGCGCATTTTTATGAAACTTTAATTCCCGGGCCGGCTCCAATACTTGAATTAGGGCTTTCCTAGGGGAAGCGCAAGGGTAGGTATTGACCACAGAAAGCATTGATCTACGAAGGGATTTATACAGGTAAATAATAAACCGCTGTGTAATAATTTGCAGCGTTTTTATTTTTATTTTCATCCTCTATAACGGCACCTAGTACAACTTGAACCGGATAGGTACCTATAGCTTACAAAATCCCTTGAGTGTTTTGGGAAAAATGCGTAGGTATCAATTTATGACGTACACTGGTTATACATATATTATCGCTTAGACCCTACACTTTTTTCGATCCATCCATCAGAGCGGTATTGCTTACAACGTGCATTTTCTGGCTGTACAAGACTGTCAGTTCGTGTTCGTGTAGGATCTGCCACTCACCGGTTCTTGTCTACTCTGTACGACTTCCAGCTGATGAACGAGTCATTTTTTAATTTCTATTTTATAAGTTCATTTTCATGATAGTCGAAAAATGAGGGAGTTCTTAAAATTATATCGGTACATTCTAGTACCTTCTATCATAACACAGATAATTGTGATGGTATATTTTATATATGTTCAAAATGATTTGACGTCTCCAAGCCATGTATAAGTTATCACATTCTAATCAATTCACTTATCAGTTAAATAAAATAAGGTGTAAGATAGATCTGATTTGTTGGAATGAACTGGATACAGCACTTTGGTGGTACACCAATCGTATACTGTACGCACCTATCTACGTCATAACTACGACTGCTGCTTATTGTGCTATTCTCCCGTTTGAAACAAAAACGCCTTATCTCCAATGTTAACAAAAATGAGATTTTTACGTACCCCCCCTATTTGTGATATGCTCTTTTCGATGGTAAAGTCCAAATTTTAAAATTTCATTAAGAAGTGGGGGTAATTCCTACCCTCGAAATAAAAAAATCGTTGAATTTGAAGGTAAAACGCCTTATCTAACTGTTTTTTAAGGTGAAACGCCTTAACTCTGTTCAAAAACGCCTCAAACTTATGTTGATTCGTGAATATTTTTGATGGTGAAACGCCTTAACTCAGCGAAAATTGGGATAAGGCGTTTTACCTTCAAAAGTTTACTTTTTTCTTGGCTTCAGATTTAGGATCAGACGAATCTTCAAAAATTGCAAGGCGTTTCTCCTTCAAATGTTTGCTCAGCTGGTTTAGCGATGAGGTTTTTTTATCTTGAAAAATATAATTAGGTTATCCTGACTTGTAGAGTTGAGGTGTTTTACATGATAGTTAAGGCGGTTCACCTACAAAAACATGGCAAAAAAATCAATTCGATTTGATTTCCCCGCCTTAAGTAGAGTTTTTGGTTTCAAAATCGATTTTTTTCTCGATTTTTTCGATAATTTTGTCAATTCAAGCATTATCGATGTGTCTCTAAAAAAAATGGGTTCGATAGCACAAACTGGATGGGAACTACAGCCTGATTTATATAGAAAACTTAAAAAGCGATTTCTGAAATAGGTGGTTTTCGGAGATAAGGCGTTTTTGCTTCAAACGGCAGTATTATACTAGACGGTAAATTTTGCTACTTCATCATAACTCATTAATTCACTGTTCTCTATCCTAAAATTACCTACCAATATTTTGACCAAAATTACCTTGCACGTTCAGTAAAAGCAAAACCTTGGCCTTCCAGGGCCACAGCCCTAGTATAGTATAGTATAGTATAGCCATAGTATAGTATAGGTGTTGATACTCATAACAGTAAAGAACTTTCGGGCTGCTGAAGCTGTTCTGTTTCCTTCCATAATTCTTAGGATTAATTCGTAATATTCCTTCCAGTCGAAGTTTGAATAACCTGCATCGAAGCCGATGTTATAGAACACTAGTTACTTCGTAAACTTGTTGGACCTACCTCAGACTTTATGCTTAGGTATCAGTTTTCTTTTCCTCCGGATTTTCACGGTACGTCGAGTTCCTTGTGCTCATAACCGGCAAAGAAAGGCGGCAAAAGGCTCCTCCGTCTATTGACCTCCATCCACAGTCAAGCGTCTCTCCTTACCATTTTCCAGATTCAAGAACAAATACTACGTACCATTTATACGTTTCTAATTTAATGATTTTTGTTGAGGGTTGTTGAATTCATGTTTGCAATTCCTCTAAGCAAAAAGCTCCCCGCACCAAACAGCGTTAAACGGCATTTTAAGCTCCCCGCCAAACAGTGTTGAAACAAACGGAGAAACAGGGTGAATGGGGTGGTTGGGAAGGGGGCAGGAACATGTTTCTGTATGCGCATCCAAGAGCGTGCACGCTACCTTGGCGGGCAAAATGGATATCAATAGTTTTTGCGGCTTAGGTTTTCTTGGTGGGTCAATTTTTACCATCAATTACTATCAATCTCAAGAAATATGGTGTGGAAATCGATTTTGCTTGGGTTAGAGCTCATGCTGGTATTAGTGGAAATGAGAAAGCGCCTCACGATTGCTGCATTGGTCGTACATGAAGATCAAGTGTTGGAGATGCAAAGTCCCAAAGAGGATCTTTAATGATGGACGAGATGGTTAGGGAGAGTTCGAAGGCGAAATACCATGCAACTATTGAAGCCGGAAGAAATCGCTATTTGGAGTTCGTTCGCAGGTTGGGTGCAAGAGCATTTAGCTCAATCATACATTATTATTTGTAAGTCTGCTAAAAATTCTCAACACATACAGCTACTTCTTGTTGCTCACATTTTGTGTGTAATCATCCATAAGGTATATCACCCTTCAGAGACTTCTACGCCTTCCGGCGTTGATTTGAATGGTTGTGTAGAACGGAGTCCGCACTGGTGTGTGGTGGTCATTTACACTGTGGATAATTCTGCAATGTTAGCTTAATATCTGGTCTTCGTTGGTGATTTACCATTTGTACATCAGTACGATCTCTAACAACGCTATGTAGGTGGGAGAATATTCTTCTTCGTTCAAAGAAACTAGGTATTATACTTCTACATGACGCTGCGAAATGATATACTATGTTTTTGTACTAGGCTATAGAACAAAGTGGGTGGCCCAATGTCCGCTGTGAACTTTCATAATTTAAAATCCGTGGCTACTGAATGGTGGGATGCCGTCGGAACGAAATTGTATCGAATCTAGTTGCTATATTGACAGTCACCGACGTGTGTTCTCAATTTGTCAGTGTATTTCTATCATAAGGCGTGGGGAGATCAGCGGACATAGGTGCGCTTTAACAACTGGTGTCTACACTTTGTTGCACAATATGTATTGTAGCTGTTATGTTGCAGTTGTGACTTCTCTGAAAACAGTAAGAACTGTGTATCATCTCATTTTCAGACTGAAAGACCGTTGTTGGAAGTATTATGTATTTCTAAAGAAAAATCCATTGGTAGTCTCTCACTGTGTGGCCGTGGGTGATTCCTTTCATTACGTCAACTCCTGCTGTAAGAGCGTTACATTTTCTAAAGGAATCCCAACTTCTAATGCTTCTGTGCTTTCATTTATGAGGCCAATGTGACTGATCCGGGACCGTTACTGGGCTAGCGGAGTCTCTCCACAATGGGACAGCATCATCGTTCATCCATATCTCGCCGGCCAGAGCGAACGCCGGGTGGAGAGCTTTGCTCATCCTCCAAGGTCTTGCCGGGTTCGCACGGCTACGAGTTCCTTTCTCCTTCCACATTCTCCCTCTGGTCGAGAAGAGACTGGGTCATCCCGAATTGTATTCCCAGGGGCCGGACCCTCACGATGGTTTGTCCACCCACGACGAACGTGGAGGCAGTGATGCCTACCTAATGTCTTTCGAATATCCACAGAATCTTCTGCGATTTCAAGGTATAGGGCAACCCCTCATTGGTGAGCCCTGCTATCGTATTGAAGAAAGATCCGTGATTGTTATTGCCAATTGTGATTGTCAATGTCCATAACTAATACTTGATTAAGTTCAAGAAACATTATGCACCTATGGGACGATGGTAGATGGGTATTATGGTATTCAAGGTATTATGGTAGATGGGACGAGTAAGTAGCAAACATTAATAGGTGATGAAATTGTACCAACTTACTTGCATGCTAAAAGCATTTCGTCGTACCGACGAATAAACAGCTTCGGTTGAATGGTGTAGAAATTATGTGTGGCGTTCATGCTTCCTATGGGAACAGTTGTTGTAAATATTAATTTTGTAGAAAGATATTTCCAAATACCCAGAGAAATATATCCAGTGAGAAATATATCTGCATACCCACCTTTCGCATATGATAATCCTGGATTGGAGGTCACACGTCATTTGGTGGGTACATGCTGTCACACTGCGAGTGTATGTATCTTAATTGTATTACGAATACAATTAAGATACATTCGGTAAACGCCGCAGATTCTTGATAAATGGGCTTCCAGTCGCAATACTTCTCTTACCATGACTATGTAGGCACATAAACTTGCCGCCATTAGTGCTGGCATATTCGTTATTATGAAACAGAAATAACCAGCACTTACGGTGGTCTTCAATTTCACGGTGCATATCGAAGACAGCCGGATAATAAGCATATAGGAGGACATTGTAGGAGGTGAAAGCTCAGCTGAGAGGATTCTGATGAGTTATTTATCGTCTTGGGGATGAAGGGAGGCAGCCGACTATACGTGCCTGACATTTGAGCGGGTAACTTGTGGCACAAGACCACTGCACTTGAAATGCGCTTTCTACTTCAGAATTCTTTTTTTTCTTCAGTAGTTGTTCAACACAAGGCTTATAGTTCTGTTTAATTTAAAATAAGCACGACTTTGAGGGTGCACGAATATTCTACCTCATGTTGAATTCGAGAAGAAAATGATTGTTATAGGTATTTATATTGAGGCTCTCAAAAAGTGTTGAAAAAGTAGGTTGAGACCGGCATAACTTAATACCACTAGTCGTTGCAAATGAAAGTTATGATATAGGTATAGTGTTATTGTGCTGCATTTGTGTAAGAAAGAAAAAAACGCGCCGATTTATTAGTCAGTCTTTACAAGCTGTGGCATTTTTGCGATTTCCCACGGCTCTATCCTAATGATATCCCACTTTTTACCTTTCCCTATTGGACCTCATGAATAAAATATTGACAAAACATTCCCAGTCGTGACCCATAGGCTGGCTGGCTATCTTGTGACCCGCAAGCTATCAATTTTCTTTGATGTCCACTTTCACCCTGAAATTTGGATCGAGGCTCTCCAGGCGGTTGATTAATTTCTTCCTTCCTCCGTCCTCGGTAACACCTTTGGTCGCAGTTTCGGTTCACAAATCGATTCATTCAGGTTGTTAGTTGTTGGATGGACAAATGACCTGACCAACAGCCAAATTGTGTGTGCAAGTTTTTCGAACCTCACCATCTATCATGTCCGGTTACACACGTTGAATGATCGTTTTAATCTTAAGCTAGGCACTTCCGCATAGACTTTGTAACCTCGGTGGCACGGGACACATAAAAAGGTGTGTTCCATGTTCGATGGTGATGGTATGACTACGTAGAATTCTCCCTGGTGGAAAAGGAACAATAACTTATGTCGTCAGAACATAAGTTCTGTAGGATTATCCCTGTCTTGTAATGGTTGTGTGAAAGTCTGGTAAAACCAAATTGGAGTTTTGTAGACGTATCCGATGGGTGGCTTGCCCTCTGATAGTTACATACCCATGTTAATCTTTCTTTGGCTCATGCGCTTTTTACACTGTTGTAAATACAAATGTAATAAACCTAGTTTGCTAGCGTCTGAGGCATGTTGCATCTAAGGCATCATCAAGATCTGATCAGTGGTAGCTTCTTAAATCCTGAGTGTTGATAAATCTGTAATAATTTTTCCAGTAAAACCCTGCGAAAGGTCTAACATCACAACGACATCAGCAAAAGAATACACGAACACGCAAATCTGATGCTTCTTTTGTTGTAAGATGTTATTTACAGTCGCCTCCAGAAAACAATCTTATCCTTCTCGACTAGCTGGTACTCTCTTGACTTCTGGTGCGTGCATGTTACCCACAAAAAATGTGACTTCCTGATATACGTCCAAATACTTATATGAAATGAGAGGATTTGTAGATGCAAATCTGTAAATTGCAGCCTCGACAACGAGGTTAGCCCAGTTGAGTCAAGGTTTGGAAGAAGAAGTCTGGAAGTACCACGGACCGACTAGGTACTTACACTGCCGAGTTTTCTCTCAGTAGGCAACAAGCTATCAATTTGTTAACCTCGAAGAACCTGACTATAGCTGGAGCTGTGGGTCATTAGCTCGCCTCAGGGCAAACAACGGCGAGGATGGTAATCCCTTCCGACAAAAAAACGTCAGCGTGGTGGATTGTCATCACAGCGAACCGTTCAGTTCACTTCCTTCGGTCCTTTGACGGGCCTCTGAGGTAGGTATCTGTAGTAGGTCTCAATCAGATCCTTCTCGCTTCAACGGACCCACGCACTACCGTTCACACTTACAAGCCTTTGGGGTTGTCATTTTAGCTCAGCTATATATACCAATCGGTTATCCTATTTTTGTTATTGCCATATAGACCTCATTCTTCTTAATTTCTGGGCCCTGTCAATAACTGGGGGGAGAAGCGGTTTACACCGTGTAAACCGTTTCCGCCAGGTGCATTGTTATAAAAACAAAATGAGCGCGGTTCGGGATGATCAGAACTCTCTCTGTCAACCTGCCCGCTCTCATTAACTCTGAAATCGATCATCAGAAACTTAGGAAAGTTGAATCTTTTAGTAAGCAATTACGATTCCATAGCAACAGCCCGCACAATTTTCAGTTTTGGTTTATTATTTTCAATAATGAACCTTTGGAATCGAGCATGAAATATTTGGTTTAACCCCCCTCAAAATTTGATGGTTTCCGTTTCAAGGTACCTACGTAGAATCCGAAAATGGAATAAAAAACCTCTGTTCTTACTTCGCATATTCCTTAGTTGCTATGAACCAAAATTAATGAAATTTTTTGTAGGTCCCGTTTGGGGTCTAGTTGGTCCGCGAAGCTCGGCGTTACTGTGGCCTTAAACGGGTGAAAAATGGGGGTTGGCATTTTCAGAACGCCGTAGCTCGAAAACTTTCAATAGAAGGGTATGGTTTTTTAATTGGTCTCGAGCTTGAGAATTTTTTGTACGTCCAGCCGTTCGTTTGCACCAAAAACCTTCGTTAACGTTAAACGGTATAAATCCGGCCCATATATCATTGCTAGGGAACACCTGATTATAATCACGCTTGGCTGTGTGAAATCGAGTTGGTTGTTCTGTGATGTAATTTGTTTGGGTTTCAGTTGGTTGTTCAGTTATAATTTCAGTCGGTTGTGCTGTGATATAATTTCATTTGGGTTTTGGATTTTGTTGATGTTTTGTTGACTTATGTAACTCGAACAAACGATATGCTACACGTATAACAACAAGTAATCAATTATTGAATTATTGAATCCCGCGCATTTTTATGAAAATGAAATTCCTGGGCCGGCTCCAGTACTCGATTTATGGCTTTCCTGGGGGGGAGCACGAGGGTAGGTATTGACCATAGAATACGCAGAAGGGGCATCTTTACAGGTAAATAATAAACCGTTGTGTAATAATTCGTAGCGTTTTTTACTTCCATGTTCCATGTTATATGTATTGGGATGGAAGTACCTTCCTACCTATATAGGTGATACCGTCAAAAATAGTTGTTAGAGAAAACCATGGAATCTTGTTCATCAGAAGTGCTCATAACGAGTTTCTGTATAGTTTTCCGCTTGAATCGCTGCGTACGTAGCATGTATTTTACACGTATGTGTGTAGTAGGTATGCGTTTACACGAATGTAAGTATGTTGACATTTAAAATGGTCACAACTTCCCCAAAATACGGTATTTTTCAGATCTTCTTTTTGGGTTTGTTCAGCTCGTTAAACTCCTCATTTTTAAATGAGAACGAGATTTCTAGGAGGAAAATAAGGGAGTTATAACGGGTTTTCTGGTTTTTTGATTTTCAACGATAACTGCCGTAAAAATGGACCGCACTTGGTGCGGTTGGCACCAAATATCCGTTATGATATCTAGCTCATGCCTATTGATTTTGAGCTCAATCGCATTTGATTTGGCTAACTGACAGCAAAAAATGTATCAGTGGGTCCAACATTTTCTAGGTTTACTAGCTAAATGATGTTGGGGTGGTGTCAGAAAGTGTTTGAAAGTTTACGGATTTCTACGCAAATTTACGGATTTTGACGGCCCCTGCCGCCAAAATTGTATCCATACTGTTAATAAGAATATGGTGTTATTATGTGGCAGTCTCCATACTTGAACTTTATGGCTCTGGATCTGGCACAATGCGGCGTGCAAAATGTACTGGTCATCTGTTCAATATTATTTATGAATCAAAGATTAGACGTTCCGTTAGGTATTGCTTCTTCGGTCCTCTTACCATAGCGAAGAGGACAGTGACCCTCTACGAATCCGTTGTCAGTAACTAAATGAGCTATTGCTGAGACACTGAAATTGGGTTTTTATTTATTTGTTAGACTGAGGAGCCACCATAAGATCAGAAGTATTCAAGACACATAAAAAACAATTGGTTGACAGTATGCTCATCTCCAAACATTCACGAGGTTTGAACTTCTTCCAGCAGGCTCTCTTGGGCTTCAATATTGATTGGTGCTGGAGAATCTCTCCTATGGTGCCGTGCCACAGTCGCCGCCTCAACCCGCGGGAAAATGCGCCCTACATAGGCAGCGACCTTGTCTTCCAAGCCTGGAATCCCCTCAACAGCCCGCCTCGCCAGCCCCTGCAGGTAGGCGCTCTCATAGCCAGCATCAATCCTGCCTACCTGCTCTCCGAGCCTCTCCACCTCGATCTTCAAACTACCAAGAAGATCGGAGGACGCGGGGGAGGATTGCTGAACGGCGGGCTGCTGCCCCACATCAGCAAAGGGAGATGCGGGGGAGACCCCACTGCTATTTGCCAGGACAGCTTCCTGAAGAAGCTGCTTATAGTGGGGTCAGGCGTATGTTCTTTATGGCCGAGCGCGCACGCGAGGGGTGCTGCTCATGCAAATAAACATTCATATTCTGCACCCCTCTGCTCAACGCCTCCGCTTCTTGAGCCGCCATCCGCCGCAAATCCTCGGAAGCATACCTAGGCCTCTCACGCTCTATCTCAATAGCTGTGTTGGCCTCTATTGGATGCTTCCATCTGACGTGGAGCCCGAGGCCAGACTTGGATCCGTATGCGCGGTCACAATGGGCACACTGGTGGGCATTAACTTGGACAGAGGATAAGGATGACGGGTAGGAGGAAGAAGAAGAAGAAAAAGAAGGAGAGGAAAGCCGACGCCCCTGCCTGGGGCGCCTCTGAACGTTTCCCCGAGAACCCCCCCCCCCTCCCACCAGAGGCTCATTCGCCACCCCCAAAGCTTTAGGTGGGGTACCACAGGAAAATCTGATGGGACCACCACCCTCCTCTCAAGGGGTGCCCGGGTCGCACGAAAGGGACGTAGACCTTGGCTGAAGCTCCCACCTGGTGTCCCGAGCGCCTATATCCATGCACCGGTGAAAGCCGGTGGCCTAGGCATTGCCTCTCTCTCAACAAGCATCCCATCTCTTCGCCGCCGGCGCCTACTAGCCCTTCAGCGTCAAGCTGGGAGGTCGCCCGTGTTGCTGCTGACCTAGACTTCGTCAGGCAGCGGTTCGCATGGTGCGACAGAGCAACACCATCTGCTCCTAACCCCAGCTCGCCTGCTGAGTTCGCGACTGCACTGCATGAGTCAGTAGATGGTAGAGAGCTCCGGCAGTGCTCCGAGGTCCCTTTCTCATCCCAATGGGTGGATTGGGCTTCGGAGGGCATAGGGGCCCACGACTACAGAAACTTTCATGCCGTCCTTGTGGCCTCAATAGCCACAGTGGTAAGGTGCTCCAGAGGTTGTCATGGGACAGTTAACACCCTTTGCCGTGCCTGTCGGGGTGCAAATGGGAAACTCTTATCATGTGGTGCAAGGTGCCACATCCACCGTCACGATGCGGTTGCCAGGCAGGTGGCAGGTGCGTTGTCATCTAGCGGCTGGGATGTTGAGAGGGAGAGGCTGTACCATGTGCCAGGTAGCAGTGGGTTGAAGCCGAACATGGTTGCCATTAAGCCTGAGGGGTCTGCAATTATCCTGGAAGTCCAGGTTGTCAATGGCAGCGTGGATATGGAGCAGACCTGGAGGGCTAAGAAAAGCAAGTACAACAGAAATGATTTGTGGCAATCAGTGTCCCGGCACAAGCGGCTGATAACATCAGGGTACTGGCAGCGACCTTGTCGATTATTTGATTAATTTATTTATTTGTGTTTTATGGTGCGCCCCTCCGCATTTAAGGGGAGTTTCGTAAAAAAAAAGAAAATTTAAAAAAATTCCCTTTTAGAAAGTGAGATCTGAGACTATAACTTGGTGCAATGTGCCAATGGCTGCCGGCAATAAGCTTTTTTCATTCGCTCGTTTTTTGTTGAGTTTCGAATGGCTACATTAGACTATGATGGCTACAAGACCGCAGTTTCTTCTGAATCCGGAATCTTAATCCAGCAATTTCGCTTTTTCTTTAAGTTTACGCGCACCGCTGATTAGATGCGTTCTTGTCTTGCTGATACCTGGTATCAAACAGGGTCCTCTAAAAAGTCTACCTCACCATGCAAAATGTATGTTATGTGCGTGCTTGGGATGTTGGATGGAGAAATTGGATGAGGGCCAGTGACCTGAATATAGAAAACCCCGAATCCATGATCTAGCAGATTTTTCGTACCATCAGTATCGCCCTCCGACGCGAACCTACTGCAAAGTAGGTTCTGGCTAGCACGTTCGTAATAAGGATTACCTACCCTTTTTATAAAGAAGATTTTATATTATTGAGAAACAAGATTGATTCTAGATTCAGCTTGGCTTTGCTTTACCCAGGCAAACTGTTACGATGGAGCTCCCGGGTGGTAGTTATGCTCAGCCCCATCCTGCTGGCACGGGCGGTGGGACTGTTATTATTAGAGATCTACTGGGACCGACAGACCGATCATTAGCTTCCTGATAAGAACGGCCAGGTGCTTGCTGGACTGTGAAGTCAAATAGGAAAATACAGTTATCCAAACACAATCTATTTCTCAGAACTTGTTTCCTTCGAAAGATGACCGATCTTTCCCAGTGGTTTGGGGATTCGTCCAATTTTGTGTTTCTTCATTTATTTATTTTTTATGCACGGTTATGCTATAGGTAGATAATGAAAAAACTTCGATTAAAAGAACAAAATTAGAAAACAACATAGTAGAAAATGTAATAATAATTGTAAACAAGACGATGTTTCTGAAATTGCATTGTGTCTTCTATATGTTGTGATGGATTCTGCACTGATACAAGATCAAGTTACCAAGAATAATTCAGATACCCGCCAAAATAGAATAGACAGAATAAAGCCCACTCATCTTGATCATAATTTCAGGGAACGTCTCTAACTTTTACTGTGCAGTGATTGCAAAATAATCTGTAGAAAAAAAGGAGATGCTCGTTCAGTGTGACTACTGAAAGGAACATACATCCCTGCCCCATCAGTACCCTTCCTATGGGACTCAGAGCACAGTCTACAAATGTTGGGTTACGTTGCAATGATTTATAATCTCAATAAAAACGAATAAAGCAGCATGTTTATGAAACCTTGACTATCCTAAATCAAGGTGTGATTCATAAATCTCAGTGATTTCTCGTTCATATACACTTGATATAAACAAAGTGCCACCCCCCCCCCCCCCACCCCACAGCTGAAAAACCCTGCTATTCTCTAGCTGCCATCCACCACTCTCTCCTCCAGACACAGGTTTCGCTATTCGTTTATTATTAACATTAATATGTGAATCCTGTTGCAGGTTGGACATTCATTCAAAACGTTGGCTCTCATCGAGTTTTTAGGGGGATAAACTGTACAATGGAAACGATTTTGATGTAAGTTATTAATGTTATTATTATTACTATTCGCCGTTAGAATAGCAGCTATTTTAGAATAATTTGGTCAATAATAATTTATTGTATTATTGTTTTATGAAAAGCACTACAAAATATTTGCGTCATATTTGCAAACAGTGCATACCAATTCATTTATGAAGCCTAGGTATACTTGCTTTTTGTAATTACTGATTTTATTCAATGAAGAAAACTTTATGACGCAAGGTATTACTTTCGATACAGTGTTGGTCTTCGTCAATTTCTATATACCACAGCATGCATAGCTACTTGTTGATGGTGCAAGTGGAACAGATATAGAAAATGATGTCATTCAATAATATTCAACAGTGTTTTGCCAAAACTCGTGGAAGGGCTCGTACTCGAAAGGCCATACTTTATTTCTGTTGCTTAGTGAATCTCTACACCGTCTTTAGCTGCCACAGGGATTGAGACAGTGGTTGCAAGAAGGGGGGCAAATAACATGAAATGTACGACAGATCGGCAGAGGACTGGCATGGCTCAATTACTCCTCTAAAAGCTCAGTTCCTAAGGTTTGGCTTATTATTTTCAATAATGAACCTTTGGAATCGAGCGTGAAAAAAAATTGTTAAACCCCTCCTCAAAATTTATGGTTTCTGTTCAAGGTACGTAGAATCCGAAAACCTAATAAAAAACGCTGCAATTTATTATTTTTTACAGAATACCCTTCTGTTGCAGAACACAGCTCTTCGTATAGATAACCCTTCTATATAATACATTTACTATTCTATACATATTATGTAGATCGCAGACCCTCCGTAGGTTAATACCTAACCTCGAACGCGTTACTAGGTACCTGCTAAATCACGAGTTAAATGTTCCTAAAATAATTCTGTCCTACCAACAAACTTCAGCCCCTTCTACGTAGATGTATAATGAACCGTTGAGTAATATTTACCGTTGTGTAATAATTTACCATTGTGTAATAATTTACCCATCACTAATACTTCAACGTTTGTTCAAGTTTCGCTACCTGTCAGCAAACTCCAAAAGAGCCATCATTTTTCATATTTGGGCTGAATGTATACAATTTCATTCATCCTGCTGTTGAAAAAGCCTGTCGGTACAAAATTCTGGGCCTTACTGTGCACGAACGGCTGGACGTTCAATGCTCCGGGTGCTCTTAAAAAACTCCCAAGTTCGAGAACTATTTAAAACCGTAAAAAAATTCGAGATAACAGCCTCCTGGCCGCCGAGCTTAGAGGACCAACTAGACCCCAAATGGGACCTGTAAACCAAATTTCGTCAATTTTGTTTCATGGTAACTAAGAAAAGTGCGAAGTACAGCGTACGGCGGACGGACAGGAATTTTTTATTCCATTTTCGGAATCTACATACCTTGAAACGGAAACCATCAAATTTTGAGGGGGGTTAAATTTTTTTTTTTTCTTCATGCTCGGTTGCAAACGTTTATTATTGAAAATAATAATCCAAAAATTTCTGTCAGTCGGCCGTACGCCGTACTTCGCACTTGTCTTAGTTACCGTGAACCAACATTAATGAAATTCGGTTTGTAGGTCCCTTTGGGGTCTAGTTGGTCCTCGAAGCTCGGCGTTACTGTCAGTCGTCTCTAAGGGGTAAAAAATAGGGGTTCACATTTTTAGAGCGCCATAGCTCGAAAACTTTCAAGAGAAGGGTATGGTTTTTTTTGCGTTTTTAAATTGATCTTGGACTAAAGAATTTTTTGAGATCATCCGGAGCATTTTACGACCAGACGTTCTTTGCACCGAAAAGCTTCGTCAACATGGCTGTGAATGAAGCGGTATGAATCCAGCCCAGATAATCATTACTAGGAATCACCCGATTATAGTCACGGATGGTATGAAGTCGAGTTGGTTGTTCTGTGGTATTATTTCATATGAAAAATTGGCAACTTGAGCAAACTTTGAAGTAATATTGGGCAAATTATTACACAACGGCAAATTGTTGCACAACGGTTTATTATACTATCTGCGCAGAAGGGGCCTCTATACAGGTCAATTATTTCAAAGTGGTTTATTATTTACCCTATGCTTCATGAACAACTACAAATAATTAATTAATGAGTGAATCCCGTGCATTTGTATGAAACTTTAATTCCCGGGCCGGCTCCAGTGCTCCAATTAGGGCTTTCCTGGAGGCAGCTCGAGGGTATTGACCAAAGAAAGCAGTGATTTACGCAGAAGGGGCATCTAGACAGGTAAATAATAAACCGTTGTGTAGTAATTTGCACCGTTTTTGGTTTCCGATTGGCAAGAGCTTGTACATCCGGAGTCTTGGACATGAGCTTCTCCTGGCATTATATTTGGTCGAAGAGTGATGGAACGGTAGACGAATATTAGAAAGAAATAATTCGCCATAGCCGAAATGAGTAAAGCATCAGAAAGACAGTTTGTTGTCATAAGGAGAAGGAGCTTTTATGTTTTCTTCATTATTTATATTCGTACAAATACAATGCATATTTTGTGTCAGCTTCATCTTTGACTGTGCCGTACGGTAAAACCAACTCTCATTGGTTGGTTTAATGGGAATCAGCAGCAATAATTATTGCGAAAGCTATTACAAGTGGTTCGACTGTTGAAAAGTCATAATCCATTCGTTGGGGTGTCCTCACCGTTGGTCGTGACTAACAATAACCGAAGGAAAGAACTTACTTGTAAACAATGGAGGCGCGCGCAGCGGGTTGTGCCGGTATGACTGTATTACGAATCAGAGTGTAACAACGACTCCCGCTAGACTCGTCTTAACAATGAAGGTGTTGCGTTTGCAGTCTCTTCATTAGATTCATTTATGTATTCATAGTCACTGACTATTATTATCGAATAGGTCGCTTATGGTTTCGATGTTCAAACATAGAAGAGCATTTGAATTCATAGGTAATTAAAACTGTGTTCATAATGGGCCTCCTGATGTGAATTCATGTGGGTTGTTCGTCATGTCTCTAGCTGAATTGATCGTAATGTGTGAGAAACGGTCGTGCCACCGCAATTATCACGCTATGGAGTACGTTAAGGTGTTCATTATATTTATATGTTGTTCATTCAAGCTTGGCTATGCTTGTTGTTCACTCGAGCTTGGCTACACCAAGATCGATAAGGGCCTTCTAGCGTGCTTCCTAAATACATAAAACCCTTGGGCGTGAATAAGCAATGACAATTTTTCGAAATTCGTCAAAAAATTTGAGATTTCTACGCTCAGTCAGCAAGGAAGTAAGAAAACGAATCAGACATCACCAGAACTATTTTTTGAGCCAATCATATATTTTTGATTAAAGTACAGGCGTCCAGAAGTTGGTATTCGAAATTCTTAACAACTCAGTCGTTGTAGATCAGTTTGCTAACCAAAGATCTCGGATGTTATTGCATCATACCTGCTTGGAGTTTTTAATCGTATTCTGAAGCTAGAAGGTGGTTTTAAAGGCCAGCAGAATCATGCTGCAAACGGGTATAGCAAACAGTACTGTTAGTCGTTTTATTAAGCAGCACCGACCTACACGTAAACTAGTTGCTCGTTCACCGTAGGAGTTATACGATTATGCCATAAAACCTCGCTTATACCATAAAACTTCGCTTATTTCACTTACTCTTGCTTTGAAATGTCTGTATATATAACCTATGCCATTTCGTCAAAGATGACCAATGAAACCTTGATGTTCCTCAAACATCCCTTCACCCTCTTAAGGTGTTTAGTTAATAGCAGAAAATGAAACCACATTTTGCTGACTGGCAAATACCTATATAGCCGTATCATGATTTTGTACAATTGCCTTATCTCCACATTCACATACATCCTTGTAAGTGGGCTCCTAATTTCCCCCCGCACTATTGACCTTCTTCTGTGGTAACACGTCCGTCAGAAAATCACCACTATTTTACATTACAAGAGGCGGTCGTTTGATTCCTCCCACTGATGGCCACTTTTCACACGTTATTATTATACAAACGAAGGGAACCCGGTAACGGCTTCTGATGAGATCACCAAAAGACCTGACTATGTCTTTTTGTCTAGTCGAAGGTTTCTTCGAACTGATTTTTTGCGGTTTGATAGCGTAACGCCCTCCTAGCTCCGCATACCGTAGAGCTCGTCCTTTTTTTCTCTCCACTTCTCTGTTGTAAGGAAGATCCAACTCGGTTCGCTCCACGGGGAAAGGTGTGAGGGTGTGCTAAATCCTGAAAAGTGTGAAGCACGATCCGTTGATGAAACAGCTAATGGCTGGAAAAAGTTGCGGTAAAAGCACCTGGTTGAAGCAGTCCGTCAAGCGTCGACTCACTCAAATCTTTCAAATATTCTGCTACCTGTGTCTGCTGGACTTTCTCATCCAAGTAGTTTAGAAAGAGCACACTTGACTTGTAGTCTCGCGGGTTTGTATTCTCACGACAGTCGCAAGAATCCGTGGTTACAACGGGTGGGGTTGCATATGCTAACGCATGTTTCCCGGCTAGCCCTCTTGAAAACATTCGAGGGCTGGAGTCGTACGTTGGAGAATGGAAAACCGGTACTGCGCTGGCATGAAAACATGCTAGCAGATGTTTCATGCTAGTTCTCTTGAAATCATTCTAGGGCTGCAGCAAGACGTTCTAGAGGGAGGCGACACAGCAAGGGACGTGGTTCATGACGCCTTTTATAGCAACGGAGCGTCGCATATGTTGCGATGTTTTTGGTTTATTATTTTCAATAATGAACCATTGGTTTTGCTCTGCTGTCGTTTCTAATGATTTTATATCCAAATGAGTTCCGAGTTGTAGAACTGCGATTATGTAGCTTCATTTTGAGTATAAACAGTGAGCAAAAGTATATAATAGAGTAGGTATTAATTTAGGGTAGGTACCAAAGTTCGAATAGGGTGTTTGGATCTAGAGGACTCATCATCTACTGAACTGCAAAATATCATCCATAAATGAATTCTAGAATAAATTCATCCATAATAAATTCAGGTCACATACATGATGCTGTAGATTATGATAAGGATTTCATCAACAGTTGATGAAATCCTTGTGATACAGGTACTTAGTAGGTAGGTACTCAGTTACTAAGTACCTACCTACATAATGCGCGTTCAAGAGGAATAACAAAGGTGATTCATTATCTTGTATGAGTTATTATATTTAATACAAATAACTAACACAATACAATATTGCAGTAATTTAAATAAACGGTTTTTGATGAAAACAAACAGAACACAGTCTTGCAGGGAACGGTATTACAGAAAATTGTAGATCGGTCCCTACCAATCGGCTGAGTTTCAGTGTTAAAATGATTGCTTCTTTACTCAGGTTCCATATTTATAAACGTGAAATGTATGTGAGAATTTTTTTTGGGTGGGGGTACAATTTGTCCTGCAAAACAAAAATAAAGTAAGACATCATTTCAAGAGAAGATTTCTCAGAATCCTGCAGTGCAAACAAACATGAGAAGAACAATTAAAATCAGTAGAGTTACTTCATCGGGTTATTAGCGAATAAATTGCTCAACTTACCGAGTCACTAATTCGGTAAATAATAAACCTTTGTGTAATAATTTGCAGCGTTTGTATGCCATTTTCGGATTCTGCGTACATTGAAATGGAAACAATAAAATTTTGAGGAAAAAACTTTTTCGTGCTCGATTCCAAAGGGGCATCATTGAAAATAATAAACCAAAAGCTCAGAATTACGCACTTCAACTCTCATTTTGAGTGTTACGTGTATTAGCGCAAAACTTTGTAAAAAGCCGATAGTTTGATGTTAGGCAATATGAATTTATCTGATATCCCACGAACTACCTTAGTACATTTCGCTAGTATTTGATGGCTGCTTATAGGTTCGGGAAACGTGAATTTCATTGCTCTTATACAATAATTGTAAGAGCTCTAGCCGATCACCTTTGCGCTAGCGCGACAGTATTATGCCACGCATACTCCTACCTTCATATTAGCCTAATCAAAATGTTTATTAGCTGATGGCATCGAACCGACCTTAGACGTTCCAGCGTCAAAGTTCAGTCAAGACAAGATGGACTGCCGTCACGTAGCTCATGTACACCCGGTCTCCCAGGGCGTGAAATAGAACCTCAAATGTTATTATCGTCTGAATCCAGGCACCGGAATTAAAGGTTTATTATAAGGACTACTCAACTAAAAACTCACCTACTCTTCATGCTGTGGGATAATAAATTTAAATTAGTAGAGACCCCGTAAGTGAATCAAACGTCTCGCGCCGTTGGAGTCAGATTTTTAATAGTCACTCTTTTCTCGAAGTGGCATGTCATATTCAAATGAACAGTGTAACTGCGTGGAAAATAAACGAAAACTCAGGTGTAGCTTGTAGGGGACGTGTGAGATATTGGTGGACTAGAATTACGAGGGTGGTATCACTTTACAATGAACGTAGTAGATGTGAGTATAACTTTACAATGGTGAAAGTCCAGCCTGAGGGGGTCAGAGGTCCTAACGGTTTTCATGATTTCCGATGTGACAACTGGCCCTTGGGGCGTAGGCGGGACGGTGCCCCAAGCTGCGATACCGGGACCGAGCCGAAAGCAAGAGCCCCTGTAACGTCAAAAGAGACGCACAACACTACCCTACTACAGCGTACCCCGGATTGGCCTGGGACCCAAAGGTTTTTTTGCTGGTTAAAGTAGGGAATAAGCATTTCTTTCTGTCCTTCGTTCGTTACAGGGTTTCACTACTATTCCTGTGTGAAAATCCCCCGCAAATGTAATTATAATAACAGTTATTGTTACTGTGTCTACCATCCACATTCATTGCTCACAATATCTCTAGTACAAAATAATTTATTGGCTCCATTGTTTCTTAGCCCCAAACTAATAATCGTTCCAATTCAAATCTTTGGCTATACCTATGTGAAGGTTGATATCGTCAGAGTTACGAGAAACCCATGTCTTATGATCGATCAGTTTGTTGATGTGTCTTCATCGAAGATACATTACAAATATGAAAAATATGCTGCAAATTATTACACAACGGTTTGTTCTTTACCTTACTGTTTATTCTTTACTTCCCTCGTGCTTCCTCTAGGAGCGCTCTAAATCGGGTAGTGTAGTCGGCCGGGCAATATTACAGTTTAATATACGGTGGATTCAAGAATACTGTCATTGATTATTTGAATAGGTAATCTCTCGAAATCCGATAGTTTGTGTCGGTCGAGTGATAGAATTTATCCCGACGGTTGGAACGTTTATTCGATCATCTTCAGGAAGTATGTGGTAGAAGAGAAAATAGTATAATTGGCATGTTAACACGTTATTTTAACTTTCACAGCACAAAGTGTACAAAACCAAGTTGCAAACCAGAAGGGAAACATGCTAACAGGTTACTGTTTCTTCTACCACAACTCATACTCCCTGATGGTGAACGAATAAACGTTCGAAACGTCGGAATAAATTCTTTCAATCGACCGCACCTCAATAATCCTCTCAAAATATTCGGATTTTGAGAAATTATACTAATTTCACTGTCAACAACGAACAAATCCATCAATTGTTTATTGTTCATGAAGCATAACGTTCTTTAAAATTGAAAAAAAAAAACCTATCAACAAAATCTAAAATCACGACCATGGTTCAGATGGAAATATCTCGGAACAACCAACTCGATTTCATACAGCCATGCTTGATTATAGTAATCTTTTCCTTAGCAATGATATCTGGACTGGATGTATACCGTTTCGTTCGTGATCATCTTGACGAAGCTTTTCGGTGCGAACAGATGGACGTCAATGCTCTGGGTGGTCTCAAAAAAAAAAAAAAATAAAGCTCAAGTTTGAGGTTAGTTTAAAAAAAATCAGTCATGCAGCATGACTTAATGAGCGAATTTTCAAAGAAATATTCGAATTAATGGCTATGGTTTTGAATAAAGGAAAACTTCGGTCTAAAATTTGGTTTTCTATGTATATTCTCTTCGTATTTATTTTAATTTGTACGTTTTGTCCATCCTGATTCTACCGTTTGTTTATTACGTAATTGTACTAAGTGCTTATTTATTTGATCGCTGTGGGTAAATTCAAGGAGTTGTACTAATCGTTTGCCTCCCCCTTTTTTGCTTCGAACTCTCGTCTTCAATTAATACTTCTCACATTTTTCAATCTGACCACTCTAAGGGGGTGGGGGTAAGAGTTTAAAGATTATCCTAGTTTTGGGTAATTTTTGCGCACTTTAAATGCTCTAATTTAAGAACGGATTTAGATATCTAAAATCCGATTTCACTATCGTGTTCAGCGTGCAAAAACCTTTAAAATGAGGGGTCACTTGTTAGAAAATAACATTTTGGGGATTTTTGGGTAATTTTTGCGCACTTTAAATGCTCTAATTTGAGAACGGATCAAGATATCTAAAATCCGATTCCACCATCGTGTTCAGCGTGCAAAAACCTTTAAAATGAGGGGTCACTTGTTGGAAAATAACATTTTGGGGATTTTTGGGTAATTTTTGCGCACTTTAAATGCTCTAATTTGAGAACGGATCAAGATATCTAAAATCCGATTCCACCATCGTGTTCAGCGTGCAAAAACCTTTAAAATGAGGGGTCACTTGTTAGAAAATAACATTTTGGGGATTTTTAGGTAATTTTTGCGCACTTTAAATGCTCTAATTTGAGAACGGATCAAGATATCTAAAATCCGATTCCACCATCGTGTTCAGCGTGCAAAAACCTTTAAAATGAGGGGTCACTTGTTGGAAAATAACATTTTGGGGATTTTTGGGTAATTTTTGCGCACTTTAAATGCGCCAAAACCCTCCTTAGAGTAGGCCAATTTCGCCCATCTTCGAACTTAGCCTTTCGATTGCCAAGATAGATTTTTTGTGCAAATTTGAGCTGTTTATCTCAATTCTATCGAGAGTTATCGTCTGGAGTGACACATATATAAATAAATATATATATATATACATATAAAAAAGTGTTAAATTTCAGGAATCGTTTTAGAATGGTCTGAAACGGATTTCTATGAAGAAAATTTCCAAAAATTTATATTATTTAAATTTCGAAGCCATTGCAATAGCTTCATTTTCTTTGAAAATTCGCTAAAACTTAAAAACCCATACCCTTCTTTTGAAGGTTTCGGGTGCGCCGCATTAGAGAAAAAATGTCAACCCCTATTCTTCACCCCAGAGATGACTGACAGTAACGCCGAGCTTCGCGGACCAACTACACCCTAAATGACACTTACAAATCAAGTTTAGTTGATTTTGGTTCATGGTAAAAGGAAAGGGCGAAGTACGGCGTACGGCGGACAGAAATATTTTTTTTCCGTTTTCAGATTCTACGTACCTCGAAACGAAAGCTATAAAATTTTGATGAGGGGAGGGTTAATTTTTATTTGTTTATTATTTTCAATAAAGAACCTTTGGAATCGAGCATGAACCCCCCCCCCCCCCCCCCCTTAAAATTTTATGGTTTACGTTTCAAGGTACGTAGAATCCGAAAATGCAATAAAAAAAATTCTGTCTGCCCGCCGTTTTGGTTTGTAGGTCCCGTTCGGGGTCTAGTTGGTCCTCGAAGCTCGGCGTTACTGTCAGTCATCTCTAAGGGGTGGAAAATGGGGGTTGAAATTTTCAGAACGCCGTAGCTCGAAATTTTTCAATAGAAGGTATGGTTTTTCCAACTTTTTTAAATTGAGCTTGAACTAAAGAATTTTTTGAGACCACCCGGAGCATTTTATGACCAGCCGTTCGTTTGACCGAAAAGCTTTGTCAACATGATCGTGAATCAAACTGTATAAATCCGGGCCAGATATCATCGCTAGGGCTCACCTGATTATAATCACGGATGGCTGTATGAAGTCGAGTTGGTTGTTTTGTGATATTTCACTTGAAGAATGATGGATCTTTAGGATTTTGTTGATAGGTACTTTTGCAATTTGAACAAACGTTGAAGTATTATTGGGTAAATTATTACGCAACGGTAAATTATCAGAAAAACGGTAAATTATTATAGAACGGTAAGTTATTACACACAACGGTTTATTATACTATCTACGTAGAAGGGGCACCTATACAGGTACATTACTACACAACGGTTTATTAGTTACCTTATGCTTCAAGAATAACTGCAAATGATTATTAATGATTGAATTATTGAATCCCGCGCATTTTTATGAAACTTTAAGTTCGGGCCTGCTCCAGTACTCGATTTAATGCTTTCCTGGAGGGAGCTCGAGGGTATTGACCACAGAAAACAGTGATCTGCGCAGAAGGGGCATCTATACAGGTAAATAATAAACCGTTGTGTAATGATTTGCAGGGTTTTTTTTTTCATGCTCGATTCCAAAGGTTCATTAGGTATTGAAAATAATAATAAACCAAAAAGAAATTGGAAATTGAGCACAAAATTGCTTACAAGATTAGGACCTAGACATGCATGAAGGAAGAGTTGATGTCAAGGTTGTAAAAAAATGTCAGCTCTGCGTTAACTTTGATGTGTCACTCATATTTGAAAACCCAGCTGCCTGGGATTTGGAATTGCAGTGCCTAAAAATTACCGTAAACCGTTGACTGAAACATCATGCTTCACTTTAAATGCAGTATAATTCTACCGGATCACGGCCACTTGCCTTTCCACTCTTCTCAACTTGAAAACAAAACGGAACAATGGATTTTCTTTCTACGGTCTCTGGAACCCTTCAAACTTTTTTTTTGTGAGCTTTCCAACATTAGAGAAGATGTGAGATATAATAGCGACGACACCGCGCCAGGCGTCTGTCAGTGGAGCTGTTATAACGCGATCAGCCACCTCAGTTACCCAACAATTCAACTCTACGAAATCATTTGACCGGCGATAACTGCCGGCATTACCGCGTTCACGTTCCATGAGAAAAAAATCTTACGAGAAAGTTGAACAAGTGTCGTAATTTTCTTTTCCGTCACTTCGGTCCTGGGTTATCCCAAGTTTTGCGGACCGAAGGAAATTATCCCCAGGCAGCCGAACTATTGAAAAATCGGCTGATCCACCCTCATTAGTAGTTCATTTTCCTGATTATTTGTGATTGTGATTTTTCATGGGTGATAGGGATTTATGGTCATACTACAGTAGAAGTCGCTTATAGTGATCGAATTGAGACGGAATGGAAACAATTACTATACGCGACCAGTCTCTTTAAACGACTTCGACAGTATAGGTACACTTGGTGGTGATTTTAGCCATTTTTACCGATGTTGGCAAATTATGACCCCCCCCCAAAATTGACCTACTTTTGAGTCATTATTTTTCTGAAATTTTTTTTATTAGTCCGATAAAGTTGTCTTCTGTTTTGGGTCGTCATTAAATACCACTTTTGTTGAATGTATACCAGTTTTCGGAGATTACAGCCATTTTTACCTATTTTGTCGACTTATGACCTCCAAAAACTCAAAAACTGATCACTACCGATCTTCTGATCACTGATCACTATAACAGCCAATTCCTTGCGTGTTTACATACAAGCGATCGGTACCTGTCTGTTTCTATCCTTATATCCGACTTATTAACTTTCTACTTATAGCCTTTCTACTAAGCGACTTCTACTGTATATCCGATCAAATGGAGCGTTGCGGTGAAATGGCAAACTCAGTTCATTGATGATATTTCGTGTATCATCTACCCATTCGGGTGTATCGCAAACGATCCGAACGAACGTTCGGACGAAACGAATGTTACTGGTGCTGTTAATCGGCTAGATACTTTATTAGACCTTCAGAATTCGCCCATTGGTTTTTAGCATCACAACTGCAAAGCTAACGGGGCTAGGTACTGGCTGCGTCACCGCACAAAGCGAAATCAGTAAATTTTGGGTCTTACTATTTCAACGCACTTTCCTTAGTTACCATGAATCAAAATTAATGGTATTTGGTTATTATTTGGGATTACTTCACGGTTTATTCTGTATACAGATGCCCCTTCTGCGTAGATCACTGTTTTCTGTGGTCAGGACCTACCCTCGAGCTCCCCCCAGGAAAGCCCTAAATCAAGTAGTGGAGCCGGCCCGGGAATTATAGTTTCATAAAAATGCGCGCGGAAGTTTGTGAATAAATTGACTTATTGAAATTCATTGCGGACATTCTTCTTCCACTGATTTGAAGCCAATTTATTGCATTGAATTCCATTGAAAACCATTGAATTCCAATAAATTGATTGATTGAAATCCAGTTCCAATTGAAATCCAATTCCAGGTGAATTCCAGTTCCAATTAAAGTCCAATTCGTATTGAAATACACACAAACAAGTCTATTATTCCCCACAACAATCCCCAAGGGAAATTTGAGAATAAATATTGATTGATGGATTGAATTGAAATCCAATTCCAATTGAAATATCCATTAAAACACATTGGAAACCATTGAAAACTATGAACTATGAACAACCGAAAAGCTTCGTCAACTTAGTTCGTCACACGGTATATATCCAGCCCAGTTATCATTGTTAGGGAACTGCTGATAATAATCAAGGCTTTATGAAATCGAGTTTGTTGTTCCGTGATATTATTTTCATTTGAAGAAGGGTCCTACTTAGGTTCAGCGAACATCAGAATTTCAAAAATGACTTCGTATAGGAAAATAATAAACAGTTGTGTAATGATTTGCAGCATTTTTTATCATACGTCGTAACAGACATTCATGTTGCAGTCCATCAGCTAAGAGAAATCAGCCTTTTGTTCTTCTCGAGAACAATGAGCTAGCTCGACACAGTTTTCTCGCATCCATAAATATATATAATATAATATCCAAGTATATTAACAGCTGAGGGCTCAGAAGGAACACTTTCACTGCGGGCTTCAGCTTCATAACCCTAACAAGGATTATCCTATTAATATTATTCTCAAGGTCCTCGCCTTCTTTTCCTGTCGCTCTTATGCAAGATGAAAGGGATCCTGGTGGATATTCTCGTGAAATGTCATTCTCCGATCCGTAATGGCGATCCGTTATTCGAGGTCAGTTGGATGTTTCATAGATTCAAAATGCCGGGAAGTTGAAGATGTGCCGTTTTTCTGAAAATATGTGGATCGCGTGTTGTCGAAACTCTTAACCGAGAGCAGTAAAAAAACAACTGTGATTTGAGCGGTTGAAATATTTTTTCGGGTCATCTCGCAACAGTTATAACTACGTAATGTGCCAGGAGACCCTCCTTTAGCTGTGTGGAGGGACCTTCCCTTTTGCTGATTATACTTCTGGCGGGGGGAGGGGAGGGGTGATAAACGGGATGTCTATAATAGTTTACTACTACTATTACTACTTTCAGGGTTACTGTTGATTGAATTGGGTAGTACAGCGATAATCGTAGCGTGTTGTTGTGAGGTGCTTCTTGTTTTGGTTTATTATTTTCAATAAATGAACCATTGGAATCGAGCATGAAAAAAAAATTCTTCCCCCCCCCCCCCCCCCCTCAAAATTTGATGGTTTACGTTTCAAGATACGTAGAATCCGAAAATGCAATAAACATATTTCTGTCTGTCCGCCGTACGCCGTACGGGCCACTTTTCTTAGTTACCATGAAAAGAAATCGATGAAATTCGGGTTATAGGTCAACACGATCGTGAATAAAACGGTTTAAATCCGGAGCACCTGAGCACCTGATTATAATCAAGGATGGCTGTATGAAGTCGAGTTGGTTATTGTGCGATATTATTGTATTTGATAAGTGACGGACTATTGGATTTTGTTGGTAGGTACTTGTGAAACTTGAACAAACTTTTAAGTATTATTGATGGGTAATTAATTACACAATGGTAAATTATTACACAACGGCAAATTATTACACAACGGTAAATTATTACATCACGGTAAATTATTACACAACGGTAAATTATTACAGAACGGTAAATTATTAGACAACGGTTCATCTACCAAGAAGGGGCTGGATTTTGTTGATCGGACTTGAATAACCGTTGAAGTATTATTGATGGGCAAGTTATTACACAGCGGTTCATTATACTTGACCAGAGGGTAGGTACTGACCACAGAAAACAGTGATCTACGCAGAAGGGGCATCTATTTCACTCCACATCAACAATTTTCCTTCAGAACTTCATTATTTGCGTTTCTTTTCGCCATTTTAGTTACTGTTTGTCATCGAAAGAATTATTTTAGCAACATTTAACTCGTGATTTAGGTAGGTACCTAGTAACGAGTACGGGGTTAGGTACTAACCTACGGAGGGTCTGCGATCTACATAATATGTATAGACTAGTACATATTATATAGACGGGTTATCTACACAGAGAGCTGAGATCTGTAAAAGAAGGGCATTCTGTACAAAATAATAAACCGTTGTGCAGGGATTTGCAGCGTTTTTTTGTTGGGACCATGAAAAACCTGAAAGATTTTACATCACTACTGTGACGGTGTGTGGGCTTGCACGTTCATTTTATATTTTTCCAAATGAATAATCTCAGCGAGATATTAAAATGCATGAGTGATGTTGTGACTAATGAGCCGTCACGTCATTGATGAGTTTTGACCACCTCATCCCTTGGGAGGGGAAGGGGCAGCTCGTAATGAGCGGTTGCGCTATGCGCGCACATTTCTACTTGTTTTCTACCGTGTTTTCCTTGGGTTGAATTGCTGTAAACTGACGCATAGGTTTTTTGCTGGATGTACTGAATCCGGTTCAGATGTGCTGCAGATCCCTTTGATATAAAGTTATTTATTTATTATTACTGTTGTGCATTGTGCACTGAATTATACATTTCTGGGGACCGGACGCTCCTTGGGCAATGGTATGTTGGCCGTTACAGGAATATTGGCAACATCTACTAATTGTAGAACACTTTCCTGTTCAGTTATCGTCTTTCAGTAAATAGGCATTATGGTAGTCGGGGATTGCCCCGAATTAAATGCATTCAATATTAATTTCTCAGCACTTAGCCAGTACTTCTGGTACAATAACCGCGCGGTTAAAATGACAAATTTGGCTTTCTTGTTTTGGGTGTATACATTAACAGAAATTGAGAGATTATCGAATAGATCCTTCTAATAAAAAGCAAAAAGGAAAAAATACCAAGGCTCTGAATTGGTCGGTGAACAGAATTACGTTATTCCGGGCAGAGAGACGAAACAAGCCAGACAAACGATCGAAAGTAAAAGCTGGCGACGACCCCAGCTCTGGGAAAATCCGTGCCAGGAAATGAAATTATCGCCCTCACCGTCACAATACAATACGGCGGGACTTGTTAAACACGTCCGAAAGTGGTAAATTGGTCTACGAACCGGGAAAAAGCGTCTGAACGGTTTTTGAAACTTTTGACAATCACGCAGCACTATCATGATCGTTTTCCTAGAAGATTTTCTGTTGAGATGTATTTGTCAAACGCATTGGTGCCTTAACCTTTATAAGTTCAGTGCCAAGAAACGGGAAAATAGAGAAATTTCACAACAGGTTGTAAGATCCAATTTTATTCATAAATGTGATCCATAAATATGACGTACTTTACTCGGAAAATTAGTTATCGTTGCTGTAGAAGTATTAGGTACCTATTGTACAGGTACAAAAATACCTCCTTTGATTTACCCTGTCATTTCCATCTAGCTGTTCATCATACCTATATACTTAGTGCGTTCTTGGGGTTTCGATCGGAGGGCATCGTCACCCTATACTCTTCCTACATTATCTCCGTTTGCCAATACTCAGTTCAACTCACAAAACGATTCGACTCTGCGCGATGCTCTGTTTTCGCGAATAAAGTGAAGATATAATGTAGCATTTTTTCCTCAGTACAGCAATTTTTTATTAGCCCGTTTTATGAGTGTGATTTCGAACCATACGTGACGACTGGCCGCCTCTGCCCGAAATGGACACTGTCCCGTTGCTATGTTTATGGGCTTTATTCTCAGGAGTCACGTTATTGGTGGTGACAAGTGCCTTCTGGTATTTGGACTAGTTACCTGCTGGGAATTCGTCAGATTCCGGATCGCCGTCGATCAAATTTCGAAGGATACCCACACAAGGTGCACTGACAACTTGATGTTCCCCTAAAAACACTCTGTTTCCAATATGCCCCAGTATTCAGTCCGAAGCTTGAGTTTCATCAAGCCATTATTTTAACTTGATCATGGACACGCCAAGCGCATTTAAATTTGAATGAAGAAGAAGTACGACTGAGGGGGGGGGGGGGGGGTTCACATAATATAAGTAACAATTATTGTGGTCTAACAGGTGAATTTGTCCATATTCCTTGTTAAACCTATTGGTTTAGTGGGCAAAAGAAGCAAATTTCCTTCGCTGGAGCTTAGACCGAAATTGCTGATGCTAGACAATCTACGACAGTCACCGCGTTTCATCTTCCATGGGACTTATTTCAGTCAATGGTAGGTACTAATAGTGTACAGTGATGAGTCATGAGCGTATCAACTGGCTTTCGGCAGGAACGAAGTTGACCTCACGCTCGAGTTTCATTACCGGAAACGGGCATCAGCCTCCACATGAAGCAGTTCGGGGGTCTATGAAGCCTAATTTCCTGATATACCGTGTCAGGAAACTGTCCGTACCCAGTGCTTTCGTGATTCGTTCAACCTGATCCCTGACTGTTCCTATAGTGTCCACTATCAAGTTGTTATTATATACACCCTATCAAATGACACGTCAAGGCTTACCCAAAGTGTGACAGTTACAATTTGATCTTTGGCTGGGGGGGATCAAGAAACAAAAAATCTGAAAGAAACCCTTCAGTAGAACGAAGAAAGCCTGAAAAAATGTCAAACAAGACTTAGAAAAGCGAACTGCTGTATATTGTTAACTGTCACAAATCCCAGTATGAAGTTCATAGAATAACTACCTACTTTTTTGTGTAATAAGGGCATAATGTCATATGGTTGAATGAACCAATATAGCATTCCATACGGTACATTTTTCTAATAGCGAATGAGCTTGAGAAAATCCCGAATAAATTGCTTATTATTAGCAATGGGCCATGTTATGATTGCTGAGTAACTAGCTTTATCATCACTTGAATCAAAGCTCATTACCTGCCTGCTGCATAAGAGCATAAGTAAACTAAACCACACGTCCAAACCGGATCATCGGCCACCAGGGCTGAGGTCAAGTACGATTGCTGAATGATCGACACATTATTAGGTTGGTGCACAATAGCTAAAACACCCGCTTACTCAGTACCGAGGTAAGCTTTCTACAACATTGTTGCCTCGTCCACTGCAGCTCAGTGATGTCGCGAAAGTTGGAAAACCCTGAAGATTATCTATATCAGCACTCATCATTGACGGTCGTAGCTGTGCTAAGATGTTTGAAGCGGAAGAACCATGGGTTCTGAACCCCACATCACCCGTTCATAACTTCCCAGAACCTCAATAAATTCTGCACTTACCTTACTATCAAAGGTTGGGGTGACCTTGTCTGCATCGGGAACGCAAGTTAAAATTTGTGGGCTAGATAGGAGCTAAGTAGGTACCTAAACTTAAATTTAGGAGGTGGTTTCTCCTTATTTTCGGTGAAATGTTTTAAAGCTATCAATTATCGATTTTATTGGAGAACATGTGGATCAAATTTGGGAAACGCATGAAGTAATTATAAATAGATTTTAACTTGAACTAACACTACCTATATCATTTAACTAGCCGTGGTACCCGCCCTATGGGCGGGAAAATTATGGAAACAGAAAACTTTTATTCGCGTAAAAAATCAACTGAAGGGTAAGGAAACGGTAAGGTTGAAACAAATAAGGGACTATAATTTGGATTCATAGTGTTTCAACTCAAAAAGTAAGCGATGCTTTTTGATTCTGATTTCTTCCTCTTGTTTATTGGTTTCCTCCAATTCTCTTTTGACGGACGCTATTATTTCGCTTATAGGGGGTGCGTTTATATCTGTCTCATTCGATCTGGTATCGTCGAGCCTTTGAGAGACATCGAAAGATACGTAGGACGTAGAGAGTGATGACTCACAGTCGGGAGGATTCAAAGTGACCACAGTGGATAAATTTACATTTAAAGTGACGCCGCCTTTGAACGATGATATGGTGGCGTTCTCTAGCATCAAAGTAGTCGATGTGAGGTCGGCATTGGGTATTGCTTGAATTTGTTCCGAGTGCGTCCAAAATGTGACTGTAATTCGAGCCGTGGAATCTTGCAGTGAAATTTGGGTGACCGTTTTTTCTGAGCCGTCTTTCATAATGAGGTCGTAATTGAATCTCTCAGCGATTGTTCCGTGGACATTAACTGCAGGCCCCTTCATTTTTGGGATGTGTTGGATTGGGGTGATGGGGATGGTTATTTGTGGTATGTCCATGTGGGACTCTGTTATCACTGAGTCAGGACTCAGTGTCCCTTGTAGATTCGTGACGTTGTTGTAAGTGTTTTGCTTGATGGTTATTTTGGTGATTTCCACGATGTGTTCGTTGAGAATCAAATGATAATTTTTGTCAGCACACTGGTTGTAACTTATAATTCGGAGGTCAGAAGTGTCTGATTCAAAAAGGTGGAACGAAAAGTATTTACCTTTGCCGTTCTTGAAATGGAGCAAGGTAGTTTTCATTTTGACGACTCCGCGTAGAGTAACATTCACCATTTGAACACTCATCCCAAATGATGAGGACACAATCTCGTAGCGCTTGTGCCAGGCCGCTGTTTTTGGCAATGTTGCACGTTTGGGGGTTGGACGTTAGTGGTACTTTAAACGTGGAGTGGACCGTTCTACCACCATGCAACAGAGTTGCTGCTATGCCTGACGATGCTACTGCTAGTGCTATCTGACGCTTGGTTCGCACTTTAGCAAGAATCAGGTTCATGACAGTTGTCTTTCCTGTAAGCAATCATCATAGTAGGAAGGGTATAGCATTCTTGGTGTTATGCAAAGAAAGTAGAAAGAGTACTGAGTTGCAAATGATAACAACATTGGTTGATAACATACCTGTACCTCCAGGAGCATCGAGATAGAAGAGTTTATTTTCGTTGTTGTTAATGCTGTGCAATATCGTAGTGAGGACTACTGATTGTTCGAGATTTAGCTTGCTCTCCATTTTACAGTAGTCTAGTAGAGTAGATGAATCGTACGATGTCTCTCGCAAATATTCAACACACAGAACAGAATTTCCTTTCTGGCTTACCTACTTGCGCTAAGCCCTCGTAGTTTTCATTTGAGTCGTACAGGCCGCTCAACTCTTCGTTTCTTCATGCAGATAGCCGCTGAAACGTCGCGCCTTTTTCTTCTGCCAATATCAGCTTTTTTAGCCTTAGGCATGTTGGCTAGTTCATATAGAAGAATGTGGCTGCCAATTAATTGGGGGAAAACTGTAACCACGTGTGCACACACATGTTCAAAAGAGCACGCGGAATTGTAGGTTGTCCATGTTAGAGCAACGAACTGAAAATCAACCCACCTACCGTTACCTTACGTAGCAGTAACTGTTGAATCACCGGCATTCACCAATAACTACGTTCGACGCCACTCAAATGATTATAATATGACTTGGAAGCACGGAAAAAAAAAGAGAAAAACGTCAACACGATCAGGCAACCCTATGGAGCAAATGGGTCAAAAGCAGACGAAGGAGCCGAGAAACACGATTTTTTATTAGCCATAAACCGCATTAAAATCTATCCAGCGGTTAAAGCGCCAAACGGTTAACATTACTCATTTATAGAGTAGATGTAATAAATTGTTACTATAGCCACTGAAACTTCTCTACTTATAATAGGTAGTTCTAGAATCTGATAGTTAATTTATCATCATCCGCTATCGTCATAATAAAGTAGGTATTTACCCACCTATCGTAGAAGACAAGAGACAGCAACTCGGTTCCCGCAAAAAATTAAAAACGCGTCTCATGGGAAGGCTCAGTGTACCTACAACTATAATAGTTGACCACCCGTAGAACCTGATTTACCCATAGTTAATTTCATATCGAGAAAGTTGTCAGTGTCGCACTACTGGGTTTCAGAGACTCGCGGGAATGTGAAGGGAGATGAGCAACTTTTTCAACGTCCGAGAAGAACTTGAAGATTGAGATGTTTCTTATATAAACATAATGAAGTGGGTTGCTCAGTTGGCCAGGGCGTAGGTTGGTTTCTACGTGACTTCTGTTCTTTCATTTTATTAGATGCTCAGATTTACATGTTAGCAGGATTTCTCCGTTGTTAGTACACGAAAACATTAACAGTATGGTGTCCGAACTGAATAACTTCTTCTATCTTCAGAATTTATGTAAAGACTTAGACATAAAACTGGAGTTGGGGTTTGTATAAATATGTAGATACATTAAAACCCAAAAAGTACCGCTGCAGTCAATGCTGGTACAGTCCCAGTAAACAGGAAAAGTAGGAAAGGAACAGCAGACATTTTAAGGGAAGATTATTATTGTCGAGCGATAGTTGTTATACGTATATCCCAAACGTCAAGTGTCTGAGTGCTACTTCCCAGGGTATTCGGCATTAGATACCCAGAAGTGACACTAGTACCGTCCTACTGAGATAAACTTTACTTCTCGTACAATGACCACCCATGAAGTCATCTTAATTCATTAATAAATAATTTATAACACCTAACTTCTAGATCATTTATTGAAGTGAATATCGGCCCATCATATTCTGGCATCTTCATTAAATAAAATAGGTTCCGACTTTCCGTCGATCGTTTACACTTCACCATTCCGTTGGTTTAACGTGTTTATAAAGAGTAGAGAAAGCAGTAATTAATCTCGTGGGAGCGTGGAAGAGGAGAAGCGTGGCTAGCCTCTATACAATATTTCATGGGCACGGGAATCAATTTAAAAGACCCAAATGGAACTTTTGGGGCCCTCACGAATTAATTTGGTGGGCAGGTCGCATGGTAGATTTACAACATCTACCTAATAGCCTTGCAGCGTCGGCTGGCTCGAACATGGCTCCTGCTGTTTTCTCGGACCTTTCTGACAGTCTTACTAATTGAAAACTGAGACTGATGTGTTATATTCAGCTGTATAAATAAATGCGATCATACAGAGGGACCTACCTGGTAGGTGGCTCCCTTATGCATGAGCGTAATAAACATTTCCAACACAAATTCTTAACTCTTAAAGTTCTTGGAATTGTCTATATGTATATAATATCCAAGTAGTCGTTTGAATACTAATTAAGTTAGGTACATCCGGAATTTATTCAACCGATTGTAAGTTTGAACTCAAATCGAACTTGATTCTGCGGACGAACTACTCTTATAATATAGGGAGCGAATATGTTCCACATCAATTTCACCTTCCTAGAATAATGTGCTAGGGCTCAGTAGGTGGGAAACCATGCATTCTAGTACTAGCCTACACAAATCAATAAAATGGTCATTCCGCCTAGCGCACAAATCAATAAAACGGTCATCCCTCATAATGCCAAGTTCCTCAGCTATATGCTCACAAATCTCTCTAGCCCAGCTGACAAGGATTCATGCGAAACACCCATCGCCTGCTAGTGAGCAATACTTTTTAGAGAATCGAGTACTCGAGCTGCAGCTTCCTGGATATCAGTACTCGCTTATATCAGTTCGTTTTAGAATTTTTTAGGGCATTTTTTCGTATACCTCCTGAAGTCAGTAACCTCCAACTTGAAGTGCCGACCAATAACTTTATCCATATCTGACACTGGTTAACGTCTTCTTATTTGTTGTCCCCCTCAGCTTACCCGCTCACATATATCACCATTTCACCAACATTTTCGGATCAAAACACCGGAGTTATCTTCGCCCGGGCGGTTAACCACAAGCAAAATAAGACGGCGCAGCATCTAAATGCTCTCGTTAGCAGAGCTTCGCCGTTCCACTCGTGAAATTCGGGTGACCACATCGCATTCTAATAGAAACGGAAACAGAGCGGCGTTGTATAATCGTGGCCAGCATCTTGCAATACTGTACTCACGCTCCATTTACCGCTATTTTCTTGGGGGTGTCCAGTTAATTCTTTCCTTATCGTTTTGTTTGACGATTTTCCAACAAGGAATACCGTATTATTTCTGATAGAATTTGACATTTAACTCACACGGTACACCAGTCTTTAAGATTACTTCTCAAATGATATGGTGGATGTTTAATATCGATCTGTTCCAGTTATGTGGTTTCACTTTCTATGTACTAAGTACTGGAAGCTTATACCACTGTAACTAGCTTTTACAACAACGATTTTACGTATTGATTTATTCTTAATTCTGGTTAATTACGAACAAGCTCTGCAGACCAAAGTGGAATCGCTTTTCCCGAATATGGTTAAAAGACAATATTCATCCAGAAATCCATAGTTTCAGTATGTTACGCAAAGATGAGCGTGATAAAGTACTCGTACACGACGGTTTACACAAGTAGGGTACTTATTGATGCAACTAGCCTTCTTTCCCTGGTCAACGAGTCCTCCAAAATGTCGTGAGGGACAGATCATCTACTCCGGGATGATACCGTTCCATTGACTCAAAAGCTTTCGACCCATAATGTGGCTGTTTCGTTATATAGCAGGATGGTTGTTTACGGTCATTGTGTCTATTCGTTCCGACCAGGTAATTTTTCAAATATATATCGGTTCATTTTTTCGTAGCTTGTTTCCCATCGTATGATTTATCCTGAAGATTGTGAGTAAAGGTTGAATATAGAGGTTTTAACATTAAATATTATACAGCGAATTATGACTTGAAAAGTTCTACCTATTTTTTGTGCTGTAGTGTAGAGGTTAAAATCGCTTACCCGGGTCTGTGCTATCTTTTATAGTTACAAGTTTAGAATAGGATAGGCAACGGAGTACCTAACTGGGTCTATCGGAATATTATCGAAATCTAATGCAAAAGAGGTTGTTATGCCGCTATCTACATGTCATGTGTTCTCTCTTATCGGAGAGCAGTAAGTTGAGGGTTGACATACCTACTGTAGAATCCTCGTGAGACACAGTAACCGGAGAAACGCTAAAACTAAATGCTAGGATCCTTGAAATCCGTCTGCCCTCGAAGTCCATATCCAGTGTAATTTCCTCGGTATTTCGTTGCATGGCTAAATTATTGAAAACGAACGGCGATTTTTTGGTTTATTATTTTGTGAATAATACACCTATGCAATCGCTCAGCAAACAATTTTTATAACACCCCCTCAGCGTTTTGGTTTATTATTCTGTGAATAATACACCTATGTATTCGCTCAGCAAAAAATTTTTATAACACCCCCTCAAAATGTTTTCTTTTCCGTTTCAAGGTGCGTAGATTCCAAAAATGCAATGTCCGTCCGCCGTCCGCCGTACGCCGTATCACGTCTACAGGCTTCATTTTCGGTCTAAAAAAGTCGTTCTTTCGCACACATGCTCCATTTGGGCCCTAGTTGTGTCCCGAAACTTTTCAGCCCGATCGGAATATATCCAGGGGAGTTATGAGTGAAAATGTGTATACAAATAGGTACTTTTTGCGTTTTAACAACATGTTAGTAACATGAGCTTTTGAGGTATCTTTTTCCATGTTTTTGAGGACGAGAAGACCGAATATGAAGTCGATTTTGACCAAAGACGCGGAAATTGAGGTTTTACCAAAGGTTCAGCTCCCAAAATTGGTTTTTTATGAGTCAAAAACCTGGAAAACTGTCTGAAATCACCATAAATGTGTACAATAACATTGGAAAAAGTGTAAACAGGTGAATCAAGACCATTAAATACCACTACCAATGATCAAATATGATCTTTAAAAAAAAGCGTACCTACCTATTTCATGTTTTGGGGGCCGAAATTGGTGGAAATCATCAGAAATAGCTATTTCAATCATTCCACATGAAAGAAACAATACATTTAACAGCCAACAAAAATCTCTCGAACTCCAATAGAATAATAAACCCATGTGACAAGGACTTTGCAGCGTTTTTTCTTTTACGTTTCAAGGTGCGTAGATTCAAAAACTGCAATGTCCGTACGCCGTATCACGTCTACAGGCTTCATTTTCGGTCTGAAAAAGTCGTTCTTTCGCACACAGGCTCCATTTGAGCCCTAGTTGTGTCCCGAAACTTTGCAGCCCGCTCGGAATATACCCAGGGGTGTTATGAGTGAAAACGAGTATAAAAATAGGTACTTTTTGTGTTTAGTAACATGTTAGTAACATGAGCTTTTGAGGTATCGTTTTTCATGTTTTTGGGGACGAGAAGACCGAATATGAAGTCGATTTTGATCAAAGAGTGGAAAATTGAGGTTTTACCGAAGATTCTGCTCCCAAAATTGGATTTTTTTATGAGTCAAAAACCTGGGAAATCGTCTGAAATCACCACAAATTTGTATAATAACACAAGAAGTAGTATGAACATGTGAATCAAGACAATTAAATGGCACTACCAATGATCAATGATAATTTGAAAAAAAAAGGACCGTACCTAGTTCTTGTTTCGGGGGCCAAAATTGGTGAAAACAACCAGAAATAGCTATTTAAATTATTATTTCACATGAAAGAAGCAATAAATTAACAGCCAACGTTTCTGTGGGTATGTCCAGTACAATAATAAACCAATGTGACAAGGACTTTGCAGCGTTTTAATTAACACTTATGGGCAGCTACAAATGTAATATTTTCCATAGACTGTATGGAACTAGCCTCTTACATAAAAAGGGTAAAGTTGTAGGCTATATGAACTCCGTGCTCTCTCATTAAAACAAAGTATTGGCTCGATTTACATAGTTTATTCTCAGGTCAGTAATAATTCGCCTTTTTATAAATAAAAAATAAAAAACAGAAGAACTATAAATGAGTACGAGACATGTAGAGACCATTCTGTGAAACACACTCCGTTCGTGCTCCAACTCACGACTTGGAACGGAGAAAAAATAACGCATTTCAATTTATCCCCGATGTGACTATTGTCGATAACAATCGAAGGTCTTGCGATCCACTCCATAGATAACCTTTGGTGAAATAATGGTTATTAGTTTTGCCCTCAAGTCTCGAGGTAGGAAAAAGGCAGAAATCTATCCTTTCCCAGCATGATGCTCACATTAGTTTTGCTGTAAAGCTCCCCTGTCCTCATGCCTTATTCGTAGGCTGTGAGACCGCGAATCCTTATACGTTTTTCTTAGATCGTAATGGGTTAGAGCTGGGAGTCGTGACGATGGGAAAACAATCTTTTAACTGTGTTTTGAGGTATCGATCCAGGAGTTGCATCTCGTTTTTCCTGCAAGGATTCATTTGTCCTTTACTAGTGGGGTCATTTCCATACGACATTGTGCGCTGGTTAATTTCTAATGAGTATATCGAAAGTGGGACGAATGAAGGGTGTGGTGGCGTTCGAATCGACATTTTTGTACAGCGATTTTCGGCAGGCAGCTCGCTCACGAATCACGGAACCGTTTCTCCCGTTCCACGCATTATGTGCACATCAGTCCTATTATGCATATTGCCAGGTTATCAGGATAAGCTTGATTGATGCCGGCTGGTGCCTCTCCGAGAGGTTTCCTGGACAACCGTATCCCTTCTCTGTGGGCGATGTTCTCTCTCTAGAAATGTGACCTGTGACCTTTGGCGTGGTCTCGGAAACTCCTTGTGGTAACAGTTTCGCAGCTCCTCCCGACAACCTTTTCATACTTCACACCCCGAGGTCGCGCTCTATTTACCTATTCAATGCGGCTTTTTTGCATTTCTATTCTGAGTCAAGACTCTTTATAAAGTATGTTATTCCTGCGTTGAGCATTCCCATTATACGTATATAAGCACGACGATAAATCAAGTCTGAAACCTCCCGTCGCATTGCGAAATTGTGTTTTTGTGGTGCGCTCAAGCTTGTTGTAAATAGGTAGGTACTCGGAAATTCTACTCCCAGGATGTAGTGGGTGGTGGCACCTTGATAGTTTCCCGCTGCGTACAGAAAGCATTACGATTTAATTGACGGAATAGTAATATATTATGGTCAGGTCAAATCCTGGTCAATTTGTATATGGCGTTTCAACAGATTTCTTGGTCTTGTGAAATATGTTAGGTACTACTGGCACATACAAACGTCAACTTGTTGGATTGATGAAAATTGACAAATAAAAATCCACAGTTCGGAAATTCACTGAGAATGTATGTGAAACAGTCAATCAACCATTCAGCATAATATGACCGCGTTATGCATGTGGTGATTAGAATTCTGTCTTTCTCGTTGAATAGCATGTACCGGTTCATGGACATCCTCATTTGGGACCTGGGATGCAGCCTCATTACTCCAGAATCTGGGATGCAGGTAAAGCTATTTTGCCCAGAACTCTCCATATCCACTGAATTTGCAATTTTCCCTCAATGATAGAATAGTCGTTAGTATTCGCAGACAAGTCATAATCCTCTTCTATCTTGAGCTCGTGTTGCAGAGCACATCTATTCATCATTGTTTGACTAACTAAAGCAAATGTGTCCTCCCAATGAAACATGATGTTATTGCACTCATAGTATTCTGTGAACAGGACAGCACCAAGACTATGTGTGCTTTCAAAAGAGTTCTTCCCCTAATCTCAATTAAAAACTGATTGCAGGTCATGGATATGAGGCTATATACGAAGTAGGGGTATTCTTGAGGAAAAGAGTTGATTCCGTAGTCACGCAATTTTATCTTTTCTAGTGGTTGGTTATCCCACTGACCAGGTCTTGATTGACGTTACCGATGGTTGTTGTGTAACGTTCCGAAGCATCATCTCCCGTGCCTCTTCGTTGGGTTTCGCAAAAGACTCGGATGGCCCTCGAGCACCCATCAGGATCGTGGTGGTCGACTCCCAGACGTGGGAATCTGTGAAACAGAAGTCTCGAAGTTATCGCTCCCTTCATCGAAACAAAAGTTGTTCTTACACCTCTTTGAGGTGGTGAGTGATTTCGTTCACTTAAAGCAAGACGTGAGGGTGCCTTCTTGTTATTAGTCACGTACCTTGCATATCGTTATCGTCGCATTTAACTTGAGTGAATTGCATTCATGAAGTCGGTTCTATTATTGGTAACCCTCAAAGACAATAACATATTAACTCGCTGTAGAATAGAATGAAGTTCAATTTTAACTACATTATTTCCTATCCTTCTTCTTTGTTGGAAATAGAGGTTTTGAGTATTTGATGATGCCTGGCAAGTTTGAAGTTGTTGAGGTTAGCTGATGTTTATGCCCTACATTCTAACGAACATATTTTTCCACTCACATAGTGAGATTTTGTGATTTGGAGATGATGATGATGCTATTACCATTTTACTGAGAATTTCCAGTAGGTATAGCCGGGGTCTCCGACAATACCGCGCGTAAGAGCACAACCGTAAGCCATGTTGCATAAGATATTCATTAATGCTCGGTCAGTTAATGCATCCGCTGTCCATCACTACATAACCTGTCAACATTGAGCGTATGGCTAAGTAGTTATTTTATTATTGACCAAGTTCAGACAAGACATCAATAATACGATCTCTAAATGCCTGCTTATCCTCGTCACGTACAGTAATCTCATAAATGACTGGTATTGATAGACCTCTACTTCTTATCCTACATACTTTGCGTGACATCCGCCACTTACCTACATTTAGTTTTATTAATCTCATAATCTTACTTATAGTTATTGTTACAGTTGTACAGCTGATCAGTCAAGTCGACTTTGAGAATAAAGTTACTTCTACTGCTAGCGAAGTACTGACGAGATGTCAGTAACACGATTGCTAAATGCCTACACTCTTCAATACTTGGTCACTAATCACGAAATCACTCTTACTGAGGCTGTGCTTATCCTTCTGCATTATCTCTGATATTATTCCGATATAAATTTTGACTCGATATCCTTCCTTGGTAACGATCTTGGTATCTGAGAACGACACCTCATGCATTTTGCACAAACCAGCCTTCTCGCCTCCCTCTTACTGTAATTTTAATATATCGTGCAAACTCACCCTGACCTTCCCAAGAACTGTTCGTATTGAGATTACGGGCGGAAGCGTCGGAGTAGATTTTGAGTGATATCTAAAAGTCAAGGTGATAAGTTTGCTGCTTGTTGATGAAAGCGTTTCTCTTGACCGACACCCATTTCGGAGTAGTTCGATGCGGACGCCATGAGGCAACCAACCTAAAGCCGAAGCCGGCGAAACATGAAATGTTCATTTCCAGAAAGCTCATGTACCTTGAACTTCCCGTAGTATGTACCAATATTAAATATCAATTAAGTATTATTTATACGTTCTATACAATGTTATTATAATAAATATTCTCGTATATGTAGATTTATATTGTATCGAAGGAGGCATCATAACATCATGTGGTGAAACTTCGCTGGTTGAGAGGGTCAGGTGTTGAATATTCTGTTGAATATTCCTGAATAGGTAGAAGGTAGAAAGGTTCTTTTTGACTCTGAAGTGACTTGTGCAAATGTAAAACAGTCGTGATCCAATAGTTATGATATCACGAACTGAACGGGTCGCGGTGAGAGGGATGGAATCATGTGAAAGGCGACCTTTGGGAGTGACTTCAAACAGGTGGTAGCTGACTCCTAAGTCAGGATTTTGATGGGGTGGTTTTATGAGGATACGAAGGACTTCATCACCAGTGGCTAAATTACCTACTACATACAAATTACTGTACAAACATAAGTGGTGAACATGGCCGCAAAACATCAATGCTATGTTTTCAGTACCGCAGTGCTATGGTTGGTTTGGATTCATTGCTTATGGTTCGAAGGAAACCCCATTCACTTGAGTTTTTAAGTAGGTGTATATGAAAGGACTTATCCACTAACATTCAAGAGTAATTTGACCAGGATAGTTTGACACCATAGAAATTATAGGGACTAGGTAGTATACGTGTATATGTATCAATGCTCAACTCAGCTTCTCACTCAGCTCGAAGATCAGACTTCGGTTTGAATTAAATCCACTTAATGACTCACGTGAGATCGCTACTTTTACATAATTCTTGTCAGGCTGTCTCTTTCTCTCTTCATTTAAATATCACTGGGATAGATGTGAAATACGAGTACTACCTACTGGCTCAGAGTTGCAAGGCCTAATCAGTTATCATACGTATACCTAGAATGAGAGCTACAGAGATTGGTAGACGGAAGCAATTTGTTTCTAGTTGGTTGAGGGGACTGGATTTGTATTTTACTTTCATGTGAGGCTAACAGTGCCTCTGCAGTACATCACGACTGCACTGCAGGTTTTTTAATTCATTCATTAATAAAGTGGGTCCTTGGCAGCACTTATGCGTATGATATGTAGTTACTGCTCAGGTTATTCTGTGACCACTACCATCTGATCTAAAATTTACTATACGAGGTGACGTTTCACAGACACACACCTGTCTCATAGGGAGTGGAAGATTAAATTAATATCTGTGATCTGATTGCACAGTGAGTAGGTACAGTTTATAGGTTACATACACATAGATATTTTCGATGAAATGCGATTCACTCTGTAAATTCCACCTGTTTGCAAGCATTCATTATTTTTGCGATGTTAAAAAATGATGAGCAAAGATTTGAGGACACACAGTCAGGGGCCCAAACTTGTGCAGAAAGGTCTAAAACGAAAAATTCGAGTGGGGTTTTGATTTTGAGCGAAACGTGTCGACCCTCATTGCTTTTCAAACGGTTAGGTACCCACTTACATTTCATGGTGGTGTTATCTGTTAGCGTGAGGGCGGTTCAGCGGTCTCTGTTAACTCAGCCGCTTGTCACACAACAATCCTATTAAAGAGGAAGAACATTGTTGGTTCACCGAATATGCCGAACGATTTCGTGATAAAAAAATTGACGATTTTCAACTCTCGTCCATTTCATCCCACATCACGTACCTGCTTTGTCGTCTCTGTAATTAGACAGGATGTAGTTGTAAATAGTTTGCTTAATTTATTGAATTGTAGTTCATTCTTTAATCCTTCTGCCTTTGGTTTTTTATTCCCTCATTATATGTAGGCACTTATATACCAGTAAAAGGCTAATGGAGTTATAAGAGCGTTAGCATAATATTCCCAAGAATAATGGCAATTGTTCAACCAAGTTATGAAAATGTATAGGTAGCAACACATTGTAACAAAAATTAGGTTCAATTAACCCATTGCACTTACAAATTATTTCATCGCAGTAGCGAATGAAATATGAAACTCTCGACTTACCCATCTATATTAGCATCCATGCTTCACTCGTATTATTGTAGGTATGTGCCAAATTTTATGACTCGAAATGTATTGTCCGTAGTTGCCTCAAATTTGATACGTACCGTCGCATGGGGTTACTTTGCTCGCATCAGGGTGACTTTGCTCCAAAAACGCAATAAGTTCCAAGTTGAATAACTACCGCAGTTTTGTCCGACATGGCCCTGCGTGGGAATGGTGAACTTCTAAAAACGAAGAAGAAGAAGAAGGAACATCGAAAAAGACGAATGGGGACCTTACAGCTAGGTTACCTACCTGTTGACTGCCACGTGAGTGAGTTGGTGAAATTTTGATCTAGAATAAGATCGGTCTCCAGCTTTCCTGTTTTCATTAACCAAGTAAGTTCTAGTACTAACTTATTAAAAATTTAATGCTTATTAAGAATATTTTTGAGATTTTCAATTTCGTTGAGTTTTGTGATGTCAGTGAACGAAAATTACCATTGGGGTAACATTGCACCAGAAAGTGGGGAGTCTTTGCTCCGCCCCGACGTGGTGCAAAGTCTCCCCCCTATGAGGAATTGTTATTGTGATCCACCCTCTTCCAACATGTGTTTCATTCGTAAAGGCCTAAAACTATTATAAATATTCCTTTTAAGTAGAGAGTTTTTTATTTTTGTTGTTGTTTTGTTATCCAGGTCGTGGAAATGCCAAGAAAGTATACAAGGAAGATTGGTTCAAGGAGGTACAAAGACTACGATGATGAAGCTCTTGAAAGGTGTTTGGCTGCTGTACGTTCCAAGAAGATGTCTCAACGTGAAGCCTCCAAGCATTTTAATATTCCTAGGCGAACAATCGTCAACAAACTGAAGGGGCAGCACCTCAAGAAACGAAAAGTGGAAAGAAAGAAAAATGGGGGGACGTGATGGGCAGCATTGAAGAACCAAGGTGCATCTCAAAAACGAGGAAGCTGTACAACGTCCCAGAGATGAACGATTTCATCGGGAATTGAAAAAATTCACTGCCATTGAAGAGTTCCTGTTATTAAGAGTTCCTTCCTATTTCATTATTACGAGTTCCTAATTCAAAAGCATTTAGTCTTGCCTAGTTCTAAAGAGGTTTTCATTATTTTTGTCAATTTATTTCGAGTTTATTCTAATATTTTAGTTATTAAAACGTTTTTTCAAAAGTTTTCAGGTGGATTTTTATTTTCTGATGATCCTCTATTTTTGTGAAGTGGAGTTACTTTGCTCCAGGAATGAATGGGACGAGTTTTGTAAGAGAATTCGATACTGGTGCAAAGTATGCCAGTACACGGGAAACATTGCTCCAAATCTATACTATATCTATAATAATAATAACTATGTGCCGGGCCATCCCCACTTCAGATGTTTCTAATACAATGCCACAGCAAAGGACAGGCCGAAAATCAGAACGTTCAAAGCAATTTAAGTCCCCTTAATCTTTATTTTACGGAAAAAAATTAAAAACCCTGAGCAAAGTAACCCCATGCGACGGTATTAGAAATTCTATTATTTAGCTATAAACAATTTCTTCTCTCTCTAGAGTTGTTCAAATGAGTTTCCGATTCCGTTACAGCTTTCCACGTTGGACGTGTACGTACCTACCCGTCCGTCTTCAAACTTTTAAGGGTGTAATCGACTATACAACTTTCTCAAAATGCCATTCCTCAACTCACATAATCTGAAAATATTTTTCTTCAGTTCTTCTCCCCCCAGTACGTGATCTTCATTCTGTTGATGTGTAGGAATTGATAATCAATTGGAGATTGATTGATTGAATCATCACACTACTTGAAACAGTGGTAATGATGACAGGAACATGAATTTTCTTAATAAAAACGGAGTTATTAAAACGTTACCCATATCCACTAAGAACAAAATACCGGTTTCGGTGAAGGTGAACTGACCGTCGTCAATTACATACAGTAATTATTGTTAATGGTGTGGGGGAGGAGTGGGGGGGGACTTTTCCCTTTCAAGATGTATTATTCTTATTCTGGTAGATTTCATAATTATGACTTTTTTGATGACGTATTTAACATGAACATGCTTTAGCCATGACCAAATTACCGAAAAACGTTACGCATGTGAGTTACGCGAGAGGGGAACGAAAGTAGCGCGATACCGATAAACATCCATTGCTAGTGATTCCCCCTCATCCTACGAAGCTGAAATTTGACAGGGAGCCTCCTTAGGACTGCTGGGTACAAATTACAAAATGGGGTCCCTCCCCGATCAGCTGATTGAGCTCTGAGGCTAATTTATCTCCCCCTCGTCCTACGGAGCTGAAATTTGATAGGGAGCTTTCTTAGGAATGTTGGGTAAAAATGACAAGATAGGTCCCTCCCCGATCAGCTGAGTGAGCTATGAGGCTAATTTCTCACCCTCTCATCCTACGAAGCGGAAATTTGACAGGGAGCCTCCTTAGGACTGCTGGGCTGACAGAATAGAGTCCCTCCCTGCTCAGCTGAGTGAGCCCTTAGGCTAATTTCTCTCCCTCTCATCGTACGATCCATGGCTTAACATACTATATAGCATTAAAAAAACCATCATTCCGAGAATCAGCAGACAGTGACCAGAAAAAATTAAGAGGCTAAAGCTTGTTCATGTTTTTATCATTTTAGACGCAGTCTCTAAATAGTAACATCCGGGGGGGGGGGGGAGAAGCCCCTCGCCGAGGCGCACTGCGCCGTGTTTTCTTAATACGTTCTTACCTATAAAATTCAAAAACAAACGAACAGCTAGCGACGAAGAAACACCTCGGCCGATCTCCAACCGGAGAAATATCAAGCGGACACGTATTCCGCGGTTTAAGATTGTGGACTCAGCTTCCCTTTGGTAAAAACGCGACCGACAAGAATGTTGAACTCTCATAATAACCGCGAAAAAGAAAATCAGACCGCGAGTCCGGTAACATTGTTTGCAGTCGCTCGTTTAATAGCGGAGTAGCTACCTAGCTTCTGATGTGCTGTCACTTTCCCTCTCATTGATTTCTCCAGGTCGGTCATTTTGTGGTCTAGTTTCTAGAAAATAACTTCTCGTTGCGAGAGGTTTAAGCAGATAGACTGCTTAGTAGAAGAAATGATACTTTGATTTATTAAAATCAAACCGAGCGTAAATTATTCCAAAGTCACTCCTCTTATCTATTATCAATATTTTGTTACAACGGTTTCAACATCTTTACGCGCGTATACCTATACATCTTTGAGTTAATTATTAGTGTTGGGGGCAGATCCCCCCAACCTTAATGGTAGATAAAGGATAGGTCCCAAAGGATAGATTTTCCACTGACCAGACTATGACAGTAGGAGACTGCACGAAGTCTCCTTCGTCTTCGTTTCATTATTTAAAGGCAAAAACTCAGTTGGTAGGCCAAGCCAGAACTCACGCGTGTGGTTAGACTACACTTCGATAAAGCTATTCCGTGCTACTGCTTCTATGGCAACGTTAATTATCACCAAGATCGTCAAACATGACGGAAAAGATGTCATAAGAGGAGCTGTGGAAGTTCGGCTATAGTTGGCGGCGTTCACGAGTTATGCTCCCGACTCCAACTTCTGTGGGATCTCTTTGTTAACTGAGGAAGAAATTAGTGAATCGGTTGGTAACTGAGGCCTTATTAAAATTATATCCATCTCACCTACTGATATTATGGCGACGGTAAACCCCCTCCTATGTCGTAATATTCTCACGTGAAGCCGCAAAAGCGTGATCACGGAAGAAGTATCGTACCTACTCACTGGATAGCGCTAACGCCTTGAGAAAATTCTTGCTCTCTAACTGACCAGTAGTTGGAGTTGACGAGACGAACATCACGTTTTTCATATAGCCACGAAACTGGCTGAATTAGAGCTGCAGCTAGATAACAAGTCAGTCCACTATGTGATGATCCATTAGGAAAGTGATGAAGCGTGCGAGTGCAACCAATGGAAAAACTAAAGACCAAAATTACTCATAATTTCAATTATGATGCGGCCTTCAAGAGGGCATTTCCGGTATATCCAGCTCCCTAATTAGTTTCTTATCAAACGTGGCCGAAATCGGACTGGGTATCATGTTTAAATAGGATTTCATTTTGCACCGATTATTACGGAAATCATTGAAATCGTTTTGATACTCTACTTGCATAATAACTGGAAATTGTATGGAAGTCGTCTGAATAGAACCTACAATACAGTCGTTTGCGCATGCGTATACTACTTTTGGTCGAACCACCATTGAATGCTGTATCCGAATAAATTAGGGCCTCCATAAATTAGACCTTTGGCAAGACCCCCCCCCCATCATCATTCTTAAGCACTTCGCAACACACACAGATACACATCGAAAACCTCGTAGGAACTACAACACATCTTGACAGTAACTACATTAAATTGAACTACAATCTCAACCTTTATTCCACACAGGACAGCCTTCATTTCATCATGGTACGTACTTACATGATTCCAGTGTAGGTACCGCATTTTCTAAAGAGCCCGAACGAAAAAATTTCTGTATCTGCACTCAGCTGGTAAATTTGATAGCACAGCTGAGTTGGTAGTCATCTAGTCTTTGCTTGGCGTTCGGACAACTAGGGAGCTACGTCATGTAATGATCTCGTATGTAGGGCAATTTCTGCTCGTTTGGATCGTTCCTTTGATAAATCAGGGTTGTTACAAGGAATTGAGTTCAGACTGACGGACCAGCCGGCAGACTGACAGTGCCAAATTTGTTCCTTGATGTCTTAAACACCAAATTTGGGAAAATTACCTTTTTCGAATTCTTGTATTGATGCAAACTTCCTTCGATTCATTTGCATATCTTACCGGGGATCGAGGCATGTGTTAGTCAAGCGGAAGGACGCCTTCACCATATAATTAGCTTGTTCAGCGGTCTTCGTCTGTTTTAGGGCCTCTTAAGTCGACCCAAGTAATAAAACCGTGGAGTTTAAGGGAAAAGAGAACTTTCCAGTCTTCGTCGGTGGTCTGTCGTTTAAAATTTCATTTCGGTTTTTCAAATCGATTATTATTTTTCTGGTTAGATATCTACTCGAAGTCTCAACCTTGTTTGAGGTAGACACTATTTAACCGTCCAGTGAATAAACCTGCTCTCGAGATACATATTTTTGACAATTTCTATGAAATTTAATAATATAGGTAATGTATCCATAGCCAATCAACTACGAACTAAATCCTCGCGAAGAGGTCGTGGATACCCATTTCAAAGAAAAACGGAGTTATTGAAAAGTTGTCTATTTCCACTAATACACAGTGTATTAGTGGGCATAGACAACTTTTAAATAACTTCGTTTTTCTTTGCCAATCAACTTTTAGGAAATCCCATAAAACGGGACTAGTATATATAGGTACCTTTCTGTGAGTTACATGAACTCGTAAACTCTACAGTAGTACGTACACACAGATGGGTACATACACACACACATATGACTCACATACACATATACATATTGACGCAATGTGTCCTATTTGAAAGCGAGATAGTTTTCCTAATCGGCCTCTGAGCTTAACCAATAAACATCTCTATTCGTCCATTCTGGCTGTAAAATTAATCTTGATTCTTAATGATTAATAGCGGATCTAAACCAATTTACGGTAGTTCATTATTCCCTGTCAAACGGGAACCACTTTGTTTTTCAACTTAACCATCGATAGAGGAGAGAAATAAATCTGATGAATAACGTCCCCGATACGACTTGGTGAACCCATGAAATCTGGATTCAGACTGGTTTTTAAGCTTCAACAAAAATCGATATCGCCGCAAAAAATTATCTGATGGAATCATATTTTTCGTTTTGACTCGTTTGTTTAGATGGAGTTTGAGGAGCCCTTTGGTTTCTCCATCGCGATCCTTCTCGAGGACTTTCACCTTGAACTTGATTTCATTCATGAACATTCTTCACGTTGTTATTAGCATTGACCGCCATTGTGTTGTAAGATTCAAGCTTATGTAAGCGGTGCTTCTTGATATTCATTTCACTAAGCTATTCAAGTTGAACAAACTAACCCTGTGTTATTTGAGTTTGGTGCATTTGTTGTTAACGATGTGGAAAATGATTACATTTACTGATCCAAACATCTATGATATTTACACGTTTTATAATTATTGTAGCAGTAACGCCATAATCCACTATTTTTGACAGAGACCAAGCACTCTTGCTCAGCTATCTCCTTAAAGAACTGCTGACCGAAAATACCCGTACCTACCATGCATTTACTACTATATACACTTACTTCGTAGAATACACGAAACAACTATAATAATTTGTGTCTGACTGCTACGTGGTTTGACATAGCATATTATAACATATTATGCGACATATCATGTTACAACATTCATGTCACTGGAAGATATAAAATTATTGACAGTAACATTTGTTGTGGATGGTAACACATCAGTTATCCAAGATTTCGATTACATAAGGTAACCTTCTGATTGTGTCACTAGTGCCGGCAAGAGGTTGTGATGATTCATTGAATATTACTTCTCCCTGTTTCAGATCAACTTGGAAATCCTAAGAAAACTTGTTGAAGGTTTTTCAGTTACCAACATTCTAAAGGTAAAGAAATAGATTGGATCCTTGCTAGTAACCTTATAGTAATAAGACTCACAACAGTCAATATTATGTATAAGATAGGCAGCTCATGTATCAGTATACAAGAAAATCCCGGTGAATTGGGCTACAAGGTCAATCACTTCATCTTGGGACTTTGCTGTAGGCAGGTGTAATTCGTATAATTTTGCATATCAAACATTATTATAAACATGGTGAGACAAGTGACTGTCACTATCTGTCGCTTACGACGGATTCACCTGATGCCCAACCTCGAACGCGTTTTTCACTGTCGACAGCGACTCGTTTTGTCAGTCGAGGAAGTGGAGCACGAATGTTGAATGGAGCTTGGGCTCGCCTCGGCTTCAAAGAATCATTTTTCTGCCCTGTTCAACAGAGCTTGCAAAAGTGCTTTTTTGAAGGAATGTAATGAGGATTTGACACCACTTCCTAGGCTTGGCAATAGGTTTCACTTTCCCGATGGTGAATTATAAAAGTTTGTCTCTTTTATGACTTCAAATTTAACTGGGTCTCCAAACTCCACAGTGATAACTGTGGTTTCTGAAGAAAACACAGTGCTGTTTTATAGCTACGTACATGTGAGTGGGGAAAGTGACCTACTCAGAATTGGTTGCTCATATCCTCTGGAGGATTTTCTTCAATATGTATCCCCTCCCTTGTGCTTAGATCTTGAAAGTAATAATTTTTTTAATGTACCACTTTATATATGCTCCATAATTTGTATATACCTTCATCAAAAGTGGAATTTTGACTTCAACCGTACTGTCCTACGATGAATTGTTCTTTTTCTATGATTTTTTCATAGGTGACTTTCAGCGGTTTTTGACGATTTTTTACTCCGTAAATTCGAATGGGGTATGCGCATGGGTCACAAAAGCGGTTTATGTTATTTTAATGCAACTAGATTCCATCCTGAGAATTTTGACACCAAACGCACTGTCCTACGATCTTTTTCTATGATTATTCAAATTTTCCAACAGTTCTGACGTCATTGTACCCCTCTCGCCTGGGCGGGACCCCCCCCCCCCCCCGGCCACTGTGGCGTCAGAACTGTTGGAAACTTCGAAAAAACACTACCTTCTTATCGTACGACAATGTGATCGATGTCAAAGCTCTCAGAATGGAATCTAGTTTCATTAAAAAATAATATAAACATAATATAAATAAATAGTGTAAAAAAATCGTCAAAAACAGCTAGAAGTCATCTTTAGGTACCGAACTTCGCTTTCGTGATAATAATCCGATGTTCCCAAGCAGGGCTGGAACTGGAACGCATGTTGACGATCATTTTCGGTGTAAACTTCAGACTGAAGGAACGGCTGGACGTACAGTGCTGCAGGTCGTCTCAAAAAATGATCAAGTTCGGAATCAATCCACACTTCTCTTGAACCACACCACCATACTTACACAAACCATACTTCACAAAGACCATACTTACCCTTCTCTTGAAACTGTTCGAAAAAGTTCACACAAAAGTTAATTATGAATACTAGTTAAGCAACTATTTCGAGCAATGCATTTTTGTTATTCATGAAACACAACGTTTGTTCAAGATACAAAAATAGGTACGTCTATCAACAACAGCCAATTCGATTTCATACATCCATGTGTGATTATAATCAGGAGTTCCCTAGCAGTGATATCTGAGCTGGATGTGTATTGTTTCATTCACGATCATGTTGAAGAAGCCTTTCGGTGCAAACGGACGGCTGGACGTACTCCGGGTGGTCTCAAAAAATTCTTTAGTTCGAGATCAATTTAAAAACGTAAAAAAAACCATACCCTTTTATTGAAAGTTTTAGAGCTACGGCGTTCTGAAAATTTCAACCCCTATTTTTCACCCCTTAGAGATGACTGACAGTAACGCCGAGTTTCGCGGACCAACTAGACCCGGAATGGGACCTAAAAAATCAAATTAAATTAATTTTGGTTCATGGCAACTAAGAAAAGTGCATAGTACTGTGGAGGACAGAATTATTTTATTCCACTTCCGGATTCTACGTAGGTACCTAGAAACGGAAACCATCAAAATTTATGGGGTGTGTTAAATTTCCTTCTTTTCATGCTCGGTTCCAAAGGTTCATTATTGATTATTGGGCCGTACGCTAATGGTAGTCTTACGCTAATTCAGTGGTCTACGCGGAAGAGGTATCTACAGAGAGAAATAATAAACCTGTTATGTAGGTAATCATTTACAGCGTTTCTCACGCGCTTTAGCGACCAAAACCTTTGTGCTTAGTGATGGTAAGGCTTGGACTTCCTCTTGTTTTCTAACCTCCGTTAACAATAGGTACCTATTCGGAGGTTTTTATTTGAGATGCTGGCTATTTATTCTCTGTACTTCGTTCACGTAGGAATTGTGTTTTTCACTGCAATAATATCACCTTGCATGCATGCATCATTTCATCAGAAGCTGAGCCAAGGAATAAGCAACCATCAGAAGTAGGTACGAGTACATTCAGGGTTGAGTGATCCAAAAGCGCCTAGTGTTACCCTGTGGTAACGAAGGTAAGGGTGTACATCGGAGTCTTACTATTGTCCGGAGTCTTACTATAGAAAACGTAGCTATAAAACAATTGAGTTTAATGACCCCTTGTCTGATACTGTGCTTCCTACGCACGTATATTTAGGTTTTTTTGGCGGTGAGGAAATCTTTGAGGTCTATAGGTGGGATTTGGACCTCGTAAGATACCTGGAGGGGACCGCACCTCCAGGTTATGTGGGGACTCAAACCGCACTAAAACGTTACCTACCTTTTCCCACGTTGGAACTCGGGCTGGAACTTAAACACATCCTAACTTCAGACTGAGTCCTAAGGAGATCAAAAGAACAGAAAACAGTCCTCGTTCTGTCGGTCCGCACCCTCTGTCATTTGCCGCTCTCGTTCGAGCTGCATCTTCTTCTTCAAGATCTTTTCTGCATATTCTGCCACTTGATTCCAATACTGATCGCTTTGCAGCATCATGGCGACCACCGTTTCTGGTATCAAGCTGGCTGCTGAAACTCCCAGTTCTTCCTGTATGTAAGTCCGTTCTACTGTCCACTGCGTACACCTGAAGAATGTATGATGTAGGTACATCATCTTCCTCCTGACAGCTGCGGCATGTAGGAACGCTTACCTTTCCCATCCTGTGCAGGTAGCTATAGAATAACCCGTGCCCTGAAAAGGTACATGATAGGTACAAGTTGGAAATCTCGTGTTTGTTACTGTATTTTGATAGGTACCTCGTTTATTCCACAGATGATTTCGTTAATTACTCGTAGAGTTTTAGGTTGCGAACACGTCGAGTTCACTGTAGTTGATACCAACTTAGATGTAGATACAAATACATGGTGCATATTCATATTGTGCGCGCTTTCATCAAGCGATTTGCAACCTCACCGCGCCTCATTACTAATGCAGTTTAACTGGAAACAGTTTATCTTCCTACCAGCCAATACAATCTTAACAAAAAACACAAGGCAAACTCGAACCTGTATGTTTGCTTATCTGATAAATCGGTGCCCCTGTGACTGAGGTCGTACGTCGGTCGTGTATCTAAAAACGTCATCTCACACCCCTCAGATCGTCCACAGCGGAGAATTAGGTGAACTGGTCGTATGCATAATGGGGAACGCTCAAAAAACTTTCTGAAGCTTGCTTGTCCTTTCTCCTTTAATTTTTCGAGTTTTTTGAACATTCACCTCTGGGTTAAGGGGCACAGGTTTCATCGACAAAATAACGTTAATTTTAGGTTTGCTCTTCCTTTTTCGTGAATTGAGTACGGGTTTCATTCACTAATAATTTGTTGGTACTTGGTGTAATTCATCCCGCACTTCCGCATTTTTTTTGTGTAAAAACTAAGTTTTGATAACAAGAATCATGTCCTTACTGATAATTCGTCATTGCTTGCAATAGGCGTTCGCGTGACGTACCTGCTGAAACTGCTGTTCTGCTTAAGATAGGCGGTTGTGAGTTTTCAGGTCAAAATGTCTAATAGGCTATGGAATATGTGTAGAATATCATATGATAAAACATAGTTACAGACGTATTAGCAAGTTAGATGCTATTGGGGTGACCTATCAGCCAAAAAATTATGCGTCACAACTCCCCGCTCGCCTTGTCGGGTGGGTCTTCCCGAGGGACTCGGTCGTCCCTCACTTCACTGGTTCCCCCTTTGCTCCCGTTCCGCCACCTCCGTGGTCCTCCCCATTTTACAGCATGTAAGATGTTTCATAGTTCCATTCTAAGTAATACAATGGAGCGGTAGTTTCATCCGGGGTCAAGGAGGGCCTTTACGGGGGCTCCTTTGATGCTAAGGGTTCCCCACGACTTCACCAAATGAATATGTACTGATGATTTACGTACTGGACACTTAATCGTTAATCGTCGGATGCCCCTAATTATTTATATCGGAAGTTACTGGATATCGCCAAGATCCAATAAATGTACCATATGGGTGGAACACTAGCTTGTTCGACGGAGAGAATAAAAAAATCGGTACCTTGGTTATTTCATGGATTTCATGCCTACCACTTCCGTGCGCAGCTACGAGAAATGCACATCAATCCCTCCTACCAAGGTTTATATCCAGAAGAACATCATTTAGGAAAGGGAAAGTGTTGCTTGTCGTGTTGAAGATTTAATTACACGTTCCCAGGGGCAATCTAGCAGAATCAAGCTCCTCGTAGTTCCCAGCAGCTAGTCCTGTAGTGGGTTCTAATCGTTTGTGTTATTCCTTTTTATAAGTGGTTTATTTATAAATGGGCTAGTTTCATGTCATTGTTGTTGAATGGATATAAAAAATATCTGACAAGGCGTGGCAAGATCAGTCAGTCATCATTAAGTCATTTGGGTGGTTTAAACGTGTATTTCACGTCTGTGCATGCGCAGACGGATGTTACTCTCCGATTCTGATGAAATTCGTATGGTACTATCTAGGGCCTAACCCGCACCTACGCTCCAAATTTCAGCCCATTACGTCGATTCATACGGGTTGCGAGGATTTGCGGACGCGCAGATAGAAAGACAGTCTAGGAACCAAATGTATTCAGAGAAGTCTGAAACAGAATGGCTTCAGGAGTTCCCAGAGCTACTTGAATGGTATGAAGCGTTTTAGAGGCTAAATTGGAATGATACATTTGTAGT